>JABWTJ010000273.1:1473023-2116413 GCA_016801875.1 Solanum sitiens | reverse complement strand
GGAAAGGACTTGACTTAATAGACGTAATTGTATATTGAAGTTAAGTCTAAACCATTTTCCTCGTGGGATCGACCCCAACCTACTTGTTGGGTTCTTTACTTGATACGACCGCTTATACTTATTTACAAAAGTGTAATTTGAGCGTATCAAGGAGGCATAAGCGGCAACTTTGCAATTTTGCATTAACACACAACTCAAACCAACTATAGGTGCATAAAAAAAACCACAAAACCTTGAATACCTTCTAGTAAAGTCAAACTTTGGGCAGTAGTCAACCTCTTTATCAATTCCTAAAAGCTTTTCTCACAAGCTTCAGACCGTTGAAACTTAATTCTCTTCTGAGTCAACTTTGTCTAAGAATATCAAATAGATGAAAACCCCTCAACAAACCTTCTATAGTAGTCAGCCAAACCCAAAAAAAATCCTAATATCAGTTGGAGACGTGGGTCTAGGCTAACTTTGAACTGCTTCTATTTTTTAGATATCAACTTTAATTCCATCACCGAAAACTATGTGGCCCTAGAATGCCACTGACTTGGCCAAAACTCACATTTTGAGAACTTTGCATATAACTCCTTATATTTATAAGTTTGAAGAACTATTCTAAAGTGACTAGCATGATCTTGTTCATTCCTTGAATAAGTTTAGTATGTCATCAATAAAGACGATAACAAACATAGCTAGATAAGGTTTGAATACTTTGTTCATAAGATCCATGAATATTGTAGGAGAATTGGTCAAAAGAAAGGACAAGATCAAAAACACATAATTCCCATATTTGGTTCTGAAAGTTGTCTTTGGAATATCACATTCCCTTACTCTCAACTGGTGGTAGCCTGATCTGAGATTAATCTTGGGAAAACAAGAAGTACCCTCAAGCTGATCGAAAAGATCATCAATCCTTGGAAGAGGATATTTATTCTTGATGGTACATTTTTTCAATAGGCAGTAATCTATACACATCTTAAGGGAATCATCTTTCTTTCTCACAAACAAGATCGAAGCGCCCCAAGGTGAGTGTTACATCCTCAAAATGAGCTAGGTTAAGCTAGATACTAACACTCATGTCATGATGTTTTAAAGTCATAAAATTGTTAATAATAGTGTTATTAGGCAATATATAAAGTTTGGAAGTGTTTGGAGGTCAAACGTCCAAGAACGTCCAAGAACGTCCAAGACGTTCGGAAACTAGTTGAAGTCTAACTAGTGTGTCGTAGTGTTTTGTAGTGATGTTTTGGGGGATGGTGTGAAGGTGAAATTGTAAAGAGGGTTCCTACGCGTATCCTGACATACAAAGGGTCGAAACGTCCTAGAACGACGCCCCGAGGACCATCAAAAGGGTGCCCAAGGAGGACCCCAACATGGGCCAGCGAAGCTGTCAAGCAGCCAAGAATTGGCATGCTGCTGCGCGACGCGCAACTATCACGCAGTAGGAAAATTTTTTTCCTTACGACACAGGGGCAGTCATGAACCATTTTGTCTAATAATTTTTGAAAAATAAGATTTAGAAATGTCGCCACGACACGCAATAAAGTCCTTGATTTTGTTGTGTCGTTTTTAAGTCAAATTTGAGTTGGTTAATTTGTCCAATAAATGTAGGGGTATTTTGGGTAATTTAGGGGTGACTTATGGATGGTTATTATACCTATTTAATCCCCTAACGACACCAATTAAAGCAAAACCCTCAACTCAAAACAAAACCTCTCCATTCTTCTCTGCAAAACTCCATTGTTGAAGCTTGGAACCTCCAAGAAAGAAGATAGGATGCTCATGTTTTTCTCCATTAATCTTGTGGGCTTTTCATCACAATTAAGGTATCGTTATTCATCCTTGAAATATCTTTCTTCAAGGAGTCAATTCCAATGATTTTCAAAGATGATCAAAAACATGAATTGTCCAATTTCATAATCTATCCATGGGTTCTTGCATTAAAGGTTTTGAATAAATATTTTAGGATTGAATTGATTTTAATGCAATGTCTTAAAGCTATAATTTCTATGAACCCATGAAAACCATGTAATCCTTATTTTGACTATTTTATGGGTTAAGTGATCTTGTCTGTATACTTATGAATTATAGTGTAGTTTCCTATGGGTTATTGAATGACGTAATAATTGTATTGAATTGATATATAGGATGTCTTAGATTGATAAATCTATATTTAATCGACCTAGATTTATTGAGTATTATGACTTTTGTATTGAGTTGATGATCATGGCCATGGTAAGGGCCTATTTGACTACTTATCTATGCATTGAAGTGGTGAGAATGGATTGGTCGTACTCTGCCCTAATTCTCTTTATTTTTAAGTAATGTA
Source organism: Solanum sitiens (assembly GCA_016801875.1). NCBI lineage: Eukaryota > Viridiplantae > Streptophyta > Magnoliopsida > Solanales > Solanaceae > Solanum > Solanum sitiens. The sequence goes on along the minus strand of JABWTJ010000273.1, from coordinate 2,114,096 downwards.
GGTCTTGAATTATTTTGTAATTTGTATGGTCCACTTATTTTGGCGGTGTTATGTGCATTACTTATTAATAACGTGGTCTCGTCGGCGTTACGTTATGTATTATGATGATCATGGCCTTGTCGGCAACACCTTGATATATAATGATGATTTGTATAGTTGAATTATGTGAAGTATGATCATATCTATCTAATTGTGATTAAGGTGATAGTATGTGTTCTTCTATTTATGATGTTAGGCGATCATGTTAGACTATGACTATGTCCTTATGTGTGTAGTCTTAGAGTTGATGCATGATTATTCTTACTTGGCTATATGAGTTTATGATGGTTATATTAATTATGTATAGTAGTGTATAGGATGACTTAAAGATGATAATGGTTATTCCTATGTGCTTCAAGAATGATATGTTATATGTGATAAAGATAAGTGAATGGTGTGTCTTGTTTGGCAGACTTGTGTCCCTTACATGACACATGTACATTATGAATATGAAAATCTTTACTTAGTAGGCTTATGCACCTTTTTCTTGTATGTGTATGGATGAATGTTGAATGAAAGTCTAGGATAGGTAGACCTAAGATGGTGCCCTTCTAAGCATGACTAATATGTGGAACCTTCTATATATAGAGAAGGTTAAGAATGAGCTATCCTTATAGACAATTGAGTGGCAGGCCTAGTGGACCCGTATTAGGTAGGTGCATTATGACTAGGTAATGACTAAGAGATGGTACCTTTTCATATGGCCCTTTTTATTGAACTTACTCTATTAGAACAAAGGCTAGCACCGAGTGAGTATGTTATGGTTTGTAGCTCTACTTAAGAAAGAGACTAGAGTAAAATGTATCTCTACTTGAGAATGAGACTAGAGTGCATAAAATACCTTGATATTCCTTAACCATGTGCCTACATGGGATGTGTCCTAGTTATTCCCTTGGCAAGTAGAAAACCCTCCATCGGAGTAGGTTTATGACTTCGTATTCCAAACCTAGCTAGTATGGTCTATGTCGGTTACTGTCTATTCTCATCATGTGGGATACTAGTGTTGGATAAGTACTATGAAGTTTAGGTAGTGGAATGGGACACTATCTAGACATTGCACGATTAGGCTTTGAATATGTTAGTGTGTGAGTGCCCTAGGTCTTCTTGAAGACCATTATGTGAATGTCCATAAGTGATGAATGTTTTCTAAATGTCTTAATGAACATATTGACTTTAGTAAAGGAATGTTAATGAAAAATTAATTATCTAGAATAGCTTTGAGGATTTCTTAGGTAGGCTTGAAGAGGGTGTATGGGCGGTATCTTCATGTTTTACTTAGGTGAGTCTTAGAGTAATTCTAGGTAGGGAGTTTATCAAATAAAGTGAGAAATGATCTTATCTTAAGTGAGTCTTAGGATAACCTTTTGTGAGAGGGTTGCAAGTTAAAAGAGGTCACTGTGAAGTTGAACTTAAATTCACTGTAAAGTGACATAGTTCACTGTAACATTATTCAATATTTGATAACATGCTTATGTGATATCTTATGTGTTTCTGAGGTATTAAATGATTTTCATATACTTATACTATGATGTTTTACTCAAAAGAGCATGTTTTATAAAATGTTAGTTTATCATGATTTTATGCATTGTGTCATACTTAGTACAAGTGTTTGTACTCATTCCATACATTTTGTTTATCTCTAAAGGTGTAGATGGAATTTGAGAGGAGTCTCGAAGTGGAAGCTTGAATTAGTGTTCATTCAAGTAAAGAGTTGGTATGTCCTCACTTGATTCGAGGACATCTTGATGTTTAGATTTCCTTATTGAAAGTATTGTAAGAGACTTAGCTATTTTCTATATGATGAAGTATGGGTTATGTCCCAATATATATTTGTATGTCTAAGATGGCGATTTTGAGACTTAGCCTTTCATTATGTTTTTCTATAAACGAGATATTTTAAAGTATTATTATTTCGTGTGAAAGTTTTAATTCCGCACTACTTTTCACATATGTTTTATGCAATGAATGGTACAAAAAGGGCTTGTATAAGACCTCCAAGAGGTCGAGTACGCCGTGTTTTGGTTCAAGAATGCCCTAACATCGAGGGGGTACTCTCAGCCGTGACAAACTTGATATCAGAGCATAAGGTTGTGAAGTAGTACTTAGGAATTGAAAAGTCTCAAAAAGCCACGTCTAGTAGAGTCTTGACCATCAGTTTTAGTCGTGACATACCTATGGGCGAGGGGCTATAGGACGATAGAGATTCCCTTCTTTTCTACTCCTATGTCATGCCGTAGAGATTAAAGGTTATGAGTTTCCTTTTCTTATGGTTTTTCTTGTGTTTCTAGGAAGATTAATACGAGGAGGACACCGCCTAGGATGGTTTAGGAGAATGATGTTAATGAGGGACTTCCTCCCCGAGGTGGACATGTTCCAGAAGTTGAGCAAGTTCCTCAAGGTGTTAATGGTGTTAAAGGTGCTCAAGGTAATCAAGTCCCTATCGTGGAAGGAGGTAATGAGGTTCCGGTGGTTCCCCCGGTTATGGTTAATGGGGAGATTAGAGAGGCTCTCTTTACCCTAGCCCGAGCTATGACAACTCAAGTGAATAGAGACATTGGGCGTAGAGTGAATGCTATGGAGAGTACTATGACTTATATATTGAGGGACTTTGTGAGGATAAATCATCCTAACTTTTTTTATTCTAAGGTGGGAGAGGATCCCCAAGATTTCTTGGATGATGTGTATAAGATAGTGCATGCAATGGGAGTGACTGAGAGGGACAAAGCAGAGTTAGCTTCGTATCAATTGAAAGATGTTGCTAAAGTATGGTTTACTCAATGGAAGGATAGTAGACAGGTTGAATCGGGTCCTTTAGAGTGGGAAGAGTTTAAGGAAGCATTCTTAGAAAGGTACTTTCCCCGTGAGAAGTGGGAGGTTAAGATTGAGGAATTTATAAACCTTAGGCAAGGTAGCATGAGTGTTGAGGATTATTCCTTAAAGTTTATCCTATTGTCTAAGTATGCTCCATCCTTGGTGTCTAACCCTAGGGATGAGATGAGTGGGTTCTTGACCGGTGATTCGGATATTGTAAAGTAAGAGTGTCGTACAGCCATGATCCATGGTGACATGACTCTATCTAGGCTTATGGCATATGCTCAATCCATTGAAGAGTCTAAACTTGGGAGGAGAAGTAGAGATGCTAAGAGGGGAAGAACCGATGAGCAAGTTCAACCTAAGTTTAAAAAGAGGGCAACAAATGAAGATGGTTCTAGTGCTCCTAAGGCTAACTATGAGATAGGTGGAGGTTCCCAAGTGGTTAAGCGTACTTGTGGGAAGAATAACTTTAAGAAGTGTCTAGCAGGTACTAGTGGGTTCTTTGGTTGTGGGAAACATGATCACAAGGTGAGAGATTGTCCTACTATTGGGGCTAGAGGATGAGAGGCCAAGTAAGTTCCTCCTAATGTTCCGGATGGTGGTGCTCCAAAGAGTAATCGCTTCTATGCTCTTCGAGCCAAAGGAACAAAACTGGATGATGATGATGATGCCGGTAAGTTATATTTTTTGTATTTAGTTATATGAGTTCCTTCTAAGTGGGGGAGTATGGTGAATAGTATAATAGTGATTTGTTGTCTCATCTCTTCTGTTAAATTCAAGCTTGAGAGATAGAATGTCATAGTAGCATGTTGCATGTTGCATTGTGTTTAGGAGTCTAGTTGAAATAGAATTTCATTGATTCCTTGCATTGTGCATTTCATGAAGTTATGATTATGTTTTAAAGTGAGTTATATGGTTTTATCTCTAATATGGCATGCTTCCATCATAAATTGCTTAAGAGCTGCATTTTTGGAATATTGAGCATGTGTCATTGTAAAGAAATTGGTCTTCACTGTAAATATTTTGATACTTTTGTTAAATTGTTATTTCATGAAAAAAATGGTTATGATGTGTATAGAACTGTTGTATAAGAGCATGATATTATGTGGAGAAGGAAGTTCCTCCTATATGAAATGAAAATGTGAGTTTTATTGCATGATGAGTTGTAGATGTAGTTCCTACCTTCTTGATGGGTTGTGAGTCTCTTTTTTATGTGGAGTTGACGTTTCTCATATATGTGTGATTTGTGTATTGTGTGGTATGTTTATGATCTTTTTCTTTAAGTCTTAACTCTTAAAAATGTTCAAAGAATAGCACGTGTGATTCGAGGACGAATGTTGTCCAAGTGGTGGAGTATTGTTACACCCTCAAAATGAGCTAGGTTGAGCTAGAGCCTAACACTTGTGTCAAGATTTTGTAAATTCATAAAATGGTTAATGATAGTGTTCTTAGGCAGTATATAAAGTTTGGAAGTGTTTGGAGGTCAAACGTCCAAGACGTTCGTAAACTAGTCGAAGTTGAACTAGTGTATCGTAGTGTTTTGTAGTGATATTTTGGGGGATAGTTTGAAGGTTAATTCTGTAACGAGGGTTCCTACGAGTATCCTAACATACAAAGGGTCGAAACTTCCGAGAACGACGCCTCGGGGACCATCAAAAAAGTCCTCGAGGAGGACCTAAACATGGGCCAGCGAAGCTGCCAAGCAGCCAAGAATTGGCATGCTTTTGCGTGACACGCAGCTGTCACGCAGTAGGAAAAAGTTTTTACTTGCGACGCGGGACTATCACGAACCATTCTGTCCAATAATTTTCAAAAAATAAGATTTGGAAGTGTCTCTGCGACGCGCAATAAAGTCCCAGATTTCATTGCGTCGTTCTTAAGTCAAATTTGAGTTGGTTAATTTGTCCAATAAGTGTAGGGGTATTTTCAGTAATTTAGGGGTGACTTATGTACGGTCATTGGACCTAGTTAAGCCCCTAACCTCACCAAATAAAGCAAAATCCTCAACTCAAAACAGAACCTCTCCATTCTTCTCTCCAAAACTCTTTTATTGAAGCTTGGAAGCTCCAAGGAAGAAGATAGGATTCTCATGTTTTTCCCCATAAATCTTATGGTCTTTTCATCACAATTAAGTTATGGTTATTCATCCTTGAAATCTCTTTCTTCAAGGATTCAATTCCAATGATTTTCAAAGATGATCAAAAACTTGAATTGTCCAATTTCATAATCTATCCATGGGTTTTGGATTAAAGGTTTTGAATCAATGTTTTAGGATTGAATTGATGTTAATGCAATGTTTTAAAGCTATAATTCCTATGAACCCATGCAAACCATGTAATCCTTATTTTGACTATTTTATGGATTAAGTGATCTTGTCTCTATACTTACGAATTATAGTGTAGTTTCCTATGGGCTATTGAATGACGTAATAATTGTATTGAATTGATATATAGGATGTCTTAGATTGATATATCTATATTTAATTTACCTAGATTCATTGAGTATTATGACTTTTGTATTGAGTTGATGATCATGGCCATGGGTAAGGGCCTATTGGTATTGTATTGGACTACTTAGCTATGGATTGAAGTGGTGAGAATGGATTGGCGGCATGCTTCCCTAATTCTCTTTATTTTTATGTAATGTAGGTCTTGAATTATGTTGTTATTGGTATGGTCCACTTATTGTGGCGGTGTTATGTGCATTACTTATGAATTACGTGGCCTTGTCGGCGTTACTTTATATATTATGATGATCATGGCATTGTCGGCAACTACTTGATATATAATGATGATTTGTATAGTTGAATTATGTGAAGTATAATAATATCTATCTAATCGTAATTAAGGTGATAGTATGTGTTCTTCTATTTATGATGTTAGGTGATCATGTTAGACTATGACTATGTCCTTATGTGTGTAGTCTTAGAGTTGATGTATGATTATTTCTACGATTGTTATATTGATGATGTATAGTAGGGTATAGGATTACATAAAGATGATAATGGTTATTCCTATGTGCTTCAAGAATGATATGCTATTTTTGATAAAGTGAAGTCAATGGTGTGTCTTGTGTGGTAGACTAGTATCCCTTACTTGATACATGTAGATTATCAATATGAACATCTTGACTTAGTAGGCTTATGCACCTTTGTCTCGTATGTGTATGGATGAATGTTGAATGAATGTCTAGGATCGGTAGACCTAAGATGGTGCCCTTCTAATCATGACTAATATGTGGAACCTTCTATATAGAGAGAAGGTTAAGAATTAGCTATACTTATAGACCATTGAGTGGCACCCCTAGTGGACCCATCTTTGGAGGTGCATTATGACTAGTTAATGACTAAGAGATTGTACCTTTTCATATGCCCCTTTTTATTGAATTTACTTTATGAGAACAAAGTCTAGCACCGAGTGAATATTTTATGGTTTGTAGCTCTACTTAAGAAGGAGACTAGAGTACAATGTATCTCTACTTGACAATGAGACTGCAGTGCATAAAAGACCTTGATATTCCTTAACCATGTGCCTACATGGGATGTGTCCTAGTTCTACCCTTGGTAAGTAGAACACCCTTCATCGGAGTAGGTTTATGACTCCGGATTCCATGCCTAGCTAGTATGGTCTATGTCGGTTATTGTCTATTCTCATCATGTGGGATACATGCTAGTGTTGGATAAGTACTATGAAGTTTAGGTAGTGGAATGGGACACTATCTAGACATTGCACGATTAGGCTTTGAAGATGTTAGTGTGTGAGTGCCCTAGGTCTTCTTAAAGACCATTATGTGAATGTCCATAAGTGATGAATGTTTTCTAAATGTCTTAATGAACATGATGAATTAGTAAAGGAATGTTAATGAAAAATTAATTATCTAGAATAGCTTTGAGGATTGCTTAGGTAGGCTTGAAGCGGGTGGATGGGCGGTCTCTTCATGTTTTACTTAGGTGAGTCTTAGAGTAAGTCTAGGTAGGGAGTTTAGCAAATAAAGTTAGAATGATCTTATCTTAAGTGAGTCTTAGGATAACCTTTGGTGAGAGGGTTGCAAGTTAAAAGAGGTCATTGTGAAGTTCAACTTAATTCACTGTAAAGTTACACAGTTCACTGTAACATTCTTCAATATTTGATAACATGCTTATGTGATATCTTATGTGTTTCTAAGGTATAAAATGTTGTCCCTATACTTATACTATGATGTTTTACTCAAAAGAGCATATTTTATACAAATGTCCGTTTATCATGATTTTATGCATTATGTCATACTTAGTACAAGTGTTTGTACTAATGTCATACATTTTGTTTATGTCTTAAGGTGTAGGTGGCATTTGAGAGGAGTCTCTAAGTGGAAGCTTTGATTAGTATTCATTCAAGTAAAGAGTTGGTATGTCCTCACTTGATTCGAGGACATCTTGATGTTTAGATTTCCTTATTGAAAGTATTGTAATAGACTTAGCTATTTTCTATATGATGAAGTATGGGCCGTGTCCCGATATATATTCGTATGTCTAAGATGGTGACTTTGAGACTTAGCCTTTCATTATGTTTTTCTATAAAAGAGATATTTTGAATTATTATTATTTTGTGTAAAAAATTTTAATTCCGCACAACTTTTCACATATGTTTTATGCAATGAATTGTACGAAAAGGGATTGTACAAGACCTCCGAGAGGTCGAGTACGCCGTGTTTCAGTTCGAGAAAGCCCTAACATCTAGGGGGTACTCTTGGGTCCGTCAAATGATGCCCTTATCTAAAAGGTGTTTTAACTGTTCTTTCAACTCTTCCAACTCTACTGGTGCCATTCTATATGGCGGAATAGAGATAGGATGAATATCTAGAATGATGTCTATCTCGAAATCTATTTCTCTCTCAGGAGGGACTCCGAGTAGATCATCAGGAAAGAGTTCTAAAAGCTCTTTTACTATAGGAACTGACTGAATGGGAGGTACCTCAGCACTTGCGTCATTTACTCGGACTAAGTGATAGATACAACCCTTGAAACAAACTTTCTCGCCTTAAGGTATGAAATGAATTGACCCTTAGGCTCTGCTGAATACTACTCCACTCTATGACTAGCTCATTAGGAATCTAAAACTTGTGAATTCGAGTTCTATAATCTATTGATGCATAACAGGAATGAAGTCAGTCCATACCTTGAATGACATAAAAATCTACCATATCTAACTCAATTCATTCAGCCATGGTGTTCTTGTGATTGATGGAAATGGGACGATCACGATAAACTATTTCTACTAGAATAGACTCCCCAACAGGTGAAGAAACACAGAAGAGTTCACAATGTTTTTCAGGGAAAATATCAAACTTATTTGAAACAAAAGGGGTTAAAAACGATAAACTTTTTCATGAGTCTAGCAAAGCATAAACATCAAAAGTAAAGACTTTTACCATACCCGTGACAACATATGGAGAGTTCTTTTTCACTTGGCAACTAGTGATCGCATAGAGGCGGTTTTCTCCTCCGCCAGTACCGGAAGTAACTCCTTTAGGAGCAGCCGTTTATGCTGAGAAACATATGAAGATTGGGCTTCATTGCCCAGATTTCCACTACCTTTCTTGTCCTTAGGGCACTCTTTCATGAAGTGACCCTCTTGACCACATTTGAAACAACCTGTCTGGACATCACGAGACTTACCTGGGTGACTTCTACCACACTTAGCACATGCTGGAGCCCAGCTACCTCTGTGTTCCACACTACCTCGAGACAAATCTGGTCTAGCCTTAAAGTGCTGTGAATTCTTGTCATGATGTTCACCTTTGTTTTTGGGTGCAAGTGCACTAGTAGATGATGGTGCAAACCACTTTCGTTTCTGAAAGGACGAACGATTCACACCACCTTTCCGCTGCCCAGACTCACTCACTATCTTGTCTTTCTTATTTTTAAACTCTTCTATGTCCATCAACTTCTCTTCCTCAATCTGTTGCACATAAATCATAAAGCTTTATATGTTCATGTCATCGATCAGCATTGCTGCCCTGCCCTCTTTACTTGAAGAATGATCTAATCCAACAACAAATAGACTTATTCTACTCTTTATGTCCTTAACAAATTCCAGAGCATAACGAGATAATTGGTTTAACTTCAACACATACTCATGAACACTAAGAGAATTCTGCTTAAGTGTAAGAAATTCCCTTACCTTAGCCTCTTATAATTCTCGAGGAAACAAACGCCCCAAAAAGGCTTCTTCAAAACATGCCCAACTGGGATGTGGTGCATCTTTATCTCTACCCTCCTTCCACTGATCAAACCAAGTCCTAATAACATTTATCAGTTGGTATTCAGCTAGCTCCACTCTCCCAGCATCACCAAAATGCATCACATTGAACACCTTTTTAAGTTCCTCATTGAAGTTCTCTAGATCCTCACTAGTGTTTGAAACATTGAAACTTGGAGGGTCCATCCTCAAGAACTCACGAATCCTCGAAGTGTGAGCATCTTCTTATCACGCTCCGCATTGTTGCCCAACTTGGTTAGTCATAACTTGGAATAACATCCAGATTGCCTCACGTAATTTAGCATTGGTGACATCTCCTTGAGGTTGCACTTCGAGTGCATTAGGTACCCCTTGCTCTGGTGGTTCAACATTTCTCCTCGCTAGATGACCTCTGACTGCTCTTCGTTGGGGCATATTTATCTTAAACACGTGCAAGCACAAATTAGAGGAAAACATTTAGAGATAAACACTAAAGCGCGAAAAGAGTGTCAAAGAAGTGAGATAGTTTCAAAATATTGTAGTCTCCTAGTTATAGATGTGGCATGCTTCATATTGATAACTAGGACAATACATACACGACTTCATAGACTCTCTAGAACTCTTGAACTTTGTGCTCCGATACCCAATTTTTCACACATTGAGCCTACACACTAGGAGGGACTTGAACTTGAATACCATTTATGGCCTCAGGCGGATACTTGGCCTAGCTTACTTACTCATTGGAAGAATTAAACACAAGAAAATAACTCAAGGAATAATTAAAATAAAACCACTTTAACAAAATGGCAACTCAAGTCTTAATCGTTTACAAGTGTAATAAAAAGACTAAAGAGCTAATAATATTTGTCTATGAAGCCTCTAAACGATGAGGGATGTTGGGACAAGACCGCTAATCATCCAAACAACTCAAAACTAAAACAATAGATGAATGATATATGTATCCTACAGAATGAATGCGGGCTCACCAACTGACTTTGAGCTGCTCACTAGATCAACGGTACACTGGATGCTGATCATAGTTACTTGCATCTGCATCATAAGGCAATGTAGGCCAAATGGAATCAGTACATAGAATGTACGAGTATGCGAGTTGGAATGGTACAAATAACATAAGCTTGAAAAGAGTAAGAATGAACACTTACGTTGGATCTGCTCAACTTATGAATAAGTTACTCAACATAAAGTAATATGAAACATGCAACATATATAAAGCTTTTAAAATAGTGTAAAAAAACTTTGTTCGTTAAAGAAATGCAATAACAAACTCAAATTTACTTTTAAGATAAAGTAATATAGTTTATGTGAGAGATTCTCTAACCGACAACCACTATTATGATCCTAAGTGGTGATACAATGTCTTGCCCATGCTTCGAGAATTGTCCTATACTTTACCGTCGCATAGAACTACTTAACTTAGTGGATCCACTAGCTTAACTTACGTGATCATCTAAAAGTATGACCCATTAATACCCATGATGGCTACATGGTTTATGGAGACTTGAGTTATTATAAACTCGCATCCCCATATCGGTGCTCAATACTAATCTAAAAAATATACTTAGCTCATGTGTTTTTAAAATAACATCTTTCTTTGGGTTGAGATAATGGCTCAACACTTAGCTTTAAAAGCTCTCTTGGAATCAATGTTCCGTTTTCTTTATCAAAAATCTTTTGGGAAATATTTGTTTCCTCTTATCATAAATGTGAAAACATTTATAAACTCTTAGGGAATACTTAGTTACCTTATAACTTTTGAGAAATGAACTCAACTGTTTACTTAACTTCTAGACTTAACTCTTAGCTTCTTTGACATTGATCTTAACTTTCCTTGAATTGGATTATGGATTCAAGTTTCATGATCTCAAGTTTATGGATTATTTCATGATGTTTTAGATTTTACCTTAGAGTGTTGGAATGAACTTAGAAACATAGGTATATCACTTAGGAACTAGTACGAAAAGGTAGGGGAAGAATGGGGAGAACTGGCGTCCCTGGCGCTCTGAGAGGCGTGGGGCGCCAACCCTCATCTTACAGAGATCATCCTGGGGCGCTTTGGCTGGCGTGTCTCCCCAAGGCGCTACGGACAAAGATTTTCCTTTTGGTCTCTGAGAGGGGCGGCGTCCCAACCCCTATCCCCAGGTGTTCTCGACTTTTCTCTCATCCTTAAACCCTCTAAACTTTTATGGTTCTTTACCCAAATAATTAGGATCATTAGTACTATCAATATACAATCTATTTCAACCCGAAATTACACCTGGAAACATGAATCAAAACTTCAACGACACAACCATCAAGAATTTAACAAAAACTTTAACAATGTTCTTCTAGAACTCATTTTCTAAACATTCAAATACTTAGATTCGCTAATTTAAACAAGATTGGCATGTGGGTTAACTAACCCAACAGTATGTGATCTCACATACCTTTTAAGGGATTAACCCCGACATATTCCACGTGCAAAGCTTGAGCGTTCTTGGCGATTCTTGATTTCTCTCCTCTTTGCTTCTTTCTTCTCTTCTCCAAGCCCTAAAGTGAATTCTATTTTTCTAAGCTGAACAAAGGTCTGGTTTTTATCCCAATTAATTCCCAAAAACGTATTAATTTAATTGGGTAAGGAAAATATAACTTTGCCCTTCCTAAATTCGGATTGGACTTGTCTTAATCCAACAGCCCAACTTCCGAATGACATAACTCACTTATACGCTATCAAAATCACGTAAACTCGATGGAGTTGAAAATATTATTCTAAGGGATTTCAAACAATATCTTAAACTACCTCTAATTCATCCTGAGCTAGGAGTTAAGATCGTTTAAAGTTTACCAAGAACTCACTTTTTAACTTAGACAAATTTTTTAGATGTTCTTATTCTTTCCAAATATCAGTATTTTCATATTTCACACTACTTTCTAGTCGTTTCTAGTTGCGAGATGTTACAATTAACTCCAATTCCTATTGCTGGGGAGCAGAAGATATGGGAGGCAGTTTAGTGGCAGACTAGGATTGTTTCTATGCATGAGTGACAACCAGTCAAGAGTAGATACCCGAAGAGATCGTTTAGAAAGTTCGAAGGTACGAGTGTTTCTTCATTTGGCCCCTTTGTTATTTACAAGATCTAATCATTCTAAGGATTCCCATATCTTTATATACCATATATATAGAATATTGAGGGTTATGTATGCCTATGTCATAGAGGCTATGGAGTTGGATTCTTTACGGCTACGTAAAGTAGCCATCCTTTGGTATGAGGCATGGGAGAGATCTAGAGGACCTGATTATCCACCAGCAGAGTGGGAGGATTTCTGTTAGGATTTCCATGCCAACTATTTTCCACGGGAAGATTGAGAGGCCCTTCTTGACCAGTTTATTAATATGAAGCAAGAAACCATGAGTGTGAAGGATTATAGCCGCAAATTTAATTCTATAACAAGATATGAACCAGATATTATACATACGATGAGATCCAGAATTCATCGTTATGTTGATGGTTTGGTAGATCATTTGATCACAGATTGTAGGGTACAATCCCTATCAAATGATGTAGATATTTCCCACATATAAGATTTCGCTTAGACTATGGAGGACATTTCTCAACGGATTTGTGATACCCGCAGGATAGGAAGCAGAGTAAGAGGGCCCTTACTATGGGGTCTTATAGGTAGCCATATGGTGATTTTAGATCCCCTCTCCATCGATATCCACCATGTCTTTTAGGTAGTATTGTAGCACAGGTGTAGGGACCGCAGTTTAATTGTTATATTCAGTTAAGACCAGGACCGAGCTTAGGCTAGACTGAGGGTCGTCCACAAGAAGGTTCTATACAGATAAGACATCCCACCCTCCATTGTACACAATGTGGTAAAACACACACTGGGCAGTGTAGATAGGGTTCATATGCATGTTATGATTGTGGGCATATAGGACGTACTTTTATTCAGTGCCCGAGTTGAGCATAGTTTATCTAGCTCAGCCTTCAGGAGCCACAGCAACATCTTCACCCTCGATTTGTGCCCCATGACCAGAACCAAAGTCTACTCAAGATCATTATTAAGGGAAAGGTGAAGAAGATACTTGATCAAGCAGTGGTCAGAACCGCTTTTATGTACACACAGGACAACATGATTCAGAGTCATCCCCTGATGTTGTTACAAGTATATTGACGATATATTCTCAAGTTGTTTACGCATTTATTGAACATGGCTTTACTTTTTTCATATATTACTCCATTTATTGATAGAAATATTGACATGAAATTTGAGTTGTTGCCACAACCAGTTGTAATGCCTTTCGGGTTAAAAATGCCCCTGAAGCTTTTGTGGATCTTATGACTCGGATCTTCAAACCATTCTTGGATGAATTTACATTGTATTTATTGATGATATTATTATATATTCACGGTCGGAAGAGCATGCACACTATTTTTGAGTTGTATTTCAGACTCTCAAAGATTGCATAATTCTCTAAATGTGATTATTAGTTTACTTCATTTGCTTTCTTAGTCATTTTATTAGAAGTGAGGGTGTTAAGTTTAATGTAAAAATATTAAAGGAGTGATGACTTCGTCGAGGACTTTGAATCCAATGGAGGTTCGTAACTTTTTAGGCCTAGCATAGTATTGCCGAAGGTTTGTGAAGAGATTTTCTTCAATTTCTGCACCAATAACAAAATTGACACGTAAGGCAACTAAGTTTCAGTGGACCGAGGCATGAGAATGGAACTTTAAAGAACTAAAAGAAGCTTACCACTACCCCTATCTTAACTATTCCTGATGGTAGTGAGGGCTATGTTGTTTATTGTGATGCCTCAAGAATTGGTGAAGGTTGTGTTCTTATGCAGCATGGTAAGGTTATTGCATAAGTCTCTAAACAGTTGAGGAAGCACGAGCACAATTATCCTATGCACAATATTGAGTTGGCTAGAGTTTTGTTTGTCCTAAAAATTTGGAAGCATTATCTATACGGAGTCCATAGGGATATTTTCACCTATGACAAGAGCCTTGACTACTTACTTAAGCATAAGGAACTGAACCTACGACAAAGAATACGGATAGAATTATTAAATGACCGCGATGTTGACATTTTATATCATCCTCATAAAGCTAATGATGTTGCTGAAGCGGTCAGTCGGAAGTCCATAGGTATTCTAAGTCATGTTGAAGTTGATAAGGCTGGAATTACAAAAGACCTATTCCATCTAGTTAATATTCAAGTATGTTTGGTAGATACTGGAGACGATGGTGTTGTCATTAAGAATATGGTAGAATATTCCCATGTGTCTGAAGTGAAAAGGCTGCAACATAAAGATCTCGAGCTCAGGAAATTGAGGGATAAAATTCCACAGCAACAACACCCCTTATTTGAGCTAATTGGAAATGGAGTCCTTAGATATCAAGGTTGATTATGTTTACCGCAATTTGGAGAGCTCCATACAAATATTCTTTTAGAGGCCCATTATTCTAGTTACGCATCTCACCCTTGCGCAACAAAGATATATCATGACCTTTGACAGATCTATTGGTGGAATGGCATGAAAAGAAATATTGTGGAGATGGTATGAATGTCCAATTGTCAACAAGTTAAAGGAGAGCATCAGAGTACTGAAGACCTATCCCAATATATTGAGCTTCCGTTATGGAAATGGGATATGATATGTATGGACTTCATCACTAGTTTTCATCGAACTCCACCGAGGTTTGATTCCATTTAGGTACTTTATTGTTAGTTAGGACGACATATTCAGCTGAAGATTATGCTAACATTCAGGAGATTTTTTTCCTTCATGGAGTTCTATTATCCATTATCTCAACCAAGGAGCTAAATTTACAACACATTTTTTGAAATCGTTCAGAAGCTTCTAGGCAGTTAAACAAATCTTAGCACCACTTTTCATCCACAATTGATGGACTGGCAGAACGTACTACTTAGACGGTTGATGATATGTTACGTACTTGTGTGGAGGATTTTAAAGGAAGGTGGGATCTACATATTCTGGGTTTTCTTTCTGCATGTTTCAACCTCCAGCCAATAGTCTTGGTATATATATATATATATATATATATATATATATATATATATATATATATATATATATATATGTGTGTGTGTGTGTGTGTGTGTGTGTGTGTGTGTGTGTATCTGTGTGTGTGTCTGTTTAAGTAGGCATGTCTTCGACTGTGGCCTTCTTGGCTAGATAGTACCTTTTTTTTGGCTTGTCTGCCATTGTTTGTATGGTTTATGCTCATTCCGGTCATGACATTTAGGGTATAGGATTCACTTTTTAGATGTTATGCTGCTCAATATTTTTGTCTCACAGTTGGTTAGCTAGTATGTCTTACTGGCTAACTTCTTCTAATAAGGTATCTATTGTCAGTTACTCCCACTATTCCAGGGTGTGACATCTTATACCCAAGCTAGGCTTATGAAATTTTAAAGGGGAGCCGCATGGTTTTCTGAAGTTGATATAACTATTTGAGAGGTAATGCGTAGTGAGTAAATAGTACTTAAGTTGTGAAATGAAAGGTGAAAGTAACTGTAGGTAGGTATACGGAGAGCTAAAGATTTACTAGTTGTCATGAAATCTTAGTTGGGGTGTGTTTCTAGACTATTTTGGTAGTCGCAAGTAATATAAGGTGTGAGCAATCATATTGATAACTTTGTTTAGTACTAGACACTAAGCTTGAATTTGAGATAAGTATCGTGATCAGAATATGGAAATATAAGGGTGATTTGTTAGTTTTGAGATTTGATCTAGTAGGTCTGACCTGAAATAGGTGAGGAGATCAAAGTGGTACCTTGCAATGAAAATGTGCTATTATGACCCATATAGGAGAGAAATGAAGGTAGAGCAGTAAGGGTACACCTGAGATGGTATGTTGCAAGACGAGGTCCCATTTGAGTTGAAGAGAAGCATTTTAGAAAGAGGTCTTAATACATTCTAATGGACAGTTCGGTAGTCATGAGATAAACTTTTACCGAGTTTTATAGTAAAGAGGGATGTAAACCAGTTCAGAGATGATTTAATAGGTTCATATCTTTCATGTGTCAGCTTTATACCTAAGGGGGAAATAAAAAGATGAGAAATCAAGACAAGTGTTGAGAATAAGATCATAATGAGCTCAAAAGAGTATGGGAGATATATTTTCAGAGGTCCTTTTAGTAGTAGTGTGATTTTAAAAGGAGAAGGTTAATGTTCTTATCATGATAATGATGGTGCGAAAATTCCATCAAAGGTTATAAATGAGGAGGAAGAGGAGAATTAGGTTTTAGTATGAGAAATAGTTAATAAGAGCCCTTAGTTGGTTACGAGTAGTAATGCGGGAAATTCTAGTTGGTATGGCAAATGAGAACTTTTTAGGTGTGAATATGGAGGTTTAGTCGATTAACTTTTCTTTAATCCCCCTTAGAATAGGAAAAAACAATATAGTATAGAAATAAAAAGAGTAAAAAAGACAAATGATCATGGGAAAAAATAGCTATCGGAAGCTTTCACGAAATCAATTGCGGTATAAGGATTAATCTATGGTCTGTAGATATCTACCGTGGAAATTAGATCAATTTCTGAGACTCTGAAATTTGATCTATTAGACCTATCTATGGTCTTTGGTTCCATTTACATAGTTTAGATAGTGTCCACAAAAGTAAGATCAAATACCGAGTTTTAGGACTTGATCTACTAGATCATCTATAATCCATAAAGGGTTTTACAATCCATAAAGTTGCCTCATTAAACTCAAACTAATTATCCTGCTTCGAGCCCTATCTACGATCTGTGCTTCCATCTACAACCCGTAGATGCTGCTCATAGATCTCAAAAAATCCTACAGACTTAGTTTATGAACTTTCTAGATCTTACAAGGATTTTAGACTTCTCGAGTGTTACAATAACATGATAAATAGACCAAATATATATTTAAAAATGTCAATTATTAATATCACTAAGTTATTTACCCGCGCTTTGCGTTGGCATAATTAATTTTTCTAAGCTTTTGGACAACCTTTCCAATAATCGATTGTTATAAAAAAACAAATTAGTTGATTTTAGATACATTTCAAAAAAAATTAAATGATTTGGCATTATCATATATCTCAAGAATTTTAAATATATAATCAATGATTAAAAATATTTTCATGTGTAATCATTTTTATCTTTAACATAGTAAAATATAATATATATTTAATGATATAATTGCTTTGTTAAAACTGAGTAATATTTTTATGTAGCGATTAAACATCATTTTTTCAATTTTTTTTTACATGAAAGAGTAGAATCTGATAATTTTATTGTTATAATAACTTCTTATTAAAAACAATTATGTGAAAGTTTTCAATAATCAATATTAGTTATAAATAAGTTAAGACCGTTAAAAATGTACATCACAACAACAAAAATAAAATTTTTAGAGATAATCTAGTTGTCTGAGGTGAAACATTCATCACTTTCCGTTATTTTTATTTTGTTACTCTAAAAACTTTATAGAAGGAGAAAAATAATTTGAAACAACAGCAAAATAATATTGTTGGCCCTTATCAAAATTCATTTTTCATTAAACTGCTGCTCTGAAAGCCCTTCTAAATGCTTCATTAATGCAACTTTACGACTTTGTCACATATGTATGTATAATTGTTGCATTATTAGAGTACAAGTAGATCAAAATATTTGATCGTAGACTCATGTTAAAGAAATATTCTCGAACATTAAAATACTAAAAATGAGTATAACCTAGATAAATCAACGCTAAACAATGACTTGGGACATGAAAGACAACAAATCTATGTTAAGAGATATATCTTTTGTAGCTTAAGATATTACTTTAATATAGAGCAGATTTTGTTTCATATTCTTCAAATTAAGCTTGCCAAAAATAATCATAACTTACACCACAAATATTTAGAAGAGCCAAATTAGAAGGAAAAAAAGAAAAACATTAAAAGGGATAAAGCTTTATAAAAGTTAGATCATATACATACCTAACGGAAAATAATGAATACAATTTTTAGGAGACAACAAAACAGCGAGAAAAGACAGAGACTAAAGGGAGTAAATTATGAGATATCCAATGATGATTACAAATTATTCTAACCAGAAAAATTTTCATGTTTTGAAATAACATACATCAAAAAATTGAAAATCTTATATTAAAGGGAGTAAACTATGATATATCCAATGATCATAACAAATCATTCTAACCAGAAAAGTTCTCATGTTTTGAAATAACATACCTCAAAAAATTGACTAACACTTCAATGAACTTTCAATTCTTAAAATACTCATAAAATGAAATTTTAATCCTTAAAGTACTCGTAAAATTCACTGATAAAATTTAGGGAAAGTAGGTGACAACATAAAAACCAAAAAATATTGGCATTCAAATTTATTAACTCTGAAAATATTTTCTAAAGAATAGAAAATCTCATCCTCGTTTGTGAAGGAATGAAGATGATGTAGAAATTAGAAATTTGTAAGGGATTTTTTATTGTATCAAACAATTCTATTCACAAGTGTATTGATTTAAAAATAATGACAATTCCCCGTATGGAGCCACCGTCATTTTGTCTGGCATGTACTCTCGGGACCTCCGAATACTGGTGTCGTTGAATCATTCAACAAGAACAAAGTACACAAATATTTAATAATTCAAAAGAAGAAAAAAATCATATAAAAACAAGAGGAAATTCATCTATTTATTGAGAACAAAGAGTAGTGTGAACAAATGTTTAGTGTGTCTTATCATAACTGCCACAACTCTTAGGAAAAGTTACAACCCTTCTGAAAGGCCAAAGCCTTTCATAAAAGTTACAACTTTTCATTAAAGGGAAAAGCTAATTTTCAAAATAAATAAATAAAAAGGGAATCCTTGTTTGTGGGTGGGTCTAGGGTTCTCTATTATATAAATATATGTTATATGATATTACATATTTATATTTGAATTCTTTAATACTTTTATCACCTCATGGACCATAATCCTCATTAAATTGAAAAAACCCCAGTTGAATGTGTACTAAAATATTGAAATAATTTGATTTGAAAAGCGTGAGGGAAAAAAAATAAAAAATCTTAAAACAAGTCCACCTTACCCAATGTATTCCTGATTGTTCATAGGGTTTGGTGAACATTTTACCATTTGGATTTGATATTAGATTTAACCTAATTCACTCAAAAGTAAAAGATAAACAATTCACACATAATGTCGCTTGAAACTCTTTAAAAGAGCTTTTTAAGTGTGATGTTCACATAACATGTCATCTTTCTCCAAGGAGTTTAGGTACAAAACTCGCAAAACGATGTAGAATAATAATAATAATATATTTCGTAAAATTTCTAAAATCTATCTTATTTTCACTATGTGTTTTTTTTTTCAAATGTGTTTTTTAAAAAAAATTACTATTACTCCCAAATGCTTGTCAACGACACATGCCAATACATACATACATAAATAGATAACAAATACATAAAATCAAGGTTTAATTGTGTTTAATAATTAATGAAGAAATTTTTTTTTAAAGTTTTCAAATTGCAAGAGACTTCCCTCGTCCACTTTCCATCGGTCTTCATACTTATACCACGTCAATAACCCTTCATCATTTAGAGTGCGCTAAAAGTTGATGCATGAGTCACTCATGCAGGTTAGGAATTTGTCTAACCTAGACGCTTTTTCCAGAAGGGATTCATCAAGATCGGTCAGAATTTTCAGTGGAGCAGATGTTGAAAGGTATTCAGTAATTATGCAATGCGATATGTTGAGCACTTTCAACATTTTTAACCCCTCCAAAAGAATAACTGGAATTCTACACAACCTCATTATCTTACTTTTATATGAAACTACATAAGTGAACCAAGTTGCCTAACGTGTTTCAGAGAAGTTATGAAGGCAGTAAAGTAAGAACACAGTATTTTACATGGAAACACCCGGATCAAAAGGTGTAAAAAAACAAGACTTGTTCCTCAACAAGATTTACCCCAACTTCACTAAATGACTACGAGCCTCAACAAACAAAAGAGATTACAAGAGTTTATTTAAACTAAAGATTAACTACTTAATCTAAATTCTACCACACACCTCCAAGGTATGTGTTCCTAGTGTCTTCGAGTTGCCCTCAACTTGAAGAGTAAGATCCTAAATTCAGTTTGAAAATCACTGATCTAGAAATAAGAAAATCACAAATACTAAGAAAGCTTCCTAGATTTGTTCTTCTATATTCTTTGATTAGAGGCACTTCGAAAATTAATCTCTCAATTGTTTTGCTTTGTAAGTGTGTGATTATTCTGAACGCCTCTTCTTTTATTTATGCTCTTGTTTCCTTAAGTTTTCTACTCCTTCAGTGACTCCTCATTCATTTAACAAATTTATTCCATTTATAGTTCTTCTTGCAATGAAAATCTTTCATATAACAGAACAACTTCTTGAAACAGTTTCTCTTCAGATGACTTTGCCAACGTGTTCCATGTATTTTGTCATTTATCAAAACAATGCTTATCCCAATAAATTCCCCCTTTTTGATGATGACAAACTTATGGCAACTTCCTTTCCTGTTAGCTCTCTATTTTAACCTGTAACACTTAAGCATGGAAGTTATGGCAAAACAAATTACTATGGGTTATAAATAGTGCACTCCCTTTACTTTCCCCCCTTTTGGCATCCTCAAAAACGATTTCAAGGTAATATACAAAGTATATAAGGAGAATGATATAAAATCTAATCTGCACCAACAGATTGGTTATCAAGATTGGAACCGAAGTAGCAACACAGTTAATCACAAACAGAGTCACAAAAATCTTAATAAGAGTATATAGCAACTGAACACACATAGAGTACACACCAAAAGCTTTAAATGTCTTAAAGAAATAAAGTGCAACATGTACGATGCACAAAATAACATAGTCCAGCAGATAGTTTGGGTAGAAAGAAGAGAACAAAAGACTGATTTTGTGAGGGAACAAGGATGAATTGAATCAGTGTTAGACAGCGGCAATATGAGCAGCCCTCTCTCTAGCAAGTTCATTTTGCAGCTCCACTATACGAGCTTCCGAAGTCACTTTCTCCAGCCAATGGGCATCTTCCATAGCAAGAAGTTTATCCTCATTGTCAGCAAGCTGATTCTTTAATTGCCGAAAAGGATTATCAGGAATCATCATAGAAACAGGTAGATCCATATAGTTCACAGTACCCACAACATCCTTAACTGTTTGAGCATACCACACCTGAACAGGCACGTGAAATGCCTCAAAGATAGGAGCCATCCAGAACCCATATGGAAGAGCATGTCCATTGTCATCTTGAAGAAGGACCCTGTGCATATGTTTGACAATTAAGCAGGGTAAGTCGATAGGCACCTCAGAGTCCAGTAGCTCAATAAGAGTCAAATCTAAAAAATTTGTCATTGTACAAATATTGTTTACTTGGAAGAATGATCTTGTGGACCACATTGAAGTACAACTTGTGCAATGGAGACATCTCATGCTTAGTAACACCACAATGATGAGTCAGATGAGGCTTGGAGGAACATTTTCTAGAGATACTGAGGGCGGATGTATGTGGAGGCAAAGGAGGCCACTTATGTTTCACATAATCACCCCAATCTTCTGAAGGAATTCCAAAAAAATGAGCAACATCGGCAGGAACCAAGTGAACAGGAGTACCAAGGACAGTAGATGTGAAGAGAGTTCATCACTTTTCCCATTGATATGGAACTCAGTGACCTCTTTCTTGGCCTTTTTTCTTTGAGCATCACCTTGAAGAAAAAGGGAATCCCACAGTCAGTAGAACAGACATTTCAGGAACCCCCCAAATCCAGTGACAACCCTTTCTCTAAGAACAAATTGCTTACGGAAGTGAATGATTCGGTCAAGTTGAGGAGAAGACACAGAAGGATTGGTATGAGGCAAATAATCATCATCAGAATCGGACGAGGAACTATCAGAGGAAACAGGGGAAGCAACCTATTACCTTTTGGATTTAGAGAGAGATGTTTTTTTTTATTTGACAGTAGACGCAGGCTTAGGAGAGGGCTTGGACTTGGGTTTTGTGGAGGATATTTTTTTAGAAGTAGATGGTTTCGAAGGAGTATGTTTCGCACGCCGCAATATGAAAGATGAAAGGCTGGATTTAACCCCTTGATTTTATGGTGGCAGCCCTTTTGAACAGAAAGAGGGAAAAGAAGAGTTTTAGCGATTACGTGATGAGTGGACATACAAAGATGGACCACATTAATTACGTGTATCATCATGTATAACCCTTTAATTTAAAACATTTTATAACTGAGGTGAGCTTCACGATTCGCCAAGTTAACTCATACTCATTTTATACAAGTTAATGTTCTTTGACATAATAGATAA
Organism: Solanum sitiens; assembly: GCA_016801875.1. Lineage (NCBI taxonomy): Eukaryota > Viridiplantae > Streptophyta > Magnoliopsida > Solanales > Solanaceae > Solanum > Solanum sitiens. Next base: position 2,091,677 of record JABWTJ010000273.1, on the reverse strand, counting down.
GCTCTCAATGCATACTTAAAATACCCAAGAATATTGATAGACACGGTTTTCTAACCAATCAATGAGGGAGGGAAATTATGCAAGCTTAATCATCCCAAGTCTAACCTATTCTTTTCAAAATGTTCTCTACTCAATGCTTTGGTAAAAATATCATAATTTTATTCTTCTGTAGAACAAACATAATTGATATGTGACCTTTCGCTACATTATCTCTTAAAAATGGTGTCTTATATCAATGTGTTTTGTACGCTTATGTTGCACAGGATTCTTTGTTATATTAATAGAGCTAGTATTATCACACAAGATATGAACCCTACCAACAACCATACCAAAATCCAGTAATTGTTGTTTAATCCAGAACAATTGTGCACAACAAGATCCAATGCCACGTATTTATCGGCAGCATTTGATAAGGAAACAGAGTTTTGTTTCTTGGTGGACTAGGATATCAAACATGTTCCAAGGAAGTGTGTCATATCTATGTTGATCTTCCTGTCAACCAGGTATCCAGCATAATCATCATCCGCGTAACCAAGAAGATTGAAATTGCATCCTTTTGAGTACCAGAGTCCCAAATCAGTAGTTCCTTTGAGATACCTGAAAAATTCTTTTAACAAATTTAAGATGAGATTCTTTGGGATTTGCTTGAAACCTGGCACAAATTCAAACACTAAACACGATACCAGGTATACTTGTAGTAAGATGCTTGAGAGACCCAGTCATTCCTCTGAACAACTTTTGATCAACAGATGCACTTGTTACATCCATATCTAGCTTAGTGGTTGTAGTAATTGGAGTATCAATTTCCTTTACATCATTCATATTGAATCTTTTTATCAGTTCCTTCACGTACTTTTGTTCATTAATTAAGGTACTTGTGGGAGTTTTCTTGATTTGTAATCCAAGAAAAAAATATAGCTCTCTCATCATACTCATTTCAAATTCTCCACTCATAAGTTCAACAAACTCTTTTTTCATCATACAATTTGTAGATCTAAAAATTATGTCATCCACATATACATCCACAATCAACAAATCTTTTCCATTTGTTTTAAGAAAAAGAGTATTGTTGATTTTACATCTTGAGTGTCCATGATCTAAGAGAAACATAGATAACCTTTCAGACGATGCTTTTGGAGCTTGCTTCAACCCATACAGAGCTTTGTCCAATTTGTAAAAATGATTACGAAACTCAGGATGTTCGAACACAGGAGGCTGCTTAACATATTCTTCTTCTTTTAAGTATTCATTCAAGAGTGCACTTTTACATCCATTTGATAGAGAATGAGTTCTTTGAACACATCGAAAGAAATGAGTAATCGAATATCTTCAAGTCTTGCTACGGGAGGAAAAGTCTCATCATAGTCAATTCCTTCTACATTATTATACCCCTGAACCACAAGTTTGACCTTGTTTCTTGTGACTGTTTCACTCTCATCAATCTTGTTCCTGTCTATTTTGTTCCAATTATTGTTCTCCCTTAAGGTTATTGAACAAGACACCATACCTTACTTCTTCAAATTGGTTAAGCTCTTCCTGCATTGCATGAACCCAATCCTCTTCACAAAGAGCTTCCTTCACCTTTTTTGGTTCAACCATGGACATAAACACTTGAAAAGCACAAAGATTCTTTAGGCCTGACCTGGTAGTGATTCCAGAGGTTAGGTCTATAAAAACATGGTCAATAGGATGTGATCCTTAATACTTGTACCTTTTTACAGTCAACCCTTGAGAGGGATCAGTATTATCTACATCATTTTATTCTTCAGAATGACCAATATCTTTAGATATTGCTCCCCCTGACGGTATGCTTACTGATTGTTTGACAAAGGGAACATGTTGCTCTACCTGCTCCTGCTTGTATTCATCAATTTCACCGTCACCCTGCATGTTAGTGTCAGCCAGAGAACAATATTCATCAAAGACAACATGCACACTTTCTGTAACACATTTTGCTCTTTTATTCAAGACCCTCTATTCTTTACTATGTGGTGAATATCCTAAGAAGATACCCTGATCACTTTTTGCGTCGAACTAACCAAGATTATTTTACCATTATTATAAACATAGAACCTGCAACCAAAAGTTCTAAGGTGCGAGATATTTGGTTTTCTACCTTTGAGTAATTCATAGGGAGTCTTCTCTAAGATGGGACGTGTCATGCACCTATTTATGACATAGCATGCAGTACTGATAGCTTCAGACCAGAGATTTTTTTCAAGATTATTAGCAATCATCATTGTTCTGGCAATGTCTTTTAAAGTCCCATTTTTCCTTTAAACTACTATATGTTGTTGAGGAGTTCTAGGATCAGAGAAACTGTGATCTATAACATGTGATGAATGGAATTTTAAGAATTTCTGCATTTTTAAATTTTGTTCCATGATCAGATTTTATGGACATCAAGGATAATCCTAGAGTTTTCACTATCTTATTGAGAAAAATAGATAAAGTCTCAAAGGAATCTTCTTTAGAAACTAAGAATAATGTCCAAGTAAATCTAGAAAAATCATCTAGGATAACAAAGACATACATCTTCCCACCTCTGCTTCTTACTCTCATGGGTCCACACAAGTCCATATGAAGCAGTTCAAGGCATTTCATTTTACTTATCTGATTCTTCGGTTTGAAAGATTATCTCACTTGTTTCCCCCTTACACATGCACCACAAACTTTGTCATTTTTGAATTTGGTCTTGGGTAAACCAATAACCATCTCCTTTTCTAACAGTTTGTCGATTTGTTTCAAGCTAGCATGTCCAAGTCTTTTGTGTCATAGTAAGGCATCATTAGAAAATGCACTGAGGCACTTCATACTAGTGTCTGGCATCCCCATGATGTCAGCTTTGTACACATTTATGTGTCTTTTGTCTATTAAGATAACCTCCTCTGTATCTAGTTTTTCAACCCTTCAACCTTCAGAAGTGAAAATTACATTATTACCTTTGTCAGATAATGCAAGATGCTGAGGAGATTATGCTTTATTCCTTCCACATGGTATACTTCTTACACTCCTTTGGATTCAATCTTTCCAATCAACCCAATTCCTACAATAGTGCCCATTTTAAATCTCCAAATGACACATTTCCCCCTTTGAATGCAGTGAGTGAAAGGAATGTATGTTTGTCTCCGGTCATATGCCTCGAACAAGCACTATCCATGTACCAGTGCTTGCTTCCTTTAACTTTTACCTACAAATATTTAAAGGTTAGTTTTAGAAACCCAGACAAGCTTGGGTCCTTTCTAATGATTGAAGGGATGAATAAGATTTTTTTTTACCATTTTGGCATCCAATTGTTGTTGTTGACTTTCTGATTGGCTTTAACATGTTTGTTAGTTTCTATTTCAACATTTTTGTTTTTATAATTTTTGGCGACACGACATTTAGTGGTAGGATACCCGAGTTTGCCACAAATATAGTACAAATCAGTTGTGACAACCTTATCATTATGAAATTCAATACCTGCTCTCTCATTATGATTTTTCTCACTCAATTGTTTGACAATTCTGGATGAGTGAGTCCATCTGTTTGATTTTTCAAGCTTTACTTTTATCTGAAAGATTTCTGCATTTAATTTCCTTACCTTTTCTTTTTTAAAAAACAATAATCATTTCTGTATTTTTTTTCAACTCCTTTTTTAGGTTTTCTTCAGTTTCACTCATTTTTTCTTATACTTTTCCAGTAATTTTCATCTTTACGATTTCAAATTTTAAATCCAGGTTAGACGACTCAGGTTTTTCAACATGTTTCTTCAAACAAGTGCTTTGTCTGTCAGTTATAGTTTTATCATCTTTGAGTTTCATATGCTCAAATTTTTGGTCTGCAAAGACTTTAAACAGCTGATTTCTTTCACATGTTAATTCTTTGAAGTCATCAATTAGCACGTTCATTAATCAGGTCAATTTATTTTTTGTAAAAAGACGTAGTTTTTCTTTTAGATCAATAATACTAACCTCTGAGTTTTCATCATCTTCGATATCTCAATCTCATACAACCACGAAAGTTGTTTTATCTATTTCATTATCGGATTCTTTATTTTCTAAACCCCAAGAAGCAACCATTGCACATTACTCTTTTTTTTCTCTTTCCTTTTCTATCTTTTCTTTCCTCCAATTCAGCTCCCACTACGGACAATTCTCAACATGATGATCAGTTTTGCCACACTTGTAGCAACCATTTTGAGATTTATCATTTACCCACTTTTCTGATTGGTTTCCTTTTTTTCACTTTTCTTCTCGTTCTTGATATACATCTTAATGCCTTTTGATAGAAGTGTTATTTGATCCTCATCATACTCAGTATCTTCTCCATCCGACACTTTCAAGGTGAATGTTGTATAATTAAGCATTTTCTCCTTTTTAGATCATCCATGTTCATGTCATAAGTTCTGAGATTCCCCACAAGTTCATCAAGTGTAATGCTAGAGAAGTCTTCTCTTATAACAGTAATTTTTACATCCCATTTCCTAATGATGATAATTCATTTATCAACTTAGTGAGTCTAGTAATTATTTCAAGCAGAGACTCACTATCTTTCATTTTGAAAGTTTCATACTCAGTAAATAGCATAGCTACTTTGAATTTCCTCATATGATTGGTTCCCTCATGAGCATTAATCAGTGCATCCTAGGAATGATAGACCCAATCGTTATCCTATCCCACAACACGTAGTCTTCCGCTTGAATTTAAATCTTCCATGTGTGTTTTTCACCAGCCAAAGTGAGACCCATTGAACATTGGGGGTCTGACAGTTGTTTGTCCTTCACTGTGACAAATACGTGGTGGAGAATTCATCTTGATCTTTTATCTTAGGGGTTAACCTGTAAAAGATAACTTTGCTCTGATACCAATTGAAACTCTACACAACGTCAATTATCTAAATTTTATCTAAAATTACTTAAGTGAACCAACATGCCTAACGAGTTTCAGAGAAGTTATCAAGGCAGTAAGGTAAGAACACAGTATTTTACGTGGAAACACCAGGCTCAAAAGGTGTAAAAATCACGACATGTGCTCCTCAATAGGATTAACCCCAACTTCCCTAAATGACTACGAGCTTCAATAAACAAAAGAGATCACAAGAGTTTATCTAAACTAAAGATCAACTATTTAATCTCAATTCTACCACACACCTCCAAGGTATGTGTTCCCAGTGTCTTCAAGTGGCATTCAACTTGAAGACTAAGATCCTAAATTCAGTTTAAAATCACTAATCTAGAAAATAATTAAAGTCACAAATACTAAGAAAGCTTCCTAGATTTTTTTTCTTCTATATTCTTTGATCAGCAGCACTTCAAAAATCAATCTCTCAATTGTTTTGTTATGTAATTGCCTGATTATTCTGGACGCCGCTTCTTCTATTTATGCTCTTGTTTCCTGAAGTCTTCTACTCTTTCACTGACTCCTCATTCTCTTTACCACTTGATTCCATTTAGAGTTCTTCTTGCAATGGAACACTTTCATAGAAAAAAAAGTCCTTCTTGAAATAGTTTCTCTTCAGATGACTTTGCCAACGTGTTCCATGTATTTTGTCATATATCAAAACAATGCATATCCCAACAATAACCAAAGAAGGTTTAGATAACTCCGTACACCTCACACTCAACCCTTTCATGTTTGAAAGAAGTGAAACCAGTGAAGATGCTAGTAGTATATCGCATGTAGTCATAATCTTGAGCTCGGAAATTTTGGTCAGAACTAGCCGATTGCCAAGAAGGACAAACTTGAGGAATTACAGAGATTAACTGGAAAAGGTTGAAGGACTAGAATATCTTCACCAGGATATCAATATGAAGGTCCTCCCATCTCCTTACAAGAGAAAATCATTCTTCCATCACAACAACTTCAATTTTTTCTTGTTTTTGAAATGACATCGTAAAAGCTTCAATCTCCTAAGTTCTTGTAGAACCAAGAAAGGTTATTACTTCTCTAGATCCAAGAAGAATAAAAAGTTAAGCCTGGCAATATACAAAAACATAGAAGAGAGTACAAATACGTCAGAGGAGTACTGTGATGCCCAAAAGTGAAGAAACAAAGAAAATATAACCTGGAATTATGTTGGTTGTAGATACCGACAGAGAACGAAGTTCTTGATGGCATAGCTGACGGATGTATCTACATCGTGATTCTTGGTAGTTAGATGGCAAATATGGATTTTACACCGCAACAGCCTCACAAAGTCAACTATTTTTTAATGTTATAGACAACTATGCTCACAAAGTCAAGTACCTGTTAGATAGCCATGGAAGTTGGTATGGAAAACCAATCTACCTATGAAGATAAATGGAACTGCACAGTTGTTGTTTTTACATATTTTACAAAGTCATAGTAGGAAACATTGATCATAAGTAAGTTGTTATAAGAAAAACCCTTCTTAGTATATTATTGATCCCTAAAATTTTCCACCAGTGAAGTGTATAACATAATTTATTTTTGAAAGTATGACTAATTAGTGATTCTTAGTAAATAAAGGTAGATGTATTAATTTTTCAATATAAAAAAGAGAATTGTCATACCTCAATTCAAATTTGACTAATCATTTCATTGTATAGTAAACCTCTACAGATTAATGTAGGTGAGACCATGAAATTTTATTATTTTATAAAGATATTATTTAATTCATAAATTAATATTTATTAATTTAAAGAATGATTTGAGATTTAATGAAGGTAATGTGATTATATCAAAATTATTGTATATTTCTAATTTATGTATCATATTTATTGATTTCACTTAAAAAAAATATTATGCATTATGTACGACGAATACATCAAAATCATTTTATCTTACTAATTTCAACCTTGTGATACTGCATAATAAGAGCTTTCAAGATGTATTATTGTAACAGATTTTATCATATGATATTAGAAGTCTATGAAGTGGGGCAAATTGATCCAACAAAGATTAATTTCTTGGATGCTATCAATTTTCCAATCGTTTCTTGGACAACAAATGTTCAACAATAGACAATAGCAAATTATTTTCGACAGTGTAAAATTCATTCGGGGGATGCAATATGATAGAATTTGAATGAATCCACTTATGAAAACGTCATTCATGAACTTAAGGTCATGATTAATGATCTAGGTTACCACAATAAAATGGATGTCAATAACCTATTGCATTATCCGTGTGAAACTGATACATATTCAGCGGTCCAGAGTTTAGAAGAATTTGTAGATATCATCGAAAAAAACAATGTGGATGATGAAGTTGAAAATAATACTATATCTTTGGAACCAATTACAAGTAAGCAAGAACTTATCGCATATAGATATCTTTACAATTTTATGGTGTACTTCGAAAAAGACATAACCGGAGCTCTTTGGTGCAATAAGAAAAGTTAGAGATGAACTTCAACTTCATTATAATTTTAAGAAAAAACAGAATGCAATAAAATAATAATACACTAAATTTTCTTGGATATGTTTGATCTTTTAAAGAATTATAAATTTATGATATTAATGAGACCATATATTTATATAGGGGTCTTCTGAAATATATTATCTTATCGAAATAGATGATTTTTTTAATTGGCTCAAGTCGGGACCGGAGAAAAATATTATTTTAGAGAGATTATTAATTTACCAAGTATTAATTTATAGAGATTTTACTGTAGATAGTACTTTTTTGGAAAACAATTTCAGACTTTTGTTGATAAAATTAAAAAAATAAATATATATAACTCATTTGGGCCTAACACCTAAATCTATTAAGACATAACAAAACAATCTAACATACATAGCCCAGTTCACAGCCCACTTTAGATCCAACCCTAAAACTAATCCCTATAAATACTTACTTAAGTCTAGGGTTTTCAAAACACCTTTTTCCTTCAGCGCCTCCATCCCTAACCACTTCAAAGATGTTCCCTCTTTGGTATAAAAAGAAGTTCCGCCTCCTTATCATATGGATCAATCTTGAATTCTTCTCCTCGCTTCATTGTTTATCATCTAAGTAAGAGTAAGTTCTTTATTTTCCTTGCTTCCTTGATCATACGCCTATTTCAACTAACCAAATTATCTTTGTAGTTGTGTTCTCTAATTTTGTAGAATGTGGTCCTTACTTCTGGATCTTGTATCAAGGAACAAAGCTTTATTATTAGGTTGGTGATTTCTATTTCTCTTTTTCCATTCTTTCCCTCATCTTTGAGTTCTACTGTTTATGCTACCTTATAGGTGGTGCTCGAATGGAGGGAATGAGTAGCTTTTTTCCGCCTCCTCATACTAGTAATTAAAACTTCTTCTAGGTTAAAGCATCTCCTTCTGCCCCAAATCCTTCTATTTTGCCAAGTCTTTTTTTTTAAAACAAAAATAGCATAGGCTAAATAACATTTCACATTTCTTATTTGTCATCTGTGTTTTGTAAATGATTTATATGTGAAAAAATCTACTTTGTGGCTTCTCCTTCCCAATATCTCCTTATCGGTGATACTTTTAGATATGGACTTTTAAAATTTCATTGATAATAATCTGTGGTGGAGCCAATAATTTTATCAAGGGGGTTCATACTTTTATGACAGGGGTGCCTTAAATTTTTTAACCAGGATTTTTTAAATAATAATAATTTTTTAATTTTAAAAGGAAAAAGTCAAACACTAAATGATGTCCTTGGATTGTTTTGATTAATAAAAAGAGAAATTTTTGTTTTTAATTATAACAATAAAAGAGAGATTTCTGTTTTTTTCTTCAACAACAAAAGACGACCTTTGTTAAAGTGAAAACAGCTAACTGTAGTTGTACGAGCCTAGAGTCATGCCCAGGCCCTTGAGGAAAATTTGCATCGCTTTAACCACTGAGCTATATCTCTCTTATGTGTTAAGGGTATTCAACAATTAGTATATACTCTATAATATCTATATTTAACTCGTATATTCATAAACAAATTCGTCGAAGGGTGTTCATCTGGCAATCCTTGAATGTGTGTAGCTCTGCTCATATTTATAATTCTTCTTCATTTCGCATCCATGCTTTGAAAATTCGTGAATATGCAATTTCCATTTTCTATAATCATGTTTCCCAAGTAGTATGTAACCTGATTCTCTTCCTCATTATATGTTGAAATCCGTGTTGTTTACCTTGTAAGCAATTGCTAATTTCTTCAATTGTTTCATTTATTATCCACGAACTTACTAAATAGTACTCATATTATTGAAATGAAAAAAGGTAGAAATTGTATATGAAAAATGATTGATAAATGTAACTTCCATACAAAGAATAAATTTGCATCTGATGTAAAAAAAAATTCTATTTTTGATGTCCTCATTGTTTATTTCAATGATGTTGCTCTTCAACAGAATTTAAAAGGAAATCTAAGTTCTTTGATATTCTTAATCTCATGGTGACTAGAAGCTACGTAGGTGAGACTTTGGGTGGAGAACTACTTGAACCTCTTTACAAAATTAAATTTCAGTCATAATTTTGGCTAACAAACTATATAATTTATTTTTAAAAAAAAATCTAGGGAATATTATTATTTTATTCTCTTTGATTATTATATTTGAAACAAAACAAGTGAGCTATTTCTCCTTAATTTTCGTATAGTGGTGTTTTAAGGAAAATTTCTCGTTACTTTCTTTTATAAGGTACTTTATTTTAAATTCTAAGGACCTAGAAGTAATAATACATGTTAGAATATGACTGAAGTATCCACCAATTTACAATAGTATTAGCATAAAGAAAAAGAAAAGTGGCTAGTGATCAAGGTGCGTCTTAACATATATTTTTTCATCATAGATTTATGTTCTTAAGAAAGTATGCAGATGCAATCTAATAAAGACTTAAATATACATAGAAGTGTAATAAAAAGCATATTTTTACACTAACAATAATCTTTTTTTTTCTACTTAATATAAAGAATTGATTAGAGCGACTTTTAAGTTTTGTACCACTTCAAAATACGAATAGATATATTGGCTAAAAAATAGTAAGACTGCTTTTCTACTACTTAATCTTTTCTGCAATTGATTGCAAGTGTTTCCAATAATATTATTTTCATGCTTTAAGCATTCAAATCTTATGTGTCCCTATGATTTAGAGAACATAATAGTCCTTATCCATTATTATAACATGAATGATCTTATAATTAATTGGTTCAAGTATTGCAAAAGAAGATTAAGTATTATTGAATTATGACTTCCAAGAATTTTGATTTTCATTATTATTTAAATAACAGGCAACATTAACTCTCTCTAATTTCAGCTTCACAAAGTTATGTTGCTTCCTATTTAAAAGTGAAGATCAGAATCTTTGGGATCCTATAATTCAATAGAACCCGATATTCTGTTTAATGCTTAGTTCATCCTTGTTATAACGGGCAAGATCAATTTTCTTCGCTAGTTCTAAAGAACACATTAGGTTGGCATGTTTAAGACATGAATATTTTTGTTATTGGAAACGCTAGCAGTTAACTACATATACGTGCAAGTCATAGTAGCAGAAAAAATCATTTCGCTAATTCCAAGCCAAAATATCTAATATTCTGAAGTAGTATAAAAGATAAAAATCACTTTAATTGTGCTTGTTCCATCCCAATCCTTTTCTACAAGTAGGAAAAAGATATATTATAGTTACAACCAAAAGATGGAATTTTTTTACACTTCTATGAATATGAATATTTGTAATTGTGTATCGCCATATAGAATAAAAACATACATATCTTTCGCTATTTAGTTTTTTGAATATGATATATATGTATCTTTGTTTGGACATGTGATATTGATATTACTAATTTAGTTTATTTTTTTTCAAATCTTCATAGTTCATGCAACAAATTCATTAAGGGTCTGGTGGAATGAAAAATCTCAAAAAGTTGATGCTGAAGATTATATCTAAGAGAAATACCTTGCAGTGAGTTATATATATATATATATATATATATATATATATATATATATATATATATATATATATATGTTCTGGTATGAATTTTCACAAATTTCATGACATTGATTCCAATTTTTCAATAATAGAATCTAATAGTGGCCAGTGGATGTTATTGATAAAAGATTTTTTCTTCCTATAAATTTTCATGTCCCAAACAATCAATATCTGCAATAAATGAAATTCTGATTGATTATATTCCTACACAGTTCAAATGTAAGTAGTGGTGAAAGAGGGTGAGTAATTTCTATATGAGGAACCCACAAAAATCTCGGAAATTTCATACTTGAACTATTTTGAAAAATATTGCCTTATTGACATTTCTTTACAAGATTTCGGTACTTCCTATATTAACCCCAAATTTTTCTTTTTGGTAGTATACGCCATTTTATTAATTAACAAAAAACGAAAATGAAGTTCTGGCCCAAGAACAAAATAAGACAATCAAAACAACTTATTTCTAATTTTATTAGGGCAAAGCCCACTTTCATTAAACCTATCTATAAATATTTACTTCTATTCTTCTCACAATGCTGCCTCCTTACTCTCGACAGGATGTTACTCTTTACTCCTTCTCTTGTGGGTTGTACCGGCTCCCGATCTCAACAGTCCCACCTCCCTTCTTCTCACACAAGATGTGTCACACAATAAAGGTAATGTAATTCAGATCTTCTTCCTTTTTTTTCTTCATCGTTGTTCTAATTAACTCTATTGTTTCTCCAAGTAAAAGAGTTTTTTTTTTGTTGGAAAAAATTATTCTAGAATTTTTAATTTTCTTTTGAGTTTAAAAATGAGCTAAAAAGGAAAGTCCTCTATGGAGAGAATCAAAGGAAACTCTTCAATTTCTTACCTAGAAGATGTTATTACTCTATTCCAAAACATACATGTAGACATTACTTATTAATAGATCTCTGATATATATGTTTAGTGATTCAAGATTAAATTGTATTCATGTAGTGGTACCCATACATCTCACATGGGATATGAATTAATAATCATGGATATGAATACCACCAAGTATATTTGAAGTATTTTGAATACCTTAGAAGATTAATGAATGAAGCGTGAAGGGTTTACAATATGCTAAAGTCGAAATGTAAGCAAGAGTATTATTGTAACTAGTTTTTGTTAGTTTATCTACTATTATAAACAATAGTACTAGGATATATTTTAGGGGTTTAGTTTTTGAATGAACATTTGAAGTCTAGGATGCTTTGTGAGTTTGGGGAAACCCTCACACTTGTTCAATTGAATCTTCTTAATTTCTTGGGTAAGTCTTCACTTGTATGAGTTTGATTTCTGGTCACCCTTAGAATTTGTTCTTGTAAATATTGAATATCTTTTATTTGCTAGATCATTCATTTTTTCTTCTAAATCTCTCCATCTTTCTTTCAATTTCTAAGTCATATATCTCGCTTGCTTGATCGTAGTCCACTTTTTTGTTCTTGCATCTAGAATCACATCAATTAGTATCTAGCAGTTTTTCTTTATATTTCTAAATCATATATCTTTCTTGCTTGATTGTGGTTCACTTTATCATTCTTACATCGAAAATCACATCATCTCACCAACACAGGTACTAGGTAACACTATCCTTCAAGGTATAAACAAGAGAAATCATCTAGGTCTATGCCAGAAATTGTACTTGATACTTCATGCTTCTCAACTCCTTTATTAACGACCAAGTAAAAATTTCTATTATATGCTAAAAAAATTACATTTTTGATGCAAAAGGAACCTCCCTTTAGTGAACACAATATTTGAATTGTCTTTTAATTATTTTCCATGAACCATATTATTCTTGGTAGGTATTAAGTGAATTTAGGTGCACCTCCAATCTCTGAATCTCTTTATATGTTTCAAATCCAATTATTAGGTTAAGATAGTGGTGAAAAATTTGAAGTATAACTTATACATATTACCTACACATCCATTCTTCCTCACCCTGATCCAAAATAAAAAGAGAATTGACCCTAACTAGCTTGAAATTGATCTGTATCTATTGTTTATATGAATATATCATAACTTTCACATAATGCCTAATAATGTTAATATTTTATACTAGTATGATCAATATATTGCTTGCTTCGACATTTCACTTAATTATTGCTTATTCTGATATTGGATTACTTAGTATTGTATGGTTCAATATGATTTGGAGTGTGAAGGAGTTATTATTGTTCACATACCTAATGTAAAGTTTCACTTGGCTTGGACCACAATGATCCATCGCTTATGTAAAAATGCAGGACATAATTTTTTTTATCTTCAATAATCTTTTTTTTTTTTCATATTAAAGTATTTAGGCGACCTATTCAAATGTTGAGACATCGAATACTAGAATTTCTTGATTTTAAAGGAGTATGCTTTGCGTACATTGACAGTAATGATATAATTATTATATATTTATTATATATTTACACAAATTTATAGGAGGTGATGTAGAATCTCCCATGTCTAAAATATGAAAAATTAAAAAATGATGTCTAAAATATGAAAAATTAAAAAATGATCTTAGAGCAAAAAATATTATTATTGCCTTAATTAACATCCTTTTTAGATGTTGAAGTATATTTCATTGTTCAAATGAGACAGAAGAGAAAATTGATTAAATTCATAAAAAAGATTAAATTTATTAGGTCAAAGTCTTCAAAAAATCAATATTTATTAAATTGATGGTGAATCCGATGGTTCAAATGAAAAATTTATCAACTCTTTTGAAACTATTTGAATTCATTTTGACATAGCCTAGAATTTATAGACAAATGTGAATTAAAAACTATATAGACATTTGTGAATATATCATTCATAGGAGAAATACAATTATTTTCCTATTATAGTTTATCAAATGAAATAAATTGAATTATTTTCTTTTTACTTTTTTAGCATTGGTCAATCATGTTTTCGTAATTTTTCAACTTAAATTCATTAATCATGAGGAAAAGCCTTACTTTGTATGATCATGAATTATTAATTTAAATAATTCATTGATAGGTCTTGCTTTTAGTTTTTCACCGTATATGTTCTGTATAATTGAAGTATAAAAGTTGAAACAGAAAGAGAATGTCAATAACAACAAGAAATATGAAGAACATGCAAATCTAGAAAGGAATAACAGAGTTATCAACTTAACAAACAAAAAACAACAAGCTATTCATGGTGTATAATTAATAAATTCTACAATTAACTCTTTACTTGTTCATTTTAACAAGTAAAATGGAATTGACATAATACAAGTCAATGTAAGATGTAGAATTAATAAATTATGTACCCTGAATAATTACAAATAACAATAGCAACCACAACAACAAAAAAGTGAACTTTTGTATGCATAAACAGAAGTAACATTGTTTATCAAAATTAATAATATTAATATATTTTTAAAATGTGTCAATTGGTTTTGCAAAGCATATTCAAACTATATCACATTTTTATTCTATTCTGGTAGTATGTTGCATCACCTGGTCTGTTCCTTCTATGAAATTTTGCTAAAAACTTAGATGGTTGAAGAGTTTTCGCCATATACACTTATATATTATTGTATATTAACGTATGTCAACTATAATTTACATAAGGATGACACACAAAAATATATATTTATAAACACAACATATATCAAACATATATATCACATAGCATATAATAATATGCATACTTGGATATCTCTCTTGTATATATATATATATATATATATATATATATATATCCAATATGTGTTGTGTATGTAAATATATATTTTCATCTCTGATGCGGATGTAAAGTAGAGTTGACATATAATAATATATAAGTGTACATGGAGGAAACTCTTTCGTCATCTAAGCTCTCACCAAAATTGTGTAGCAATAGACGAGGTAATGCGACGTACTACCATAATAGAATAAAGATGTGTTATAGTTTGAATATGTTTTGCAAAAATTATTAGAAACATTTTAAAATAAAATAATATTATTAATTATGATTAATACAATTTTATTTCTGTTTAATCATAAAAAGGTTCACTTTTGTTGTTGTTGTTATTACTCAGACATTCAACAGTGTTTTTAGGTGTCTAACAAGGCCACCACCTTATATATGTAAAAATGAAAATTAGTGCCAACTAATGAACTATGTGTATGTCATAAAGTATTTGTTTGTATTTATTTATTTTTCAGATGATGCATTCGATAATTGTATTGAAAATCAACTAATTCTAAATTTTGTATTTAAGGGAAGCACTCAATGAATTATTCGTTTGTATTTATCTGGTGTATTTAATATTCATATTAGAGTCTAACTAATTTATATTTGTATACAAATCAATACATTCGAGCGAAGCACTCTATAAAGTATATTGATTGTTTGTGTGATTTGTTCAACATTTATATTGGAGTTCAATTGATTTAGATTTTGCTACCGAGCTTCACAATCCAATGAAACACTCTATGAACCCAACTCAATATTCATAGCCCTTTTATCTTCTGGCTTCGCAATCCGAAGGAGCAGCTCTGTTGCTGCAGTAGCTGTTGAAGCAGTAAAAGTATTAAAGAATCGATCTTATAATGCTTCAGATGGAAAGAATAAAATTTTGATGATAAAGTTTCAATTTTTATGGGTTTTATTTGAGCTTTATGTTGTGAATTGTAAGTTTGGGGTGGTGATTTTTAATTGAAATAGGTGATGGGGATGCACCAAAATGGAAGAAATTGAGTTCAGAAGAACTTTGTATAAGTACATCAATGATTGCGAAACCTACAAGATTGGTTTTGAATGGGCTAAAGAAAAAGGGTATGTGTTCAAGATGATTATTTTATTGTTTACTTGTTTTATATTGGGTTTTTATTGTGTTGTTGTTGATGTATAAAGTTATTCATTCTTACAAGGTAGAAAAGATGAGATTCTTTTTTTTTTGAAGATTTACTTTTTATGAATGTGAAATGAACCACCAATTCAGAAATTAGTTTAGATATGTAGGGATTTGTTGTAAATTGCACTTTAGGTGTGTTTGGTATAAAGGAAAATGTGAATGATTTTTTGGAAAATCTTTCTTGGTATATAAGTTAGATTCGCTCTTATTTTTTTTTATGTTTGATGAGTAAGTAAAAAATATTGTCCCAAAAGCATTTGTATATAACTTATTCAAAGTTTCAAAGACTATGGGGATGGGAGTGGAGGTGGGGGGAAATGTCACTTGTTTTCCGAATTTTCATCAAGGAATCATTTTCCTCATTTTTAAGGAACTTGTTTACCTGGAGAATAACTAAGGCTGAATTCATAGGTGATCCCCAATAAAAGAAGTTTCAAGTATCTTAGAAAAAGTTTCAAGTATCTTGGATCTATAATCCAATGAAATGGGGAAATTGATGATGATGTCACACATCATTTTGGTGCGGGGTGGATGAAATGCAGGCTTGCATACGAAGTCTTGTGTGATAAATTAAAAAGGTGACACCAAAGCTTGAACGTAAGTTCTACGGAATG
Organism: Solanum sitiens; assembly: GCA_016801875.1. Taxonomy (NCBI): domain Eukaryota; kingdom Viridiplantae; phylum Streptophyta; class Magnoliopsida; order Solanales; family Solanaceae; genus Solanum; species Solanum sitiens. The sequence continues at coordinate 2,075,341 of JABWTJ010000273.1, read as the reverse complement.
ATGATTAGACCAATTGTGTTGTAAGGGGCAGGCTATTGACCAGTTAAGAATTCTCATGTTCAGAAGATGAAGGTTGTGGAAATGAGGGTGCTGAGATGGATGTATGGGCCTAGCAAGAAAGATATGATTAGGAATAAATATTTCTAGTACAAGGTGAGAGTGACTCCCATGGTGGACAACATGAGGAAGGTAAGACTGAGATAGTTCAGACAAGTGATGGGAAGACTTACAAATGACTTAGTGAGCAGGTGTGAGACATTGGCAATGGTGGGTTGAAGGAGAGGTAGAGGTAGGCTGAAGAAGTATTGTAGAGGAGTAATTAGACAGGACAATGGCATATCTTCAGCTTGCTGAGGAGATGACATTAGATAGGGGAATTTGGAGGTCACGGATTAGGGTAGATGTCTAGTGGGTAGTTGCACATTATCGTCTCACTTTCCAGTGGCATAGGCTGGTCGGTAGTTTGGAGCACCATATTTTCTCTCTCTTTCATACCAGTAGTATTAACATTATTCTCATAGTTCTTGTTCTTCGATTTTTTTACTATCTGTTGTTCGTAGTACTTCGGTTACCGAACCAGTTAGTTGTAGTTACTTTTACTTTACTTCTGAATGTTATGTAATGCCTGCCATACTATCTTCCATGGCTTCTTCACTTCCATATTTTTTTTCCCTTACTTCTTTGAATTATTTTTTTTGAGAGGGTTAATTAGAAACAACCTTTCTACCTCCACTATCCTCTCTATACTCCACTCGTGGGACTACATTGGGTTTGTTATTATTGTTGTTGTTTACCTAATGTTTTCTTTTTTACTAAACACATCCTTAGTCTTTCTCTTTGGAACATGATGATTCCTATTTCTCCTCCTTATGGCCTCACCTTTCCTCTTTTTTTTTGTTTTGTGAGTCACACTGTTTTTTTTTTTTTGGTCTTCTGAAGATTGTTTTAACTTTTATAGATAGGACAGGAATTAGAAGGGAAAAAAGTAGTCAATTTGGTCTTCGATGGAGATGCGATGAATGATAAGCAGAGACACATGAATTCATAAGAATCTTCACGGTAAAAGCTAATGTTGATATATAAGGGAAATTTGTTATACGGTTGAATTTACAATTCATATTTTTCATTATAATTCTACATTAAGGTATGAATTGACAAGGTAATAAATGATCGATTAAATAAGGTATTGAACCTTTGAAAGGACTTACACCTGGGTTAGGTCGTAAAGTTTATTACTATTGACTGTTAAGTACCTAAGAAAGGTTTCTTTTAAAAAGTGTTGGTTTGTAATAAGGTAATTGGTCGGAGTGCTTATGATTGTTGTTAGTATTGTGAGTATGATTCACTAGCTTTTCTCTCGTGTATTTTCACTTTTTTGGGTGGATCCCTAGTGGTGGGTCAGGCGTATCAAAATTTGTGATATGCTCTTGGTTGAGTGGGAATATTGGGAAGATTTGGATATTTCGAATGAAATAATTGGTGTTGTCTTGGAGTTGTTAAAGTACATAAGTGGTTCTACAAGTACCACCTTGCTTATGAGAATTTATAAAAGAGCTACCATTCGGGTTTATGGTTGTCCGATAATCTAATATTTCATCTTGTCATCGAGGTCATTTATCGATTTTATGTGGTTGAATGTGGAGATCATTGGATTCAATTCTACTATTCTTAAGAGGTAATCTATAATTACTAAATCTCGTATTTTGATAGTGTTGTTGGAGGGTTTGTATGCTTGGACATATCTCTCGATGAGTATATGAATTGTAAGGACCAAAACTTTTATAACTTAAACTTATTGGCAATTAGGTTGTGAGATGGAGATGTTGTTAAAAAAACTATGATTTTTTGGGTATTGTGATTGTGTATTGATAGGTTCAAGTTCACCTCTAATTGTGGCGAGTTTTTATATATGATTTATCCATGGTTATTGGAGAAAGGATATGTCATGATGTTTGTGTCAAAGTCCTTGATAACATATTGCAGACATGTGTACGATCAACTTTGGTGGTTATTAAGGATAGATTTGTGGCTAGTTAAGTATACATACAACAACAAATATCATCCGGGTATTTTGATGACTTCATTTATGCATTGTATGTGAGGAGGTATAAGTATTCAATTGGTTTAATACACACGAGGATTATATCATAAAGGGAGAGTCGGTGTTGTTAAACAAAACCTTTGGTAGGAGAAAAAAGCGGTTGAAATTCTTGATCACGATGTCCGAAAGCTAAGGACATGCCAGACAAGTATCCCCAATAATTCGACGTTTCAGATACTACTCTACCCTTACTTTAGCCAGTCTTTCCTAGTTGATCACTCGAGTAAAAGTGATGGGTAAAATTGATATCTATTGTAATTACCTGATTTTTGTCGTTAGGAAAAGCCAATAGGGAAATAATTAGGTCCAGAAAAGTTTTTCTTAGTAACTTGGGATTTCCCAGATTATCCAAATTTGGACAAAATTCAAGTGAGGTCTAGGGAAAGATGGTAACAAATGAGAGATCTATTAATAAAGTTGATTACATGAGTGGACAGCAAAGACGTTAAGGAACTCGTACGACTTTACGGAATTGAATTCGGCTGAGTAGAACTGCCAAAACAAATCTTAGCGTGAACGGATATTTTCTGAGTGTCATGGGATGATGGTGTGTCGTGAAATGGGCGTTAGGAATTCTTAAATTTGCTCAATGTTTCCGTGTAAGACACTGTGTCAGGATTATTCCCGCTAGGGGCGGGCTTCTATGGTGGGTTGGGGCTGCCATAGCGGGACATATGCGACTTAAGTAAAAAGAAATCCCAAAAGTATTTTATTCTGCACTTTTCGACAATGAGAGCTAAGGAACGACCGTAGGTGTGTTCTTGATTTTTTTTCACCATTCTTGAGGCTATAAATATGGGTTTTACTCTCTCAATCCATGTTTCGATCTGTAGAACTTAATTTCTTGGGTAATTATCGATGGAGAGGGTTTTGATATAGGAATTATGATGGGAAAAACCCTAATATGGGTATGGGATCATAGGTGTGGTCTAGTATTTTTGAGTTCGGTATAATTAAGATAATTAGACCTTTGATTGTTGATTCTTGCGTATAAATTGTTGTTTGTAGACCTAGAACAAGTGGAAAGAATTCGGAAAGGGAAGAATCAAATGCCTTAAGGGGTTTCAATCTTCGATTCGAGGTAGGTGATGATTGTGATTTTATATTGGTGTGATAAATGTTTGCAATTACTACATTATGATGCATGTATGCGAGTGATCAATGTTGCGTTATTGATCACACAACTCGTAAATAAGGATGATTGAATAATTGTATGCCATTAAATCATGCATATATTGTACGATTATGAGAATGTACATTGTGATTGTGATTGTGTCTTGTTGAATGGATCGGGTGTTGCGTTCTAACACACTAACTTGGATCGATTGCCACGTTTCGGCATAAACATGAGATCGGTTGCCATGTTTCGACATAAACACAGGATAAATTTCCATGTTTCAGCATAAACATTGGATCGGATACCACGTTCCAGTATGCAAATAACTTGGGTGTGGGTTCCATGAGAGGACCATTGACTTGACATAACTGTATATCTTAAGAATTTTAAAGTTGCACTTGGTTCGTAAGTGATGACTAATATTATATATGTTCGGTATATACATGTTTATTATTATTGTAATGACTCATATATGTTTCACCTTTTGGGATAGTCGTGTGATCCTACCAGTACACTGTGGTTGAAAACTGATACTGCATTTGCTTGTTCTTTGTTAAGTACATGACATCTTGAGGTGGCTATTGATAGACCTCGGCTAGGTGACAATTGAGTGTGGCCGAATTCAAAAGTGAGCCAGTTTTTTCAGGCTGTCATGGATTTTTCTTGTTTAAGTCCACTCTTTTCAGACTCAAACTATTTGTTTAAAGTGCTGCTTAGTTTCGGGGTTGTACTCATTAGTAGAGTTTTTCCACAACAAAATTCAGGTTGTAGGGATTGTTCTTCCGCATTAGTTTGGTTTGTTATTTGTTTAAACCTTTGGATTTTATGGGAACTCCATATTTTTATTGACATATAAACCTGCTCTTGTAACTTTAAATGCCTTAGTATTGATTTAGTTTTGTAGTTTTTGTTTAAGTTGTTTGGTTTGAGTTTGTAGTAATGGTTCTCCCACCGGAGGATTAGTGTGGGTGCCAATCACGACGGTCTGGGTCGTGATAATCAACATCAAGAATTTCTGCAGTATTTTTCTTTCTCTCAAAGAATCACTTGTACACTTATATACATTAACGATTGATAATGAATAATATCCAAAAAGAGTAAGAATGACAACACAACGAAAGATATTCATTGTCACAAAGTACAATTTAGCTAACATATATAGCTCACACATCTAGGTTGATTCAACTACAGTTACAAAATACTATAAAAAGTCTACGAATGTCAAATGGGCAAATTAGACTGATTTAAACTTTTCGTGTAAAAATTCATAATTGTTATTTTTAGAGACCTTAAATTTCTTTTATTTAAAACCTCATTTTGATATACTTCATTGACACAGAAGAAAACTTTGCAAAAAGCAAAGCCTAATCATTAAAATTACAAATGTCATAAAAAAAGTTTTCTTATCAAAATATAAACATGAAAAATAAATGAACATTTATAGTATTTTTTACTTTCAAAATTCTAAAACAATATAAGAAAAATCACCTCTTTTTGTCAACATGATTTACACCTTCACATGCCAATATATCTTTGGACACCGAATTTTCAACAAAATTTTGTAATATCTATTAGAAAACTTTGTTGAGTTCTCTTTTTTTATAAAAATTTGTAAAGTGAATAGGAGGTGACAATAACAATGTAAGGTGTATGCTTTGTATTGTCTTTAATTCGTGAGAATTAGATTATAAATAAGTATTGAAATTTGGAACTGAATACTATTTTTTGTTTTTGTCTTGATTATGATTCGTGTGTCCACGTGTTTAGATCTATCAATATGGGATGGTTCAACCCATTCTAGTTAATCTATACATGCTTTGAAAAATTACAGATCAAGTCGGGCTAGCCTATTTTTGGTGTGGGCCAGAAAATGATCGGCTCAGCCCACAAGTATGTGGGCTAAGGGTTTTGCCAGACCAACCCTCGTTTCTTATAAGTATATTTTCTTATATTTTTTTGAATCATATATTTATATAAAAGAGAACCTTAGGACTGCCTATGTGGTGCGAGAACCTTAGGACTGCCTATGTGGCGCCACCAGAAACAAGAGTTCCCTTTCAAATTTATTTATTTCCAAAACTAGCCTTTCCTTTTCATGAAAAGTTGCGACTTTCATGAAAAGTTGTAATTTTTTTGAAAAGTTATGACTTTTATGAAGAGTTGTGACTTTTATGAAAACTTATGACTTTTATGAAAGGTTGTGACGTTTCTGAAGGGCTGTAACTTTTCGAAAGAGTTGTGACCTTTCCGATAAGACACAATAAATATTTGTTCACACTACCTATGTTGTCTATAAATTGAAAAATTTCTTGCCACTGTAATTTGTAGGGGTTGTTTTCCACTATACGGTAGTCAAATTCAAATACATTAATTGAGTTTATGAAGTTCGTTTCATTCTTGAATGTTTTCATGAAGCTTAATCTTTACTATATGTCATAGTGATTCATCTAACTATGGTAAATTTTTTTCGTATTTTGGTGACCATTTTTTAAATCTGTTAAAGTGTCAGCAAGGATGATTGAAAATTGTTCTTCTCTTTTGTCCCTTTCTACAGGACTCTTCATATAAACAAAGCAAATAGATTTCAATTGCGATGCGACATTACGACTCTTGAACCTCTTAGTGTAAAACTCATAACGCTGTTGAAATGGTTGATGGTTGAATTCATTACATTTGGTTCTTAAGTAAATAAATCTTTTATTTATTTCATTATTATTTGTATGTTTTTTTTGAATTCAAATACATTTATTATGCTTCGTATAAAGTATTTCATTTCAATAAGTTTTCTTCCTCCTATTTCATGAAGCTGAATTTTTTACTATATAAATCATAATGATTCATGCATTTATTGCAACTTCTTAATTTCTATTTTGGTGACTTTTTTTTTTGAATTATCTTAAATTTTCGAATGAGGAAGATTGAAAATTTATATTATCTTTTGTCCCCTTTTACAGGGTTTCTTCATGTACTTTTGAGAAAATTGTTTGACGCTTGTGCTATATTTGATAGCACACAACAATAAATATTTGATAACTAATACGGAACCAACGATGAAGTTTGTTAAAGAACCAAAATGATTACTCTCTTGCTTGCCACAGTTAGTATATTATTTTGATTTTTTTTCTTAGGTACAAACATTTTATACGTCATTGCACTATTTCTAGAATATTTGTATAGAGTCAATTTGTCCACATCTTTTATTGTAAGTTAACTAATTTGTCAAACTTCGTCTTCTCTTCTATTTTCAGCATAATAAGAGATCAAGTTTTCATGAAGCTAACAAATGTTCAAAATACACAACAACAAAAATATTTTTTATTGCCAATAAATATGCACATTCACAAAAAGTGCTACAACCTTTAACAACATTAATTAATTTCTATTGAATTCAATGTTGTTATAGATTTTAGGGACATTTATACAGAGTACCAATTGCCTATAAAAATACATATTTAATCATTAAAGATCATTTTTTAGTTATAGCTCATTCTTTTGATTTTTTTTAATTTTTGATAAAGAAGTAATAATTCTTTCTGGATTAATTCAATTAAAGTTGTGAACTGTAAACTAGGATACTACTCGAAAGACTATCGATTTGAAAAATATATTAAGCACATGCATTTTTCTTCTTTATTGTTAGGAAAGTGAGGTCGCCTTTATTATTATTTTTGGATATTTGTGTGTTCAAGTGCTCAGAAAATTAGGTTGTGAGATTTTAATATGTTATGTGTCAAAATTTTGGTTTAGTATATCCCATTGTGAACATTCAGATGTCACCTACTACTTGGTTGATAATTGCATTAATTTTTGTAACTACATACTATAACTATAACAATAACAATGTTTTAATCAAAATAAGTTGGGGCCAGTGATATGAAACCTTAAAATAGTAATGAATATTTTGAGACAATGCCAAAAAACATTTATGATAATAACAATTTTAGGGTCATTTTTAGCATATACTTGATATGACATACAATAATAAAATGAGATTGATTGAGCTTCATAAAAAAGAAGTCCAAGATCGTCCATTTGAATTTAATTAATTATGATCTTGTATGGACGTGATGTTCCACTTTACTTGGGAGTGTTATTTTTTCAACTTTTTCTGGTCTCTTTTTTAACTAATAAATATTGTTCTTTATGACTTCCTAGAATTTAAATTTTTCATTACATCTTACAATCTATTTCGAGGTAGCTTTTCTTAGACTTCTTTCTAATACTTAAAACTTATCTAGGACCCATAATTTTTGAATGACAATTTTTTTTTTAAAATAAAATTTAGCACTTTAAGATTTTGGAGAAACGTTTTGCCTGAAGATAAAATGTTTTTGCCAATTATGTATCGAAAATACAAATATTATCGAATGAAATTATGTAATCCTAATAAAATTGTTCAACCCCGTGCGAAGCACGAGTAATTTGCCTAGTTAAATTATAATTTAAAATATTATCATAAATATCAAAAAGACAATATTACATGGTGTCAATGTTACCACTTGTTAATTAAATTCACAAATAAAATTATCTTTATATTGTTTATTAAGTTTGATTTCAAGTAAAAGCATAAATAGCTAAATAGAAATATTAACCTTATTTTTTTTCAATGATCATAATAAAACACAAAAACTATGACAATATTCTACAGGTTACGACCTATGTAGTGATTCCATAGAAATTTTAGGAAATTTTTATTTTATGTAGTACATATTATATAAACATAATTTATATTTAAATTTTAATATTTCAAACTTTTAACAGATTTTGAGTTTAGACTATTGTTATTTTAATAATCAATTTTGTTTTTATTCTTTAATTAATTTTCATTTAGCCCGCGGGCCAGTCCTATCCCTATTTCTTAAGCCCCACAAATCGGCAGATTTATTCGGGCCGGACTAAAAATCCGTTTTTAAATGGGCTTCAAAAATCGTAGTCCAACACTATCAAATCATGGGTTAGGCCATACAGGCCCTACAGACCTAGCCCATATTGACGGCTCTACATGTGTTTGGTTAGATACATACGTTACAAATCACTATCCCCTCAATATATTTTTACTTGTAGATGTTTCATTTAATACAACTTTTAAAAATAATAAATGATAAGATTATTTTATTACATCATTTCTATAATTATAAGTCATCTAAATATTAAAAAATGAATAGTACTTGATAAAAAAATAGATATAAATAATAAATTATCTTTAATGACATTCCAAGAAGATTTACAATTAAATTTACCAAACAAGATGGTCTCTGAGATTTGATAAACTAATAGTGATCCCTTTAATCTGATTCACCAATTATGTTTTGAAAGATTTTGATTAAGTTCCTATATTTTAGGTAGGAGCGACTCACAGAATAAGACTACTAAAGATTTGTTGTAGGCTTCAAACAATATTGATTGTTATTTTAATACACAATTTTAAATTAAAAAAAAAGATAAACAATCTACTTTTTATTTAAAAAAAATTCAAATTTCAAATTAAACAATTAAAATATTTATATTAATAAATAAAGTTTTTACAACACAATCCAAGGTACTGTATGATAAACAAATGACTAAGCTCTTAATAACTAAAATAAATATTACTTTTATAAATGATATTACCAAGGGATGTTCAACGGATGTTTTGGCGGCATGAGGTTACTAGGGGTTGAAATGTGCTGAGATCCAAAAAATGGACGTGATGACACTCATCTAAATTCACTAAGACAAGTAATCCTAAAATACAAAAAATACAAAAAAAATATGAGGAACATAAATCAAAAATAGCATAACTGCGGAAACTTAACAAATTTCATAAATACCCTAAAATTTGATTATCATGCTACAAGAAATATGATTTATTGTGACGACTTTTTGTAGCGGCATACATATTTGTCAAAAAATGTAAGGTTTATGTGGCGACACAATATCGTTGCACAAATATTGATAGATTGGTGGCAATGCATATTATCGCTATTGAAAAGAAATTGGAGTGACGACTTTTCGTGGAATGCCACTAACATGTGTCTAAAATTCATGATAGAAGAATTTTTTGTAGCGACTTATAAAGAATTGTCACTAAAAAGTAGTTTGTTGTGAATAAGTCGCCATTAAAAGAATAGTTCGATATTTGTTTGTACTATTTTGTATAAAAAGTCAAATTAATATATTTTTCATGATATTTTGTCTTTTTATTGTTGGTAAATAAGTAATTTATTTTATAGTTTTAAGAAATTTTTAAAATCAAGTAATCATGTATTGAAATTTTTTAATGATTATAAAGGTATTTAAATAATAATTTAGAGTTATTATATATCGCATAATACTTGTATCAAATAAGTACTTATTTATTGATTTTCTTTCACACTAGAAAAATAATCAAATTTAGGATATTTGTTACTTTGCAATTAAAAGTGAATATCTCTTGTTAAAAAGTTATGCATAATATCATTGTCATTAAATGAATAGTGTAAACTTTATCTTTTTCGTTAACAAACTTGAGTTTGAAAATGAAATAATCTTAAAAAGTGTTATTCAAAAACTAAAAAGAATACTCAATCTCATTTTTATTCATACCCTAACAAAGTCTATTTTATGATTAAGTGGAATAGGAATTGAGTACTTTTATTTGGTCTTTCAGATCGGATTTGATGGGTGGAGTAATTGATTTTAAAAGACGTGTGTATTTTTTAAATTAAAAGGTCAATTGTTTCTTAATTCAATAAATATTAGATGTATTAACGAAAATGAAAAATATGTATAATTTATTATACGTCGAAGGTATATATGCACCACCATTTTAATAATGAATATATTTACTCTACAATTTAAGTATCCTATTGAATTACAATTGCGCAATATTATTAGAAATATTGATGTTGCATATCTTTTTCAAAAGAAAAAAAAGGTATCTATGGCAACCATGTCGCCACTATATATGTATATTTTGTGTCGACATTGATAGTCGTTACTTATAACATTTATTTATGAAAGTACTTGTCATGACGCTAATGTCGCCACTAAGGTTTTCTAGTGGTGATTTTTTGGCCTTTTCTAATAACTTTTGACGCCATAAAATGTCAAATTTCTTGTAGCAAATCTTGGCGCCACAAAATGTTACAAATTCTCGAATAGATCAAAACATAAAATAAGGAATTAATAAGATGGCCTGTAGGGATGACAAGCAGTTATGTCTCATTATTTTCTTTGAAAGCGTCGAAGAAAATGAAGAAGAATGATCACACAAGTTCGGACTTGAAACCTACACAAGTGTAAAAGATAGGAATAAATATCCAACAATATGGTACTCAGCAAGCAAACCACTAAACTAAAGCTAGAATATGAGTACTACTTTCGTTCCAACCGAACTACCTCAACTACAACATGCATAAAAATCAGCACAGCCCAACAGTTTATGATGCACAACCCACAAGGCTTGACAATCATAGTCCAACAGTCACAATTCAACAATCAACAAGTATCAAGTTAATCAATCACGATTATCAAGTATGCTAATCACAAACATCAAGTATCTCAATCAAAAGTATCTAGTTCATCAAATCACCACAATCAATATCCTATCAGCACAATACCACTCGTCGGAATAATTTCTTATCAATACAATATCACTCGTTGGAAACCATTTCCCATGCTTTGCATGATGTGACTTGCCTAAACCATTTCCATCGGCACAATACCACTAGTCTTATCACTTTCCATAAAAATTGGGCCTCTCACTTTCGTGAGCTAGTCTTCGCGAATGTGATGGTCAGACCAGTCCACCTGACCCCTCACGAACGCGACGACCCTTCACGAAAGTGAGGCTTAGCAAGACAGTATTATAAGATCGATTCTTTAATACTTTTACTGGTTCCACAACTACCACAACAACAAAGATATTCTTTGGGTCATTGCGAAAGTAGAATATAAATGGGATAAGAATATTGAGTGCATTGGGTGTATACCAAAATAAATATTTCATAGAGTGCTTCCCTACAACGTGTTTACATTTAGACTTCAATATAAATTCGAACATACACTAGATGAAAAATATATAAAATACAAACAAATACTTCATAGTGTGCTTCCCTCAACAATGTTGTTTGGTGTCAAAATCTAAATTAATTGGACTCCAATATAAATATTTAACAGATCAGGTGAAAAATAAAATAAAATACTTCATAGAGTGCTTCCCTCCGATGTGTTTCTCGGTGGAGAAAATCTGAATCAGTTAGACTCCAATATAAACATTGAACATTTTAGATAAAATATAAATAAAATACAAACAAATACTTCATAGAATGCTTCCCTCTAATATGTTGCTTGGTGCCAAAATCTTAATTAGTTGAACTCCAATATAAATTGACACATAATATTTGTTCTCACTTTTTTGTCTCCTCTTTGTGGTAAAATTAACTCATATATTTCTTAACGTTTATTTTTATATTTTCATTTGTAGTCCACATATCTCAATGGTTAGTGTCTGTATTTCATAGTTTTGCATGAATATATACTCAAACTTTTTGAATTTGATTTAAACAAAGCATAATGATGATTGAATAAAAGATTTCTCCTTTTTTTTTTTTTTATAATTTATACAAAAAAATAGATTATTGTCCTATTACAATTTTTTCTCAAGAAAAAATTGAAGTATTTCATCAGATTTCTAAAATTGGTCAATATAATTTTCTTAGTTTTTCGACTAAGAGCTCATCAATATGGAAGAAAAAGTTTACTTGTACGAACATGAAATATTAATTCATACATCTTGCTATTTGTATTTCACAATGTATGTTCAGTATAATTGAAATACAAAAGTTGAAAGAGCAAAAGGATGTCACAATATGTGTTCAGTATAATTGAAATACAAAAGTTGAAAGAGAAAAAGGATGTCACTAAGAACAAAATATCTGAAGATCCCGATGAACACAAATTTGAAAAGGGCCAAGAGTGTTTTTTCAAGACGAAACCTAACCAAAAAAACAACCAGCTATTAATAGTACATAACTTATTAATTCAACATCTTACATTGACTTATATCATGCTAATCACATTTTAATTATTAAAAATTAACAAGTAAAGAATTAATAATTGATATAAGTTGATTGTATGATGTAGAATTAATAAATTATACACCACTGATAGTGTGTTACTTTTGTTTGTTACATAGTATGTTCTCAAAATAGTCCCCTTGATCCAAATTCGCCTTCACTGTGATCATATTTCTTGTTCTTATTAGCATTCACAATCTGTTTCAACTTTTGTACATCGATAACATAGAACATGTACAGTGAAAAATTAAAAGCAAGATCTAAGCAATTTATATTTCACAATATTTGTTCGAAATGATCGAATTACAAAAAACAGGTAACTTCATATCCGAGGAATAAAGCGCTCCGCCATAACGAGTAATAGTGAAGCGCTTTATTCCTCGAATGTGAAGTTACCTTTGTTATAAGTTTTTATTCTTTAATGTGGAACTTTGCACCTTCAACTCCAATTTAGATATCGAACACATTGAATGGAAAATAAAAAAAAATAACACTTATTCAAAACTTATAATATAATACGATTTAGTGGTCAAGAAAAGTACATTGAGGATATAGACTAAAATAGTAAAAAAAAATATTCATACAAATTGAATCAATACGCACATTTCTAAGAAATTGTGGTAGAAAACTTTTAACATATATTCTAACTTTATCTTTTAATAATGTAATGTGAATCATCGACTTCAATAATACTACTTCTGTAGCAAGGATACAAAATAAATAAATTATGCACCCCGAATAGCTTGTTGCTTTTGTTTGTTTACATAGTATCTTTTTAAAATAGCTCCCTTGATCCTTTCTAATTTTGTCTTCATTGTGTTCATTTTTTTTTTATAGGCTTCCTCTTTCTGTTTCAATTTTTGTATTTCGATTACATAGTACGGTGAAAAATTAAAAATAAAATCTATCAATCAATTAATCAAATTAATAATTCATGTTCATACAAAGAAAGACTTTTCCTCGAGACTAATGAATTTGGAGTTCAAAAATTAAAAAAAAATAAAACAAATTGACCAATACTAGAAAAAACAACAAAAACATACTTCAATTTATTTTCATTACATAAATTATAATAGGAAAATAAATTTATTTCTCTGCTATGAATTATAAAGTAACAAATGTATATAGTTTTTAATTCACAGTTGTCGATAACTTCTAGACTATGTCAAAATGAATTCAAATAATTTCAAAAGAGTTACTAAAATTTGCATTTGAACCATCAGATTCACAATCAATTTAATAAATATTGATCGTTTGAAGACTTTGACCTAATAAATTTAATTTTTTTTATAAAGTTAATCAAATTTCTCTCATATTTCACTTGAACAATCAGGTCCACTCCAACATCAAAGATGCTATAAGGCAGCCATAATATATTTTGCTCTACAAATGTGTGCTAATTATATTGTTACTATCAAACTCATTTAAAATCATGAAACTCGAGTATTGAATGCCTCAACATTCAATAGGTTTTCCAAATAATTTTATATAGAAAAAAAGATTATCAAAGATAAACAATTTTTTTTATGTCCTGTATTTTTACACAAGTGATGGATCACTGCGATCCAAGTCAAGTGACACTTTACACTAGGTATCTGGACAGTTATAACTCCTTTACACTCCAAATGATGTTGCAACACACAATACTAAACAATCCAATAAATTAAGCAAAATTAAGTGAAATGTCGAAGTATTGATCATACTAGTATAAAATATTAATTAACATTATTAGGCATTATGTGAAAGTTACGATAAAAGTATCTGCCAAAAAATTATTGATATAAACAACAATTATGAGCCAATTTCAAGCTAGTAAGGGTCAATTCTCTTTGTTTTTTGGATCAGGTTGAGAAAGAATGGATGTATAGGTAACATGTATTAGTTATACTTCCAATTTTCACCACTATCTTAACCTAATAATTTTACTTGGAAGGCATAAACAAATTTAGAGATTGGAGGTGCATCAAAATTCACTTAATTCCTACCAAGAATAGATTTCAAGGAACATAATGAAAAGGAAATTGAAATATATTGTTCACTAGAAGGTTCCTTTTGCATGAAAAACATATTTCTTTTAGCATACAACTGAAATCATTACCTAGTCGTCAACAAAGTGAGTTGAGAACCATGAAGTGTCAAGTACAATCTCTGGCATAGGCAAAAAATCGAGATGATTTCTTCTGTTTATGCATTGAAGGATAGTATTACCTAGTATATGTATTGGTGAGATGATGTTATTTTAGATGCAAAAATGATAAAGTGAACCACAATAAAGCAAGCAAGACATATGGTTTAGAAATATAAAGGAAAAGGGAGAGATTATAATTGATCTGATTCTAGATGCAAGAACAATAAAGTGGACCACAATAAAGAAGGTAATATATATGATTAAAAAATTGAAAGGAAGAGAGAGAGATTTAGAAGAAAAAAAGAACGATCTAGCAACTAAAAGACATTCAACATTCAATTACTTGAATGAAATCTAAGCGTGCAAATAAAATTGAACTTATACAAGTGAAGACTACCCATGTAATCAAGAGGGTTCAATTAAACAAGTATGAGGATTTCCCAAAACTCAGAAAGGATCCTAAACATCAAATGTTCATTCAGAAAGTAATTCCTCAAATAAATCCTAGTTTCTATTATTTAATATTGTAGATAAATTAACCTAAAATTGTTATAATAATACACTTGAGCTAAAAACAAGAAAAGTCTAGCCTATTAATTATTTAAAATGTAGTCATCTCTTGCTTACATTTCTACTTTAGTATATTGTAGACCCTTCATGCTTCTTCATTAATCTTCTAAGGTATTCAAACTACTCAGATCAACTTGGTGGTCTTCATATCCATGATCATTAATTCATATCCCATATGAGATATATGGGATACCACTACATGCATATAATTTTAATTTCGAATCACTAAATATATATATATTGAAGATCTATTAATAATGTGTAATGACTACATGTTTGATTTGGAATAGAGTAATTAACATTTTCTAGGTACGAAATTGAAAAGTTTTCTTTGATTCTCCCCATAAATAACTTTTCCTTTTTAGCCCCATTTTTAAACTCAAAAGAAAAATTCAAAATTCTAGCATAAATGTTTCCAACCAAAGTACTCTTTCATGTCGAGAAACAATAGAGATTTAGAACACTGATGAAGAAAATAAAGAAGAAGATATGAATTACATTACCTTGATGGAGGGACACATCTTGTGTGAGAAAAAGGTAGATGAGAACGTCGAACGTTGAGATCGAAAGTTAATACAACCCACAAGAGAAGGAGTAGAGTAACATTCAGACGAGAGAAAGGAGGCAACAAAGTGAGAAGAGAGGAAAGTGAGCTCAAGATGAAGCTAAAGTTAACATTTAAAGATAAGTTTAAGGAAAGTGTGTTTTGCCCTAATCAAATTAGAAATAGGTTGTTTTGACTGTTTTATTATGGGCTTGGGCCAATTTTATTTTGTTTTTTGGTTAATTAATAAAATGGCTTATATGGCCAAAAAAATTTCTTTTTTAAAAAAGTTCTTCGGGGTAATATAGAAAGTATTGAAATATGGTAAAGAAATGTCAATAAGGCAATATATTCAAACCAGTTCAAATATAAAATTGCCAAGATTTCCGTGAGCTCTTCATATAGAAATTACCTTCATCCCCCTTTCATAACTACTTACATTCGAACTGCGTAGGAATATAATCAATCATAATTTCATCTATTGTAGTTATTGATTGTATGGGACATTTATTGATCACCACAGATGAAGTAACCCTTAAGATTTTTCTCCTCCAAAAACTTGAGAACAATTTGAAATCAAATTTATTGATTCTTTGAATGAACTCTCACGCACAATGACTAAGGAAGATTTACTCTTTAGATATCAAAATCTTATACATAATAATAAAGAAAATCTTAAAAATTGGCGTCTCCCTAACCATTAAACTTCAATAGTAGAGGAGTCTGGTAAACATTGAAATCCTTCTAATGTTCAAGTACTTATATCATGGGCTTAAAGGTATCATGAGGATGATAGATAAATGTGAGATCTCCTACTTATCAATTATGCCTCCTAACTTTTTTTGTAGCTACAAAAAGAAATTACGCGCATCAAATCACGGGGGCCACAATATTATCATCTGCAAAAACTGGTCCATATTCTCTTTCATCATTAGGTAAAGGGAATATAGATAATTCTTACCTTAACTACACTTTCATCTTCAATATTGACGTATCTTACTTTCTATAGGCAAAATTATTTAAGTAAGAAAGTATATTGCGAAGAAAGAGGAGTGAGTATTTAGTGGAGATGGAGTAAATTAAAAAGAATTTACTAATTTGTATGACCAGTGTGATTTCACAATAACTTTTTACCAATAGAATATTGAGAAGTGTAAATAAATAAGGTACGATGATCCCTCATAAATATGCAGACAATATATAGGATAACTCGAGAAACAAAAACTTTCAATTAATTGAGGAAAAAGAATGGTAGAAAAAAAGAGGAAGAACTTATAGATTAGCAAAATGGAATATAGGGATAATAATTAAAAGTTACGTAAGTGAAATCTTGCTAAAAAGATCAAGAAAGAAATAATTTAACCAACCTTAACAATAAATTTATGAAAATATTAATCGATAAAGTAGAATTCCAAATTTCTAAAATAGAGTTCTTCACGACTCTTATTTCCCATAAATACCAATTTCACAGGTTTATCACTCGGTATCCCATAATTCATTAATTCAACACAAAGTTACGTAGCTAAAATGTCAAATTTCACCATATTTAACACTTTCGAAAAGAGAGATTAAACCCTTAGAAACAAGTTATTCACGATTAGTAAAGGAAAATAATTTCATTGAATGATTGGGGAAATTCTACACACTCATTAATCATTGACTTGTCCAGAGCATAATTTCAGTTTAATATCAAGAAACTGATTTGATTTTCCTAAAACTACAAAGTATAAATGGACATATACAATACTAGTAGGGAGTGTAGCAGTTCTAATTCCTTCAGAATAATTCAAAAAATATCAAGAGATAATTATTCAATATTATATAGTCGTTAAAGTTTAAATGATAATGGCGATTTATTCAGATTTGTGATCGAAATTCTGACGATCAATATAACTATTTGTAAGGTAATATATCATAATTTATGACCAATTTATTTAACATCACTATAACTTGATGCTAATGAAGTCTTTCTCAATGTCAAATTAAAAATCTTGACACCCCACAAGAATTTTGCTGCTGTTTATGACATAATGATTATTATTGTGATATTTTTCCTAATGAGATCTAAATTAAAATAATAGCATACAAAAATTTTATTTGTGAAAATCACTCAAAAGAGTCAATATGTTAACACACTTGTAACCCATTCATTGTGACAAAAATACAATTTGGCTAACTTGGGTAGCTCACTCATCTAAGTTGAACTGCTTAACAGATCAACTATAGTTTCAAAGCTTCATTGGAAGCCTATGAGTGTCAAATGGTGGTTGAACTTGAACTGAAATGTTCAAAATGGTTGAGTTAATAATTGGTCGAATCATTAACTCACCCAAAGCTTACTTGTTTTGAGATGGATAGGGTCGATATGGGCTTAATGGTCAACTAGGCTGAATCAATAAATGAATGTCTCTAAGTCACATGTTTAGATCAATATGCTCATCAACATCTAATCCTGACTCTAACCCTAACCTTGAAATATGTATTATCCAAGGCACATTAGCGCATAGAACTCCTCGTGTTCATACCGAGGTTTGAAACTAACATCCTTCTTAGAAGAATAGATGGGGTAATTTGGGTGGTTATTATCCCATCCAAAGGTCAATTTTGTTGAGATGACTTGGTCAAGTATCACGATCCAACCTACCAGATTGTGGGGGCACCCACATCTAAGTAGGAGAACCCTCATACCCCGAAAGTAAAACATGCGGAAATTTTTGACAACCAAGAACAATTATAACTCTACAATTTTTATAAATAGACCTTGAATACATTATTAATTTAAAACTTGTAAAGTATTTTAAACGACTCTCATGTATCTAGTATAAACAGGTACAAGAGGTAAGAGTACAACTGGACAAAATAAATAAGAGACACAACTCACAAAATGCGAAAAGAAGAATGGAAGTTGGAAGAATTTCTTCGTCTCCGCCTAATGGAACTTCACCAATCCTGCATCCAAACTATGTCAAAAGACATATCAAGGGTAGTATCATTACAAACACACATACTGGTAGGCATCATCGGTCAATCCGACGCCCACCACATAAGATACGAAACCAACCAGTGAGTTCATGAAATAAACCACTCACTTCTCCATATTCACTCTCTCTTGGAATCACCTCCAATATACATTATCGCCCTAATCACTAACCCTCTTCCCACATTCTTGATCATAGCTTAACCATTCTAAAACACGTAGAAAATACCCAGTACAACTATCGCCAATTCAATTGTCCGCTAAGTGCAACTTATACCACTAATACAACAATATTTTTACACGCGTATATCAAGCACATGCCATATTGTCAAAAAGTATATAACAATGATTAACTCACATGGGTCCTCTCATGGAACCCAAACCCAAACTATTAGTATGCCGGAACGTGGCAATTCGATCAAATATTATGTCGGTACGTGTCAATTCGATCCAAGTTAGTTATGCCGAAACATGACAATCCGATTCAAGTTAGTTATGCCGAAACACGACAATCTGATCCCATTCACACCACAATCACAAACACAAGAACATCATCAAGATCATACATTTAAGTCATGATTTCATGGGAATGATATTTTATCTATTTCATTTACAACAAGTATGATTAATATTGCAACATTCATACATATACAAGTATCATAGTGAAGCAAAAATATATATACACCACAGAAACATATAATCACAACCATCACCTATGAATCACTCCTCAATCCCTATTACATAAGTCATAATTGACCACACTCCGCCCTAGTTTATCATGATTCCTAAACTTCATTACCTCAATTTTCGGATGTAACATACATTCATAGTTCTAGTTCTACTCTGATCTCGTGTCCTTATTCTGGAACCCATTATTTCCATGATAGCAATTCTAGATTTTTCTAACAACACATCAATTCCTCTTCACAAGGCATAGACTCACATACTTTGAGTTTTCAAGGATTTATTCATGTAGTTTACTTAGTGCACGAAGGTCTACCCACAACCTACCATTGATTTTCATATATTACGTAGTAAGAACATATTTGTAACTATTCAATTATAAAAACCTAGCCTACCTGGTGCCAAGCGATTGTATAGAGTTTTGACTATGATTTGAGTTTTTCGTGTTTGTGACGGTAGATTTGTCAAAGAATTCGCAAGATTTTGCCATCCCCACGCTAGAAATCTCCCTCTCCTTCATTCCCATGTTTAGAGCAACTTTTCTGGGGTTTGTAGGAGATTTACAACTTATTTAGGTATTTTAGGAAGATGGAGAAAATAGTATATCTCGTAATTTACATCATGCCTCGCTATTCCCGCTCTGGCGGTGGCGCCCCAGCAGCACCTCTCCCGCCCTGGCGGGTCAGTGGCCCAAATTTTTCGGATTTTTATCTCTTCCTAATGAATGACAGTTCGGATCGTTACATCAAGATAAACTAAATAATGGGTACCTAAATTTAGCGTTTCACCATAACAATATAGTTTTTTTTTTCTTTTTGAAAATTTTCTATAGAAGCTTTTGACAACAAATACATCAAAATTAAAACATGAAACGATGAAATCTAAAAATATTAGTTTTGTTACTATCAAAATTCTGAAACAACAAAGAAGCTAAATAAAATGCAAGTCTTGAAACTATAACAAACTAAGAAATTTCCTTATTTTGCAATATTTAGCCCCATTGTTTTTTGAGGCCCGTCCTCGTTGGATGTTCTACTTTTCATTCTAAGTTTTGATCCATTTTTAGCGTCTTCCTATGCTAGAATATCTTCCACTTGATTTGTTTCTCTAAAGATGTTGTGGATGAAATCGGCTTCACTACATGCAGGAGGTCTTCGAACAACATTATAGCCATTCCTCTTAAACTTCCTCCCAGTCGCGGTAAAGATCGAAACCTGCTTTGGACAAAGGATTGAAAGAGGTAAATACTCAAAAAGATAGCTCAGAAAATTTTACCACTCTTAATAAGGTTTACTTGATTACTCTAAAAGATGTTGCTTGATCTTACAATGTCCTTCGCTAAGTTCCATCGTACTCATTACTAAATTCCAAAACAAAACCAAAGTGTGTATCATCACACTCGAGCTAATGTTTGTACACTCCTTTCTTAAGTCCTTTCCAATAGCTTTTAACCAATCTGATGGACTTGTAACACTATTACCGAACAACAAAATGAATGAAATCACGTGTCTCTGAACCCAATTATCTACCCCTTCAAGATATCAATTTAGCCTTTCCTATCAAATAAACTTTTCTTGCTCTCGTCTCTCTTTAAAAGTTGTACTACATCCCACTATTTTTCTTCATTATGACTCCATCTCTTAAAACATTCCATATAACCACATTACTCACCACATATTAGAAAACCACAACCTTAGATACTCGCAAGTCGTAATTACTATACAGAAATTCGCTTAACCAACAATTTCATTATATAGTTACATCCCGTCACCATCCATCACGAACTCTTATTACCATTATGCTCAGTCCGTCTTGACTATCACTCTGAAGTCAACCTTTTCATCAACACGATGCCTCAAACTCAGGTAAACTCATCAAATTCAAAGGACTAACAATTTTTATGCACACTTTCTTACTAAAATATTTCAATTTCCTTCACTCAAGTATACTCATTGGGACTTTATTTATCCATAAGTTTGTCATTTCAATATCAATCCACTCCTTTATGGCTTATGATAAAATCACTGCCGTACTGCACTTTTTCTTCTTAACAAACAAGACAGGAGCACCCCACGGAGAAGCAATAGGAGGGATGAAAGCTTAATCAAGAAGCTCCCGGATTTGAGCTTTATGCTCTCTCATTTCTGAAACCACAAAATTAGACTCAATTGAGGGGGATTCAACCTCAACATCCCGAATATGAGTTAATTATGCTAAACAATCCTGCCACACCAGCTTCCTACCCCCACAGAAAGATATGACCTTACCTGACTTAGGCTTGTAGCCCCTTTCCACTATAACATTTCCCTATCCGGGATCTCTAGAGTTATCGACTTAGGATAACCATAAAGCACAGCATAATTGGGGGACAACCAAGTCATACCTAAGATTATATCAAGTCAGTCATATCCAACATAACTAAATCAACCAAATCTGAAAATGCATAAACACAACAAGACAACAAGATATACATGGGCGACTATGAATGACTCTTCAACTAGGGTAGAAACATAGATGGGGGCATCAATTGTATTAGAAATCATATTAAATCTGAGGCAAATCGCACAAATACATAAGAATAAGTAGATCATGGATTAAACAACACATTAGTCATCCCATCACAACAATAATAGCATTAGTGATCACTGCATCAGACCCTCAGCCCTGGTCTTGCCTGAAAAGGCATAAAACTGCACTATGCCATTTTGATATACCATCAATCCATAAAACAATAGTATAGCTTCTAACATCAATTGACATAACTTTATTCCATCATTTGCTAAACAACTTATACATAGTATGACAACAATACTAAATGTATTTTTTAGAGTAATGGTGTTCATTATCTAATCGTCCCTTACCAAAACGTTTTTGAATGTTGTCACCTAATCTGCAAGTCTGACCTTAATCCCTTCACAACAATTATAGTAGCTAGAGAACCCTACAGAACTTTAAATTTAAGTCAAAGAATAGGTCGTACCCAATTCCTAACAGCTTCAATCTTTTGGGGATCTACCATTACCCCTTCCATTGAAACTACATGCCCTAAAAAGACAACCGGAGTCAACCGAAATTCATACTTAGAAAATTTTGCACACCTCTTTTTGTTATATTGTACACACATGGCTAGTACTTTTGTTTTTTTATACAAAATTTGTTTATTACAAGGTTTTATAGTCTATCCTCGATTGCAGAACACTGATATGATTGCAGGGTTTAGTTCGTATTTGATTCGGGTTCTATAAGGTTCTGGGAAAAACATAGGAGACAATGTTGACATTTTATCTCGCCCTATCCTGCTCTTGCAGCCTCGCTCCTGCTCTCGCGGCCTCACGTTAGTGGAAAAATCCTGCCCTAGCTCAGGTGGAAATAGTACCTATACAATAAATGTTTCAGCAATTTTTCTTTTTTTCCAAATCTCCAATGGTTTTCAGCTTTACTGAGAAATTTAGGATAATTCTCTAAACTAGGATAATCATTATCTTCCCCAAGTCAATACATTGATACACAATCCAATCATTCTCATTAATTCAACACCATAACCCACACATCCCTAAGATACACCCAGACACTCACGCGGTTATTACTCAAGCGCAAGACATGTTCAGATATTTCTTACGAATAACATCTAAGAAAATACAATTCCCACATTAACAGTAATTAAGGCAACAAGGAACAAACATTCAAAGTTTTCAAGTTATAACTCATAGACAAGCCCGATTTTTAAATTAGTTTGCTCCATAGATGACCATTACCGGTCTCTCAATACAAGAGAAAAATGTAAATTGATGCACCCTACAACTGGTCAAAAGATCATTTATCAGAGGCAGTGGATACATGTTACGAATGGTGACCCTATTCAGTTGTCGATAGTCTATACACATCTTTTCTTGTTAGTGATGGTGCTACAACTTTTGTTCCTCTAGTTCGGGCCATAGAGTAAATGAGGAAAGATACCAATTTGTTTCACCCAGATACCAATTGAATTTAAGTCATAGAAGAAGGAGTAGAAAGAAGTCAGTTTTTTCTAAAGTCCTATAGCCTCTCAAAGAAAAGTATAGACGTCTTCATACCGTTCCACAAAACTCTACTAGATTCGCTTTGGTACAATGAGATCAACGAACCTAGGGATCTGATATCAACTTTTTCACGATCCAGAATGTTGTGATTGACACCAATACTAACCCTCCGGTGAGAACTATTACTACAACCCAAACCAAACAACTTAAACTAAAACTACACAACTAGACCAATACTAAGGCATTAAAAGTTACAAGAGCAGGTTTAAATGACAATAAAAATATGGAGTTCCCATAAAATCCAAGGGTTTATACAAATAACTAACCAAGCTAATGTAGAAGAACAACCCCTAGAACCTGAAAGTCATTTTACCAAAACTCTTCTAAGCGTAAGTCTAAGAGCAAGGGTACAACCCCGAAACTAGACAACACTTTAAACAAATAGTCGAAGTCCGAAAAGAGTGAACTTAAACAAGAAAGATCCATGGTAGTCTGAAAGAACTAACTCACCCTTAAATCTGACCACGCTCAATAGTCACCTAGCTAAGGTCTATCAATAGCCGCCTGAAGTTGCCCTATACTCAACAAAGAACAAGCAAGTCCAGTAGCAGTACACAACCATAATGTACTGGGAGGATCGCGCAACTATCCCAAAAGGTGAAACTTATATAAGTTATTACAACAATAATAAACATGTATATACCGAACATATATAATATTAGTCATCACTTACGAACCACGTGCAACTTCACAATTCTCAAGATATATAGTTATGTCAAGTCAATGGTCTTCTCATGGAACCCAATTCAATGGTCCTCTCATTGAACCCACACCTAAACTGTTAGCATGCCAAAATACGGTACCCGATCCAATGTTTATGCCAAAATGTTGCAATAGATCTCATGCCATGTTTATTCGAAACGTGGCAACCGATCCCATATTAATGCCGAAATGTGGCAACCGATCCAAGTTAGTGTGTCGGAACACAGCACAACGCCTGATTCATTCAACAAGCCTCAATTACAATCACAATGTACATTCTCATAATCATACAATCAATTCATTATTTCATGATATACAATTATTCAATCATCCTTATTTACGAGTAGTGTAATTACTAACACAACATTCACATACATACATGCCTACTAATGTAGTTATTACAAATATACAACACACCAACATGAAATCACAACCATCACCTACCTCAAATTCAAGTTTTAATGCCCTAAGGCATTTGAATCTTCCCTTTCCGGATTCTTTCCGCTTGTTCTAGGTCTACAAACAATAATTTATATGCAAGTATCAACAATCAAAGGTCTAATTATCCAAATTATAAAAATTCAATATTCCTAGATCACACCCATGATCCCCATACCGAGATTAGGGATTTTCGCACCATAATTCCCTTATCAACCCCCCTCACTCATTGATAATTACCCAAGAAACTAGGTTATACGTATCGAAATATGGATTCGGGGAGTAAAACCCTTACCTTTAGCTTCAAGAATGGTGAAAAATTGTCAAGAACACACTTGAGATCGTTCCTTAGCTCTCAAAGTAAAAGAGTGCAAAATAAAACGTTTTTTGAGTTTTATTTGTGACTTAAGTCGCGTTTGTCCCCCGCTATGGTGGCCCCAACCCGCCAAAGTCCCCCCCCCCGCCCCCCGCGGGAATAATCCTGCCACATCGCTTGCACGAAAACAGTGAGCCAATCTAGAATTTCAAACCCCCATTTCACAACACACTAGCATCCAATAACACTTAGAAAATACATGTTCACACTAAGATTAGTTTCGGGAGTTCTACTCACCCGAATTCAATTACGTCAAGTCGTACGAGTTCCTTAACAACTTCTCTATCCATTCATGTAATTAACTTCATTAATAGATCTCTCATTTGTTATCAAATTTCCCTATATCTCACTGACTCTGATTTCGTCCAAATCAAGACTAGGCTAGAAAATCCCAAGTTACTATGAAAAGTTTTTTTGCCCCAATTCTTTTCCCATTGGCTTCTCCTAACGGCAGAAATTAGGTTGTTAGAGTGATACAAAATTATCCAGTTTTTGTCAAAGTTTCTTTATCTAGCCAATGAATTTTGAGTTACATCAAAGTTTCAAATTTGATAGTAACAAAAATGAGGAT
The DNA here is from genome assembly GCA_016801875.1 of Solanum sitiens. Lineage (NCBI taxonomy): Eukaryota > Viridiplantae > Streptophyta > Magnoliopsida > Solanales > Solanaceae > Solanum > Solanum sitiens. Next base: position 2,050,016 of record JABWTJ010000273.1, on the reverse strand, counting down.
GCTATTATTTCATGTTTTAAATATTTTTATAAACAAATTTTGCTTCAATGACATCTTTACCTTTATTGGTCCAAAAGTTCCTCACCTAACACATGATGACATTTTTAGGGTAAAATTATATATATATATATATATATATATATATATATATATATATATATATAATATTTTGGTATGGGTTCTCACAAATTTCATGATATTGATTATAATTTTTCAATAGTAGAATCTAATGGTGGCCAGTGGATGTTATTGCAATAAGATTTTTTGTTCTTACAAAGTTTTCATGTCCCAAACAATCAATATCTACAATAAATGAAATTCTGATTGATTATATTCCTGCACAATTCAAATGTAAGTAGTGGTGAAAGAGGGTGAAAGTATTTCTATATGAGGAACTCACAAAAATCTTGGCAATTTCATACTTTAACTTATTTAAAATATATTGCATTATTGACATTTCTTTACCAAATTTCGATACTTCCTATATTACCCCCAAAAAGCTTTTTTTTTGATAGTATAGGCCATTTTATTAATTAACCAAAAATGAGATAAAGTTCTGGCCCAAGCCCAAATAAGACAATCAAAGCAACTTACTTCTAATTATATTAGGAAAATGCCCACTTCCATTAAACCTATCTATAAATATTAACTTCTTTCTTCTCACAATGTTACTCTTTACTCCTTCTCTTGTGGGTTGTACCGCCTCCCGATCTCAACATTCCCATCTCCCTTCTTCTCCCACAAGATGTCTCACACAACCAAGGTAATGTAATTCAGATCTTCTTCTTTCTTTTTCTTCATCGTTGTTCTAATTAACTCTATTGTTTCTCCAAGTGAAAGAGTTTTTTTGTTGAAAAACAATATTCTAGAATTTTTAATTTTCCTTTGAGTTTAAAATGGGCTAAAAATGAAAAGTCCTTTATGTGGATAATCAAAGGAAACTCTTCAATTTCTTACCTAAAAGATGTTTATTACTCTATTTCAAAACATACATGTAATCATTACTTGTTAATAGATCTCTGATATACTTGTTTAGTGATTCAAGATTAAATTATATTCATGTAGTGGTTCCCATACATATCACATGGGGTATGAATTAATAATCATAGATATGAAGACCATCAAGTAGATTTGGAGTAGTTTGAATACCTTAGAAGATTAATGAATGAAGCATGACGGGGTTACAATATGCTAAAGTTGAAATGTAAGCAAGACTAGTATTGTAACTAGTTTGGGTTAGTTTATCTACTATTATAAATAGTAGTAGTAGGATATATTTTAGGGGTTAGTTTTTGAATGAACATTAGAAGTTTAGGCTCCTTTGTGAGTTTGCGGGATCCCTCATACTTGTTCAATTGAATCTTCTTGATTTCTTGGGTAAGTCTTCACTTGTATGAGTTTAATTTCTTTTCACCCTTAGATGTTGTTCTAGTAAATATTGGATGTGTTTTATTTGCTAGGTCATTCATTTGTTCTTGTAAATCTCTACATCTTTCTTTCTATTTCTTAGTCATATATCTCGCTTGCTTGATCGTAGTCCACTTTATTGTTCTTGCATCTAGAATCACATCAATTAGTATCTCGCAGTTTTTCTTTATATTTCTAAATCATATATCTTGCTTGCTTGATTGTGGTTCACTTTTTCATTCTTACATTGAAAATCACATCATCTTACCAACACAGGTATCAGATAAATCTATCCTTCAAGGCATAAACAAGAGAAATCATCTAGGTCTATGCCAGAAATTGTTCTTGATACTTCATGGTTATCAACCCCTTTATTAATGACAAGGTAACAATTTCTGTTATGCTAAAAAAATTACATTTTTTATGCAAAAGGAACCTCCCTTTAGTGAACACAATATTTGAATTGCCTTTTCATTATGTTCCATGAACCCTATTATTCTTGGTAGGTAAGTGAATTTAGGTGCACCTCCAATATTTGAATTTCTTTATATCTTCCAAATCCAATTATTACGGTAAGATAGTGGTGAAAAATTGGAAGTATGACTTATACATGCCTACACATCCATTCTTCCTCATCCTGATCAAAAATACAAAGAGAATTTACCCTAACTAGCTTGAACTTTGACACGTAATTGTTGTTTATATCAATATTTCTTTGACATATGCTTTTATCATAACTTTCACATAATGCCTAATAATGTTAATATTTTATACTAGTATGATCATATTGCTTTCTTCGATATTTCACTTAATTTTTGCTTAGTTTGCTATTAAATTACTTGGTATTGTGTGTTGCGATATGATATGTAGTGTGAATGAGTTATTATTGTTCACATACCTAATGTTAAGTGTTATTTGGCTTAGACCACAATGATCCATCGCTTATGTAAAAATATAGGACCAGAATTTTTTTAATGTTCAATAATCTTTTTTTCCATTTTAATGTATTTAGGCAACCTATCAAATGTTGAGACATCGAATACTAGAATTTCATGATTTTAAATGAGTATGTTTTGCGTACATTGACAATAATGATATAATTATTATACATTTATTATATATTTACACAAATTGATAGGGAGGTGATATAGAGTCTCCCATGTCTAAAAATGAAAAATAAAAAATGGTCTAAGAGCAAAAAATATTATTATTGTCTTAATGAACATCCTCTTTAAATGTTGAAGTGGATTTGATTGTTCAAATGAGACAGAAGAGAAATTTGATTAAATTTATATGAAAAATAAATTTATTAGGTCAAAGTCTTCAAACGATCAATATTTATTAAATTGATGGTGAATCTAATGGTTCAAATGAAAATTTTATTAACTCTTTGGAAACTATATGAATTCATTTTGACATTGTCTAGAAGTTATAGACAACTGTGAATTAAAAACTATATTGACATTTGTGAATTTATCATTCATACCAGAGAAATTAATTTATTTTGCTATTATAATTTATGTAATGAAATAAATTGAAGTATTTTGTTTTACTTTTCTAGCATTGGTCAATCATGTTTTCGTAATTTTTCAACTTCAATTCATTAATCTTGAGGAAAAGTCTTACTTTGTATGATCATGAATTGTTAATTTAAATAATTCGTTGATAAGTCTTGCTATTATCTTTTTACCGTATATGTTCTATATAATCGAAGTATAAAAGTTGAAACTGAAAGCGATGTCAATAACAACAAGAAATGTGAAGAACATACAAATCTAGAAAGAAACAAGAGAGTTATCAACTTAACAAACAAAAAGCAACAAGCTATTCATGGTGCGTAATTACTAAATTTACAATTAACTCTTTACTTGTTCATTTTAACAAGTATAATGGGATTGACATAATACAAGTCAGTGTAAGATGTAGAATTAATAAATTATGTATCCTGAATAGTTTGTTTCTTTTGTTTGTTAGGTAGTATCTTCTTGGAAAAATCCTCTTATATCAAATTTGTTTGTACCGTGTTCTTCAGATTTGTTTTTCCTTTTCACATTCTTTTTCTCTTTCAACTTTTGTATTCGATCATATAGAACATATATTATGAAAAAATACAAAAGGCAAGATACATGAACGAAATATTTGAATTAATATTCCATGCTCGTACAAAGTAAATCTTTTCTTCAATACTAATGAGCTCATAGTTGAAAAAGTAAGGAAATTATATTGATCAGCTCTACAAATCTGACAAAAGGTACTTTAATATTTTTTTCTTGAGATAAATTATAATAGGATAATAATCTTTTTTTTTGTATGAATTATGAATAAAAAAAGGAGTCATCTTTAAGCTTTGCTTAAATCAAATATAAATAGCTTGAGTATATATTCACACAAAACTATTAAATGCATACACTAAACATTGTTATATGTATATAATAAATCAGAATCTTAAAATAAACACATGGAAAAAATTGGTTTATACAAAAACAAAAAAGTGAGAACAAATATTTTTTGTGCCAAAAGGAAACAAATATATGTTTCTATACCCTTTGTGTTAAATAAATACAACTGAGTGACAAATAAAGAAATAATAGAAAAATAAAAAATTTAACAAATGAGTTGTCAATCTTATTAATAGTCATTCACAATTTATTAAAATCAGAAAATAAGAATTTCAAGTCTGACTTAACATATTTAATAAATTAGTGACGCGATATACTAATTGAGCAATCAATGTATAGATGAACACATGATAAAAGAAGGAAATAAATTCATTACATGTTAAAATGAAATTTAGCTGGAATCAGATCACCATCATATAATTCAAGTCATACATTGTAGAGAACAACAATTGATTTAATATAATAAACAAATCAATATTGACTTAATTGCAAATAACAACAGTAACAACAAAAAAAAAAGTGAACTTTTCTATGCATAAAGAGAAATAAAATTGTATTTATCATAATTAATAATATTATTATATTTTAAAAATGTGTCAATAGTTTTTGCAAAGCATATTCAAACTATATCACATCTTTATTCTATTGTGGTAGTACGCCGCATCACCTAGTTTATTCCTTCTACGCAATTTTGCTGAAAACATAGATGACTGAAGAGTTTTTGCCATATACACTTATATATTATGGAGGAAACACTTATAAGTGTACATGGAGGAAACTCTTTCGTCATCTAAGTTTTCAGCAAAATGGCGTAGCAATAGACGAGATGATGCTACGTACTACCATAATAGAATAAAGATGTGTTATAGTTGAATATGTTTTGCAAAAACAATTAGAAATATTTTAAAAATATAATAATATTATTAATTATTATTAATACAATTTTATTTCTATTTAATCATAGAAAAGTTCACTTTTTTTTGTTGTTATTACTGAGACATTCAACAGTGTTTTAGGTGTTTAACAAGGCTTGTATGTCATAAAGTATTTGTTTGTATCTATTTATCTTTATATGATTTATTCGATAATCGTATTGAAAATCAACTAATTCTAGATTTTGTATTTCAGGGAAGCACTCAATGAATTATTCGTTTGTATTTATCTGATGTATTTAATATTCTTATTAGAGTCCAACTAATTCATATTTTTTCAAAAATCAGCACATTCGAGGGAAGCACTCTATGAAGTATATTGATTGTTTGTCTGATTTGTTCAATACTTATATTGGAGCTCAATTGATTTAGATTTTGCTACTCAGCTTCACAATCAAAGGAAACAATCTATGAATTATTTTATTTAATTTTTCACCTGTTGTATTCAATATTTATATTAGAGTCCAAATAATTTAAATTTTGCCACCGAACAAAGCATTCAAGGGCTGTTTGTATTTTATTTGGTTTTCATCTATTGTGTTCGATATTTTTATTGAAGCCTAATTAATTTAGATTGTACCGGCTAGAAACACATTGTAGGAAGGAATCTATGAGATACTCCGTCCGTCCCATTTTATGTGGTATCTTTTGAATTTCGAGATTTAAACAAATCTAACTTTGACTGTAAATTTTTCATACATCTTTAAAACATTTTGAATTATCAATTGTGTGACTTATAATACTTTCTACATAGTTTACAAATATATAAACTTTATATCAAAAAATTGAAGATTTCATACACAAATTTCTGATAAAACTTAAACAGTTTGACTCTGAAAAAATGAAAAGTATCACGTAAACTGAAACAGATAGAGTATTTGTTTTAATATATACCTAAATGAAATTAAAAACCATATACATATATATCCTTTCCCTCCCAAATATATTAAAATGTCTTAAACCAGAACTCCAGAAGGGGATAACAATGGCAGATCCTCAAGTTCTTGTCATTCGAACCCAACTCAATATTTGTAGCCCTTTTATCTTCTGGCTTCGCAATGTACGAAAGAGCAGCTCTGTTGCAGAATTTGGTGTTGAACCAGTAAAAGTATTAAAGAATCGATCTTATAATGCTTCAGATGGAAAAGGTAAAATCTTGATGATAAAGTTTCAATATTTTGGGTTTATTTGAGCTATATTGTGAATTGGAAGTTCGGGGTGGTGATTTTTCTTTGAAATAGGTGATGTGGATTGATGTACCGTGGTTTCATGGTACTTTTAATGATTTTTCCTTAAGTTTAGTGTGTGTCTAAAGCCTTTTTGTATTGATTTTTTATGTAAGCTTCTCTTTATTTGCAGGAAATCTGTCCAAAGATGAACGCGGGAGTTTTGAGCAAGAAATGCAGAAGAGACCACCTATAGAGCTTATGACGGTCCGTCGATGATGTGACGGTCCGTAGGTGGCATCGTAGTGAGGAGAGAAGCTGCTGAAGGAAGATGGGGAAGTGTGACCAAGTGTGGGACTACGGAAGTTCATGACGGACCGTCATAGCCACGACGGTCCGTCCTGCTGGTTCATCGTAATGATCAGAGAGTAGTCCCAGTAAAATTCCAAGAAGTTAAGTATTTTGGAACGGAGCCCCTCGACGGACCGTCGTTCTTGAAAAGGTCCGTCATACCTGTCCGTCGAGGGTAATGAAGAAAGCAGCAGAAGAAGTTGTGAAGTATGGGACGACGGAGGACATGACGGTCCGTCGTGCCCACGACGGTCCATCACGAGGTCCGTCGACTCAGACGCGTTTGGACAGATTTTCATTAATTAGAAACCTTCTTTTATTAGGTTTGGTTTTTATTATAAATAGTTCGAAAAACCTCATTTTTTTTGTTAGACTTTTGGATAATTTTTAGTTCTCTTGTTCAAGTATTGAAGAATTAATTTCAGTAATTGATACACTTTTTCTGGAATTGATTGTTGGTGTTTTTGTTGATTAATCAAGTGAATTTCTAGATTTTATTCTTTCTCATTAAAGTAAGTGCATAAATTCTTATATTAAAAATATGAATAGTGTGATTATGACCATGGGTAACTAAACTCCATAACTAGGGTTGTGGGAACCATGGGTGAACAATAAGGTAAAATCTAACTAAAATAACAATTCTAGAATAGTGTCTTGCATGTATTGATAATTCTTTCGTGTAGAAGTCTTTTTAACGGGTGGCCAACGTTAGAACTCGCCTTAATGCTACTTGCCGGACCAAGGAGGTAGATAATAGGAAAAGAATTATCAACATAGATTTAGTGTATACTATCTAATAGGCTAGTGTATGTTGGTACGAGGTAATAACTTAGTCAAATATCGAATACAATGCTTAATATGAGGTAAAGATAAGGGTTAGTATAGCAACACACATAGCCGGACCAAGGTGCAGAGTGAAATTTTCTAGATGCCGGACCAAGGATTTAGAGATACATAACTTATCACTTTACATGCAAGATACTAGGAAAGAATTGTTATAGTTAGAATTATCAAGTTAGGAACCTGTGGGGAACACTTAAGCCCTAGTTACTTTTATTAATTGATTAAACTTCAAGATTTGAATCTGTTAGTTGTCTACTTTAACTTAGTTAATTATTTTTATTAATTAAAGCCCCCCTTTTAGTTATTTGTTTTCTCGGAAAATAGTTGAATAAATAGTAGTAATAATAGAATAAAGTTAAGTTAGAACCATTTTCCTCGTGGGATCGACCCTAACCACATTAGTTGAGTTCTCTACTTGATACGACCGCTTTTACTTCTTATTTGACAAGTAAGTTTGAGCGTATCAAATTTTGGCGCCGCTGCTGGGGAAAGTGGCTTTGAGATTAACTTAAAACTTATTACTAAAGTTTAGTCATTATTTTCCTAATTTTACTTTATTTGTTGTTTTTGTCTCTTGCAGAACTAACTTCCTTGTATGCCAAATACGCGAAGAGGAAGAGAACCTTTGTTTCCCTACGACCACGAATTAGAGCGTACATTACGAAATATGAATCGAAATTTGGGTATTAATGATGATGATCCCAACCAGAACATCCCTGCTCCAGTTGATGCTCATGGTCGATTATTACCCGAAAGTCGTGGTGAAGATGAACAAAGGGGACAAAACCCCGCTCCACGCCCTCAAGAGTATTATAGGGGTTATGATAACATTGCAGACTCTGACGGGCCACTTGTCTTGCCTCCTCTACCACACGGACACACTTTTGTGGTAACCAGTAGTCTAATGCAAATGCTCACTGCCAGAGGTTTGTTCTTAGGGCTACCTTCTGAAGATCCACATGCCCACATCGCTAAGGTAAGGGCAGTGTGCAAAAGTTGTGTAGGGAGGCCCGATTTGAACATGGATGTAATTGGGCTAAGAGTATTTCCTCTTTCACTGACGGGAGAGACTGCTATATGGTTTACTGAGCTCCTTTATAACTCAATCTTCACTTGGAATCAACTGAGTGATGCTTTCTTAGCACGTTACTATCCGGTCTCTAAGAAACTAAACCACAAAGACAGAGTGAACAACTTTGTGGCACTACCGGGAGAGTCAGTTAGCAGTTCTTGAGATAGGTTCACTTCATTCTTGAGAAGTGTCCCCAATCACCGCATCGATGATGAGTCACTGAAAGAATACTTCTATCGGGGACAGGATGATAATAATAAAGCGGTATTGGATACTATAGCGGGTGGTTCTTATGGGGAGTGTCCTTATGCTGAGATCGCTGAAAAGTTAGAAAACATCTTGCGAAATAATAAAGCTTGGAGTACTAGGAAGTCAGATACTGGAAGAAACACCTTCGCAGTACAATCCACACACAACCCAGCCACTGACGAGATTCGTAAAGAAATGGCTCAGATGAGAACTGAGCTTGGGTTGGTATTAAAACATGTCACTGGGGTGCAGAAAAGATAAATGCAGTGAACTACTTGTCTAAACCACCACCACCAAATGATGAATATTATTATGAGGAGGACACCTATGCGGTGAATGAGCATACGGTGGGTTTCCGGCCGAATGCCCAAGGCTCCAATCACTAAAATTAGCGCCAAGGTCAAGGAAACCAGGGTCGGAACTATGGTAATTATAACCGTGAGGGTAATTATGTCCGGATGGAAATTACAACCGCGACAACTTCAACAGGGGTAACTATGATAACAAAAATGATAGGAGTGGGCCCTATGTTCCTCCTCAAAATCGTGAAGTTGCTCCTAGGGATGGTGGAGGTAGTATGGCGCGAGTTGAGGATATGTTGCACAAAATGATGAGGAGGTTCGATGCTAGTGATGAGCACACTAAAGAGTTAAGGAGTGATTTAGCGGGTATTGGGCAGAAAGTCGATACACATGCAATATCGATTAAGCAGCTTGAGTTGCAAATGGCCCAATTATCTGCGACGGTGAACACACAGCAACCGGGCACTCTCCCTAGCAACACTGTCCAAAATCCGAAAAATGATGGACACTGTATGTCAATCACTACTCGGGGTGGTAAGCAAACCATTGACCCACCTATGCCGTCTGATGCAGAAAAGGTGATAAGAGATAATGATAAAGTGGTGGAGCTTAGTGGTGAGTTAGAAGATAAAATGGGAAAAGATGCTGAAGTGCCCAAAAAGGTGACTCCCATGCCTAGACCACCACCACCCTCAAAGATTAGTAAAAAAGACTGAGGATGGTAAATATCGGCGTTTTATGACGATGTTGAAGCAGCTTTCCATCAATGTCCCTTTGGTAGAAGCTCTGGAACAAATGCCCGGTTATGCCAAGTTTATGAAAGATCTGGTTACGAAGAAAAGATCGGTCACTTTTGAGGATGATGATAGAATGCAGCATTGTAGTGCTATTGCTACAAGATCTCTAGTGCAAAAGAAGGAAGATCCGGGTGCTTTTACTATTCCTTGTACAATCGGATTATTACATTTTGTGAAAGCATTATGTGATCTTGGGGCAAGCATAAATCTTATGCCCCTCTCGATTTACAAGAAGTTGGGTTTGGGTAACCCAAATCCCACTGTGATGCGGCTACTGATGGCCGATCGAACAGTAAAAAGGCCTATTGGGATACTCCACGATGTGCTAGTAAAAGTGGAGTCATTCATATTTCTGGCCGAATTTGTTATTCTTGATTGTGAAGTCGATTTTGAGGTGCCTATTATTCTTGGGAGGCCATTCCTTGCTACGGGTAGAGCCTTAGTTGATATGGAAAAGGGGCAGATGAAATTTCGGTTGAACAATGAAGAAGTGACCTTAAACATTTGTAGGTCCATGAGGCAGAGTGGTGAGCTCCAATCGGTATCTGCTATATCCTACAAAGTTGATAAGTTATCTGAGACACAAATAGAAGAACGTCTAGGTGTAGAAGCACTAGCGGCAGTGATAATGAATTTTGATAGTGATTGCATTGAAGAGTATGGGTCATTAGTCGCGGCTCTCGATCGTGGTGATGTTCGGTTTAAACCGAAGAAATATGAGTTAGATATGAAGAATCGCGAGTCTCCACCCGCGAAACCATCTATAGAGGAGGCTCCAAAGTTAGAACTAAAAGCTCTCCCACCTCATCTCAAGTATGAATTCATAGGAAATGGTGACACTTTGCCGGTAATCATTGCATCAGACCTGAATGAACAACAAATTGAGAGTTTGGTGAAAGTGCTAAAAAGGTTCAAAAGAGCTATTGGGTGGACTATTGCGGATATTATTGGGATCCCTTCCGGTATTTGTTCTAATAAAATCCAACTCATGCCTGATCATAAGCCAAGTATTGAGTATCAGAGACGCTTAAATCCACCTATGCAAGAGGTAGTGAAGAAGGAAATCATTAAGTGGTTGGATGCTGGAGTAATATATCCAATCGCTGATAGTAGTTGGGTATGCCCTGTTCAGTGTGTACCTAAGAAAGGGGGAATGAGTGTGGTCCCCAATGAAAAAAATGAACTTGTTCCAATGAGACCGGTGAATGGATGGAGGGTGTGTATGGATTACCGGAAATTAAATGCATGGACCAAAAAAGACCATTTTCCTATGCCCTTCATGGATTAGATGTTGGATAGACTTGCCGGAAAAGAGTGGTACTGTTTTCTTGATGGTTATTCGGGGTATAATCAGATTTCTATTGCACCGAAAGATCAAGAGAAAAACACCTTCACTTGCCCATATGGGACCTTTGCTTTCAAGAGAATGCCGTTTGGGTTGTGCAATGTACCTGCCACATTTCAGAGATGTATGATGTCGATATTCTCTGATATGGTGGAGGACACTATTGAGGTGTTTATGGATGATTTTTCTGTGGTTGGTGACTTCTTTGAGCGGTGTTTGAGTCATTTATCTGAGGTCCTTAAGAGGTGTGAAAACTGCAATCTAGTATTAAATTGGGAATAATGCCACTTCATGGTGAAAGAAGGTGTTGTTTTGGGTCATCGCCTTTCAGAGAAGGGTATAGAGGTTGATCGAGCTAAAGTCGAGGTAATAGAGAAACTTCCCTCACCTATCTCTGTAAAAGGTGTGAGAAGCTTTCTTGGGCATGCAGGTTTTTACCGGAGGTTCATCAAAGATTTTTCAAAAATTGCGCATCCGTTGTGCAAATTGCTGGAGAAAGAGTGTAAATTTTATTTTGATGAATCTTGTCTTAAAGCATTCGGCGAGTTAAAAGAGAAGTTGGTGTCTGCACCTATCATTATTTCTCCGGATTGGAGCAGTCCATTTGAGATGATGTGCGATGCTAGTGGGGTTGCTCTAGGTGTGGTATTGGGACAAAGAAGGGACAAAATCCTTCATCCCATTTACTATGCTAGTAAAGCCCTCAATGAAGCCCAGAAGAACTACACAGTGACTGAGCAAGAGCTCCTTGCAGTAGTCTTTACTTTTGAAAAATTTCGATCCTATTTGCTAGGTACTAGAGTTATAGTGCATACTGACCATTCAGCATTGAGATATTTGATGGCAAAGAAGGATGCGAAACCGAGGTTGATTCGTTGGGTTTTACTACTGCAAGAATTTGACTTTGAGTTGACGGATAGAAAAGGGACCGAAAATCAAGTTGCTGATCACTTGTCCCATTTAGAAGATGAACCTATGAGAGAGTTAGGGGATAAGACTGATATTGATGATACTTTCCCCGATGAGCATGTATTGGCTGCCTCACAAGACTTGATTCCATGGTTCGCAGATTTTGCGAACTATTTGGATAGAGATATTGTTCCATCGGACTTGTCCTTTTATCAAAGGAAAAAGTTCATGTACGATGTGAAGAAGTTCTTTAGGGATGAACCATACTTATATAGGAGCTGTGCCGATGGGCTTATTCGGCGTTGTGTGCCAGAAGTTGAGATGTTGAGTGTTTTAGAGGCATGCGTTTTAGAGGCATGCCATTCCTCACCCGTTGGTGGACATCATAGTGGTATACGGACCGCTCATAAGATCTTACAATGTGGTTACTATTGGCCAACTATTCATCAAGATGCTCATGAGTTCGCTAAAGCATGTGATAGATGCCAAAGAGATGGCGGCATTTCAAGAAAGCAAGAGCTCCCTCTAAACCCCATTCTTGTGATTGAATTATTTGATGTTTGGGGTATTGACTTTATGGGTCCTTTTGTGATTTCTCATGGAATGAAGTATATTTTAGTAACGGTTGGTTATGTATCTAAATGGGTGGAAGCTATCGCCCTCGAAAACAATGAAGGGAAGAGTGTCACTGCATTCTTGAAAAAGAATATATTCTCTCGATTTGGTACCCCAAGGGCAATTATTAGTGATGGGGAATACCACTTTTGCAAAAAATTGTTTAAGGGATTATTGGAGAAATATGGGGTTCACCATAATGTGGCCACTCCTCACCATCCTCAAACTAGTGGGCAAGTTGAGGTGTCAAATAGGGAGATCAAACAGATTTTGTCAAAAATAGTGAATGCTAGTAGAACGGACTGGTCAAGGAGGCTTGATGATGCTCTTTGGGCCTACCGGACAGCATATAAGACTCCCATAGGAATGTCCCCATACCAACTTGTATATGGGAAAGCTTGTCACCTACCGGTTGAATTAGAGCACAAAGCCATGTGGGCTATGAAGAAGTTGAAAATGGATTGGAATGAAGATGTAGAACAGAGGTTAAATGGGTTGAATGAACTCGATGAATTTCGCCTAAAAGGTTATTAATGTTCAGCCCTCTACAAAGAAAAGATGAAGAAATACCATGACCAGAAGATTGAGAAACGCAATTTTATAGTTGGGGATTTGGTGCTTTTATTCAATTCTAGGTTGCGTTTGTTTCCGGGCAAGATCAAGTCCAAATGGACTGGCCCTTACTTGATCAGCCAACAATTCCCTCACGGAGCGGTTGAGTTGGAAAACAAGGAGGGTGTGCGGTTTAAGGTGAACGGACAACGAATAAAAATCTATTTGGGGCATGCTGAATCGGCGAATGAAGTGATCGAGGCATACCATCTTGATGAAGTCTGAGTAATCGAGTATCCTCCGTCGTTCCGCGACGTTAAATCAAGCGCTGGTTGGTAGGCAACCCAATATGTATCCTCTAAGCCAACTATATTTTTTTTTCTCTAGTAATAGTCGCATTTTCTTTGTTTTTTGTTTTGTTAGAAGTGTTGGCTAGAGCGTAGTTTAGGGTCCGTGTCCACTAAGTCTCCAGTCAAACACATAGAGAATAGCTTAATGGGTGTTAACTTTGCAGGTAGCACATCACCAGAAAAATCTGCAGAAATTGGTCTAAAACACTTAATGACGGATCCATCGACGGACCGTCACACTTGCAACGGACCGTCACAGGAATCCGTCATGCAAGGTAAGTTTTTCTATTTTTTTTAAAATTAGGACACCCGCGACGAAACCCACGACGGTCCGTCACACGTCATGCAAGGTAAGTTTTTCTATTTTTTTAAAAATTAGGGCACCCGCGACGGAACCTACGACGGACCGTCACACGTGTGACGGACCGTCGTCGGGGACTCATTGCGTCATTAACCAGCAACCCGACCCGACCCAGCTGAGGAATTTTAAAAGTTTTAAAACCTTTTTAAACTCCCCACCCCTTCATTTCAACCGTTTCTTTCCCTCTATCTCCCATTTCCTCCCTTTTCAACTTCCTTTCATCCTCATCCTCTTCCCTATCAACTGATCCACCATCACTTCCCCAAATCCCCACATTCTCATTTTCCCCTTCCCCAATCTCCTTTCTGCTGGTCGGAGTCTGCTGCTGTGTTTCTGATCTTCCTAGCTGAGTGCCTCACTTGCTTGTTATTCTCCTCTTCCCAGGTATGTGTTTTTGATCTCTACCCATTTACACTACATTTTTGTTTTTAAATTACTATTTGCCTATTTCTTTTTGGTGGGTCTTTGATTTTTGATCCCTTGTAGTATGCTAAAAACAACATGACATGCTTTAAAGACCTACACTTATAATTACTATTGATGTGGGTAGTGGGTTAACCGAATCAAAGCAGGGGTATATGTTTTTTTTTTATAATCTTGTCTGACCTAGGTTGATAGTCCCACGAATTGCCTTGTCAAAACTCGAGAAATTGGTGCTTTATGATTGCTAGTTTGCTAGGTATTTGGGTTAGAAATATGCAGGTAATATGGAGTCTTTCGTTTGAATCACAGGGGATGATTGTGGCATCCTCAGTTCTGTCACTGAATGACAGAATGAGACCCCGACGACGGACTGTCGTACCCACGACGGACCGTCATAGGGTCTGTCCCAACACCGTACGATTTTTTTTCTCTAAGTGTCCACCAACGTACATATGCGACGGACCGTCGTGCCCTCGACGATCCGTCCTGCACAACCGTCATGGTTGTCAGAGACCCTATTCCTAAGGGTCTCCAAATTTTTCTAAGTGTCCACTGACGGACCTATACGACGGACCGTCATTCCCACGACGGTCTGTCCTGCACAACCGTCCTGACAGTCAGAGATCCCTATCCTAAGGGTGTCACATCCGGGTTTACCCCCTAGACGTAACCGACGTCGTCGTCCTCTTTGAGGACTAAGACAAGCCTCTTAGCCTCGTCATAGCATTTATCGATTAAAAATATGAAGGAATTTAAAACTTTTTATCTATAAACTACTCGGAGGTTTGCATAGACCTCTACATACACATAGTCATATTTATATCAAGTATACATAGACTTGTTCGTATAGGAAGATTACATAGTCTTCTACTTTTATTTCACACATTTATAAAAAGAGAAATAATAGTCATAAAAGCCGTCTCATCTCATAAACCATCTATCAAGACAATAAATCTTGGGCATAGCCCTACATCAATACAAGAAGCCACATATAGGTTATATACAATATCGTCTCAAATGAGTAGTAGAGTCAATACGGAATTTTAGTAACTAAGTAACATAAGAGCAAGATGTCGGCCACGCCCTCGAGAGAATGAGGACCTACCACTTGGATGGTTAGAAATCCAAGTCTTTCTTTCCAGCAATTCGGAGCAAGATCAACGACCCGAACCTAAAATGTTTGGGAAAAGGGAAAGAAATGGGGTTAGTACTCCACATGTACTAAGTATGGAACCACATATACAATTACCAATCAAATATACTTATAAAGGGACATTTAAGAAAATCATTATAAAATATGTATACGAATGAAGCATAGTAAAGCAAAACATACTAAATATACCCTTCATAAATTCACAAGTGCAATGATCAAGTAAATTCCCATAACTCTTACTTAATCAAGTAACCTATCAAGACTACAATTAGCAATCAACCTTACCTAACATACTCTTCAATTTCATGAAAACATTCTTCTTTAATCAAAAGAAACAACCTTATACTCATAAGCATGTTATTCAATGTACAAGTCATTTACATTACATCACTACTTTACATACATAATATTGACCTCTCAAAGCTCCCATCAAGGCCAACTAGTGCAAGGCTTAAGTAGAGTCCCATACCCCTACCTAAGCTATAGCCAAACCCTTTCAAGTTACTTCAATTAGTCTATATCTTATTCATTCATTTTAGTTTAGGGAAACCTTGCCTTAACTGACATAGACCACATGAGCAAATGTGGAATCCGGTGTCATGAAACCTTACACCGATGGAAGGTGGTCTACCGGCCAAAGTAGAACCTATCGTAAACGTAGCTATCTAGGTGGATCCATTAGCTAGTATCCTATGGTGGTAACATAGTTCAAGAACTAAGAGGTAGATATGCCTATTCATACCATTAGATAAAGTGGGCCGCTCCTCATGGGAATCCCTTAAATAACATGTCCCATAAACAATGGAGTTAACATCACATGGGCAACTTTAGGATGATTCTTTCCTTCTATGGACAAGTCATCACCTCCCATTGTCAAGTTCGCTCGGTGCTAAGCTAAGTCCCCATTTAGAGAAGTCTTTAATATTTTATTAATCTTCTCAATTAGTTTAGATAGTAGGGCTAAACCCTTGTATATTCATCATCATAGCTCAATAGGAATTGTATGAGAAATAATCCTTTCATTAACAATTCATATAGGTGAAGTTAGCCCTTACACATCTCATCACAATAGGGCACATCTTTACATAACAACTTCCCTATATCATGTACTCCTAGGCAACCTCACAACCAACCTTAGCATTTCGATTCAATCATCATACCAACCTATCACCTTAAACAAGGTATACTTCAACACAACCTTATCACTTGATAACAAATAATTCACAATTTGAAGTAAGGATTAGGATAATCAAGACTTACCAATACTTCTCCATAGTTCAACAATAAGGGCCTTACCATCAACCCATATACCAACCCAATTTGGGTCATCATACAAATGTAATTCAATAGTCCAACATAAGAAATAATTTAAGAGAAAGCATTATACCACAAGGTAATACTAAATCAAAGCTTGGTAACATGATATCAAAGTCTATCTTCTTACCCTATATTCAATACTCAAGAAATAGGCATGAAGAACTTCCATTCATTACAATATACTCATGATCAATGCAATAACAACCATTAAAGACGATTTAACCAATAACTAGATCAATTACATCAATCCAACCCAAATTCATATCGATCCCAATACCTACGGTTAAGGGTTAGGGTCATCTCCCACAATCTAGACCAAACTACATCAATTCATCATAATCAAGCTACAATACATGATAATATATTCATTATAACCCAAAGAATACATAAACAACTCAATTCATAACAACAAACTCGAAATTGGATGAAACCCATATGAAACTCAACTTTTGGAAAATCTTAAGGAGCCCTTTGAGGAAAGAAGTCTCAAAGGTGAATTAGATCCCATACCTTAAGGTTTGATGACGTTTTAATGGTGAATTTCGTGCTAACTCAGCCCCCAATGATCTCCCCAAGTTTTTCTCCAATGGAGTCTTCCAATAGAGAGAGAAAGTAGAGAGAAGGAAGAGAGTTTTGTTTTGAGAATTGTGATTAGGTTAATGAAGGTTGGGTATTTATAGTTGGGTCTTAAGTCACTTAATTAGTCTTCTCTTAACACCCTAATTACCCCTAAGACACTTAATAAATTAATTAACTAAAACTTAAATCCCTGAAAACACTACAGGCCCTCCCCGCCGACTCCCCGTCGACGAGCCGTCGTGGGCGTGACGGACAGGCCCCCCTCCGTCCTACATGTCCGTCGCGTTGGTCAGAGACTGTGCAGGCGAAGGCTTTCTTCCCAGCAGTTAAGGCTGGCACAACGGTGACCTCGATGCCCCGTCGCGCCTGTGACGCCACGGCATGGAGTCCGTCGTGGCGTACTGTCTCAAGGGTCCTCCCCGAGGGCCCTTAGTCGATCCTCGGGGAGTCGTACCCTGACTTTTCCAACATGAAACCATCCCACACTATGTGTTACACCTATTGTTACAAACTTTTACTAAATTCCGACTCTTTAACTTGGTTAAACTAAAAGGACACTCTAGCCCTCTTATGAACCAACTTACCGAACATTATGAACATTTTGGTTCCAAAACACTTCAACGACTCCTTCTACGCCTAATTTGGCCAGGATCAATGGTTTAGACCTTAAGGAGCCTGTTTAAGTCCTACCACATGACTTTGGGATTTCAAAATGTTACATTATCTCCCCCTTAGGAACATTTGTCCCCAAATGACACTAAACACTCTTTAAATGAGGGAAAAGACTCAAGACTAGCAGCTCATCAATTTTACAATATCAAATTTGCATGAATCACATTATTTTAATAAAACACTTCAAAATATCAATTTATCATAGATTAGCTCAAAGTTTCCTCATGAGATACTTTCTACTCACAACACACATGAGCTCAATCATTTGGTATACAAGTCATTTAGGACAAGGTTCATTTTATCAATATGCTTAATATAACATCTACAAGGATTCACTATGTCATAATGCACGACTTGACTCATATATGCAAGAAGCAAAACAAATTTAAAATTTATTTAGGGTCACCTTACAGTGACTTCAATTGTGAAGTCTCAAAAACTAAGATTTTTGAAGAAATTCACCAAAACATCAAGGATTCACAATAACTAGCATAATTATATCATTAGAAAGAATAACTAACCTTAATCATCGAAAAGATGAGGATAGCGGGTTTTCATGTCGGCCTCGGCCTCCCATGTTGCACCCTCAACTAGGTGGTTCTTCCATAACACTTTTACGGAAACCACCTCCTTGTTCCTCAACCTTTTCACTTGCCTATCAAGGATTTGGATAGGAACCTCCTAATAAGAGAGGTTACCCTTGACTCCAATACCTTCAATAGGGAGAATAGTCTCGGGATCCCCGACACACTTCTTCAACATCGAGAAATGGAAAACCGGATGAACCGAAGCTAAATCGTTAGGTATTTGTAAGCGATAGGCAACTTTACCAACTCTTTCCAAAATCTCATAAGGACCCACGTAACGAGGGCTCAACTTCCCTTTCTTGCCAAATCTTACCACCCCTTTCATAGGTGAGATTTTTAAATACACCTTGTCACCCTCTTCAAACTCCAAATCTCTTCTCCTATTATCGGCATAGGACTTTTGTCGACTATAGGCTGTTTGCAACCTATTCCTTATGATATGCACATTCTCCAAAGTCCTATAAATCAGGTCGGGACCAAAGATCGATGATTCACCAACTTCAAACCATCCTATAGGAGACCTACACCTCCTACCATACAAGGCTTCATAGGGAGCCATGGAGATGGACGAATGAAAACTATTATTGTATGCAAACTCTATCAACGGCAAGTGCTTATCCCAACTCCCTTTAAAATCAATAATGCAAGCTCTAAGCATATCCTCAAGAGTTTGAATTGTGCGCTCCGCTTGACCATCCATTTGAGGATGAAAGGCGGTACTCAATTTCACTTTAGTACCCAAACCTTTTTGAAAAGACTTCCAAAACCTAGATGTGAATTGTTCACCCCGATACGAAATGATCGATAACGGAATACCATGGCGACACACAATCTCATCTATGAAGATCTTCGCATAATCTTCCGCCGAATATGTAGATTTGACGGGAATAAAATGAGCGGACTTAGTCAATCTATCAACAATCACCCATATAGAATCATATGACTTTTGATTCCGAGGCAATCCTACCACAAAGTCAATATTAATGTCTTCCCACTTCCAAGTAGGAATTTGGATCTCTTGTAGTAAGCCACCCGGCTTTTGATGTTCCGCCTTCACTTGTTGGCAATTTGGACACTTAGCAATAAATTCCGCTATGTCCTTCTTCAAACCTTCCCACCAATATATTTCTCGAAGGTCATGATACATCTTAGTAGAACCCGAATGTATGAAATAGTGGGATCCATGGGCTTCATCAAGGATCCGATCCCTCAATCCATCAACATCAGGAACACATAACCTCCCTTGGTACCTCAACACACCATCTCCTCCTAAGGAGAAGGACTCATTCATATTACCAAGAACAGATTCCTTCAACTCCATCAATAGTTGATCAAGGTGTTGTTTGGACTTTACCTCAACCACCAAAGATGATTCAGAGCTATGATGAACCGTGGCACCTCCATTTAGAGAACTCTCCAACCGCACCCCTAATCTAGCCAAATCATGAACATCCTTCACTAGATCTTTCTTGTCTCCACCTAGATGAGACACACTACCCATAGTCATACGGCTTAGAGCATCCGCCACCACACTGGCCTTGCCGGGATGATATAGGACACTCATATCATAATCTTTTAACAATTCCAACCACCTTCTTTGTCGGAGATTCAACTCTTTTTGAGTAAACATATATTGCAGACTCTTATGATCAGTGAAAACATCGACATGAACACCATACAAGTAATGTCTCCATATTTTCAAAGCGAACACCACGGCTGCTAACTCAAGGTCATGGGTAGGGTAATGTTTCTCATGCACCTTGAGTTGCCGTGAAGCATAGGCAATCACCTTCCCATTTTGCATAAGCACACACCCCAAACCTATGCGGGATGCATCAAAATACACAACCAACCCCTTAGAACCTTCCGGTAAGGTTAACACCGGAGCGGAAGTAAGCCTATCTTTCAATAATTGGAAACTCTTCTCGCAGGCCTCCGACCACTCAAGCTTTTTACCCTTTTGAGTCAATGACGTCAATGGAGATGCAATGGATGAAAAACCTTCTACAAACCTTCGATAATAGCCCGCTAGACCCAAGAAACTCCTAATGTCAATTGGGGTCAAGGTTCTAGTCCAGTTTCTTACCGCATCAGTTTTCCTTGGGTCTACCTCAACTCCCTCACTAGAGATGATGTGCCCAAGAAACGCTACCGACCTCAGCCAAAACTCGCACTTGCTATACTTGGCGAAAAATTTATGCTCCGTAAGGGTTTGCAAAACCACCCTTTGATGACCCATTTTATCAACCTCACTCTTCGAATACATCAAGATATCATCGATAAATACAATAACGAATGCATCAAGGTAACTTCAAAACACCCTATTCATTAGGACCATGAACGCCGCCGGAGCATTTGTGAGACCAAAGAACATAACCACGAACTCATAATGCCCATACCGAGTCCGAAAGGCTGTCTTTGGAATATCTTCATTTCTCACCCTAAGCTGGTGATACCCTGACCTCAAGTCAATGTTGGAGAAGTAACTCGCTCCTTGGAGTTGATCAAATAAATCATCAATCCGAGGAAGAGGATACTTGTTCTTGACAGTAACCTTGTTGAGTTGGCGGTAGTCAATACACATTCTCAAGGTCCCATCCTTCTTTTTCACGAACAAAACTAGAGCACCCCACGAAGAAATGCTAGGCCTTATAAAGCCCTTGTCTAGCAAATCTTTAAGTTGTGCCTTCAAATCCTTTAACTCGGCCGGAGCCATTCTATAAGGAGGAATAGAGATAGGGTTTGTTGCCGGTAGCAAATCAATACCGAAATCGATTTCCCGTTTGGGAGGAATGCCGGGAAGGTCATGAGGAAAGACCTCCGTAAATTCACTCACCACGGGGACTGACTCAATAGGAGGAACTTCGAAATCAACTTCTTGGACTCTCACAATATGATAAAGACACCCCTTTGAGATCATTTTACACGCTTTTAGACATGATATGAAACGACCTCTTGGAAGAGAATTTCCACCCTTCCACTCAAAAACGGGTTCATTTGGGAAACGAAACCTCACAACTCTAGTCCTACAATCAATAGAAGCGAAGCTAGCATGCAACCAGTCCATACCCAAAATGATGTCAAAATCAAGCATGTCTAGTTCAACTAGATCTACATGAGAAACTCTATGGGGCATAGAAATAGGACAATTTCGATAGACTCTTTTTGCTACCACTCACTCTCCCACCGGAGTAGACACCAAAATAGGTTCAAGCAAAACATCGGGTAAAGTACCGAACTTCTTAGCTACTAAGGGAGTAACGAAAGACAAAGTAGCACCCGGATCAAGCAAAGCATACACATCAATAGCAAAGATTTGTAACATACCGGTCACCACATTGGGAGAGGACTCTTGGTCATCTCTCGAATGAAGAGCATAAAAGCGATTCTTCTTAGGAGCCTCACTTGCTTGTTTTTGCGCATTCTTTTCTCGGTTCCTTATGTTAGGGCAGTCCCTAGCCTTGTGATCACTCTTTCCGCAACTAAAGCAATTCCCCGTTCCGATCAAGCATACACCATAATGTTCTTTTCCGCACTTAGCACAAGTAGGCTTCTCATTATATGAGTTTCCACCTTTTCCCTTTGCAACTTTTGGTCTAGGGGCTTTAGAATCCCTAGTCTTGGGAAATTTGGATGGAACTTGATTTGAGAACTTTTTCTTAAATCTAGGCTTGTCTTGAATTCCAATCCTATCTTTACTAGTTCCACTCTCAAAAGACCTTGCCCTTCTTGAATCCTTATCCTTATCCTTCCTTTTTGCTCTAGCCTCCTCAACCCTTTTTGCATGCACAATGAGACGACCAATATTCATGTTATCATGAAGCATAGACGATTGACATTCTTCTTGCAAATCATCCGACACACCTGTCACGAATCGACTCATCTCGTCTCTAGGATCGGAGACCAAGGAAGGAGCATACTTAGCCAATTGAATGAACTTCAAAGAGTACTCATGAACACTCATTTCTCCTTGGCGGAGATTGATGAACTCCACCACCTTAGTTTCTCTCATCTCTCTAGGGAAGAACCGATCAAGAAAAGCCCCTTTGAACAACTCCCAAGTCACTGGCCCACTTTGAAGTGGCCTATTATCCTTCCATTGCACATGCCATGTCTGAGCCACATCCTTGAGTTGGTATGAGGCCAACTCGGCATTCTCACTAGAAGAGAACCCCATAGCACACAACATCTTATAAACCTCATCAATGAATTCATGAGGGTCTTCATCAACCTTAGACTCGTAGAACATAGGAGGATTCATTCGGGTGAAGTCCCTAAGTCGGGAAGCCATAGTTTGCTCATGAACTCTAGGTGCCAAATCCCTATTAGCTTGGGCAGTCATGGCTTGGACTTGAACCGTTGCGGCTTGAGCTTGAGTAGTCATGGCTTGATCCATTTGAGCAAGAATAGCCCTCATCTGAGCCTCTTCCATAGGTGGAGGATCATCTGGAACCTGATCATCAACAACAATCTCTTCAAGGGGAGGAACTGGATCACCACGGGGAGGGATTCCCGCAGCAGCAATCTCCTCCTTAAGTCTTCTGGCTGCATTCCTTCTAGTATTCATCTCCTATAACCAAAACACAAGGTTTAGGCAAATACATATATGATGTACGTTCTAGAGGCACGATATGGATTTCCAACAATGAGAGTGATTCCTAAGCATCAAATAAGTTCCTATTTATAAGTGTGGCGC
This sequence comes from Solanum sitiens, assembly GCA_016801875.1. Taxonomy (NCBI): domain Eukaryota; kingdom Viridiplantae; phylum Streptophyta; class Magnoliopsida; order Solanales; family Solanaceae; genus Solanum; species Solanum sitiens. The sequence continues at coordinate 2,026,939 of JABWTJ010000273.1, read as the reverse complement.
GCTTCACAATTATGAATAAAAACCTATGTAACGTGGTTGAGAGAGACGTTATTATCAAGGGTATTCAACCTCATGCTCTGATACCAAGTTTGTCACATCCGGGTTTACCCCCTAGACGTAACCGGCGTCATCGTCCTCTTTGAGGACTAAGACAAGCCTCTTAGCCTCGTCATAGCATTCAACGATTACAAATATGAAGGAATTTAAAACTTTCTATCTATAAACTACTCGGAGGTTTGCATAGACCTCTACATACACATAGTCATATTTATATCAAGTATACATAGACTTGTTCGTATAGGAAGATTACATAGTCTTCTACTTTTATTTCACACATTTATAAAAAGAGAAATAATAGTCATAAAAGCCGTCTCATCTCATAAACCATCTATCAAGACAATAAATCTTGGGCATAGCCCTACATCAATACAAGAAGCCACATATAGGCTATATACAATATCGTCTCAAATGAGTAGTAGAGTCAATACGGAATTTTAGTAACTAAGTAACATAAGAGCAAGATTTGGCAACGTCCTTGAGAGAATGAGGACCTACCACTTGGATGGTTAGAAATCCAAGTCTTCCTTTCCAGCAATTCGGAGAAAGATCAACGACCCGAACCTAAAATGTTTGGGAAAAGGGAAAGAAAAATGGGGTTCGTACTCCACATATACAAAGTATGGAACCACATATACAATTACCAATCAAATATACTTATAAAGGGACATTTAAGAAAATCATTATAAAACATGTATACGAATGAAGCATAGTAAAGCAAAACATACTAAATATACCCTTCATAAAGTCACAAGTGCAATGATCAAGTAAATTCCCATAACTCCTACTTAATCAAGTAACCTATCAAGACTACAATTAGCAATCAACCTTACCTAACATACTCTTCCATTTCATGAAAACATTCTTCTTTAATCAAAAGCAACAACCTTATACTCATAAGCATGTTATTCAATGTACAAGTCATTTACATTACATCACTACTTTACATACATAATATTGACCTCTCAAAGCTCCCATCAAGGCCAACTAGTGCAAGGCTTAAGTAGAGTCCCATACCCCTACCTAAGCTATAGCCAAACCCTTTCAAGTTACTTCGATTAGTCTATATCTTATTCATTCATTTTAGTTTAGGGATACCTTGCCTTAACCGACATAGACCACATGAGCAAATGTGGAATCCGGTGTCATGAAACCTTACACCGATGGAAGGTGGTGTACCGGCCAAAGTAGAACCTATTGTAAACGTAGCTATCTAGGTGGATCCACTAGCTAGTATCCTATGGTGGCAACATAGTTCAAGAACTAAGAGGTAGATATCCCTATTCGTACCATGAGGTAAAGTGGTCCGCTCCTCATGGGAATCCCTTAAATGACATGTCCCATAAACAATGGAGTTAACATCAGATGGGCAACTTTAGGAGGATTCTTTCCTTCTATGGACAAGTCATCACCTCCCATTGTCAAGTTCGCTCGGTGCTAAGCTAAGTCCCCATTTTGAGAAGTCTTTAATACTTTATTAATCTTCTCAATTAGGTTAGATAGTAGGGACAAACCCTTGTATATTCATCATCATAGCTCAATAGGAATTGTATGAGAAATAATCCTTTCATTAACAATTCATATAGGTGAAGTTAGCCCTTACACATCTCATCACAATAGGGCACATCTTTACATAACAACTTCCCTATATCATGTACTCCTAGGCAACCTCACAACAAACCTAAGCATTTCAATTCAATCATCATACCAACCTATCACCTTAAACAAGGTATACTTCAACACAACCTTATCACTTGATGACAAATAATTCACAATTTGAAGTAAGGATTAGGATAATCAAGACTTACCAATACTTCTCCATAGTTCAACAATAAGGGCCTTACCATCAACCCATAGACCAACCCAATTTGGGTCATCATACAAATGTAATTCAATAGTCAACATAAGAAATAATTTAAGAGAAAGCATTATACCACAAGGTAATACTAAATCAAAGCTTGGTAACATGATATCAAAGTCTATCTTCTTACCCTATATTCAATACTCAAGAAATAGGCATGAATAACTTCCCTTTATTACAATATACTCATGATCAATGCAATAACAACCATTAAAGACGATTTAACCAATAACTAGATCAATTACATTAATCCAACCCAAATTCATATCGATCCCAATACCTAGGGTTAATGGTTAGGGTCATATCCCACAATCTAGACCAAACTACATCAATTCATCATAATCAAGCTAGAATACATGATAATTTATTCATTATAACCCAAAGAATACATAAACAACTCAATTCATAACAACAAACTCGAAATTGGATGAAACCCATATGAAACTCAACTTTTGGAAAATCATTGAAGGAGCCCTTTGAGGAAAGAAGTCTCAAAGGTGAATTAGATCCCATACCTTAAGGTTTGATGACATTTTGATGGTGAATTTCGTGCTAACTCAGCACCCAATGATCTCCCCAAGTTGTTCTCCAATGGAGTCTTCCAATAAAGAGAGAAAGTAGAGAGAAGGAAGAGAGTTTTGTTTTGAGAATTGTGATTAGGTTAATAAAGGTTGGGTATTTATAGTGGGGTATTAAATCACTTAATTAGTCTTCCCTTAACACCCTAATTACCCCTAAGACACTTAATAAATTAATTAACTAAAACTTAAATCCCTGAAAACACTACAGGCCCTCCCCGCCGACTCCCCGCCGACGAGCCGTCGTGGGCGTGACGGATAGGCCACCCTCCGTCCTGCACGTCCGTCGCGTTAGTCAGAGACTGTGCAGGCGAAGGCTTTCTTCCCAGCAGTTAAGGCTGGCACAACGGTGACCTCGATGCCCCGTCGCGCCTGTGACGCCACGGCATGGAGTCCGTCGTGGCGTACTGTCTCAAGGGTCCTCCTCGAGGGCCCTTAGTCGATCCTCGGGGAGTCGTACCCTGACTTTTCCAACATGAAACCATCCCACACTATGTGTTACACCTATTGTTACAAACTTTTACTAAATTCCGACTCTTTAACTTGGTTAAACTAAAAGGACACTCTAGCCCTCTTATGAACCAACTTACCGAACATTATGAACATTTTGGTTCCAAAACACTTCAACGACTCCTTCTACGCCTAATTTGTCCAGGATCCATGGTTTAGACCTTAAGGAGTCTGTTTAAGTCCTACCACATGACTTTGGGATTTCAAAATGTTACAAAGGGTCTCCAATATTTTTCTAAGTGTCTACTGACGGACATCTACGACGGACCGTCATCGTTGTCAGAGACCCCAGTCCTAAGTGTCTCCAATTTTTTTTCCAAGTGTCCAATTACGGACCTATACGATGGACCATCGTAACCACGATGGTCCATCCTGCACAACCATCATGATGGTCAGAGATCCCTCTCCTAAGGGTCTACATACTTTTTCTACGTGCCCCACGACAGACATCTACGACGAATCGTCATGATCACGACGGTCCGTCCTGCTTATCCGTCGTAACTGTCAGAGACTTTCCTTCTGAGGGTCTCCAAAGAAATATTGTTTAAGTAAAACATGACGGACCCCATGATGGTCCGTCATACGCACGACGGGCCGTCAACTGGTCCATCGTGTTTCACTGCTACTTCAGAGATGTCATTACCATTTTGATCTTATGTTTATTTTGTTTCGTTTTTGCTTGTCTTGTTTGCTCTTTCTAGTACTAATGAAGATTCTTTACAGGTACTATCTCTCATGGCATTGAAACAAGATTGCGTTTACGCACGTGGGCGTTCAAAGTCCGTCGTCCCGTCTGATCGACTGGTTATCCCGAGTACGTGCCCCCAAGAACTGCCACTCCAGCACGAGCTGCACGTGCTACCAGAGCCACGCCCAAGAAGGTGGCGTCCGGCGTAGTCACTGCCTCCCAGTCTGATGAGGAGCGCACACTGACCGGCACACCTTCTGGTTCAGCTGCACAAGATTAAGGAGCGTCTGGCTCCTTAGGAGTTTCTTGGTCATAGGAAGCCTCCGAGTCCGCAGAAGCCTCTGCACCCGCCACAGCTGCACAGTCTACCTCGTCTGATGAGGCTGACAGTACTGATTCCACTCCAGGCTCACCGATTGGAGTCCCCACCCCGGTTGCCGACCAGCCCAACCGGTGGTGTGTCAACGGTCAATACCAAGTGTATTCAGACGCCAAGCTGCTAAATGATAAGGGCGTCATGACACGGACACTTACCCTGGAGAGGCGGGTCCTTACGGGTAGTCTTCCCAGCATGCCGGATATCCACACTCTTCACCAGACACCGGCTAGAGTGGACGGCTCGTTCTTTGGGCCGATACAGTGAGGAGTTGGTCCGAGAGTTTTACGCCTCTTATGTGGCTACTCTCTGATCACAGATCGATAGGGGGGCTGCCCCCGCCAAATAGGCCCCACTTGATCATGTCAGAGTACGCGGCATACAGGTCGTCATCTCCCGACCAGCCATCCGCCGGTATCTGTATGGCGAGGATGTTGATGCCACCAGGACCCCTCTCACCGCCGAGTTCGACTACCGGTGGCAAAATGTTAAAGAGGACCGGTTCTTGCGTGAGCCATCGCTGAGAGAGACCACCAAGAGGTGGATGGCCCAGCACTTATCTATTGATGGAGAGGCTGCTGACTGGGAAATGGAGCCGAAGGGAGCCATCAGGAAGGCTAACTTGACCTTCACGGCCAAGTTTCTATGGTTGATTGTCCGCCACTGCCTCTCCCCCACTGCTGCAGATAATATAGTTACATGGGATCGCGCAGTTCTGATGGCAGCGATGATGGCAGGGTTTGAGGTTGACTTCGCTTGGCTTCTTCAGGCGGTCATGCACGAGAGGGCTTTCAAGGTCACCATGACTTATCCTTTTCCGTGCATGGTGTTTTCCTTATGCAGGTCCGCAGGTGTGCCCATCTGGCATATTGATCAGCTCAAGACCCCGCAGGGCAATGTTGATATCGGCCTCATCAGGGATGAGGCCAATGAGTTGGCTCCACACAGAGGGCCCCGCCCAGACATGCCTCCACTTGGTGAGAACCTGGCAGATACTGTAGCGCATGCTCAAGCGGCTACCCAGGCTGCTTCTGCACCCACTGACACTACCCCGGTCGAGTCTATCCCGGGTAGTAGCACTGCCCCAAGCTCTTCTCGCTCAGCCCCTTCCGCCGCTCTGGTCCCACTTGCTAGGGTCCAGAAACTAGAGGCTCAGATGGCCACACTTCTGCATCACATCCAGCCCTGGATGCAGAGGTCTATTGCTGAGGCGGAGGAGCGCTTGGAGCGTAAGATGGAACAGCACACAGAGAGAAAGATCTCGGAGGTTCATCAGCGCTTAGACGCTTTTAAGTTGCGGGTGCTAGCCCGGCCAGCCCCTCCGGCGGATGTGTCAACCCTTCAGGCTGCGGTTGAGAGTTTACGAGCATATCTTGATTTGATCCTAGAGGCTAGGGTGCCTGAGTCTGAGGCCCCTTCTGCAGAGCCTGTTGAGGACACAGTGATGGCTGCTCTATTCGCCACTTCTATATTCCACCACTTCCCCCACGAGAGCATGCCAAGAGGCGCAGGGGTCGAGAGGAAGACGAGGCTAGGGCGAGAAAGAAGGAGTACCGTGAGATGGAGGCTGCGAGGAGAGCCTCGATTGCCGATGAGGAGGCCCATACGTTAAGGGCTATAGAGTTAGCTGCCGGGGCGTCTAGCTCCAGAGTTGTGAAGACAGTGAGAGGCACTACTGATAGTGTTGTTGCTGCTGAGGACACTACTGAGGGTGTCCAGACTACGGAGGGAGTGGGTTCCGGGGAACCGGACCCACCAGCTTGCTGATCGCCGTCGCTTTGCGCCTCAGGCTTGCTTCACCGACCATTCACGTATTTTAGTTTTTTTATGCATTGGGGACAATTGCATATCTTTTTTGTTGGGGGTGGGGTAAATGGAAAGTGAATGTTAGGGTGAAGTCTGAGTATCCCAATTCACGATCCTCTCTTGGGGTTTTCTTGCCTGTGTTTTTTTTCCCCAAGAGACTGATTACTTTTATTGTTGAACCGGCATGTTTATATCTTGTGTACATAGTATAACTCTGAAGCATGATGGCTAAAACTGAAATGATATCCTGATGTAATAAATATGATGCAATGACTAGGCATAGTAATTGATAAATGTGTGGCTCTAAGCATGACATAGAGATACACTACTGCATGACCCTGAATCTAAGACTCGGACTAGGTGTCTGATAATCTGGTAGTGTAACGAGATGTCAAGTGAGTGTGAGGAAAATTCGAATGATCCACCATTGATACTGATCTAGAACTTGCCTGGTTAGTCTTGCTGAAAGTAAGCCGAAATAAACAATTAGGAAAGGATCATAGGCCCTTGTTCGAAATAGTCAATCTTGAGCCTAAAAATAACAGAAAACCAAATAAAGTTAATCCCTTTTAGATCCAAATGAATTGAGCATAAAATAGATCTTTCTTTTTCACCCCAAATGATCTTCTCTGGGAATAATGTGTTGGCCCTGGTCCCTCCCTGGACATGTGCACCTCAGTTTATGCCAAAACCATAAGTTGAGGGTGGCTAATGCAGAAAGCAACCTTGTTTTGGCCCTGACCCAACCATGGGTATTGTGAACCTTGACTCATGGCAAAATCATGAGTTGAGGGTGGCTGTTATAAGGAAAACCCCAGAAAGTGGGGTTGAAAGAATGAAGAGAAAGAAAGAACAAAACAGAAGTGACTAAAAAAATGAATAAAGTATACATATGAAGCAAAATAAACACAAGAAAAGAGAAAAGTCACTTACACATAAGGATAAGAAAGGGAAAACAGCAAGGTGAAAATAAAATTGAGAAATAGGGCAAAATAAAATGATAAAAAGGTGGTACACTTAGCCGATATGTCAAGGAGGGCAACAATTCACTAAAGTATACCTAAATATACCCTACCTGACCCTGAGCCTATGTTACAAGCTAAGAAAGTCCTGTCGTGATCCTTAGAGTTGTATGGCGAACTTAAAGCAGTGAAAATAAGGGCAAGCTTATGGCAATATTTATAAATGAGTTGTGAATTTGTTCTGAGAGTGAGTGTTGAAAAGTAATCCTTATACTCAAACTGAAATCATTGTGTGAAAAATGAGGATGTTGTTTTGAAGAGAGGACACTAGTTGCAATACCGGAAATATTAGCACCTCAGTGAGAAATTGAAGAGGATAGGTGTCAGTGCGTAGTGAGTCTGTGTCATGGTCTGGTTCCACATGATTCAAGCCTAATAGTGATAACATGCATGAACATAATGAGAATGATCGGGATTGATAGCCAAATGATTGCGAAAGCTAAAATGTGGATACTCTTGTACAAAGATTTTGTAGTGAGTCATAGTGCGTCGCTTGAGGACAAACAACGAATTTAAGTTGAGGGTGTTGATGTACTGTGGTTTCACGGTACTTTTAATGCTTTTTCCTTAAGTTTACTGTGTGTCTAAAGCCTTTTTGTATTGATTTTTTATGTAAGTTTCTCTTTATTTGCAGGAAATCTGTCCAAAGATGAACGCGAGAGTTTTGAGCAAGAAATGCAGAAGAGACCACCTACGGAGCTTATGACGGTCCGTCGATGCTGTGACGGTCCGTAGGTGGCATCGTAGTGAGGAGAGAAGCTGCTGAAGGAAGATGGGGAAGTCTGACCAAGTGTGGGACTACGGAAGTTCATGACGGACCATCATAGCCACGACGGTCCTTCCTGCTAGTTCGTCGTAATGATCAGAGAGTAGTCCAGTACCCAAATTCCAAGAAGTTAAGTATTTTGGAACGGAGCCCCTCGACGGACCGTCGTACTTGAAACGGTCCATCATACCTGTTCGTTGAGGGTAATAAAGAAAGCAGCAGAAAAAGTTGTGAAGTATGGGACGACGGAGGACATGACGGTCCGTCGTGCCCACGACGATCCGTCACGAGGTCCGTCGACTCAGACGCGTTTGGAAAGATTTTCATTAATTAGAAACCTTCTTTTATTAGGTTTGGTTTTTATTATAAATAGTTCGAAAAAACTCGTTTTTGGGGTTAGACTTTTGAATAATTTTTAGTTCTCTTGTTCAAGTATTGAAGAATTAATTTCAGTAATTGATACACTTTTTCTGGAATTGATTGTTGGTGTTTTTGTTGATTAATCAAGTAAATTTCTGGATTTTATTCTTTCTCATTAAAGTAAGTGCATAAATTCTTATATTAAAAATATGAATAGTGTGATTATGACCATGGGTAACTAAACTCCATAACTAGGGTTGTGGGAACCATGGGTGAACAATAAGGTAAAATCTAACTAAAATAACAATTCTAGAATAGTGTCTTGCATGTATTGATAATTCTTTCGTGTAGAAGTCTTTTTAATGGGTGGCCAACGTTAGAACTCGCCTTAATGCTACTTGCCGGACCAAGGAGGTAGATAATAGGAAAAGAATTATCAACATAGATTTAGTGTATACTATCTAATAGGCTAGTGTCGGTTGGTACGAGGTAATAACTTAGTCAAATATCGAATACAATGCTTAATATGAGGTAAAGATAAGGGTTAGTATAGCAACACACGTAGTCGGACCAAGGTGCGGAGTGAAATTTTCTACATGCCGGACCAAGGATTTAGAGATACATAACTTATCACTTTACATGCAAGATACTAGGAAAGAATTGTTATAGTTAGAATTATCAAGTTACGAACCTGTGGGGAACACTTAAGCCCTAGTTACTTTTATTAATTGATTAAACTTCAAGGTTTGAATCTGTTAGTTGTCTACTTTAACTTAGTTAATTGTTTTTATTAATTAAAACCTCCCTTTTAGTTATTTGTTTTCTCAGAAAATAGTTGACTAAATAGTAGTAATAATATAATAAAGTTAAGTCTGAACCATTTTCTTCGTGGGATCGACCCTAACCTCATTAGTTGGGTTCTCTACTTGATACGACCGCTTTTACTTCTTATTTGAGAAGTAAGTTTGAGTGTATCATGGATGCACCAAAATGGAAGAAATTGAGTTCAGAAGAACTGGGAATAAGTATCTCAATGATTGTGAAACCTACAAGATTGCTTTTGAATGGGCTAAAGAAAAAGGGTATGTGTTCAAGATGATAATTTGATTATTTACTTGTTCTCTTTTGGGTTTTTATTGTGTTCTTGTTGATGTACAACTTATTCAGTGTTACAAGGTAGAAAAGATGAGATTTTTTTAAAGTTCTACTTGATATTGAAGAGGGGGTGGGGGTGGGGGGGCGGAATTAAAAAATTCAGTTAGTCAGCTATCAGTAATCGATAGTCGACTCACCTACAACTTAGAAAGATAATAAATAATAACAGAAAGTTGCAGTAAATAGTTGACACACAAAATTTTATCCTGGTTTAGATCACTAAAGTGGTGCCTAGTTAAGTCCCCTTGGGTTTCAAGGGCTTTTCTTAAGAGCGTTGAAGAGATCTTCTTGTTACACCATAATTGAACTTGTAACCTGTCTGATATGTAAATCATATTTATACCTTGGCATTGCCTCAAGTTCTATACCTACACTCAGATGTTTTTCTTTTCTCTTTTCTTTTCAATTGTATCACTCTTGTGTTTACAAAGCTTTATGAAAGACAAAAGAAACCTGTTTGTTAAGCTCAAGTGAACTTGAATGCTTCACACTGTACATCTGGGTCGATATAAATAGATGATGACCTCTGCTCATTGTAAGGAAAAACCCAAGGTATTTATCTCAATCAAGGATTAATTTAGGGAGTCCTTGATTGAGGTGATTTAGTTGATCTGTACTAAATAGCTTCTTATGCTTTTCTTATGCTGATTTGATCTTGTCTTTGTGTGATCGGCAGACTTCTTATCTCGTGGTTTGATTTATGGCTCTTCCTTTTTCATTGCTTCTTATGCTTTCCTTGTGTTGATTTGATCTTGTCCTTGTGTTATCAACAATCTTCTTATATTGTGGGTCTTCCCTTTTCTTGATGATTTGATTTGATTGTGATTTCTGCCAAGAGTGTGAGATTCTTGCTTCTTTCCTTTATGTGCTTATTAACCATATATTTCTTTCTGTGTTTTGTCCCTTAGAGTTGAGGCTTTCCTTTCCAATGCTTCTATCTATTTTAAGCAAATATTATTTCCCTTCTTGAAGTAGTTCGTGCTGATGATTTCCCTTAGTTGGTTTGTCACCTACGAAAATTGAGATAAATGTGTTACGAGTCTATTTTCAAAATCAGCTAACTGTATGGAGTTAACACTACTTTTTATGAATGTGCAATGACCCAACAATTCAGAAATTATCATATATATGTAGGAATTTGTTGTAAATTGCACTTTAGGGTGTGTTTGTATGAAGGAAATGTGAATGATTTTTGGAAAATCTTTCTTGGTATCTAAGTGAGGTTCTCTCTTATTTTATTTTATTTTATTTTATGTTTGGTGAGTAAGTAGAAGATATTGTCCCAAAAGAATTTGTTCGTAACTTATTCAATGTTTCAAACTGTATGGGGATGGGTGTGGAGGTTGGGGTGGTGGGAATGGGGGTTGCGGGTGCGAGTGGCGTGTGTTGGAGGGTAGGGAGGAGACAATTGATGTGCAATATCACTTGTTTTCTGTAGTTTCATCAAGGAAATCATTTTCCTCATTTTTAAGGAACTTGTTTTCTTAGAGAATACTCGTAGTGCAAGTTCGGTGATGTAACAAATTAGGCTGATGTGGAACTAAGATAAAATTCATAGTCATCCCCAAGAAAAGAAATTTCAAGCATCTTAGAAGATGTTTCAAATATCTTGGATCTATAATCTAATGAAATGGGGGAGTTGATGATGATGTCACACACCATATTGGTGCGGTATGGATGAAATGCAGGCTCGCATTCGAAGTCTTGTGTTATAAGAAGGTGACCCCAAAACTTAAAAGGTATGTTCTATAGAATGGTGGTTAGACCAACTATGTTGTAAGGAGCGAAGTGTTGACCAGTTCAGAACTCCTATGTTTAGAAGATGCAAGTTGTGGAAATAAGGATGTTGAGATGGTTCAAACGCGTGAAGAGAAAACATACAAAGGACCTTGTGAGGAGGTGTGAGAGCTTGACAATGGTGGATTTAACGAGAGGTAGAAGTAGGTTGAAGAAGTATTGTAAAGAGGTAATTAGACAGGACAATGACACATCTTCAGTTTGCGAAGGACATGTCAGTAGATTAGGGAATTTAGAGGTAGAGACTAGGGTAGATGTCTAGTAGGTAGTTCCACGGTATGTCACTTTCCGATGGGATATGCATGCCTGTTGGTTTGGAGAATGTATGTGCTTTTTCTGTCATACCAGTTGTATTAACATTATTCACATAGTTTTTTGTTCTCCTGTTTTTTTACTATCTGTTATTCCTTGTAATTCGGTTACCAAACTATTTAGTTGTTGTTAATGTTCCTTTACTTCTGAATGTTATGTATTGTCTGCCACAGTATCTTCCATGGCTTCTTCACTTTCAGATTTTCTTTTTCCCTTACGGCTTTGAATTGTTTTTCTTGAGAGGGTCAATCAGAAACAACCTCTCTACCTCCACTAGGTAGGGATAAGGTTTTTGTACACTCTATCCTCTCTATACTCCACTCATGGGACTGCATTGGGTTTGTTCTTATTGTTGTTTGGAACAGGATGATTCGTTTGTACTAAACACATCCTTAGTCCTGCTCTTTGGGGGTTGTGTTAGATATCTTATACTGGAATGAACTCCAAAAGATTTTGATATACTAACATCAGCTGAACTTAAAGAGGTTAGCTGCACTGCAATTATTTATTGTTAAATGTAACTAGCAACAAGAAAGTGCTGTGAGGTAATTACAGAGAAAGAATTACTGCATGATGTACATGAATCGCACATTTTTTTTTTTTTTTGTCTTCTGAAGATTCTCTTAACTTTTATAGATAGGATAGGAATTAGAAGGGGACAAAACTGTCAATTTGGGGTACCTCCTGCATGCAGTGAAGCCGATTTAGTTCTCTGGAAAAATCGCTGCATGAGTAGTAGTTTTTTTCTTTCTTTTGGAATTGTATTTTAATTTCATCAACATTAAAATAGTTTTAATATGTTGTTACCCCAAAACTATGTGCATTATAAAGTTTTGGCTGATAGATTAATCACCATATTGTATTACTTACCTAAAACATAAGGGTGTGGAGCCAAACCTGCCCCCCCCCCCCCCCCCCCACCCACCCACACACCAATCAATAGCAAAATATATGTAACCTATGATGATAATTGTCTTGTCAAAATATCAACTAATTTTATTAGATTAACTAAATATGGAAGAATTTGCAATATGATAAAATTGGAGCTTTGATTAAATCAATAAAATGTAACATCCAATAAATAAAATCCACAACAACTTTAGAGCAACAAATCAAGTGGAAGATGCTCTAGCATAGGAAGACTCTAAAAATGGATCAATTCAACTTAGAATGAAAAGTAGAACTTCCAATGAGGACGGGCCTCAAAAAACAATGGGGCTAAATGTTGCAAAAAATATGTATGAGTGTTGCAATATTGTTCATACCTTTTGTAAATGAGATAGATGAAATATCATTCCCATGAAATGATGACTTAAATGTATGATCTTGATGATGTTCTTGTGTTTGTGATTGTGATGTGCGAATGAGATCAGATTGTCACGTTTCGGCATAACTAACATGAATCGAATTGCCACGTTCTGGCATAACTAACTTGAATCAGATTTCCACGTACCAGCATCATATGTGATCGGATTTTCACGTTCCGACATACTAATAGTTTGAGTTTGAATTCTGTGAGAGGACCAATGTGATGTTAAATGTAAGCTAATCATTGTTGTATACTTGTTGACAATATGTCATATTCTTGATATACATGTGTAAAATATATTGTTTTATTAGTGGTATAAGTTGTACATAGCGGACAGTTTGAATTGGCGGTGGTTGTACTGGGTATTTTCTACGTGTTTTAGAATGGTTAACTATGATTAAGTATGTGGGAAGAGGGTTAGTGATTAGGGTGCTAATGTATATTGGAGGTGATTCCAAGAGAGAGTGAATATGGAGAAGCGAGTGGTTTATTTGATGATCTCACTAGTGGGTTTCTTATCTTACGTGGTGGGCGTCGGACTGACCGATGATGCCTACCAATATGTCTGTTTCTACTGATACTACTCTTGTTATGTCTTTTGACATAGTCTGGATGCACAATTGGTGACGTTCCATTAGGCGCAGACGAAGAAATTCTTCCAGCAGCTTCCATTCTTCTTTACGCATTGTGGGAGTTGTGTGTTTTATTTATATTGTCCAGTTATACTCGCTACAACAGATTCGATTATCAGGGACAAATAATTTCGTCATTTATAAATCATATTTCGTAAATTAAAATCTTGTGTGACGACACATAATTCGTCACTCAGTCATCACTAAATAAGTGTGTCTAAAAGAATACAAAGACGATTTAGCGATTCGTCGCTAAAAGTAATATATTAATTACAAAATGAAAAAATCGTCCCCAAATGCTTAAACGTTTGTGACAAATTTATTTATTGTAAAAAGTATAATTTTTTGTAGTTAATAGTATGCTTTGTCACTAAAAAGGATATTACTACCGACAAAATTATATCTCGCTAATTATTTTACTTCAATTTGTGACGAAATCAATTGTGTCTAAAGTTATATGTATTTCGTAGCTGAATAAAATCTTATTTCGTCACTAATGACTATATTTAATATACAAAAAATTATTTTGTTATTAAATGTATTAGATAAAATTTATCATTATAAAAATGGTTTATTTTCTATGATATATATATTTTATCTATATTTTTTTCTGCCCCTAGCCAGGAGCTCGCACATTATGCTATCTCACAACCTTAAGGTTGGAAGTGAAGAGTCCTTACCATCAAATCAACTCTCTCTTGTCTTTCATTTTTGTTTTATTTTTTACTTCATTCACTTCTTTCAAATTTAAATTTTGTAGAAACAATATATTATATGATTATTTATACTCATACACAAATGCATGATATTTACTACCCACAATTCGTTCAAATGTAGATTATATTTTAATTAAACTGTGTATTTTTTTTTAAATATCTTTAAATATATACAGTACAATTTTGTCATTTTATTTATTTATTTTTATAAATTTTAAAAATTATTCAGTACAATTATAACTTTATTTAGAATTAAACATTTGATTTTATTTTTAAAAAAATGAATAATTAGTTCAAGTCGAACATCGATATCCATAACCATAGTACTTCATCATAATATATTTGAAATTCTAGTTGGTTCATTTGCTTTAAATTTTTTAGTTTATTTCAATTTTCACATTGATGGGAAAAGTTAATAGAAATTCATGAAATATATTGCACCTTTTCAAAATTTAAGTTTGTAAGTCGATGTTATCTCTTTATAGTTACTCTACGTACGTATGTGGAATTACTATTAAATGTGTACATATTTATAGACAGAATCAAATAGATCGACTTAGTCTATGTAGTTTATCAATCACAAATCAATAAACGTGCACAAAAATTAGCACAAAGACTTGAGAAATTATTTTTTTATCGTGCTTATCAATGAAAATTCATCAAAGAAAAAACAAAAGTGCTAAACCAACAAATATTAGTGATCTAGTGGTAGAATCGTGTCCCACTCACAATATATCATGTATTGTATTTTTCAAATGATGAATTTTATAATTGCGTAATTTCAGAAAATTGATGTATTAAACTTTTCCGTTTTTACAAAATCAACTGAATTTACTGGTTTTAATTTTTTCACTTGCTAATTAACGAATAGACTCTGCCTATTTCTTATGAAGCACATGTATTATTCTTTTTGTAAGTTGTCACTTGTAATTATGAAGAATTGTAGCAAAACAATTTGTATGTAGCTATGACTTTTTTTCGTAGCAAATAGTTAAATTATTCACTACAAATTTTAAGTCATCGCTATTTAACTCCTTACATATTTTGTGGCAATTTTTTCGTTGTCACTACATCACAGATTAATTACAGACAATAAAATACTTGTCACCAATTACTTATATTATTAGTGACCAAAAAAATGTCGTAATTAAACCTAAATTTTCATAGCTAAAATTTATAATATTTTAACTACGAACTCTAATTTGTCGATATTGTAACAACATATTTTTTTAGATGAATTTTCTTGTGTGTCCAAAATTTAATAAATTATAAGACAAAAAATATTTTGTCCTGAATTAGAAAATTATTAGTGACGAAATAATGTGTCACCGATAACTTTAAATTTGTGACTAACACTACTTAACAAATGACACTAATTAATTTTTTGGTGGGAAATTTTAGTGGACAAAATATTTCTACGAATTTTTATGTTTCGTCACTAAAAGTATGTGTCTCATATATTTAAGAACGAAAGTAAATTTTGTCACTAAAAATGAATAATTAGTGATGAATTTGATGTCGTAGTTTGTCATGAATTACACTATTAGTGATGAAATAATGTGTCACCGATAACTTTAAGTTCGTGACTAACACTACATAACAAAATGACGCCAATTAATTTTTTGGTGAGGAACTTTAGTGGACCAAACTTTGCTACGAATTTATGTTTCGTCACTAAAAGTATGTGTCTCATATATTTAAGCACGAAAAGTAAAATTTATCAATAAAAGTGAATAATCAGTGACAAATTTGATGTTGTAGCTAATAATTTCGTAGCTATATATCTTATTTGTTGTAGTGATTCTTAGTAGCTCTTGTACCTATTTAGACTAGACACATGGGAGTCGTTTAAAATATTTTACAAGTTTTAAATTAATAATGTGTTCACGGTCTATTTATAAAAATCATAGAGATATAATTGTTCTTGTTTGTCAAATATTTCCGCATGTTTTACTTTTGGGGTAAGATGGTTCTCCTACTTAGATATGGGTGTCCGCACGGTCCGGTAGGTTAGACCGTGATACTTGACCCAATTCATCTCAACAAAATTGACCTTTGTATGGGATAATAATCACCCAAATTACCCCATCTATTCTTCTAAGAAGGATGTTAGTTTCAAACCTCGGTATACACACGAGGAGTTCTCCACGCTAATGTGCATTGGATGAGACATATTTTAAGGTCAGGTTTACAGTCAGAATTAGACGTTGATGAGCATATTGCACTAAACATGTAATTCAGAGATTCATTTATTGATTCAGCCTAGTTGACAATTGATTATCCCATCTCGACCCAATCCATCTCAAAACAAGTAAGCTTTGGGTGGGTTAATGATTCAACCAATTATTAACTCAACCATATTGATTAATTTATCTCTCTATATTTTTGGATACTTCTGAAGGAAGTAGAACTGCTACACTCCCTACTAGTATTGTATATGTCCATTTATACTTTGTAGTTTTAGGAAAATCGAATCAGTTTCTTGCTACTAAATTGAAATTATGCTCTAGAAAACTCAATGATTAATGAGTGTGTAGAATTTCCTCAATCCATTCAATGATTTTTTTTCCTTTATTAATTGTGAATATCTTGGTTCTAGGGGTTGAAATATCTCGTTTCGAAAGGGTTAAAAATGGTGAAATTTGACATTTTAGCTACGTAACTTTGTGTTGAATTAATGAATTATGGGAAAACGAGTAATGAACCAGTAAAATTGGAATTGATGGGAAATAACAGTCTTGAAGAACTCTATTTTAGAAATTTGGAATGCTACTTTATCCATTAATATTTTAGTAATTTTTTTGTTAAGGTTGGTTTAAATTTTTCTTTCTTGATCTTTTTAGCAAGATTGTTACTTAAATAACTTTTAATTATTATCCCTCTATTCTTTTGTGCTAATCTAGAAATTCTTCCTCTCTTTTTTCTACCGTCCTTTTTCCTCAATTAATTGAAAGTTTTTGTTTCTCGAGTTATCCTATATGTTGTCCGCATATTTATGAGGTATCATATCACCTTATTTCTTTAAACTTCTCAATATTCTATTGTTAAAAAGTTATTGTGAAATCACACTGGTCATACAAAATAGTAAATTCTTTGAATAAACTCCATCTCCATTAAATACTCACTCCTCTTTCATTGCAATATATTTTCTTACTTAAATAATTTTGCCTATAGAAAGTAAGATACGTCAATATTGAAGATGAAAGTGTAGTTAAGGTAAGAATTATCTGTATACCTTTTAGTTAACGATGAAAGAGAATATGGACCACTTTTCTACAAATGATAATATTGTGCCCCCCCCCCCCCACATGATTTGATCCGCGTAATTTCTTTTCGTAGCTACAAAAAAAGTTCAGAGGCATAATTGATAAGTAGGAGACCTCACATTGATCTATTATACTCATGATACCTTTAAGCACATGACATAAGTACTTGAATATAAGAAGGATTTCAATGTTTACCAGACTCCTCTACTATAGAAGTTTAATGGTTAGGGAGACGTCAATTTTTAAGATTTTCTTGATTATTATCTACAAGATTTTGATATCTAAAGAGTAAATCGTCATTAGTCATTGTGCGTGAGAGTTCGTTCAGAGAATCAACAAATTTGATTTCAAATTGTTTTCAAATTGTTGGAGGAGAAAAATCTTATGAGTTACTTCATCTTTGGTGATCACGAAATGTCCCATACAATCAATATCTACAATAGATGAAATTTTGATTGATTATATTCCTAAACATTTCAAACGTAAGTAGTTATGAAAGGGGGATGAATTAAGGTAATTTCTATATAAGGAACTCACAAAAGTTTTGGCAGTTTTATAGTTTAACTATTTTGAAAATATTGCCTTATTGACATTTGTTTTACCATATTTGGATACTTTCTATATTACCCCGAAGAACTTTTTTTAAAAAGAATTTTTTGGGCCATATAGGCCATTTTTTACTAACCAAAAACAAAATAAAGTTGGCCCAAGGCCAAAACAAAACAATCAAAACAACCTATTTCTAATTTGATTAGGGCAAAGCCCACTTTCATTAAACCTAACTATAAATGTTAACTTCACCTTCCTCTTGAGTTCACTTTCCTCTCTTCTCCCATTGTTGCCTCCTTTCTCTCGACTGAATGTTACTCTACTTCTTCTCTTATGGGTTGTACCAACTTCCGATCTCAACATTCGACGTTCTCATCTCCCTTCTTCTCACACAAGATGTGTCACTCAATCAAGGTAATGTAATTCATATCTTCTTCATTCTTTTCTTAATCATTGTTCTAAATCTCTATTGGTTTTCCACATGAAACAGTACTTTGGTTTGAAACATTTATGCTAGAATTTTGAATTTTTCTTTGAGTTTAAAAATGGGGCTAAAAAGGAAAAGTTATTTATGGGGAGAATTAAAGGAAATTCTTCAATTTCTTACATAGAAACTGTTAATTACTCTATTCCAAATCAATCAAGTAGTCATTACACATTATTAATAGATCTTCAATATATATATAAATTTAGTGATTCGAGATTAAAATTATATGCATGTAGTGGTATCCCATACATCTCATATGGGATATGAATTAATGATCAGGGATATGAAGACCAACAAGTAGATTTGAGTATTTTGAATACCTTAGAAGATTAATGAAGAAGTATGAAGGGCCTACAATATACTAAAGTGGAAATGTAAGCAAGAGATGACTACATTTTAAATAATTAATAGGCTAGACTTTCCTTGTTTTTAGCTCAAGTGTATTATTGTAACCATTTCAGGTTAGTTTATCTACAATATTAAAAGTAGAAACTAGGATTTATTTTAGGGATTACTTTCTGAATGAAGATTTGATGTTTAGGCTCCTTTGTGAGTTTGGGGAAATCCTCATACTTGTACAGTTGAACCTTCTTGATTAGTTGGGTAGTCTTCACTTGTATAAGTTCAATTTTCTTTTCACCCTTAAATTTCATTCAAGTAATTGTATGAATGTCTTTTAGTTGCTAGATTGTTCTTTTTTTCATCTAAATATCTCTGTCTTTCTTTCTATTTTGTAATCATATATCTTGCTTTGTTGATTGTGGTCCAATTTATTGTTCTTGCATCTACAATAACATCAATTATTATCTCTCCCTTTTTCTTTATATTTCTAAACCATATATCTTGCTTGCTTGATTGTGGTTCACTTTATCATTCTCGCATCTAAAATCACATCATTTCACCAATATATGTACTAGGTAACATTATCCTTCAAGGCATAAACAGAAGAAATCATTTAGATTTTTTGCCTACGCCAGAAATTGTACTTGACACTTCATGATTCTCAACTCACTTTGTTGACGACAAGGTAATGATTTCAGTTGTATGCTTAAAAATACGTTTTTGATGTAAAAGGAACCTTCTAGTGAACAATATATTTGAATTTCCTTTTCATTGTGTTCCTTGAACTCTATTATTCTTGGAAGGCATTAAATGAATTTTGGTGCACCTCCAATCTCTAAATTTGTTTATGTCTTCCAAATATAATTATTAGGTTAAGATAGTGGTGAAAATTTGAAGTATAACTAATACATGTTACTTATACATCCATTCTTTCTCACCCTGATCCAAAAAAAAAGAAGAGAAATGACCCTAACTAGCTTGAAATTGCCTCATAATTGTTGTTTATATCAATATTTTTTTGACAGATGCTTTTATCGTAACTTTCACATAATACCTAATAATGTTAATTAATATTTTATGCTAGTATGATCAATGTACTACTAGCTTCGACAATTCACTTAATTTTACTTAATTTATTGGATTGCTTAGTATTGTGTGTTGCAACATGATTTTGAGTGTGAAGGAGTTATATATAATTGTCCAGATACCTAATATAAAGTGTCACTTGACTTGGATCACAGTGATCCATCACTTATGTAAAAATACAGGACATAAGAAAAATTGTTTTTCTTTGATAATCTTTTTTTTCTATGTTAAATTATTTGGGCAACCTATTAATGTTGATAGATTTAATACTAGAATTTCATGATTTTAAATGAGTTTGATAGTAATGATATAATTAGTATACATTTGTTATATATTTACACAAATTGATAAAGAGGTGATAATAAAGTCTCCCACATCTAAAAATTGAAAAATATTTTTTTTTTGATTGTTGAGCAAAAAATATTATGACTGCCTTATAACATCTTTGATGTTGGAGTGGACCTGATTGTTCAAATGAAATATGAGGGAAATTTGATGAACTTTATAAAAAATTTAAATTTATTAGGTCAAAGTCTCAAACGATCAATATTTATTAAATTGATTGTGAATCTGATGGTTAAAATGCAAATTTTAGTAACTCTTTTGAAACTATTTGAATTCATTTTGACATGGTCTAGAAGTTATAGAAAACTATGAATTAGGAACTATATAAATTTGTTAACTATTATAATTTATCTAGTGAAAATAAATTGAAGTATTTTTTTTTGTTTTTTCTAGTATTGGTCAATTTTATTTTATTTTTAATTTTTGAACTCCAAATTCATTAGTCTTAAGGAAAAGTCTTATTTTGTATGAACATGAATTATTAATTTAAATAATTTTTTGATAGATCTTGTTTTTAATTTTTTACCTTAGTATATAATCGAAATACAAAAGTTTAAACAGAAAGAGAAAGCTTATAAAAACTAAAAATCTGAACAGAATGAAGACAAATTTAGAAAGGATCAAGGGAGCTATTTTAAAAAGATACTATGTAACAAACAAAATCAACAAGCTATTCGTGGTGCATAATTTATTTATTTTGTATATTTACTACAGAAGTAGTATCAATATATGTTGAAAGTTTTCTACCACAAATTGCTAGAAATGTGAGTATTTATTCAATTGATATGAATAATGTTTCTTACTATTTTAGTCTATATCCTCAATGTACTTTTGTTGACCAATAAATTGTATTATATTATAAGCTTTGAACAAGTGTTATATTGATTTTTTCCAGTCCATTGTGTTCGATTTCTATATTGGAGTTTGAGGTGCAAAGTTCCACATTAAAAAATAAAAACTTATAACAAAGCTAACTTCATATTCGAGGAATAAAGCGCTCAGCCATTCCTTGTTATGGGAGCGGTTTATTTCTCGGATATGAAGTAACCTTTGTTATAAGTTTTAATTGTTTAATGTAAAACTTCGCACCTCAAGCTCTAATGTAGATATCGAACACACTGAATGAGAAACCAAAAAAAAATATAACACTTGTTCAAAGCTTATAATATAATACGATTTATCGGTCAACAATAGTACATGCATTGAGGATATAGACTAAATATTAACAAAAAATTGTTCATATCAATTTAATCAATACTCACAACAATTTGTGGTAGATTTCACTTAACATTTAATTCTTTTTTATGACATATATATACAATTGACTTATATCAATTAATTCTTTACTTGTACATTTTAACAAGTGAAATGAGGTTAGCATGATATAAGTCAATGTAAGATATATCATAAATAATTTATGTACCATTAATAGCATTTTGTTTTTGTTTGTTTGGTAGTTTCTTCTTGGAAAAGAACTCTTGGCCTTTTTCAGATATGTGTTATATATATATATATATATATTGTTATTTTTTTCTCTATATAATTTAGATTTATGTTATTTATTTTTCTGACTTAAGACTACTAGTAATATAATGGAACACCCAAAAGATTCTCAGTATAGGACGAACTAGTTTTCTATATAGTCGCTGATGGTAAGAATGAGAATGAAATTATTGATGTTGAGGATTTTCAACAACACTCACCCGTATGCATTTCCAGAGATGGATAAATACAAAAACAAAGGACTGCATGCACGTGGCGGTACCAACACTGGTGGATTCAAAAGATGACTTTTAATGGTGTCAAAATCCTTCTAACATTCTTTGGTCCATTCAGTTGGTGCATATTTTCATAATAGCTTGAATATGGGCTCGCATATCACCATTAATTGAGCTATAAATCGACTTATATAATTCAGTCTCCCCAAGAAACTTATTATTTCCTTCTCAGTATTTGAAAGAGGTAAGTGTTGGATTGTCTTTATCTTGGAAGAGTCAAGCTCAATACCTCTTCTGCTAACTAATTCAGTCTCGTAGAGAAACTTGTTACTTCCTTCTTAGTGTTTGGATAAGGTAATCTTGAATTGACTTGATCATGGAAGAGTCAAGCTCAATACCTCTTCTGCTAACTATAAATTCTAGTTACTTCCCTCCAAATGCACATTTGGCTGGGTTTAACTTAAAATCATACCTTGTGACCTATAAAAGATTATTTCAACTGTGTCAGGTGATCCTAACTCTTGCTCGACATTACGATGACATCGTTCACATACATTTCAATTTCTTTGTGAGTCATATTATAAAAAATTGTGGCCATAGCTCTCATGAAATTGGAACCAGCATTCTTGAGTTCAAACGATATAACTCGATAATGCTAGACTCCTGAAGATGTGATGAACGTTGTTCTTTCTGCTTCTTCTTCATCCATTAAAATCTGGTGGTATCTCGCAAAATAATCTACAAAAGATTGCAACTCATGCTTAGCATAATTATCAATGCTTATATGGATATTTCACATGGGGGAATTGTCTTTTGGACTTCCTTTGTTGATATCTCAATAATCCATGCATATCCTGATCTTAACATCATTCTTCCCCACTTGGACAATAATAGCCAACCTGGTGGGATACTTGGTCACTTCAATAACTTTTGATTCAATTTTGTTTCCTTACTTCTTCTTATATCCTTAAATTTACATCTGGCTTGAACTTTCTGGTTTTCTGCTTTATAGAGCAATATTCTAGATTGATAGGCAACTTATAGGGAATAATATCCGTGCTCAACCCCAACATATCATCATAAGCCCTTGTAAGCACATTAATATATTTTCTGAGTAGTTTAACCAATTCTTCTTTTTCTGTTGCTTCATAGTGGACAATGACTCATGTTTCTGTTGACCAATTTGTCATCTCCCAAGTTTATTCTCTTCGTATCATCCAACTTGGGCCTTTTATCATCTTCAAGTTGACTCAAGTCCTCAGTGAGGTGCTTAGGCATCATAGTTTCCTCATAATATTCTTCACATTCATCCTCGTTGATCTAACTTGGTTTGCCATGTTCGTGACATGTCATGACATTGGAATATTTAGATTCTTTTTTATTTAAAAGAACTACAAATCAACCATGTTAGATAGGAAGAGTTTGAATGAACATATTGGAGGGAAATTCATAGAGATAAGATAATCAATTTAAGATATATGATGCTTTCTTTGGAATTTTAAAAGCGCATACAAAATTTTATCATGATTCAGGTCAACGCGAATCATTTCCTTTTTAAACATTGTGATAGAAAGTAAATTCACATAAATGGTTGTTCAGGGCTTCGTCCAGACAACATTAGTATTCACAGGTAAAAACATCAAACCTTGTCTTTGTCTACTGAGTCATTCGATGGATCATAAGTTGAGTGGCCATCAAATTTTGTAGCATCTCTTCAAGTCTAGAATCTTGGATGGTTGGTGTCTTGGGGAACTCCACCAATATCACAACACAATATTATCATCCCTTCAACTAGACCATCAATCTCAAGCTCTAAAGCTTATGCAAAATATGAGTGGTACAATCCTGGAATATGCTTTGGTATATCACATTCATGCTTCTTCCATGTATATCCTTCCAACAATTCTTCCTTTGTTTGGGTATAACCTACGCCAGAACGGAAATTTTAAAATTGAATTGTAAGAGGTTCAAATATGTCGTCCATGTCCTTACCTAGCCCATGCCCAAGTTCAAACCCGCTACTTAGCATAGTCATGTCAAGCATTTTATAGTCTGGTGGCATTGGTACTGGTCGTGATGTATCATTAAAAGAAGAATTCACTATCTCCACCATGTGAAAGTGAAGATTATTAGCAATCATCATTGTTCTCGCAATTTCTTTTAAAGTACTATTTTTTTTTGAACTAGTCTATATTGTTGAGGAGTTCTAGGATCAGAGAAATTGTGATCTATAACATGTGATGAACGGAATTTTAAGAATTTTGCATTTTCTAATTATGTTCCATGATCATATTTTATGGAAATAAAGGATAATCCTAGATTTTTCACTATCTTATTGAGAAAAATATATAAAGTCTCAAAGGAATCTTCTTTAGAAGCTAGAAATAATGTCCAAGTAAATCTAGAAAAATCATCTAAGATAACAAAGACATACATCTTCCCTTCTCTTCTTCTTACTCTCATGGGTCCACATATGTCCATATGAAGCAGTTCAAGACATTTAATTGTACTTTTCTGATTCTTCGGTTTGAAAGATGATCTCACTTGCTTCCTACATTCACATGCACCACAAACTTTGTCATTTTTAAATTTGGTCTTCGGTAAACCAATAACCATCTCCTTTTCTAACAGGTGGTTGATTTGTTTCAAGCTAGCATGTCCAAGTCTTTTGTGTCATAGTAAGGGATCATTAGCAAATGCACTGAGGCACTTCATACTACTGCCTGGCATCACATGATGTCAGCTTTTTACACATTTATGTGTCTTTTGGCTATGAAGATAACCTCTTTTGTATCTAGTTTTTCAACCCTGCAACCTTCAGAAGTAAAATTTACCTTATTACCTTTGTCACATAGTTCCAAGATGCTGAGGAGATTATGCTTTATTCCTTCCACATGGTATACTTCCACTACTTTGGATTCAATCTTTCCAATTGAAGTATTTTTTTTTACTTTTGTAGCATTGGTCAATTATTTTTTCGTAATTTTTCAACTTCAATTCATTAATCTTGAGGAAAAGCCTTACTTCGTATGATCATGAATTGTTAATTTAAATAATTCGTTGATAGGTCTTGCTATTAGCTTTTTACCGTATATGTTCTATATAATCGAAGTATAAAAGTTGAAACTGAAAGAGAATGTCAATAACAACAAGAAATGTGAAGAACATGCAAATCTAGAAAGGAACAAGAGAGTTATCAACTTAACAAACAAAAAGCAACAATCTATTCATGGTGTGTAATTACTAAATTTACAATTAACTTTTTACTTGTTCATTTTAACAAGTAAAATGGTATTGACATAATACAAGTCAGTGTAAGATGTAGAATTAATAAATAATGTACCCTGAATAGTTTGTTTCTTTTGTTTGTTAGGTAGTATCTTCTTTGAAATATCCTCTTATATCAAATTTGTTTGTACCGTGTTCTTTAGATTTGTTTTTCTTTTTGACATTCTTTTTCTCTTTCAACTTTTGTATTCGATCACATAGAACATATATTATGAAAAAAAATAAAAGGCAAGATACATGAACGAAATATTTGAATTAATATTCCATGCTCCTACTAAGTAAATCTTTTCTTCCATACTAATGAGCTCATAGTTGAAAAAGTAAGGAAATTATATTGACCATCTCTACAAATCTGACAAAAGGTACTTTAATATTTTTTCTTGAGATAAATTATAATAGGATAATAATCTATTTTTTTGTATGAATTATGAATCAAAAAAGGAGTCATCATTAAGCTTTGCTTAAATCAAATATAAATAGCTTGAGTATATATTCACACAAAACTATGAAATGCAAACACTAAACATTGTTATATGTGTATAATAAATCAGAATCCTAAAATAAACACAAGGAAAGAATTGGTTTATAAGGAGACAAAAAAGTGAGAGCAAATGTTTTTTCTGACAAAAGGAAACAAATAGATGTTTCTATACCCTTTTTGTATTTAAATAAATACAACTAAGTGAAAAATAAAGAAATAATAGAAAAATAAAAAATACAACAAATGTGTTGTCAATCTTATTACTAGTCATTCAAAATATATTAAAATTCGAAAAAAAGAATTTCAAGTCTGACTTAACATCTTTAATAAATTAGTCACGATATACTAATTGAGCAATCAATGTATAGATGAATACAAGGAAATAAATTCATTACATGTCAAAATGAAATTTAGCTAGAATCAGATCACCATCATATAATTCAAGTCATACATTGTAGAGAACAACAATTGATTTAATATAATAAACAAATCAATATTCACTTAATTGCAAATAACAACCGTAAAAACAACAACAAAAAAGTGAACTTTTCTATGCATAAAGCGAAATAAAATTGTATTTATCATAATTAATAATATTATTATATTTTGAAAATGTGTCAATAGTTTTTGCAAAGCATATTCAAACTATATCACATCTTTATTCTATTGTGGTAGTACGCCGCATCACCTCTTGACCAAACTTGAAACAACCTGTCTGGACATCACGAGACTTACCTGGTGACTTCTACCAGACTTAGAACAGGAGCCCAGCTACCTCTTTGTTCCACACTACCTTGAGACAGTTCTAGTCTAGCTCTAAAGTGCTGCGGATTCTTGTCATGATGTTCACCTTTGTTTTTGGGTGCATGTGCACTAGTAGATGATGGTGCAAACCACTTCTGTTTCTAAAAGGACGAACGATTCACACCACCTTTCCACTGCCCAGACTCACTCACTGTCTTGGCTTTCTTATTTCTAAACTCTTCTCTGTCCGTCAAATTCTCTTTACTCAATCTGTTGCACATAAACCATAAAGTTTTATATGTCCATATCACCGATCATCATTGCTGAGTTGCCCTCTTTACTTGGAGAACGACCTAATCCAACAACAAATAGACTCCTTCTACTACTCATGTCCTTAACCAATTCTGGAGCATAACGAGATACTTGGTTTAACTTCAATCCATACTCATGCACACTAAGAGAATCCTGCTTAAGTGTAAGAAATTCCCTTACCTTAGCCTCTTATAATTCTCGAGGAAAGAAACGCCCCAAAAAGACTTCTTCAAAACATGCCCAACTGGGATGTGGTGCATCTTTATCTCTAACCTCCTTTCACTGATCAAACCAAGTCCTAACAACATTTTTCTGTTGGTATTCAGCTAGCTCAACTCTCCCAGCATCACCAAAATGCATCACATTGAACACCTTTTTAAGTTCCTCATTGAAGTTCTCTAGATCCTCAATAGTACTTGAACCATTGAAACTTGGAGGGTCCATCCACAAGAACTCACGAATCCTTGAAATGTAAGCATCTTCTTGTCGTGCTCCGTATTGTTGCCCAACTTGATTAGTCACTACTTGGCTTAACATCTGGATTGTCTCACAGAATTTAGCATTGTTGACATCTCCTTGAGGTTGCACTTCGAGTGCATTAGGCACCCCTTGCTCTAGTGGTTCAACATTTCTCCTCGCTGGACGACCTCTGACTGCTCTTCGTGGGGGCATGTTTATCTTAAACACGCGCAAGCACAAATTAGAGGGAAACATTTAGAGATAACACTAAAGCGCGAAAAGAGAGTCAAAGAAGTGAGATAGTTCCAAAATATTGCAGCCTCCTAGTTATAGATGTGGCACGCTTGACATTGATAGGACAATACAGACACGACTTTATAGACTCTCTATAACTCTTGAGCTCTGTGCTCTGATATCAAGTTTTTCACACATCGAGCCTACACACTGGGAGGGACTAGCACTCGAAGACCATTTATGGCCTCAGGCGGATACTTGGCCTAGCTTACTTACTCATCGAAAGACTTAAACACAAGAGAAATAACTCAAGGAATAACTAAAATAAAACTAGTTAACCAAAATGGAAACTCAATTCTTAATCGTTTACAAGTGAAATAAAAAGACTAAATAGCTAATACTATCTGTCTATGAAGCCTATAAACAATGAGGTATGTTGGGACAGGACCCCTAATCATCCAAACAATTCAAAACTAAAATAATAGATGAATGAGATATATAACCAACTGACTCTGAGCTGCTCACTGGATCAACGGTACACAGGATGCTGATCGTAGTTACCTGGATCTGCGTCATAAGACGATGTAGGCCAAATGGAATCAGTACATAGAATATACGAGTATGCGAGTTTGAATTTTACAAATAACATAAGCTTGAAAAGAGTAAGAAGAAACACTTACATTGGATCTGCCAAACGCATGAATAAGTTAACTCAACATAAAGTAATATGACACATGCAACATATATAAAGCTTTTAAAACAGTGTAAAAAACTTAGTTCGTTAAAGAAATGCAATAACAAACTCAACTTTACTTTTAAGATAAAGTAGTATAGTTTATGTGGGAGATTCTCTAACCGACAACCAGTATTATGAGACTAAGTGGTGATACAATTTTTGGCCCACGCTACGAGAACTGTCCTATATTTTACCATCGCATAGAACTACTTAACTTAGTGGATCCACTAGCTTAACTTACGTGATCATCTAAAAAGTATGATCCATTAATACCCATGATGGCTACATGGTTTATGGAGACTTGAGTTATTATGAACTCTCATCCCCATGTCGGTGCTCAATACTACTCTAAAAAATATACTTAGCTCATCTGTTTTTAAAACAACTTCTTTCTTTCGGTTGAGATAATGGCTCAACACTTAGCTTTAAAAGCTCTCTTGGAATCAATGTTCCATTTTTTTGATCAAAACTCTTTTGAGAAATCTTAGTTTCCTCTTATCTTAAATGTGAAAATATTTATAAGCTCTTAGGGAACTCTTAGTTCTCTTATAACTTTTGATAAATGAACTCAACTTTTTACTTAACTTCTAGACTTAACTCTTAGCTTCTTTGACTTTGATCTTAACTTTCCTTGAATTGGATTATGGATTCAAGGTTCATGATCTCATGTTTATGGATTATTTCATGATGTTTAGATGTACCTTAGAGTGTTGGAATGAACTTACAAACATAGCTATATCACTTAGGAACTAGTACGAAAAGGTGGGGGAAGAATGGGGAGAACTAGCATCCCTAGCGCTCTGAGAGGCGTGAGGCGCCAGACCTCATCTTACAGAGAGCATGCTGGGGTGCTCTGGCCGGCGTGGCGCCCCAAGTCCCTACGCACAAAGATTTTCCTTTTGGGCTCTGAGAGGGGAAGCACCCCAACCCCTATCTCCAGGTGTTCTCGACTTTTCTCTCATCCCTAAACCCTCTAAACTTCTATGGTTCTTTCCCAAAATACTTAGGATCATTAGTACTATCAATATACAATCTTTTCAACCCAAAATTACACCCAGAAACATGAATTAAAACTTCAACAACATAACCATCAAGAATTTAACGAAAACTTTAACAATGTTCTTCTAGAACTCATTTTCTTAACATTCAAATACTTAGATTTGCTAATTTAAACAATATTGGCGTGTGGGTTAACTAACCCAATACTATGTGATATCACATACCTTTTTAGGGATTACCCCCGATATATTCCACGTGCAAAGCTTGAGCGTTCTTGGCGATTCTTGATTTCTCTCCTCTTTGCTCTTCTTTCTTCTCTTCTCCAAGCCCTAGTGTGAATTCTATTTTTTTAAGCTGAACAATGGTCTGGTTTTATCCCAATTAATTCCAAAAATGTATTAATTTAATTGGGTAAGGAAAAGATAACTTTGCCCTTCCTAAATCCGGGTTGGACTTCTCTTAATCCAACAACCCAACTTCTGAACAGCATAACTCACTCATACGCTATCAAAATCACGTAAATTCGATGGCATTGGAAATATTATTCTAAGGGATTTCAAACAATATCTTAAACTGCCCCTAACTCATCCTGAGCTAGGAGTTAAAGTCGTTTAAAGTTTACCAAAAACTCACTTTTTAACTTAGACAATTTTTTCAGATTTTCTTATTCTTTCCAAATATAAGTATTTTCAGATTTCACACTGCTTTCTAGTTGCGAGATGTTATAATTAACTCCAATTACTATTGCTAGGGAGCAGAAGATACGGGAGGCAGTTTAGTGGCTGACTAGGATTTTTTCTATTCATGAGTGACAACTGGAGTCAGGAGTAGATACCCAAAGAGATCGTTTAGAAAGTTCGAAGGTACGAGAGTTTATTCATTTGGCCCCTTTGTTATTTACAAGATCTAATCATGCTAAGGATTCCCATATCTTTATAGACCATATATATAGAATATTGAGGGTGATGTATGCCTATGTCATAGAGGCTGGTGATGTACCGTGGTTTCACAGTATTTTCTAATGCTTTTTCCTTAAGTTTAGTGTGTGTCGAGAGACTTTTTGTGTTGATTTTGATATAAGTTTCTCTTTGTTTGCAGAAAATCTGTCCAAGGATGAACGCGGGAGTTTTTGAGAAAGAATTGCAGAAGAGACCACCTACGGAACCTATGACGGTCCGTCGCGGCTGTGACGGTCCGTAGGTGGCATCGTAGTGAAGGAAGAAGTTGCTGAAAGAAATTTGGGGAAGTCTGACCAAGTGTGGGATTACGGAAGTCCATGACGAACCGTCACAGCTACGACGGTCCATCCTGCTGGTTCGTCGTAATGATCAGAGAGTAGTCCCAGTACCCAAATTCCAAGAATTGAAGTATTTTGGAACGAGACCCTCGACGGACCGTCGTGCTTGAAATGGTCCGTCATACCTGTCCGTGGAGGGGAATGAAGAAAGCAACAGAAGAATGGTGAAGTATGGGACGACGGAGTCTATGACGGTCCGTCGTGTCCATGACGGTCCGTCACGTGGTCCGTCAACCCAGACGCGTTTGGACAGGTTTTTAGTAAATAGAATTCTTATTTGATTAGGTTTCGTTTTTTATTATAAATAGTTGGAAAAATCTCATTTTTGGGGTTAGACTTTCTGGATAATTTTTAGTTTATAGTTCTTCTATTATAGTATTGAATACTCGATTTTGGGAATTAAGATATTTTTCGGGAATTGATTGTTGGTGATTTCGTTGATTAATCAAGTTAAATTTTGGGGAATTATTCGTTTTCATAGAAGTAAGTGCATGAATTCTTCCATTAACAATATGAATTGTGTAATGACGATCATGGGTAACTAAACCTCATAGCTAGGGTTGTGGGAACCATGGGTGAATAACAAGGTAATAATCTAACTTAAATAACAATTCTAGAGTGGTGTCTTGCATGTATTGAGAATTGTTTCGTTTAGAAGTCTTTTTAACGGTGGCCAACGTTAGAACTCGCCTTAATGCGACTTGCCGGACCAAGGAGGTAGATAATAGGAAAAGAATTATCAACATAGATTTACTGTAGACTATCTAATAGGCCAGTATTGGTTGGTACGAGTTAATAACTTATTCAAATACCAAATACGATGCTTAATATGAGGTAAAGATAAGGGTTAGTATAGCAACACACGTAGCCGGACCAAGGTGCGGAGTGAAATTCTCTAGATGCCGGACCAAGGATATAGAGATACGTAACTTATCACTTTACATGCAAGATATCAGGATAGAATTGTTATAGTTAGATTTACCAAGTTAGGAACCTATGGGGAACACTAAAGCCCTAGTTACTTTTATAATTTGATTAAACTTCGTAAGATGAATCTGTTAGTTGTCCATTTTTATTTAGTTAATCATTTTTATTAATTTAGAAATAAAATCCCCCTTTTTATCTCTTTGTTTCTCGGAAATTAGTTGGCTAAATAGTAGTAATAATAGAATAAAGTTAAGTCTGAACTATTTTCCTTGTGGGATCGATCTCAACCTCATTAGTTGGGTTCTTTACTTGATACGACCGCTTTACTTCTTATTTGAGAAGTAAGTTTGAGCGTATCAAATTTTGGCGCCGCTGCCGGGGAAAGTAGCTTTTAGACTTAACTTAAAATTATTACTAAAATTTAGTCAATATTTTCCTGATTTTACTTTTTCTGTTGTTTTTGGTTTTCTGTAGAATTGACGTCCTTGTATGCCAAATACACGGAGAGGAAGAGAACCTTTGTTTCCCTACGATCACGAGTTAGAGTGTACACTACGCAAAATGAATAGAAACTTGGGTATAAATGATGATGATCCAAACCTAAACATCCCAGCTCCGGTTGATGCTCATGGTCGATTATTACCTGATAATCCTGATCAAGGTGCACAAAGGGCACAAAATCCCGCTCCACGTCCTCAAGAATACTACAGAGGTTATGATAATATTGCAGATTCTGATGGGCCACTTGTCTTGCCCCCTCTACCAGAAGGTCACACCTTTGTAGTCACTAGTAGTCTAATGCAAATGCTCACGGCTAGAAGTTTGTTTTCAGGACTACCGTCTGAGGACCCACATGCCCACATAGCTAAGGTGAGGGCAGTGTGTAAAAGCTGTGTAGAGAGGCCTGATTTGAATTTGGATGTAATAGGGCTAAGTGTATTTCCTCTTTCACTGACGGGAGAGGCTGCTATTTGGTTCACTGAACTCCCTTATAACTCAATTTTCACTTGGAACCAACTAAGGAACGTTTTCTTAGCACGTTACTACCCGGTCTCCAAGAAACTAAATCACAAAGACAGAGTGAACAACTTTGTGGCACTACCAGGAGAGTCAGTTAGTAGTTCTTGGGATAGGTTCACTTTATTTTTGAGAAGTGTCCCCAATCACCGCATAGATGATGAGTCACTGAAAGAATACTTCTACCGGGGACAGGATGATAATAATAAAGCGGTATTGGATACTATAGCAGGTGGTTCTTATGGGGAGTGTCCTTATGCTGAAATTGCCGAAAAATTAGAGAAAATCTCCCAGAACAATAAAGCATGGAGTACTAGGAAGTCAGATACGGGGAGAAATACTTTTGCAGTGCAATCTACACACAACCCAGCCACAAATGAGATTCGTGAAGAGATGGCACAGATGAGAACTGAGCTTGGGTTGGTGTTAAAACATGTCACTAGGGTGCAGAAAAGATAAATGCAGTGAACTACTTGTCTAAACCACCACCACCAACTGATGAATATTATTATGAGGAAGATTCCTATGCAGTACATGATCAGACGGGGGGTTTCCGACCGAAAGCCCAAGGCTCCAATCAGGAGAATTGGCGCCAAGGTCAAGGAAATCAAGGTCAGAAATATGGTAACTACAACCGTGAGGGTAATTATGTTCGTGATGGAAATTACAACCGTGACAACAACTTCAACAGGGGTAACTATGGTAACAGAAATGAGAGAAGTGGGCCCTATGTTCCTCCTCAAAATCGTGAAGTTACTCCTAGGGATGGTGGAGGTAGTATGGCGCGAGTTGAGGATATGTTGCACAAGATGATGAGAAGGTTCGATGCTAGTGATGAGCACATCAAAGAGTTAAGGAGTGATGTAGCAGGTATTGGACAAAAAGTTGATACACATGCCATATCAATTAAGCAGCTTGAATTGCAAATGGCTCAGTTATCTGCAACGGTGAACACAAGGCAACCAGGCACTCTTCCTAGCAACACTGTCCAAAATCCGAAAAATGATGGACACTGTATGGCAATTACTACTCGTGGTGGAAAACAAACTATTGACCCACCTATGCCGTCTATTGTGGAAAAGGTGATGAAAGATAATGATAAAGTGGTAGAGGTTAGTGATGAAGTAGAAGATAACACTGATAAAGATGCTGAAGTGCCTAAAAAGGTAACTCCCATGCCTAGACCTCCACCACCCTTTCCTCAAAGATTAGTAAAAAAGACCGAGGATGGCAAATATCGGCGTTTTATAACAATGTTGAAGCAACTTTCTATCAATGTCCCTTTGGTAGAAGCTCTTGAACAAATGCCCGGTTATGCCAAGTTTATGAAAGATTTGGTTACAAAGAAAAGATCGATCACTTTTGAGGATGATGACAGAATGCAGCATTGTAGTGCTATTGCTACAAGGTCTTTGGTGCAAAAGAAAGAAGACCCGGGTGCATTTACTATTCCTTGTACAATCGGGTTATTACATTTTGCGAAAGCATTATGTGATCTGGGGGCAAGCATAAATCTCATGCCCCTCTCGATTTACAAGAAATTGGATTTGGGTGACCCAAAGCCCACTGCGATGCGACTACTGATGTCCGATTGAACAGTAAAAAGGCCTATAGGGATACTCCATGATGTGCTAGTAAAAGTGGAGTCGTTCATATTTCCGGCAGATTTTGTTATTCTTGATTGTGAAGTCGATTTTGAGGTGCCTATTATTCTTTGGAGGCCATTCCTTGCTACGGGTAGAGCCTTAGTTGATATGGAAAAGGGGCAGATAAAATTTTGATTGAACAATGAAGAAGTGACTTTCAACATTTGTAGGTCCATGCGGTAGAGTGGTGAGATCCAATCGGTATCTGCCATATCCTACAAAGTTGGTGAATCACCCGAGACACAAATAGAAGAACGTCTAGGTGTAGAAGCACTGGAAACAGTGATAATGAATTTTGATAATGAATGCATTGAAGAATTTGGGTCATTAATCGTTGCTCTTGATCGTGGTAATGTTCGGTTTAAACCGAAGAAATATGAGCTAGATATGAAGAATCGCGAGTCTCCACCCGCCAAACCATCTATAGAGGAGGCTCCAAAGCTAGAACTAAAAGCTCTCCCACCTCATCTCAGGTATGAATTCTTAGGAAACGGTGACACATTGCCGGTAATCAATGCATCAGATCTGAATAAACAACAAGTAGAGAGTTTGGTCAAACTGCTAAAAAGGTTCAAAAGAGCTATTGGGTGGACCATTGCGGACATTATTGGGATCCCTCCTGGTATTTGTTCTCATAAAATCCAACTCATGCCCGATCATAAGCCAAGTATTGAGCACCAAAGACGCTTAAATCCACCTATGCAAGAGGTCGTGAAGAAGGAAATCATAAAATGGTTGGATGCTGGAGTAATATATCCGATCGCCGATAGTAGTTGGGTATGCCCTATTCAGTGTGTACCTAAGAAAGGGGGAATGACTGTGGTCCCCAATGAAAAGAATAAACTTGTTCCAATGAGACCGGTGACTGGATTGAGGGTTTGTATGGATTACCGGAAATTAAATGCATGGACCGAAAAGGACCATTTTCCCATGCCCTTCATGGATCAGATGTTGGATAGACTCGCTGGAAAAGGGTGGTACTGTTTTCTTGATGGTTATTCAGGGTATAATCAGATTTCTATTGCACCAGAAGATCAAGAGAAGACCACTTTCACTTGTCCATATGGGACCTTTGCGTTCAAGAGAATGCCGTTTGGGCTATGCAATGCACCCGCCACATTTCAGAGATGTATGATGTCAATATTCTCCGACATGGTCGAAGATACTATTGAGGTTTTTATGGATGATTTTTCAGTGGTTGGTGAATCATTCGAGAAATGTTTGAGCCATTTATCTGAAGTTCTTAAGAGATGTGAAGACTGCAATTTAGTTCTCAATTGGGAAAAATGCCACTTTATGGTCAAAGAAGGTATTGTTTTGGGCCATCGTATTTTAGAAAAAGGCATAGAAGTTGATCGAGCCAAAGTCGAGATGATAGAGAGACTTCCTCCACCTATCTCTGTAAAAGGTGTGAGAAGCTTTCTTGGGCATGCAGGTTTTTACAGGAGATTCATTAAAGATTTCTCTAAAATTGCACATCCATTGTGCAAACTGTTGGAGAAAGATTGTAAATTTTCTTTTGATGAATCCTGTCTTAAAGCATTCGGCGATCTCAAAGAAAAACTGGTATCTGCACCTATCATTATTTCTCCGGATTGGAGCAGTCTATTTGAGGTGATGTGTGATGCGAGTGGGGTTGCCCTTGGTGTGGTATTGGGACAAAGAAGGGACAAAATCCTTCATCCCATTTACTATGCTAGTAAAGCCCTCAATGAAGCTCAAAAGAACTATACAGTAACTGAACAAGAGCTCCTTGCCGTAGTATTTGCTTTTGAAAAATTTCGCTCCTATTTGCTAGGTACTAGAGTTATAGTGCATACTGACCATTCAGCCCTGAGATATTTGATGGCGAAGAAGGATGCGAAACCGAGGTTAATTCGTTGGGTATTACTACTGCAAGAATTTGACTTTGAGGTAAGGGATAGGAAAGGAACCGAAAATCAAGTTGCTGATCACTTGTACCGTTTAGAAGATGAAGCTATGAGAGAGTTGGGGTATAAGACTGATATTGATGACACGTTCCCCGATGAGCATGTATTGGCTGCCTCACAGGACCTGATTCCGTGGTTCGCTGATTTTGCGAATTACTTAGCTAGTGATATTGTTCCATCGGACCTGTCTTTTCATCAAAGGAAAAAGTTCATGTACGATGTGAAGAACTTCTTTTGGGATGAACCATACTTATACAGGAGCTGTGCTGATGGGCTTATTCGGCGTTGTGTGCCAGAAGTTGAGATGCTAAGTATTTTAGAGGCATGCCATTCCTCACCCTTTGGTGGACATCATAGTGGTGTCCGGACTGCTCATAAGATCTTACAAAGTGGTTACTATTGGCCAACTATTCATCAAGATGCTCATGAGTTCGCCAAAGCATGTGATAGATGCCAAAGAGCTGGCGGCATTTCAAGAAAGCAAGAGCTCCCTCTAAACCCCATTCTTGTAATTGAGCTATTTGATGTTTGGGGTACTGAGTTTATGGGTCCGTTTGTGAGTTCTCATGGAATGAAGTATATTTTAGTAGCAGTTGATTATGTATCCAAGTGGGTGGAAGCCATGTGGGCTATGAAGAAGCTAAAATTGGACTGGAACGAAGCTGCAGAACAACGGTTAAATGGGTTAAATAAACTTGATAAATTTCGCCTAAAGGCTTATGAAAGCTCAGCCCTCTACAAAGAAAAGATGAAGAAGTACCATGACCTAAAGATCGAGAAACGAGAGTTTATGATTGGGGATTCGGTGCTTTTATTCAACTCTAGATTGCGCTTCTTTCCGGGCAAGCTAAAGTCTAAATGGACTGGCCCTTACTCGATCACCCAATTATTCCCTCATGGAGCGGTTGAGTTGGAAAACAAGGAAGGTGTGAGGTTTAAGGTGAACGGACAACGTATAAAAATCTATATAGGTCATGCATAATCGGCGAATGAGGTGATTGAGGCATATCATCTTGATGAAGTCTGAGTAATCTAGTGTCCTCAGTCGTGCCGCGACGTTAAATCAGGCGCTGGTTGGGAGGCAACCCAATATTTATCATCTAACCACTTTATAGTTTTTCTTTCCAGTAGTGGTAGCATTTTTTCTATTAATGGGTTATAAATTTTCAGGTAGCACATCTACAGGAAGTCTGCAGAAAAGTTACTCTGCCTCATTCACTGGCGGATTCATCGACGAACCGTCACGACTGTGATGGACCATCACATGACTCCATCGTGCCAGGTACGCTCTCTAGTATTTTTTTAAGAATTAGGGCACATGCGACGGACCGTATGACGGACCGTCACAACTGCGACGGACCATCATCGAGGTTTCGTCACATTATCACCCGGCTACCCGACCCGACCCGGCTAATGAAGTTCAAAAGTTTAAACGTTTTAACCCCCCCCCCCACCCCTTCAATTAACAGTTTTCTTTCCCTTTTCCCCCCATTTCCTCCCCTTTCAACTTCCTTCTCCTCCAAAATTTCCCACATTCTCCCATTTTCCTCCCAAATCTCTCTTCTTGGTCGGAGTCTGCTGCTGTGCTTCTCAGTCTTCTCTGTTGGGTGCCATCACTTTCGTCTTATTTTCTCCTCTTTCAAGGTATGTGTTCCTGCAAACTCCACCCATTTACTTAGTTTGTTTTGTTTTTCTTTACAATTAGCATATGGGTCTTTTGCTCTTTGAATATATAGTGTCAACCTATGGTATTAATTCCACCAAATGCCTGGATAAAACTAGAGAAATTAGGGCTTTAAAACTTGTAAATTTGATAGGTATTTAGGTTCAAGAGTGTTAGAGAATTGTTGGGTCTTTGTTTTGACTCACATGGGGTGAATGTGGCATCCCCCAGTTCTGTCTCTGAATGACAGCACGACAACCCGATGACGGACCGTCGTACCCACGACGGTCCGTCCTGCACAACCGTCGTGACGGTCAGAGACCCCTGTCCTAAGGGTCTCAACACTTTTTCCAAGTGTCCACTGACGGACACATGCGACGGACCGTCATACCCACGACGGTCCGTCCTGCACAACTATTGTGACGGTCAGAGACCCCTGTCCTCAGGGTCTCAACACTTTTTCCAAGTGTCCACTGACGGACACATGCGACGGACCATCATACCCACGACGGTCCGTCCTGCACAACCGTCGTGACGGTCAGAGACCCCTGTCCTAAGGGTCTCATCACTTTTACCAAGTATCCACTGACGGACACATGTGACGGACCGTCATACCCACGACGGTCCGTCCTGCATAACCGTCGTGACTGTCAGAGACCCCTGTCCTAAGGGTCTCATCACTTTTACTAAGTGTCCACTGACGGACACATGTGACGGACCGTCATACCCATGACGGTCCGTCCTGCATAACCGTCGTATCGGTCAGAGACCCCTGTCCTAAGGGTCTCCACACTTTTACTAAGTGTCCACTGACGGACACATGTGACGGACCATCATACCCACGACGGCCCGTCTTGAACAACCGTCGTATCAGTCTGAGACCTTCCTTCTGATACTCTTTGTTGCTAAGTATTACATGATGGACCTCATGACGGTCCGTCATAAGCACGACGGGCCGTCATCAGGTCCGTCCTGCCTTACTGCTACTTCAGAACTGTTATCACTGGTTTGAGTTCTGTGTATTATTGTCTCATTTTTTTGTCATGTTTTATCTTTCAAGTACTAATGATGATTCGTTACAGGTACTACCTCTCATGGCACCTAAACAAGATCGCGTTTATGCACGTGGGCATTCTAAATCTGTCGCCCCGTCTGCCCGATTGGTGATAGGCTGTGATGATGAGCATGATCCAGAGTACGTGCCCCCAGGCACTGCTACTACAGCACGAGCTCCACGTGTACCGAGAGTCACGCCCAAGAAGGTGGCGCCCGGCGTAGTCACTGCCTCCCAGTCTGATGAGGAGCGCACACTGACCGGCACACCTTCTGGGTCAGCTGCCCAAGACGAAGGAGCATCTGGCTCCTTAGGAGTTTCGTGGTCAGAGGAAGCCTCCGGGTCCGCAGAAGCCTCTGCCCCCGCCACAGCTACGCAGTCTGCCTCAGATGATGAGGCTGACAGCACTGACTCCACCCCTGGCTCACCAACTAGAGTCCCTGCCCAGGTTGCCGATCAGCCCAATCGGTGGTGTGTCGACGGGCAATACAAAGTATACTTAGACGCCAAAGTGCTCAATGACAAAGGCGTCATGCCACGGGCCCTCACACTGGAGAGGCGGGTTCTCACGGGAAGTCTCCCCACCATGCCAGACATTCACACCCTTTTCACCAGACACCGGCTGGAGTGGATGGCTCGTTCTTTGGGCCGATACAGTGAGGAGTTAGTTCGCGAGTTCTATGCCTCTTATGTGGCCACTCTTCGCTCACAGATCGATAGGCGGTCTGCCCCTGCCAAATAGGCCCCACTTGAGCATGTCCTAGTACGCAGCATCCAGGTCGACATCTCACTACCAGCCATCCTCCGATATCTGTACGGCACGGATTTTGACTCCACCAGCACACCTCTCACCGCCGAGTTTGATTACCGGTGGCAAATTGTTAAAGAGGGCCGGTTCTTACGTGAGCCTTCATTGAGAGAGACCACCAAGAGGTGGATGGCACAGCACCTGTCTATTGATGGAGAGGCTGCGGATTGGGTGATGGAGCCGAAGGGAGCCATCAGGAAGGCCAACTTGACCTTTACGGCCAAGTTTCTTTGGTTGATCGTCCGCCATTGTCTCTCCCCCACTGCTGCTGATAATATAGTCACCTCGGATCGTGCAGTGTTGATGGCCGCAATGATGGTAGGGTTCGAGGTCGATTTCGCTTGGCTTCTCCAAGCGGTCATGCACGAGAGGGCCTTCAAGGTCACCACGACTTACCCTTTTCCTTGCATGATTTTTTCTTTGTGCAGATCAGCAGGTGTGCCCATTTGGCACATTGACCAGCTCAGGACCCCGCAAGGAAATGTTGACTTCGGCCTCATCAGGGATAAGGCCAATGAGTTGGCCCCACGCAAAGGGCCCCACCCTGAGATGGTCCCACTTGATGAGAACCTGGACGATACCATAGAGCATGCCCATGCTGCTTCCCAGACTGCTGCTACACACACTGACACTACTCCGGTCGAGTCTATCCCGGGTAGTAGCACTGCCCCGAGCTCCTCTCGCTCGGCTCCTTCTGCCACTGTGGTCCCACTTGCTAGGGTCCAGAAACTCGAGGCACAGATGGCTACACTTCTGCATCACATCCATCCTTGGATACAGAAGACTATTGCTGAGGCAGAGGAGCGCATGGAGCGCAAGATGGTACAGCACACAGAGAGGAAGATTGCAGAGGTTCATAAGCGTTTAGACGCTTTTGAGTTGCGAGTGCTAGCCCGACCAGCACCTCCGGTGGACATGTCGACCCTTCAGGCTGCGGTTGAGAGTCTGCGGGCTAATCTTGATACGATCTTAGAGGCAAGGGTGCCTGAGTCTGAGGCCCCTTCTGCAGAGCCTGCTGATGACACCGTGATGGCTGCTCTTTTTGCCACTTCCGATGTTCCACCACCTCCCCCACGTGAGCATGTAAAGAGACGCAGGGGTCAAGAGGAGGATGAGGCTAGGGCGAGGAAGAAGGAGCGCCGTGAGATGGAGGCTGCGAGGAGAGCCTCGATTGCTGATGAGGAGGCCCGACAGTTGAGGGCTGTAGAAGTAGCTGCCGGGGCGTCTAGCTCCAAAATTGTAGATTATGTGGGAGGCACTACTGATGGTGCTGTGGATGCTGAGGACATTACTGAGGATGTCCAGACCACGCAGGGAGTGGGTT
This sequence comes from Solanum sitiens, assembly GCA_016801875.1. Classification (NCBI taxonomy): domain Eukaryota; kingdom Viridiplantae; phylum Streptophyta; class Magnoliopsida; order Solanales; family Solanaceae; genus Solanum; species Solanum sitiens. The sequence continues at coordinate 1,986,281 of JABWTJ010000273.1, read as the reverse complement.
CCGGTGAACCGGACCCACCAGCTTGCTGATCGCCGGCGCTTAGCGCCTCAGGTTTGCTTCACTTCCCTTTTGCGTAGTTTAGTTTTTTTTTATGCATTGGGGACAACTGCATATCTTTGGTTGGGGGTGGGGTAAATGGAAAGTGAATACTTGGGTGAATTCTGAGTAGCCTAAGTTCATGATCCTCTTTTGGGGTTTTCTTGCCTGTGTTTTTTTACCCCAAAAGACTGATTACTTTTATTGTTGAACCGGCATGTTATATCTTATGTACATAGCATAAATCTGAAGCATGATGGCTAAAATAAGTATGATATCTCGATAATCCAAATTATGCATAGTAAGTGAAAATTGTGTGGTTTGAAACATGAAATAAAGATAAACTACTGCATGATCTTGAATCTAAGATTTGAACTAGGTGTCGAATAATCTGGGAATGCAAGGAATGTCAAGAGAGTGTGAGGTTAAATCGAATGTCCACCATTAATACTGAGCTAGAACTTGCCTGGTTAGTCCTGCTAAAAGTGAGTCAAAACAATCACTTAGGAAAGGATCATAGGCCCTTGTTCGAAAGAGTCAATTTTGAGCCTAAAAATAACAGAAAACCAAATGAAGTTAATCCCTTTTTGATCCAAACGAATTGAGCCTAAAATAGATCTTTCTTTTTCACCCCAAATGATCTTCTCTGGGAACAATGTGTTGGCCCTGGTCCCTCCTTGGACATGTGCACCTCAGTTTATGCCAAAAGCATAAGTTGAGGGTGGCTAATGCAGAAAGCAACCTTGTTTTGGCCCTGACCCAACCATGGGTATTGTGAACCTTGACTCATGGCAAAATCATGAGTTGAGGGTGGCTGCTATAAGGAAAACCCCGGAAAGTGGGGTTGAAAGAATGAAGAGAAAGAAAGAATAAAACAGAAGTGACTAAAAAAATATATATATATATATATATATATATATATGAATAAAAAGCAAAATAAACACAAGAAAAGAGAAAAGTCACTTACACATAAGGATAAGAAAGGGAAAACAGCAAAGTGAAAAGAAAATTGAGTAATAGGGCGATATGTCAAGGAGGGCAACAAGTCACTAGAGTATACCTAAATACACCCTACCTGACCCTGAGCCTATGTTACAAGCTAAAAAAAGTCCTATTGTGATCCTAAGTGCGTATGATGAACTTGAAGTAGTGAAAATAAGGGCAAGCCTATGGCAATATGTATAAATGAGTGGTGAATTTGTTCTGAGAGTGAGTGTCGAAAAGTGATCCTTATACTCAAACTAAAATCATTTTTGTGAAAAATGAGGATGTTATTTGAAGTGAGGACAGGAGTTGTAATACCAGAAATATTAGCATCTCGGTGAGAAATTGAAGAGGACAGGCATCATTGCGTAGTGAGTCTGGGTCATGGTTTGATTCTACACAAGTCAATGCCTAATAGTGATACCATGCATGAACATAATGAGAATAATCGGGATTGATAGCCAAATGATTGCGGAAGTTAAAATATGGATACTTTTGTACAAAGATCTTGTAGTGAGTCATAGTGCGTCGCTTGAGGACAAACAACGAATTTAAGTTGAGGGTGTTGATGTACCGTGGTTTCACGGTATTTTCTAATGCTTTTTCCTTAAGTTTAGTGTGTGTCGAGAGCCTTTTTGTGTTGATTTTGATATAAGTTTCTCTTTGTTTGCAGAAAATCTGTCCAAGGATGAACGCGGGAGTTTTTGAGAAAGAATTGCAGAAGAGACCACCTACGGAACCTATGACGGTCCGTCGCGGCTGTGACGGTCCGTAGGTGGCATCGTAGTGAAGGAAGAAGTTGCTGAAGGAAATTTGGGGAAGTCTGACCAAGTGTGGGATTACGGAAGTCCATGACGAACCGTCACAGCTACGACGGTCCGTCCTGCTGGTTCGTCGTAATGATCAGAGAGTAGTCCCAGTACCCAAATTCCAAGAATTGAAGTATTTTGGAACGAGACCCTCGACGGACCGTCGTGCTTGAAACGGTCCGTCATACCTGTCCGTCGAGGGGAATGAAGAAAGCAACAGAAGAATGGTGAAGTATGGGACGACGGAGTCTATGACGGTCCGTCGTGTCCATGACGGTCCGTCACGTGGTCCGTCGACCCAGACGCGTTTGGACAGATTTTTAGTAAATAGAATTCTTATTTGATTAGGTTTCGTTTTTTATTATAAATAGTTGGAAAAACCTCGTTTTTGGGGTTAGACTTTCTGGATAATTTTTAGTTTATAGTTCTTCTATTATAGTATTGAATACTCGATTTTGGGAATTAAGATATTTTTCGGGAATTGATTGTTGGTGATTTCGTTGATTAATCAAGTTAAATTCTGGGGAATTATTCGTTTTCATAGAAGTAAGTGCATGAATTCTTCCATTAACAATATGAATTGTGTAATGACGAACATGGGTAACTAAACCTCATAGCTAGGGTTGTGGGAACCATGGGTGAATAACAAGGTAATAATCTAACTTAAATAACAATTCTAGAGTGGTGTCTTGCATGTATTGAGAATTCTTTCGTTTAGAAGTCTTTTTAACGGTGGCCAACGTTAGAACTCGCCTTAATGCTACTTGCCGGACCAAGGAGGTAGATAATAGGAAAAGAATTATCAACATAGATTTAGTGTAGACTATCTAATAGGCTAGTATTGGTTGGTACGAGTTAATAACTTAGTCAAATACCGAATACGATGCTTAATATGAGGTAAAGATAAGGGTTAGTATAGCAACACACGTAGCCGGACCAAGGTGCGGAGTGAAATTCTCTAGATGTCGGACCAAGGATTTAGAGATACGTAACTTATCACTTTACATGCAAGATATCAGGATAGAATTGTTATAGTTAGATTTACCAAGTTAGGAACCTATGGGGAACACTAAAGCCCTAGTTACTTTTATAATTTTATTAAACTTCGAAAGCTGAATCTGTTAGTTGTCCATTTTTATTTAGTTTATCATTTTCATTAATTTAGAAATAAAATCCCCCTTTTTGTCTCTTTGTTTCTCGGAAATTAGTTGGCTAAATTGTAGTAATAATAGAATAAAGTTAAGTCTGAACTATTTTCCTTGTGGGATCGATCTTAACCTCATTAGTTGGGTTCTTTACTTGATACGACCGCTTTACTTCTTATTTGAGAAGTAAGTTTGAGCGTATCAGCTGGGGAGTTGGATTCTTTACGGCTACTTGAAGTAGCCATTCTTTGGTATGAGGCATGGGAGAGATCTAGAGGACCTAATTATCCACCAGCAGAGTGGGAGGATTTCTGTGAGGCCTTCCTTGCCAACTATTTTCCACGGGAAGATTGAGAGGCCCTTCTTGACCAGTTTATCAATATGAAGCAAGGAACCATGAGTGTGAAGGATTATAGCCACAAATTTAATTCTATTAAAAGATATGAACCAGATATTATACATACAATGAGATCTAGAATTCATCGTTATGTTGATGGTTTGGCAAATCATTTGATCACAGATTATAGGGTACAATCCCTATCAGATGATGTAGATATTTCCCACATATAGGATTTCGTTTACACTATAGAGGACACTTCTCAACGGATTTGTGATACCCGCAGGATAGGAAGCAGAGTAAGTGGGCCCTTACTATGGGGTCTTATAGGTAGCCATATGGTGATTTTAGACCCCCTTTCCATCGATATCCACCATGTCTTGTGGGTAGTATCTTAGCACAGGTGCAGGGACCGCAGTTTGATTGTTATAGTCAGTTAAGACCAGGACCAAGCTTAGGCTAGCCTGAGGGTCGTCAACAAGAAGGTTCTATACAGATAAGACATCCCACCCTTCATTGTACATAATGTGGTAAGCCACACACTGGGTAGTGTAGATAGGGTTCATATGCATGTTATGATTGTGGGAATATAGGACATATTTTTAGTCAGTGCCCGAGTTGAGCATAGTTGATTTAGCTCAGCCTTCAGGATCCACAACAACATCTTCACCCTCGGTTTGTGCCCCATGACCAGGACCACAGTCTACTCAAGATCATTATTGAGGGAAAGGTGAAGGAGATACATGATCGAGTGGTGGTCAAAACCACTTTTATGTACACACAGAACAACATGATTCAGAGTCATCTCCTGATGTTGTTACAAGTATATTGACGATATATTCTCAAGTTGTTTACGCATTGATAGACCCTGGCTCTAATGTTTTCATATATTACTCCATTTATTGATAGTAATATTGACATGAAATTTGAGTTGTTGCCACAACCAGTTGAGGTGTCTACACTAGTTGTTGACTCTATTTTAGCTAGTCGTGCCTATCGAGGTTGCACGACGTTTATTAATGATCATCCAACCCCGCTGATTTACTTGAGTTGATTATGCTAGATTTTGATGTTATCATTGGTAGTTCGCAGCTTGCTATGCTAATATTTATTGTTGTGCAACAATGGTTAGATTTTACTTTCCAGGTGAGCCAGACTCTGAGTGGAAGGGTAATGCGAAAACAACTAAGGGTAAGTTTATTGTATACCTTAGGGCTCAAAAGTTTATTGCTAAAGGTTGTCTATAACATATGATTCATGTACATGATACTGATAAGGAGCCCATAACTCTTCAAATATTTCCTATCATGAACGAATTTTCAATGGTATTCCCTGATGATATTCTAGGAATTCCCTAAAAAGGTAATTGATTTCTCTATACACATATTTCCTGATACACAACCTACATCGATTCCTCCATGTAGAATTACACCTACAGAATTGAGAGAATTGAAGGAACAACTGACAGACTTGCTCGATAAAGCCTTTATCAGACAAGTCTTCCTCAAGGGTGCCCTAGTTCTCTTTGTTCGAAAGAAAGATGAATCCTTACGGATGTGTATTGACTATAGACAACTGAATAGAGTCACTATAAAGAATACATATCCTCTTCCACAAGTTGATGACTTATTCGATCTGTTACAAGGTTCCAAATACTTTTACAAGATTAACTTTTTGTCTAGTTACCTTTAGCTGCGAGTGAGGGAAGTTGATATCCCAAAAACAACATTTAGGACGAGGTATGTCTGTTTTGAATTCCTTGTAATGTCATTGGGGTTAAAAATGCTCCTGAAGCTTTTATGGATCTTATGACTCGGATCTTCAAACCATTCTTGGATGAATTTACAATTGTATTTATTGATGATATTCTTGTATATTCAGGGTCGGAAGCTGAGCATGCACACCATTTGTGAGCTTTATTGCAGACTCCCAAAGATTGCATGCTATATGCTAAATTCTCTAAATGTGATTATTGGTTTACTTCGTTTGCTTTTCTTAGTCATGTTATTAAAGGCAACTTTTTGCAACTAAGTTTCAGTGGACTCAGGCATGAGAATGGAACTTTCAAGATCTAAAAAAAGCTTACCACAACCCCTATCCTAACTATTCCTGATGGTAGCGAGGGCTATGTTGTTTATTGTGATGCCTCAAGAATTGGTGTAGGTTATGTTCTTATGCAGCATGTTATTTCATACGTCTCTAAACAGTTGAGGAAGCACGAGCGCAATTATCCTATGCACAATATTGAGTTGGCTGGGGTTTTGTTTGCCCTAAAAATTTGGCAGCATTATCTATACGGTGTCCATAGAGATATTTTCACGTATCACCAGAGCCTTCACTACTTACTTAAGAAGAAGGAACTGAACCTACGACAAAGGATATGGATAGCATTATTAAATGACTGCGATGTTGACATTTTATATCATCCTCATAAAGCTAATGATGTTGCTGATGCGTTCAGCCGGAAGTCCATGGGTATTCTAAGTCATGTTGAAGCTGATAAGGCTGGAATTACAAAACACCTATTCCATCTAGTTAATTTGCAAGTATGTATGGTATATGACAGAGACGAGGGTGTTGTCATTAAGAATATGGTAGAATATTCTGTTGTGATGGAAGTGAAATGGCGGCAACATAAAGATCTCGAGCTCAGGAAATTGAGGGATAAAATTCCACAGCAGCAACACCCCTTATTTGATCTAATTGGAAATGGAGTCCATAGATATCAGGGTTGCTTATGTTTACCGGTAGTCGGAGAGATCCATAAAAATATTATTTTAGAGGCCCATTATTCTAGTTACGCATCTCACCCTTGCGCAACAAAGATATATAAGGACCTTTGACAGATCTATTGGTGGAATGGCATGAAAAAAAATATCGCGGAGATGGTAGCTGAATGTCCCAATTGTCAATAATTTAAAGGAGAGCATTAGAGGCCTGAAGACCTATCCTAATATATTGAGATTCCGTTATGGAAATGGGATATGATATGTATGGACTTCATCACTAGCTTTCATCGCACTCCACCAAGGTTTGATTCCATTTGGGTACTTCATTGTTAGTTAGGATGACATATTCAGATGAAGATTATGCTAGGCTTTACATTCAGGAGATTTTTAGCCTTCATGGAGTTCCATCATCCATTATCTCAACCAATGAGCTAAATTTAAAACGTATTTTTGGAAATCGTTAGAAGGTTCTAGGCACTTAAATAAATCTTAGCACCGCTTTTCATCCACAAACTGATGGACTGGCAGAACGTACAACTTAGACGATTGACGATATGTTACGTGCTTGTGTGCAGGATTTTAAAGGATGGTGGGATCTACATATTCTGGGTTTTCTTTTTGCATGTTTCAACCTCCAATGAATAGTCTTGGTATATATATATATATATATATATGTGTGTGTGTGTGTGTGTGTGTGTGTGTGTGTGTGTATGTGTGTGTGTGTTTAAGTAGGCATGTCTTCGACTGTGGACTTGTTGGCTAGATAGAACTTTTTTTTTGGCTTGTCTATTATTGTTTGTATGGTTTATATATGCTCATTCCGGTCATGACTTTTAGGGTATAGGATTCACTTTTTAGAGGTTATGCTGCTCAATATTTTTGTCTCACAGTTGGTTAGCTAGTATGTCTTAGTGGCTAACTTGTTCTAATAAGGTATCTAGTGTCAGTTACTCCTCCTATTCCAGGGTGTGACATCTTATACCCAAGCTAGGCTTATGAATTTTTAAAGGGGATCCCCATGGTTTTCTGAAGTTGATATAACTATTTGAGAGGTAATGCGTAGTAAGTGAGTAAATAGTTCTTAAGTTGTGAAATGGAAGGTGAAAGTAATTGTAGGTAGGTAGATGGAGAGCTAAAGATTTACTAATTGTCTTGAAATCTTAGTTGGGGTGTGTTTCTAGACTTTTTTGGTAGTCGCAAGTAATATAAGGTGTGAGCAATCATATTAATAACTGTGTTTAGTACTAGACACTAAGTTTGAATTAGAGATAAGTATCGTTATCAGAAGATGGAAATATGAGGGTGATGGTTTTAGTTTTGAGATTTGATCTAATAGGTCTGACCTGAAATAGGTGTGGAGATCAAAGTGGTACCTTGAAATGAAAATGTGCTATTATGACCCATATAGGAGAGAAACGAAGGTAGAGCAGTAAGGGTACACCTGAGATGGTATGTAGCAAGACAAGGTCCCATTTGAGTTGAAGAGAAGCATTTTAGAAAGAGGTCTTTATACATTCTAATGGACAGTTCGGTAGTCATGAGATAAACTTTTACCGAGTTTTAAGAGTAAAGGGGGATGTAAACCAGTTCAGATATGATTCAATAGGTTCATATCTTTCATATGTCAGCTTTATACCTAAGGGGGAAATAATAAGATGAGAAATCAAGTCAAGTGTTTAGAATAAGATCATAATGAGTTCAAAAGTGTATGGGAGATATCTTTTTAGAGGTCCTTTTAGTAGTAGAGTGATTTCAAAAGGAGAAGGTTAATGTTCTTTTCATGATAATGATGGTGTGATAATTCCATCAAAGGTTATAAATGAGGTGGAAGAGGAGAATTAGGTTTTAGTATGAGAAATAGTTAATAAGAGCCCTTAGTTGGTTACGAGTAGTAATGCGGGAAATTCTAGTTGGTATGGCAGAGATGATTACAGAATGAGAACTTTTTAGGTGTGAATAAGGAAGTTTAGTCGATTAACATTTCTTTAATCCCCCCTTAGAATAGGAAAAAACAATATAGTATAGAAATAAAAGAGTAAAAAAGGCCAAAATGATCATGGGACAAAATAGCTATCGGAAGCTTTCATGAAATCAATTGCGGTATTAAGGATTAATCTATGGTCCATAGATATCTCCCGTGGAAATTATATCAATTTCTGAGACTCTGAAATTTGATCTATTAGACCTATCTATGGTCTTTGGTTCCATTTACATACTTTAGATAGTGTCCACAAAAGTAAGATCACATACCGAGTTTTAGTACTTGATCTACGAGATCATCTATGATCCACAAAGGGTTTTACAATCCATAAAGTTGCCACATTAAACTCAAAATAATCATCCTGCTTCGAGCCCTATCTACGGTCCGTACTTACATCTACAACCCGTAGATGTTGCTCATAGATCTCAAAAAATCCTGCAGACTTAGTTTATAAACTTTCTAGATCTTATAAGGATTTTAGACTTCTCGAGTGTTACAATAACATGGTAAATAGACCAAATATATATTTAAAAATATCAATTATTAATATCACTAAGTTATTTACCCTCGCTTTGCGTGGGCATAATTAATTTTTCTAAGCTTTTGAACAACCTTTCCAATAATCGATTGTTATAAAACAAATTAGTTGATTATAGATACATTTCAACAAAAATTAAATGATTTGGCATTATCATATATCTCAAGAATTTTAAATATATAATCAATGATTAAAAATATTTTCATGTGTAATCATTTTATCTTTAACATAGTTAAATATAATAAATGTTTGATGATATAATTGATTTGTTAAATCTGAGTAATATTCTTATGTAGCGATTAAACATCATTTTTTCTATTTTTTTTACATGAAAGCGTAGAATCTGATAATTTTATAGTTAGAATAACTTCTTATTAAAAACAACTATGTGAAAGTTTTCAATATCAGTATTAGTTATAAATAAGTTAAGACCGTTAAAAATGTATACCACAACAACAAAAATAATTTTTTTTAGAGATAATCTAGTTTTCTGAGGTCAAACATTCACCACTTTCCGTTATTTTTATTTTGTTACTCTAAAACCTTTATCGAAGGAGAAAAATAATATTGTTGGCCCTTATGAAAATTCATTTTTCATTAAACTGCTCCTCTGAAAGCCCTTCTAAATGCTTCATTAATGCAACTTTACGACTTTGTCACATATGTATGTATAATTGTTGCATTATTAAAGTACAAGTAGATCAAAATGTTGGATCGTAGACTCATGTTAAAGAAATATTCTCGAACATTAAAATACTAAAAATGAGTATAACCTAGATAAATCCACGCTTAACAATGACTTGGGATGTGAAATACAACAAATCTATGTTAATAGATATATCTTTTGTAAATTAAGATATTACTTTAATTTAGAGCAGATTTTGTTTCATATTCTTCAAATTAAGCTTGCCAAAAATAGTCATAACTCACACCACAAATATTTAGAAGAGCCGAATTAGATGGAAAAAAATAAAAACATTAAAAGGGATAAAGCTTTATCAAAGTTAGATCATATACATACCAAACCAAAAATAATGAATACAATTTTTAGGAGACAACAAAACAGCGAGAAAAGACATAGACTAAAGGGAGTAAATTATGAGATACCCAATGACAAATCATCCTAACCAGAAAAATTTTCATGTTTTGAAATAACATACATCAAAAAATTGAAAATCTTATATTAAAGGGAGTAAACTATGATATATCCAATGATCATAACAAATCATTTTAACCGGAAAAGTTCTCATGTTCTGAAATAACATAACTCAAAAAATTGATAACACTTCAATGAGCTTTCAATTCTTAAAATACTCATAAAATGAACTTTTAATCCTTAAAGTACTCATAAAATCCACTGATAAAATGTAGGGAAAATAGATGACAACATAAAACCTAAAAAATATGGGCATGCAAATTTATTAACTCTGAAAGGATTTTCTACAGAATAGAAAATCTCATCCTTGTATGTGAAGGAATGAAGATGATGTAGAAATTATAAATTTGTAAGGGCTTTTTTTATTGTATCAAACAATTATATTCACAAGTGTATTGATCTAAAAATAACGACAATTCCCCGTATGGAGCCACCGTCGTTTCTTCTAGCATGTAATCTCGGGACCTCCGAGTACTGGTGTCACTGAATCATTCAACAAGAACAAAGTACACAAATAATTAATTATTCAGAAGAAGAAAAAAATCATATAAAAATAAGAGGAAATTCATCTATTTATAGAGAACAAAGGGTAGTGTGAACAAATATTTAGGGTGTCTTATCATAACTGCCACAAATCATTGGAAAAGTTACAACCCTTCTGAAAGGCCACAGCCTTTCATAAAAGTTACAACTTTTCATTAAAGGGAAAGGCTAGTTTTCGAAATAAATAAATAAAAAGGGAATCCTTGTTTTTGGTGGCGCTATATAGGTGGGTCTAGGGTTATCTTTTATATAAATATATGATATATGATATTACATATTTATATTTGAATTATTTAATACTTTTATCACCTCATGGACGCATAATCCTCATTAAATTGAAAACCCCCAGTTGAATGTGTACTAAAATATTGAAATAATTTTATTTGAAAAGCGTGAGGGAAAAAAATAAAAAATCTTAAAACAAGTCCACCTTACCCAATGTATTTGTGATTGTTCATAGGGTTTGGTGAACATTTTACCATTTGGGTTTGATATTAGATTTAACCTAATTCACTCAAAAGGAAAAAACAATTCACATATAATGTCGCTTGAAACTCTTTAAAAGAGCTTTTCAAGTGTGATGTTCACATAACATGTCATCTTTCTCCAAGGAGTTCAGATACAAAACTCGTAAAACGATGTAGAAGAATAATAATAATATATTTGGTAAAATTTCTAAATCTATCTTATTTTTACAATGTGTTTTTTTTAAAAAATTACTATTACTCCCAAATGCTTGTCAACGACACTTGCCAATACATACATACATAAATAGAACAAATACATAAAATCAAGGTTTAATTGTGTTTAATAATTAATGAAGCAAATTATTTTTAAAGTTTTCAAATTGCAAGAGACTTCCCTCGTCCACTTTCCATAGGTCTGCATACTTATACCACGTCAAGAACCCTTCATCATTTTGAGTGCGTTAACAGTTGATGCATGAGTCACTCATGTTGGTTAGGAATTTGTCTAACCTAGACGCTTTTTCCAGAAGGGATTCATCAAGATCGGTCATAATTTTCAGTGGAGCAGATGTTGGAAGGTATTCAGTAATTATGCAATGCGATATGTTGAGCACTTTCAACATTTTTAACCCCTCCAAAAGAATAACTGGAATTCTACACAACCTCATTATCTTACTTTTATCTGAAACTACTTAAGCGAAACAAGTTGCCTAACGTGTTTCACAGAAGTTATAAAGGCAGTAGAGTAAGAACACAATATTTTACATGGAAACACCCGGATCAAAAGGTGTAAAAAAACAAGACTTGTTCCTCAACAAGATTTACCCCAACTTAACTAAATGACTACGAGCCTCAACAAACAAAAGAGATTACAATAGTTTATTTAAACTAAAGATCAATTACTTAATCTCAATTCTACCACACACCTCTAAGGTATGTGTTCCTAGTGTCTTCGGGTTGCCCTCAACTTGAAGACTAAGATCCTAAATTCAGTTTAAAAATCACTGATCTAGAAATAAGAAAAATCACAAATACTAAGAAAGCTTCCTAGATTTGTTCTTCTATATTCTTTGATTAGAGGCACTTCAAAAATTAATCTCTCAATTGTTTTGCTTTGTAAATGTGTGATTATTTTGAACGCCTCTTCTTTTATTTATGCTCTGGTTTCCTTAAGTTTTCTACTCCTTCAGTGACTCCTCATTCATTTAACCACTTTATTCCATTTAGAGTTCTTCTTGCAATGAAACTCTTTCATATAATAAAACTCCTTCTTGATACAGTTTCTCTTAAGATGACTTTGCAACGTGTTCCATGTACTTCGTTATTCATCAAAACAATGCTTATCCCAACAAATTCCCCCTTTTTTATGATGACAAACTTATGGCAACTTCCTTTCCTGTTAGCTCTCTATTTTAACCTGTAACACTTAAGCATGGAACTTATGGCAAAACAAATTAGCTATGGGTTATAAATAGTGCACTCCCTTTACTTTCCCCCCTTTTGGCATCCTCAAAAATGGTTTCAAGGTAATATACAAAGTATATAAGGAAAATGATATAAAATCTAATCTGCACCAACAGATTGGTTACCAAGATTGGAACCGAAGTACAAACACAGTTAATCATAGACAGAGTCACAAAAATCTTAATAAGAGTATATAGCAACTGAACACACATAGAATACACACCAAAAGCATTAAATGTCTTAAAGAAATAAAGCACAACATGCACGATGCACAATATAACGTAGTCCAGCAGATAGTTTGGGTAGAAAGAAGAGAACAAAAGACTGATTTTTGGAGGGAACAAGGATGATTTGAATCAGTGTTAGACAGCAGAAATATGAGCAGCCCTCTCTCTAGCAAGTTCATTTTGTAGCTCCACTATATGTGCTTACGAAGTCGCTTTCTCCAGCCAATGGGCATCTTCCAGAACAAGAAGTTGATCCTCCTTGTCAGCAAGCTGATTCTTTAATCGCCGAAAAGGATTATTAGGATTCCTCATAGAAATAGGTAGAACCATATAGTTCACAGTACCCACCACATCCTTAACAGTTTGAGCATACAACACCTGAATATGCACGTGAAATGCCTCAAAGATAGGAGCTATCCAGAACCCATATGGAAGGGCATGTCCATTGTCATCTTGATGAAGGACCCTGTGCATATGTTTGGCGATTAAGCAGGTTAAGTCGATAGGCACCTCAGAGTCCAGTAGCTCAAGAAGAGTCAAATCTAGAAAATTTGTCATCGTACAAACTTTGTTTATTTGGAAGAATGATCTTGTGGACCACATTAAAGTACAACTTGAGCAATGGAGACATCTCATTCTTAGTAACACCACAATGATGAGTCAGATGAGGCTCTGAGGAAAATTTTCTAGAGATACTGAGGGAGGATGTACGTGGAGGCAAAGGAGGCCACTCAAGTTTCACATAATCACCCCAACCTTCTGAAGGAATTCCAAAAATACGAGCAACATCGACAGGAACCAAGTGAACAGGAGTACCACTGACAGTAGATGTGAAAGAGAGTTCATCACTTTTCCCATTGATATGGAATTCATTAAACTCTTTCTTGGCCATTTTTCTTTGAGCATCACCTTGAAGAAAAAGGGAAGACCACCCTTGGAACTCTAACTTAGTCAATAGAACAGCCATTTCAGGAACCCCCCAAATCCAGTGACAACCCTTTCTCTAAGAACAAATTGCTTACGGAAGTGAATGATTCGGTCAAGTTAAGGAGAAGACATAGAAGGATTGGTCTGAGGCAAATAATCATCATCAGAATCGGATGAGGAACTATCAGAGCAAACAGGGGAAGCAACTTATTGCCTTTTGGACTTAGAGAGAGATGGTTTGGTTGATTTGACAGTAAACACAGGCTTAGGAGAGGGTTTGGACTTGGGTTTTGTGGAGGATATTTTGTGAGAACTAGATGGTTTCGAAGGAGTATGTTTCGCACGCCGCAATATGAAAGATGAAAGACTGGATTTAACCCCTTGATTTTATGGTGGCAGCCTTTTTAAACAGAAAGAGGAAAAGAAGAGTTTTGGCGGTTACGTGATGAGTGGACATAGAAAGATGGACCACATCAATTATGTGTATCAGCATGTATAACCCTTAATTTAAAACATTTTATAACTGAGGTGAGCTCCACGATTCGCCAAGTTAACTCATACCCATTTATCTGCTCAAGTAACAAAATCCATGAGACTTAGTGAAAGCTAATGAGGACAAAAATGGTATACAAGTTAATGTTATTTGGTAGAATAGATAAGCTCTCAATGCATACTTAAAATACCCAAGAATATTGATAGAGACAGTTTTCTAACCAATCAATGAGGGAGAGAAATTATGCAAGCTTAATCATCCCCAAGTCAAACCTATTCTTTTCAAAATGTTCTCTACTCAATGCTTTGGTAAAAATATCAGATTTTTATTCTTCAGTGGAACAAAAATAATTGATATGTGACCTTTCACTACATTATCTCTTAAAAAATGGTGTTTATTATCAATGTGTTTTGTACGCTTATGTTGCACAGGATTCTTTGTTATATCAATAGAGGTAGTATTATCACACAAGATAGGAACCCTACCAACAACCATACAAAAATCCAGCAATTGTTGTTTAATCTAGAATAATTTTGCACAACAAGATCCAACTGCCACGTATTTAGCCTCAACATTTGATAAGGAAACAGAGTTTTGTTTCTTGGTGGACTAGGATATCAAACATGTTCCAAGGAAGTGTGTCATATCTATGTTGGTCTTCCTGTCAACTAGGTATCCAGCATAATCATCATCCGCATAACCAAAAAGATTGAAATTGCATCCATTTGAGTACCAGAGTCCCAAATCAGTAGTTCCTTTAAGATGAGATTCTTTGTGATTTGCTTGAAACCTGGCACAAAGTCAAACACTGTAACACCCCGTATCCAAAATAGACCAACAACCAGCTTTTCAGAAAAATTTGCAGGTGCAACCAACGGTGGCATTGACGGACCGTAGCTTGAACCACGGTCCGTCCTGCACAACCATCGACGGGATCATAAACTCCCAAAATTTCAATCCAGAAGATTTGACTAAGTGTCGAAAGACGGACGGACTTACGGTCCGTAGGTCAGACTACGATCTGTAGTATGAGTCCGTTGATCGACACCCCATTCACCCACTCTCTGACAAGAGCCATGGATGACCAGCACGGTCCGTAGGTGGACCCACGGTCCGTAGGTGGACCCACGGTCTGTAGGTGGACCCACGGTCCGTAGGTCTAGGTGGGAACTAGCAGCCAGTTAGGGGGGAAATGCAGTAGGGTCAACTTCATATGATCATAACTCTTAGCACAAAATGCATTAGGCGTCCCATGGCATGTCAAAAGATAGATAATTGAATTTGTTTTCCATAGCCACCAACCTTGATAAAATCAAACCTCCGAGCAAAAAGTTATTTCCATTTTAGTAAAGGCCTGTCGAACAGGCCCAACCTACGGATCAAACGACGGACCGTCAGTCCTGGTCGTCGTTTGGTCTGACAACAACTTACTCAGGGGACCTTTGGTCTTTTTCCACTTCGTTTAAACATTAAGATACGTCGTTTTGACCCTAAATCATCAGATTTTAGTCAGTTTAAGCCTAGGAAGATAACTAAAACTTACCTAAGTCAAAATCATTAATCAAAAGTTAGAAAATTAGAAGCAACAAAGGAGAAAAAAGCTCAAGAACCCTAGTTCAAGAAAGCATCAAGTTTCTAGCAGTTCCAGCCACAAAATCTAAGTATTTTTCCATGAAGTTCATCACCAGGTATGTGGGATTTCACTAGTGGGTTCTTTCACCCATTGGGTCCCCAGTTTTCAGTCAGATTCTTGATTCCCATATCATGATTAGACCTAGGGTTTCTAGAACTTCAACAGAACATCATGAATTTATTAGTTATATGTTCCAAATCAGATTATCATGTTATTATTCAGTTTATTACATGAATTTCAGAACCCTAGCTATGTATTTCTTTACTTCTTGAATTACACATGCTAGGTCAGATATTTCAGTTGCTTCAGATATACATGCCTTAGTTATAAATGCATGATTACCAGATTAATTGTTGCATTCTTAGTTTGCATGTTTAGTTTTGAGCTATACAGTATTTACAGAAACTCAGTCATAATCAGTTAATTACAAAATTCATTAGGAGTAGCATAATACCGAGTTGGACTAGGGTTCAGCGTACCCAATTAGTCCCAGAACTACTAGCCAAGTAGGTTGTAAGTCCCCTCTGTGGGCAATCAGTTTAGTGATCACGCCACCATGCCTTTATACCTCTGGCAGGGTATATTGTGTCCTCTCGATGAGGCGTATACATCGGACTCCACATTTAGCTCATTTGGTTTTATTGTCGGTTATTAGTAGCTCTCACAGTTCAGTCAGACTCTCTATATTTACCGTTTAGAAGTATATTCAGTATTCAGTTTCAGCATGTTATAAATTGGTCATTGCATCCAATTAGCTAAGAATTCAGTATATCATGTACATATTATTATACTTGCTTTTTTGCTTGTTCAGTTATGTTTTATTCAGCTTTACTCTATCCTACATGTTCAGTACCTTCAAGTACTGACGCATACGTGCGCTACATCTTATCGTGATGTAGGTTCAGGTTCTTAGGATCCAAATCACGCATAGATCGATTTTTGATCTCCAGTTCAGCAGATTCAGTGGTGAGTCCTCATTCTCCGAGGATAATAGTCATGAATTTCATTTCAGTCTTTTAGTCATTTAGTTTCAGTTTTGCTAAAGATTTAGCTGGGGCTTGTCCCAGTATTTCTAGTCCAGTTTAGAGGCTTATTTCAGACATAGTTAGTATCTGCTTAGCGTTGAGTTGATATTTTCTGTGTATTAAACTCATCATTTTAATATATCTCAGATTTAGCATATGGGTATTCCCCATCTTTTCATTTTAAGTATGATTTAGCTTTCGCAACAGTTTATTATTCTTAAGTATGCTCATGAAAATGCCAACAAGGTTAGCTTGGGATCACTTGTGGTCCTAGGTTCCGTGTCCGCGTCTCGGGGGTAGCTCGAGGCGTGAAAAAACTTGATATCAAAGCACTAGGCTCAAGAGTCCTAGGATGTCTGAAAAGCCACACTAAGTAGAGTCCTTTTCATGGGTGTGAAGTGCACCACATCTAATGAGAGGGAGGCTATGAAGTGTTTTAGGAAAACTTCACTTTGTTGTTACTCTTATCGTGTGTAAGGTATGATATAATCCCATTCTAACTTGACGTTCTACATTTCATATCATGCCTCCTCGTAGGGCTATCGCTAGGAATGCGAATGCCAGGAGTGCATACACAGCTCCTCCAGTCCCAGATCAAGAAGTCTTCAATGCTGAGTTCAGGAATGCCATACAGATGTTGGCTTAGAGTATTTCCCACCAGAACAATCGGGTTCATGCTCCTCTGAATGAAAATGGTGAATTAGCAGCAGCAAGGGTCCGTGACTTTGTTAGGATGAATCCGCCTGAGTTCTTAGGATCGTAGACTAATTAGGATCCTCAGAATTTCTTAGAAAAAATCAAGAAGATCTTTGAGGTGATGCAGGTTACTGGGAATGATCGGGTTGAGTTGGCGTCATACCAGCTGAAAGACGTGGCTCATATCTGGTACACTCAGTGGAAGGAGAATAGGGTGCAAATGCAACTCTTATTACTTGGGAGTGCTTCAGTGAGACTTTTCTCGACAGGTTTTTCCCATTAGAGTTGAGAGAAGCAAAGTCTCAAGAATTCATGAACTTGAGGCAGGGAAACATGACAATCCAAGAGTATGGGCTGAAGTTTAACCAATTCTCCAAGTATGCTCCTCACATGGTTGCTGACTCTAGGGCTCAGATGAATAAGTTCTTGTATGGAGTGTCGGATTTGGTGAAAATAGAGTGTAGAAATGCTATGTTATTGGGAGATATGAACATCTCTAGGCTTAAGACTCATGATCAGCAGGTTGAGGGTGATAAGCTTAGAGAACAGGCCAAAGAGAATAAGAAGGCTAGGACTGGGAACTATGACTATTCTCAGCACAAATCGGGTGGTGGAAATCGCTCGCAGAGTCAGGAAAAGTTCTCATCTCCAGCCCCTTCATCGGCTAGTGTTCCATCCTGCAAGAACAGGTTTGACCAGAAGGTTAGAGCACCAGCCTCTAAGTCTCAGGGAAGTGTTTCAGGCACCAAGACTTACCCCACTTGCCCTAAGTGTTGTAAGAACCATCCGGGTGAGTGTTTTGCGGGAAAAGAAGGATGTTTTGGGTGCGGTCAGTCTGGTCACAGGTTGAGGGATTGTCCTTCTAGACAGGGTCAAGGACGTGGAAATAGTAGAGTTCAGTTTACAACTTCATCAGCACCAGCAAATCGCTCGACTCAGCATGGTAACTCATCTGGTACAGGCGGCGGTCAGCGCCAAAACAGGTTGTATGCTCTTCAGGCTCACCAGGATCAGGAAGGTTCTCCTGATGTAGTCACTAGTACATTACGAGTCTTTGACCTTGATTTTTATGCATTGTTAGATCCAGGGGCTACTCTTTCTTTTGTAACTCCTTACATAGCAGTCCAATTCAGTGTCAATCCAGAAACTCTCTCAGAACCTTTCTCAGTCTCTACTCCAGTCGATGACCCAGTTATAGCTAGACAGGTATACAGAAATTGCCCTGTCACAGTCTCTCAGAAAGTCACCTCAGCAGATCTAGTAGAGATAGAAATGGTAGACTTCGATGTCATTTTAGGCATGGATTGGTTACATTCATGTTATGCCTCAGTCGATTGTAGAACTAGGATTGTTCGTTTTTAGTTTCCAGATGAACCAATCTTAGAATAGAAGGGTAGTAGCTTAGCGCATATGGGTTGATTTATTTCTTACCTTAAGGCTAGAAAGATGATCTCTAAGAGTTATCTCTATCATGTAGTTCGGGTTAAGGACTCTAGCTCTGAAACCCTAACTATTGAGTCAGTACCAGTAGTCAATGAGTTTCCAAAAGTGTTTCTAGAAGATCTTCTCGGAGTTCCTCCCGAAAGGGAAATCGAATTTGGAATTGATCTCCTTCTAGATACCAAGACTATTTCTATTCCTCCTTACAGAATGGCTCCAGCAGAGCTTAAGGAATTGAAAGAGCAGTTGAAATATCTTCTAGATAAGGGTTTCATCAGACCTAGCATTTCACCATGGGGTGCACCAGTGTTGTTCGTAAAGAAGAAAGATGGTTCTCTCAGAATGTGTATTGACTATAGACAGTTGAACAAGGTCACAATCAAGAATAAGTATCACATCCCCAAGATTGATGACTTGTTTGACCAACTTTAGGGTGCTAGTCATTTCTCAAAGATAGACCTCAGATCGGGTTATCATCAGCTCAGAGTCAGAGATAGTGACATTCCAAAAACAGCCTTCAGAACTCGATATGGTCATTATGAATTTGTAGTTATGTCGTTTGGACTAACCAATGCTCCTGCAGCTTTCATGGATTTGATGACCAGAGTGTTCAAACAGTACTTGGACTTTTTCGTTATCGTCTTCATTTATGATATCCTCATTTACTCTAGGAATGAGGAAGAACATGCAAGTCATTTGAGAGTTGTTCTGCAGACTCTCAAAGATTGCCAGTTATTCGCTAAGTTTAGGAAATATGAGTTCTGGTTGCAATCTGTTACTTTTCTTTGTCACATTGTATCTACCGAAGGGATTCGAGTGGATTCACAGAAGATAGAAGCAGTGAAACAATAGCCCAGACCTACCTCTGCTACAGATATTAGAAGTTTCTTAGGTCTAGCTAGTTATTACAGAAGGTTCGTGGAAGGATTTTCATCCATAGCCTCACCATTGACTAGGTTGACGCAGAAGATAGTCAAGTTTCAATGGTAAGATGATTGTGAGAAAAGTTTTGCAGAGTTGAAAACTAGATTGACTACAGCTCCTGTTTTGACTCTACTAGAGGGTTCAGATGGTTATGTGATCTATTGTGATGCATCCAGAGTTGGCCTTGGTTGTGTATTGATGCAGCGAGATAAGGTTATAGCTTATGCTTCTAGACAGCTTAAGGTGCATGAGAAGAACAATCTAACTCATGACCTCGAGCTTGCAGCATGGTGTTTGCACTCAAGATATGGAGACACTACTTGTATGGTGTTCATGTAGATGTGTTCACTGTCCATAAGAGCCTTCAGTATGTGTTCACCCAGAAAGAGTTGAATCTTCGCTAGAGGAGATGGCTTGAGTTACTTAAGGATTACGATATGAGTGTGTATTATCATATTGGTAAGGCGAATGTAGTATCAGACGCTCTTAGTAGACTATCTATGGGTAGTGTAGCCCATGTTGAAGAAGAAATAAAGGAGCTAGTGAAGGATGTTCACAGGCTTGCTCGCTTGTGAGTTACCCTTATGAGCATATCAGACAATGGTGTAACAGTTCAGAATGGGGCAGAATATTCTTTGGTAGTGGAGGTTAAGGAAAAGCAAGACAGTGATCCAATATTGCTTGAACTAAAATGTGCAGTCCACAATCAGAGAGTGGAGGTTTTCTCCCAAGGGGGAGATGGTGTACTTCGCTACCAGGGTAGATTGTGTGTTTCTAATGTGGGCGAGTTGAGACAACATATTCTTGCAGAAGCCCATAACTCCAGATATTCTATTCACCCAGGTGCCACTAAGATGTACCGCGATCTGCGGGAAGTATATTGGTGGAATGGCATGAAGAGGGATATAGCAGATTTTGTGAATAAGTGCCCCAATTGTCAGCAAGTCAAGGTAGAACATCAGAAACCAAGAGGTATGACTCAAGAGATCGACATTCCTACTTGGAAGTGGGAAGTGATCAATATGAATTTCATTATAGGGTTACCGCGTAATCGCAAACAGCATGACTCCATTTGGGTGATAGTTGATAGGATGACTAAGACTTCTCGCTTTTTGGCAGTCAAGACTAAAGATTCAGCAGAGGACTATGCCAAGCTTTACATTAATGAAATTGTGAGGTTGCATGGGTTCCTTTGTCTATCATCTCAGATAGAGGTCCTCATTACTGGAAGTCGTTTCAGAAGGGTCTTGGTACTCAAGTTAGTCTTAGCACATCATTTCACCCGCAGACGGATGGACAAGCAGAGCATACTATTCCGACCCTAGAGGATATGTTGAGAGCTTGTGTGATCGATTTCAAAGGTAGTTGGTATGATCACCTTCCTCTGATTGAGTTTGGCTACAACAATAGCTACCATTCCACCATTCATATAGCCCCTTATGAGGCTTTGTATGGGCGTAGATGTAGGTCTTCTGTTGGTTGGTTTGAAGTAGGTGAAGCAGCTTTGATAGGGCCAAATTTAGTCATTCATGCTATGGAGAAAGTGCAACTCATTAGAGATAGACTTAAGACAGCCCAAAGTCATCAAAAATCTTATGCAGATGTAAGGAGAAGGGAACTAGAGTTCCAAGTTAATGATTGGGTTTTTCTGAAAGTCTCACCTATGAAAGGGGTGATGAGATTTGGCAAGAAAGGGAAGCCTTGTCCTAGATATGTAGGACCTTACAAGATCTTGAAAAGGATTGGCAAGTTGGAATATGAGTTAGGAGTACCAGCAGATTTAGCAGCAGTGCATCCGGTTTTCCACATCTCACTCTTGAAGAAGTGAGTGGGTGACCCAACATCTATAGTGCCATTAGAGAGTGTAGCGGTTAAAGATAGTCTTTCTTATGAGGATGTACCAGTTGAGATTCTTGACCGTCAGGTTAGAATTTTGAGAAAAAAAGAAATTGCTTCAGTCAAGGTTTTGTGGAGGAGTCAGTCCGTAGAGGGAGCTACTTGGGAAGTAGAAGCAACCATGAAACCAAGTATCCTCACCTCTTTCTTTCCGATTCCACTCCATCTTGAGGTAATAGTTCCTCTTTAGTTTTCCAGTCATTCATGCGTGAATTAAGTCTTAGAATCATGTTCCCTCAGTTTGTACTTGCATTTTCAGCGTATTTGCATGTTCTAGGAACTCAATTCAGTCAGAAACTCAGTTCTCAGTGTTTAGTAGTAGGGTTTGCAGCTCTCACCCTCTATTCCAGCTAGTTTAGTCTTCATTCGAGGACAAATGTTCCAAAGAGGGAGATAATTGAACACCCCGTATCCAAAACAGACCAAAAACCAGCTTTTCAGAAAAATTTGCACGTGCAACCAACGGTGGCATCGACGGACCTTATCCTAACCCACGGTCCATCCTACACAACCGTTGATGGGATCAGAAACTACCAAAATCTCAATTCAGAAGATTTGACTAGGTGTCGAACGACGGACGGACTTACAGTTCGTAGATCAGACTATGATCAGTAGTCTGAGTCTGTTGATAGACACCCCATTCACCCACTCTCTGAAAAGAGCCATGGATGACCAGCATGGTCCGTAGGTGGACCCACAGTCCATAGGTGGGAACTAGAAGCCAGTTAGGGGGGAATGCAGTAGGGTCAACTTCACCTGATCATAACTCTTATCATCAGATAGATAATTGAATTAGCTTTCCATAAATACCAACCTTTCTAAAATCACACCTCCGAGCAAAAACTTATGCCCGTTTTAGTAAAGGCTTGTCGAACAGGCCTAACCTACGGACCAAACGATGGACCGTCGATTGAACGACGGACCGTCAGTCTTGGTCGTCGTTTGGTCCGACAGCAACTTACCCAAGGGTATTTTGGTCTTTTCCCACTTCATTTAAATGTTAAGATACGTCGTTTTGACCCTAAATCATCAGATTTTAGTCATCTTAAGCCTAGGAACATAACTAAAACTTACCTAAGTCAAAATCATTAATCGAAAGTTAGAAAATTAGAAGCAAGAAAGGAGAAAATAGCTCAAGAACCCTAGTTCAAGAAAGCATCAAGTTTCCAGCAGTTCCATCCATGAAATCTAAGTATTTTTCAGTGAAGTTCATCACCGGATATGTGGGATTTCACTATTGGGTTCCTTTCACCCATTTGGTCCCTAGTTTTCAGTCATATTCTTGTTTCCCATATCATGATTAGACCTAGGGTTTCTAGAACTTCAACAGAACATCATAAATTTATTAGTTATATGTTCCAAATCAGATTATCATGTTATTATTCAGTTTATCGCATGAATTTCAGAACCCTAACTATGTATTTCTTTAGTTCTTGAATTACACATTCTAGGTTAGATATTTCATTTACTTCAGATATACATGCCTCAATTATAAATGCATGATTACCAGATTAATTGTTGCATTCTCTATTTGCATGTTTAGTTTTGAGCTATCCAGTATTTACAGAAACTCAGTCATAATTAGTTAATTACAAAGTTCATTGGGAGTCGCATAATATCGAGTTGGACTAGGGTTTAGCGTACCCACTTAGTCCCAGAACTACTAGCCAAGTTGGTTGTAAGTCCCCTCTGTGGGCAATCAGTTTAGTGATCACGTCAGCATGCCTTTATACCTCTAGCGGGGTATATTGGGTCCTCTCGATGGGGCGTATACATAGGACTCCACATTTAGCTCATGTGGTTTTATTGTCGGTTATTAGTAGCTCCCATAGTTCAATCAGACTCTCTGCATTGACCATTTATCAGTATATTCATTATTCAGTTTCAGCATATTATAAATTGGTCATTGCATCTAGTTAGCTCAGAACTCAGTATATCATGTACAAATTATTATACTTGCTTTTTTGCTTGTTCAGTTATGTTTTATTTAAGCTTTACTCTATCCTATATGCTCAGTACCTTCAAGTACTGACGCATACGTGCGCTACATCTTCTTGTGATGTAGGTTCAGGTTCTCAGCATCCAGATCATGCATAGATCGATTTCCGATCTTCAGTTCAGCAGATTCGGTGGTGAGTCCTCATTCTCCGAGGACAACAGTCATGATTTTCATTTCAGTCTTTTAGTTATTTAGTTTCAGTTTTGCTAGATTTAGTTGGGGCTTGTCCCAGTATTTCTAGTCCAGTTTAGAGGCTTTATTTCAGACATAGTTAGTTTCAGCTTAGTGTTGAGTTGATATTTTCTTTGTATTAAACTCATCATTTTCATATATCTCAGATTTAGCATATAGGTATTCCCCATCTTTTCATTTTAAGTATGATTTAGCTTCCGCAGCAGTTTATTATTCTTTAGTTTACTCATGATCATGCTAGCAGGGTTAGCTTGGGATCACTTGTGGTTCTAGGTTCCGTGTCCGCATCTCGGGGGTAGCTCGAGGCGTGACAAACACTAAGCACGATATCAGGTCTACTTGTAGTAAGATACTTGAGAGACCCAGTCATTCCTCTGAACAACTTTTGATCAACATATGCACTTGTTACATCCATATCTAGCTTAGTGGCTGTAGTAATTGGAGTATCAATTTCCTTTGCATCATTCATATTGAATCTTTTTATCAGTTCCTTCATATACTTTTGTTCATGAATCATGATACCTGTGGGAGTTTTCTTGATTTGTAATCCAAGAAAAAAATATAGTTCCCCCATCATACTCATTTCAAATTCTCCACTCATAAGTTCAACAAGCTCTTTTGTCATCATACAATTTGTAGATCCAAAAATTTTGTCATCCACATATACCTGGAAAATCAACAAATCTTTTCCATTTGTTTTAAGAAAAAGAGTATTGTTGATTTTACATCTTGAGTGTCCATGATCTAAGAGAAACATAGATAACCTCTCAGACCATGCTTTTGGAGCTTGCTTCAGCCCATACAGAGATTTGTCCAATTTGTAAAAATGATTCCGAAACTCAAGATGTTCGAACCCAGGAGGCTGCTTAACAGATACTTCTTCTTTCAAGTATTTGTTCAAGAGTGAACTTTTACATCCATTTGATACAGAGTGAGCTATTTGAACACAACAAAAGAAATGAGTAATCGAATGTCTTCAATTCTTGCTAAGGGAGAAAAAGTCTCATCATAGTCAATTCCTTCTTCATGATTATACCCCTGAACCATAAGCCTGGCCTTGTTTCTTGTGACTGTTCCACTCTCATCGATCTTGTTCATGTACACCCATTTTGTTCCAATTATTGTTCTCCCTTCAGGTGGTTGAAAAAGACACCATACCTTACTTCTTTCAAATTGATTAGCTCTTCCTGCATTGTGTGAACCAAATCCTCTTCAAGAAGAGCTTCCTTCACCTTTTTGGGTTCAACCATGGACATAAACACTTGAAAAGCACAAAGATTCTTTAGGCCTAACCTGGTAGTGATTCCAGAGGTTAGTGTTGGGAAAATACTACAATATTAATATTAGATTGAAATTATAAATTAGTAAATAACTTATCACAAACATTGTGTCGTGGCAAGCCACTACCTTGAAAGCGATTTTGGCTCGACTCCGGTGCAAATCGCTGCAGCCAGTCGCTCCCCAAGGTTCCACAGTTACTCTCAAACACGTGCACTCGTGGCTGAGAGTTTGGAGGTTTCTCAAAACCAATTGCCCAAAAAATATTCTAAGATGGGACGTGTAATGCACCTATTTATGACATAGCATGTAGTACTGATAGCTTTAGACCAGAGATATTTTTCAAAATTATTAGCAATCATCAGTGTTCTGGCAATGTCTTTTAAAGTCCCATTTTTCCTTTCAACTACTCTATGTTGTTGAGGAGTTCTAGGATCAGAGAAATTGTGATCTATAACATGTGATGAACCGAATTTTAAGAATTTTTGCATTTTCAAATTCTGTTCCATGATCAGATTTTATGGAAATCAAGGATAATCCTAGAGTTTTCACTATCTTCTTGAGAAAAATAGATAAAGTATCAAAGTAATCTTCTTTAGAAGCTAGGAATAATGTCCAAGTAAATCTAGAAAAATCATCTAGGATAACAAAGACATACATCTTCCCTTCTCTGCTTCTTACTCTCATAGGTCCACATAAGTCCATATGAAGCAGTTCAAGGCATTTAGTTGTACTTATCTGATTCTTCGGTTTGAAAGATGATCTCACTTGCTTCCCCCTTACACATGAACCACAAACTTTGTCATTTATAAATTTGGTCTTGGGTAAACCTATAACCATCTCCTTTTCTAACAGTTTGTTGATTTGTTTCAAGATAGCATGTCCAAGTCTTTTGTGTCATAGTAAGGGATCATTAGAAAATGCGATGAGGCACTTCATACTAGTGTCTGGCATCCCCATGATGCAGCTTTGTACACATTTATGTATCTTTTGGATATTAAGATAACCTCCTTTGTATCTAGTTTTCCAACCTTCAGAAGTAAAAATTACATTATTACCTTTGTCACATAACAAGATGCTAAGGAGATTATGTTTTATTCCTTCCACATGGTATACTTCTTCCACTGCTGTGGATTCAATCTTTCCAATCTTCCCAATTCCTACAATAGCGCACATTTTCAATCTCCAAATGACTCATTTCCCCCTTTGAATGCAGTGAGTGAAAGGAATGTATATTTGTCTCCGGTCATATGCCTCGAACAAGCACTATCCATGTACCAGTGCTTGCTTCCTTTAACTTTTACCTACAAACATTTAAAGGTTAGTTTTAGAAACCCAGACAAGTTTGGGTCCTTTCTGATGATTGAAGGGGTGAATAAGATTTTTTACCATTTTGGCATCCAATTTTTGTTGCTGACTTTCTGATTGGCTTTAACATGTTTGTTAGTTTCTATTTCAACATTTTTGTTTCTATAAGTTTTGGCGACACGACATTTAGTGGTAGGATGCCCGAGTTTGCCACAATATAGCACAAATCAGTTGTGACAACCTTATCATTATGAAAGTCAATACCTGCTCCCTCATTGTGATTTTTCTAACTCAATTGTTTGACAATTCTTGATGACTGAGTCCATCTGTTTGCTTTTTCAAGCTTTACTTTTATCTTAAAGATTTCTGCATTTAATATCCTCACCTTTTCTATTTTAAAAAATAATAATCATTTTAGTATTTTTTTTCAACTCATTTTTTAGGTTTTCTTCAGTTTCACTTATTTTTTCTTTTCCTTTTCCAGTAATTATCATCTTTATGATTTCAGATTTTAGATCCAGGTTAGATGACTCGGGTTTTTCAACATGTTTCTTCAAACAAGTGTATTGTCTGTCAGTTACAGTTTTATCATCTTTGAGTTCCATATACTCAAATTTTTGGTCTACAAAGACTTTAAACAGCTGATTTCTTTCACATGATAATTCTTGAAAGTCATCAATTAGCACGTTCATTAATCAGGTCAATTTATGTTTTTTAAAAAGATGCAGTTTTTCTTTTAGATCAATAATACTAACCTCTGAGTTTTCATCATCTTCGATATCTCAATCTCATACAACCACGAAAGTTGTTTCATCTATTTCATAATCGGATTCTATATTTTCTGAACCCCAAGAAGCAACCATTGCACATTTCTCTTTTTTTTTTTCTTTTTCTATCTTTTCTTTCCTCCAATTTAGTTCCCACTATGGACAATTCTTAACATGATGATTAGTTTTGCCACACTTGTAGCAACCATTTTGAGATTTATCATTTACCCACTTCTTCTGATTGGTTTCCTTCTTTTCATTTCCCTTCTCGTTCTTGATATACGTCTTAATGCCTTTTGCTAGAAGTGCTATTTGATCCTCATCATACTCAGTATCTTCTTTGTTATGCCGTAATTTTACTATCCTTAGAAAAAATTACTTTTTTGTAATGTTTTAAGTATAAAAAAAATTGAGAATAATACTTAGAAAGAGTCGCCACTTAATTTTTTGAAGAAATTAAGAAAACTTAATTTAAAAGATTTCAACAGATTAAATCTCAATAAAATTTAGAGAAAATGGGTTAGAGGTTCTTATTTACGCTTCAAGAAGGGTTTTAAGGCACTTGAAACGTCCATTAACACGCGGTTATCCTATGACTTAGGTTAATTCTTTTTTTACTATTCTTAGGAACATGATTTAATATAATATAATAATTAAAAAAATTCAATCAACTTTAAGAAAATATTTAAACAAAGATTAATTTTTATTTTTATTTTAAGAAAATAGAACCTTAATTAGAATTACTGAAATTGATTATAAGTGAATAGAATTTAAGCAAATTAGATTATTTATTTTTTGAATTATTTTAAAAGATGATAACTCAAACCAAATTGATTAATTTAAGCATGAAAACTCAATTCAAATTAACGTAGGAATAAAAGCTTCGCCTAACTTAAAACAATTTTTAAAAAATAGTAAAATGTGGTTAAGTGAAAAGTATTAAAGAATATATCTTTTAAGAACATAGATTTGACTTAACTAAAGATATTAGTTTTACTCATATGCTTGACATAAAATAAATGATTGCAAAAGATGTTTAAATAGTAAACCAACATAAAGAATAACTTATCTTTTGGGATTTAAGTAAGTTAATTACCAATTCTAAAGTTAGAGTTAAATGAAATTAGTCAACATAATCAAAACAATTAGGAGAGTGAAAGAGATAAAGAAATTGGGCCCCTTCTTGGGCCAATTTCGCTGTAGATTTTGGGTTTTAACCCAATCCCATTTTTGTATATATTGATTGTATATCAGTTTATATCAGCGCATATATAGCTCTTTCCATGTATCTCTTGCTTCCGAACACCTTTATTTTGCCTTAGCCTTATATTTCCACGTTTTTGACCTGTATATTGATTTTGAGGAACGTATACAATGTATACAGTCCATCTTAGGACGTTCTGACACCTGCAATCTGGATTTCCAGCCCTATACTTCCGTTCTATTGCCTCGGCTGACTCGATAAGAGGTAATGCTAGGCCATTGGCCCAATAAAGAGATGCAAAGAGAGGAGACGGGAGTTCATGGCGAACTCGGAGCAAGTTTTATATGCAAAGAAAGAGTGATGAGATGAGCATTCACACTTAAGATTATTCACAAGAATAACACAAAAATAAATAAGGCATGACTTTAATTCATAACAAGAGACATTTCACAATAAGTAAGAGAAGGGAGGTACTGGAATTAACAACTATCCCATAAGTTGCCCATACTAAGGCTAAAATTAGATTTACACCTCTTATTTATTTTTGACATAGAACAAACACAAATTGGTCACAATAATGAATAAATAACCAACAGTAAATACTAAAATCAAGTATATTCTATCCTAATGACCAACAGGCAGCAAATAGATCAGAACGTGCCCCTCAAAGCTAAAATCGATATTACTAAATACAAGTTGGAACAGAGGAAATTAACGAAGGCCAAATTTTAGGAGTTTAGGCCAAGATGAATAAGCACAAATTCGACATAACACAAAATAACCCAAATAATAAACCTTTTCTTCCTAACTAACAGTGAACTTCAAATAGTGCAGAAAAGATGCACTCTATGATCTCTTACGGTTAAGCAAAATTGTAAACAACCTATGTGATACTATAATGAAGTAGAAAGCTTTATACATGTAATCACCAAGACAGTATTAAAAGAGTAAGGCAGCAATCGCGGTCATGAATGAGAAACAAGCATGTTTCAACATTTGGAGATAGATTGAGAAAGTATCAAGACAAGAGCCATCCAAAACTAACATTGATGCATCAAGAATCTCCAAAAAATATGATGAAGCTGAAACGAGACTTAGTAAATGATTGTTAAATGAGCTTAAAACATCAAGAAACACGCATGAGAACAAACACAAAACAATTGAATAGAAGTTAAGCGACTAGCATGTCAACAAACTGTGAATGGCACAACCTACAACTTCCCTATCAATCCATTTTCCAGATCCTAAATCAACATCACAATAGCTAGGTCAAAGAGACAACAAAAATAAGTAACTTCAGATTTGACAACATCAAAACAAGTGTTTGCGGAGCAAATTAACGACAGCGAAATCCAACAAATGAGCAGACGAGCAACAATGATAAATACATAACACAAAATTAATTCTACTTTAAGATTGAATCACTGAAACCAGTTGAAAACAACACATTATATTAAAACATCACTAACCCAGGACCTAACAACGAACCAGCCATAGAACAGAGGTTATCAGCATCCAAAATATATATAGGAAAGATATGAATAGAGTGTTGTCAAGGAAGAAGTGTTACCTTTCTCCGGGCAGTGAATGGGACAAACGAGCTTAACAATGAAGACGAATCGACCCCACTTTGACCTTGACTCGAGCGAGAAGAGGATCGATATAAAAAATAGCTCTCGGTTTTTCGTTCTCTCGAATAAGAAAAGTAAACTTCTAGCTTTTTAGAATGTAAAATCTCTTGTCTCTAACCTCTAAATCCCTCTTTTCCAATTCTAATTTTTTATTCTTTTTTCTCTCCCTGCCCCCTAAAACTTCCTCTTCTATACATTGAAAGAAAGAGATATTTATAGGCTCAGAATCGAATTGAATGTAGGAGAAATCCAATTTGAAATTTGAATTTCTTTGCCCTTTTTGAGACAATAGTGAAAGATTGAAAATCCCTGAAAAGGGGGAAAATGAACGGCAATGTGATCAATTAGGTTGCTAGGGTTATGAATTTTGCAGATGATCACATTTTCTGGGTTCTCCGCGATTTCCGTTGTTCTTGCATCTGGTTTTGGACGATATGGGGTCGTCTGGTTCTTTTGGTATTGCTGATGTATCGTTTCTCGCGTGAAGAGGACGCAGGGGTCGTTTGGTATGTTGTTGTTTGTTGAATTGGGTTTCTTTGATAATATTGGGCTTGGAATAAGTTGGGTTGGAAATTAGGAATGGGCCTGGGTTGATTTAAGTGGAAGTTGGGCTGAAAGGCAGTAAAGGGCTGCTATAAAATTGAAAAAATAAGGGCCCAATCTTATTAACCAAGTGGGTTCAAGGTGAATAAAATGATTAGTATTGAATTAAGAAATTAGCCTAATTGATTGAAATTATAGCCAATTGAAATTAAGAACTTAGTCAAATTAATTAAATTAGTGAATTCGACTAATAGTAAAATAAGAAGAATTAGTATGATTAATTAACGAGTTTCTTAATCTTAACGAAATAAACAACTTATTAAACTAAATTATTTGAAATTCTAACCATAATTTAAATAAACTAATTTTATAAAATAATTATTAAAGTAAATCTTTTTGAGACGACTTTCAAATATTCATAAAATATACTAATTATATATACATAATTATATGAAACATATATATTATTTAAAAATTACAAAAAATGATACCTCTATTTAAACTAACTTGCAAACTATATATATATAATTATTTTAAAATCGTTTGAAATTGAAAAAACCCGATGATTAATTCATATTGTGGAGGGTTAAAATTGGGTGTCAACAGCTGTCCCTCTTTTGACTTGGATTGATGAAAGAAATTCGAGGCAAATGAAATTGACGAATCCAATTTTGACCGACCACATCTTCATCTTTAGGAAAGGGATTTTGGTACGGACTTTAGGAATTACGTCAAACCCTTGAATTGAGTTTCCTACATATCTCAGGTTATATGAGAAATAAGGTTACTTTTAGTTTAATATGCTTGATTTGGCGCAGGATTATGAAAGAATTCAGAAGCTATCTCGATATCGAATTATGAGGAGATTGAAATGATCGAGAATAAGATTTTATGGAGGATAACGAAATACAGTCAAGTTTTCAACATTCAGCCCACCTACATATTCTTTAATCTTAGGAATCAGGCTGTTTGTAGTTCAACTCGATCAGTTGAAGAGGAAATCTTTTACGCAAGATAACCTTTGGTTCTGGAGGAATGACGAGTAAGTCGAGTGTGAAAAAGAGGTTTGCAAACTCTTAGCCATGAATGTAGTGCACTTCACACCTATAATTTATAACTTACATGGACATAATTTCCAAAGCTCGTGGTGCACTGTCACTCAGATTAGAAAGTTGCCTCCAGTGAGAGTGAGATATTTCCCGGATGCGAAATTGAAACCGATGAACTAAAAGAAAAACCCACACGCCTTTTGATAGGGGTGTGGTTTGATTGTGGTGGAAGTTGCTCCTCAGCTCGCGTCCTAAGAGTTTGATACTCCTCTTTGGACTATGTCCCAGTTCGTTGCTAAGAAAAAATTCCACGTTGCTGCATCCCTTTTGATGTCGTCCGCACCTGTGATTTGATTTGAGAATTCATCCTCTTTGATGCTCTCAGGAGAGATTAAAACGAACGTGTTAGTAGAAACTTTAATTTATATAGAGAGGTGTTATGTTTTACCCTCTTCGGCACATACTTTTAAAAATATTCTGACGTCAGCTTCCATTAGTTTTGACACAGTAGATGATGAATTGATATGATGCGACACGATGATGACTTTATAGATAATGTAATATTTTTTATGACAATACTTCATTGATAGAATGAGGTTGCTACATTAATGATGAAGATGTTGATGCTCGATCGATAAGATGATGCTACTACACTGATGATCCATTGGCAGGATAATGTTGATTCAATGGTAGGATGATGTTGCTGAAGCTTGATCGGTAAGATTATGTTTCTCTCTTGGCATTGGAAGAAGAAATGACTCTCTCAGAGTTTGAAGATGCAATGTCCTTCTTGGCGGTTGAAGATACAGTGGTCCTATCGGTGCTTGAATGTAATGACCCTCTCGGCGTTTGAAGATGCAATGACTCTCTCGGCGTTTGAATGCAAGGGCCCTCTCGGAATTTGAATGCAATGGCTCTCTCGGCGTTTGAATGCAATGTCCCTCTCGGAATTTGAATGCAATGTCCCTCTCGGCATATGAATATGTAATGGCCCTCTTGGCATTTGAATATGTAATGACCCTCTTGGAATTTGAAGATGATGGCCCGCTTGGCGGTTTGAATATGTAATGGACCTCTTAGAAATTTGATATGAATGGCCTTCTCGGCAATTTGAATATGAACGGCCCTCTTGGCAATTTAAATATGCAATGGCCCTCTTGGCAGTTTGAATATGCAATGGCCCTCTTGGCAGTTTGAATATGTAATGGACCTCTTGGAAATGGAGGATGATGTCCTTCTTGGCATTTGAATATGTAATGGCCCTCTTGACAATTTAAATATGCAATGGCCCTCTCGGCGGTTTGAATGT
The DNA here is from genome assembly GCA_016801875.1 of Solanum sitiens. Lineage (NCBI taxonomy): Eukaryota > Viridiplantae > Streptophyta > Magnoliopsida > Solanales > Solanaceae > Solanum > Solanum sitiens. The sequence continues at coordinate 1,953,551 of JABWTJ010000273.1, read as the reverse complement.
GTAATGGCCCTCTCGGCGTTAGAAGATAATGGCCCTCTTGGCAATTTAATATGAATGATTCTCTTGGCTTTGAATATAATGGCCCTCTTGGTAGTTTGAATATGATGGATTTGACTATGAATGTTGTATTCTTTGGTCAGGTAGAGATGTTTCACTCACAATCAAATATTTGTTGATAGGTTCTCCCAAAATTGTTGGTTGATAAATATATTATCTTTGATGATCTTATTTTATCAATCAGATATTTGTTGATAGGTTCTCCCAAAATTATTGATTGATAAATATATTATCTTTGATGATCTTATTTTATCAATCAGATATTTGCTGATAGATTCTCCCGAAATAATTTATTGATAAATATATAATCTTTGATGATCTTATTTTATCCTGCATCCACAAATAATATGTAAGTTTTGGAACACTTGTCTGTGTTGATTTCTTTGAATCGCCTTGCTTCTTGACTCGTTATCTTTAGAAGTTTGGTTGACCCTACGAATCGCGGTAGACAAAAGACAAGATCGTATTTAAATGTTGCGGTAGACAAAAGACAAGATCGTATTTAAATTAAAACATTTGCTATCTATGAAGTTTTTAGAAAAATAGTTTTAAGGAAAATCTCTACCAATTAATTGTCACGACATGCACGACAAAAACAAAACCCACTGTCTCAGATTTTGTCAAGATAGGTAGCTTGTTGACAACTTTTGAACTAACTTCTCAAAAATTCTGTCCCAGTTAGATGTCTTAAAACAAATCTGATGGTATTCACGAAAGTCATGATATCTTTCAAATTTTTGCGATTATCCCCAAATCATATCCTAATTGCACATGACATGATATTTGACCCTTATATGTAGGAAATAACTCTCCTTGTAGAATTTTTGAGATCCTCTCAAAAATTCTGTCCCAGTTTCCATTATGAAGGGAAATGAAAATCTTATTGGAATATGACCGAACCCTTGTGGTGCCTATGTATCCCTTTGTGGAAGGAATAAGGTCAAACAAGTTCCCCTCTTGAAGGTTAACATAAACAAGAAATTTTGATAAGGAAACGTCATAGGCCGACATAGGGCGCCTACGTATCTTATTTTTGAGAATTCAAGTCAAACGTAGTTCATGTACATGGAGAATGTTTCAAAACATAATGCGACAATGATTACAAGTAAACTGCAATTACAAGGAAATAAAGGAAAGAAGTATGATCCTTCAAATGTAATATCTCTTGACGGCATCTGAATTGATAGCTTTTCACCATACTCTACCGTCAATCTCTGGTAGAACCAAGGATCCTCTTGATAGTACTTTGTGGACAACATACGGTCCCTGCCAATTAGGTGCAAATTTTCCTTTGTATTCGTCTTGATGAGGGAAAATGTGTTTCAACACCAATTGGCCTACCTCAAATGTTCGAACTCTTACTTTCTGGTTGAAAGCGCGAATCATTCTCTGTTGATACAACTGGCCATGACAAATGACACTCATTATTTTCTCATCAATCAATGTTAACTTCTCATATCGATCACAAACCCATTCGGCATCGCTCAATCCAACTTCCTGAATAATCCTCAAAGATGGTATCTTAACTTCAGTTGGTATCATGGCTTCTGTTCTATATACTAATAGATACGGAGTTGCTCCAGTTGAAGTTCGAATTGTAGTGCGATAACCTAGCAAAGCATAAGGCAAATTTTCATGCCAACATTTGTAGTTGTTAATCATCTTTATTAATATCCTCTTGATGTTCTTATTGGCAGCTTCCACTGCTCCATTCGTTTGAGGACGATATGCAGTTGAATTACGGTGGGTAATTTTGAATTGTTCACATATCTCTTTCATCAAGTGACTTTTGAGATTTGCTCCATTATCTTTGATGATAGACTCAGGAACTCCAAAAGGATAGATCAAATTATTGCGACCAAAATCGGTTACAACTTTCTTCGTCACAGCTTTATAGAAAGCAGCTTTGACCTACTTCGTGAAATAATCAATGGCGACCAAAATGAACCTATGACTATTGGAGGAAGCAGGCTCAATTGGTCCAATAACATCCATGCCCCATGCTGCAAATGGCCAAGGGGAACTCATTGCATTAAGCTCATGAGGAGGTACTTTGATCAGATCTCCATGTACCTGACATTTATGACATCTTTGGACAAATCGGACACAATCATTTTCCATAGTCATCCAGAAGTATCTCACCCTTATGACTTTCTTTGCTAATGTAAATCCATTCATGTGCGTCCCACACATTCCAACGTGCACTTCTTCAAGCAATTTTGTGGCTTCTACAGCATCCACACATCGCAGTAATCCTAGATCGGGAGTCCTCCTATAAAGAACCTCCCCATTCAAAAAGAAGTTGTTTGCCATTCTTCGGATTGTTTTCTTTTGGATACTTATTGATTTTTTGGGGTATTCACTAGCTTCTAAGTACCCTTTCACATCGATATACCATGGATTTCTATCCGATTCCGCTTCCACATGTAAACAATGTGTTGGTTGTTATTTTAAACCTATCTTAAGTGGGTCAATATAACTCTTTTCTGGGTGTTGTATCATGGATGATATAGTTACGAGGGCATCATCAAACTCGTTCTTTATTATCGGGGTGTGTCTAAACTCGGTCTTCCTAAATCTTTTGCATAACCTCCATACCAATTGTACGTAAGGTAAGATTTTAGGATTCTTGACGTCCCACTCTCCTTGGACTTGATGAATCAACAAGTCTAAATCACCAATTATCATTAATTCTTGAACATTCATGTCAAGAGCCATATTGATACCAAGAATACAAGCTTTGTACTCAGTCATGTTATTCGTGCATCGAAATCTAAGCTTCGTTGTTGCTAGAAAATGTTACCCCGATTAAGATATCAATACTTCTCCAATTCCTGATCCTCTAGAGTTAACTACTCCATCAAAAAACATTCTCCACCCAGGATATGATTCTGATATGTCTTCCCTTATAAACAATACTTCTTCATCAGGGAAATACATTTTAAGAGGTTCATATCCTTCATCTACTGGGTTTTCAGCAAGGTTATCGTCCAAGGCTTTCCCCTTGATTGCTTTTTGAGTCATGTACACAATGTCAAACTCACTCAACAACATTTGCCACTTTGCTAGCTTTCCTGTGGGCATTGCTTTCTGAATTATACAATTGAGTGGGTCCATTCTTGAAATAAGATGTGTTGTATAAGCCGACAGATAATGTCTCAATTTTTTAGCAACCCAAGTCAAAGCACAACAAGTTCTCTCTAAGAGGGTATAACGAGCCTCATAGGATGTGAACTTCTTGCTCAAATAGTATATGGCTTTCTCCTTTCTTCCGGTCTCATCGTGTTGTCCCAACACACACCCAAATGCGTTGTCAGAGACGGATAAATACAATAGAAAAGTACTGCCCGCGCGTGGTGGCACCAATACTGGTGTATTTGAAAGGTAACTCTTGATGGTGTCAAAAGCCTTATGACATTCTTCGGTCCATTTGGTTGGCGCATCCTTTCGTAGAAACTTGAATATGGGTTCACTAATCACTGTTGATTGGGCTATAAATCGACTAATGTAATTCAGTCTCCCCAGAAAATTCATCACTTCTTTCTTAGTATTTGGAGGAGGTAAGTCTTGAATTGCCTTGATCTTGGAAGGATCAAGCTCGATACCTCTTCTACTAACTATGAAACCAGTAACTTCCCTGCAGGTACTCCAAATGCACATCTGGCTGGGTTCAACTTCAAATCATACCTACATAGCCTGTCAAATAACTTTTCCAGGTGCGTCAGATGATTTGAACCCTCGCGGGATCTTATGAAGACATCGTCCACATACACCTCAATTTCTTTGTGGATCATATCATGGAAAATGGTGGTCATAGCTCTCATGTAAGTGGCTCTAGCATTATTGAGGCCGAAAGTCATCACTCGATAATGGTAGACTCCCCAAGGTGTGATAAATGTTGTTTTTTCTACATCTTCTTCATCCGTTAGAATTTTGTGGTATCCCGCAAATCAATCCACAAAAGATTGCAGCTCATGCTTAGCACAATTGTCGATATGTATGTGGATATTTGGCAAGGGGAAATTATATTTTGGACTCACTTTGTTGAGATCTCGATAATCCATGCATATCCTGATTTTTCCATATTTCTTCTCCATTGGAACAATGTTATCCAACCAAGTGGGATACTTGGTTACTTCGACGACCTTTGATTCGATCTACTTCATGACCTCTTCTTTTATCCTTCAACTTAAATCGGGCTTGAACTTTCTAGTTTTCTACTTTACCGGACAATACTCTAAATTGATAGGAAGCTTATCGGAAACAATATCAGTGCTTCACCCTGGCATATAATCATAAGACCATGCAAACACATCAATGTATTGTCTTGAGAAGTTTGACCGATTCTTCTTTTTCTGTTTTTCCCAAATGGACACTAACTCGGGTTTCTCTGACTGACTCTTCATCTCCCAAGTTTACTATCTCTTTCTCGTCCAGGTTGGGATTTTTATCATCTTCAAGGTCCTCAAGTCCTCGGTAAGGTGTTCAGGAATCATAGTTTCCTCATCATATTCTTCACATTCATCTTCATTGACCTTACTTGGTTCACCGTGTTCGTGACATGTCATGACATTGGCAAGTTTAGATTTATTTTTACTGAAAAGAACAATAAATCAATAATGTTAGATAGAAAGAGTTTAAATGTATATATTGGAGGGTAATTCACAAAGAAAGAATAATTTCTTTAAAATAAACAAGGCTTTCATTGGAATTTTAAAAAGGCGTACAAACTTTGGTCATGAATCATGTCAACGTGATTCATTTCCTTTTTAAATATTATGATGAAAATAAAGTGACATAAAGGGTGGTTTTTGGCCTCGTCCAAACTACACCGATTTTCAAAAGTAAAACTTCAAATCTTGTCTTTGTCGACCAAGCCATTCGATGAATCATAAGTGAAGTGGCCATCCAATTCTGTAGCATCTCTTCAGGTTTGGCATCTCGGATGGTGGGTGTTGTGGTGCATTCTTCCAAGATCACAGCACAATCTTCTTCATCAAACAATCCTCCCATCCCTTCCACTAGACCATCAATCTCAGGCTCTAAAGCTTTAGCAACAAATGACTGGTACAATTCTGGAATAGGCTTCGGTATATCACGGTCATGCTTCTTCCTTGCTTATGCTTTGAATAATTCCTCTTCTTTTGGGTTATAACCGACGCCAAAGTGGAAATTTTTAAATGGGATAGGAAAAGGTTTAGATATGCCATCCAAATTCTTGAGTAACCCAAGCCCAGGTTCAAAACCGCTTTTTAGCATAGTCGTGGCAAGCATTTTATACACTGGAGGCATTGGTACTTGTGGTGTCGTATCTTCAAAAGCAGCATTCATTATCTCCGCCATGTGAAAGTTAGTACCTTGAGAGGAATCTTCAATAACTGGAATAGAGAAGCCAGGGTAACTACAATTACTCCCTTCACCATGAATGACAATTTCATGGTCCTCCCAGATGAACTTCAAGATTTGATGCAATGTGGATGGAACTGCTCCGACCGCATGAATCCATGTTCTTCCTAGCAACATATTGTAGCTTGTGGATATACCCATCACTTGGAATTCAGTGACAAATTCTGCAGGCCCCATTTGGATACACAAGTCTACCTCCCCCATGGTCTCTCTTTGTGAACCATCAAATGCCCTTACATTCATGCGACTTTGACGGATTTTTCAAAAATCATAATTTAGCTGAGTATGGGTTGATAGCGGGCAAATATTAAGTCCTAATCCATTATCAATCAATACACGAGCTACAAATTTGTCCCTGCACTTGACGGTGATATACAAGGCACGATTGTGCATCACTCTCTCGATTGGTAACTCTTCTTCTCGAAAAGAGATTTGGTAACTACCAATCACATGAATAACCATAGAGGACAAATTCTCATCACTTGTTCCCGTCGGTACATATGCTTCATCAAGTACCTTCATAATGCTTTTCGATGGTACTCGAAACTCATTAATAGAGCCCAAACAGAATTTTGAGCGGGAGTTTTCTCCAAATGCTTGACAATTGAATACTCCTTAGGTTGCATTCTTCGCCAAAACTCTTCAGCCTCACCCTCTGTGATCGGCCTTTTTTGGTTCTCCCTTCTTCATGTTTCTTGAGTTAACTCTTCTGGAACATAACATCTTCCAGAATATGTCATCCCTTGGGATGTAGCCGCCTGGACAATAAACTTTTCTTTGGGATGCTCGTTACTTCTTTCCTTTGCCAAAGCGAATGCCTGATGAGGTGCAGTTATTACAACAAACTCTGGGCGGCCCTTTATGGTCAATTAGGCCACTATTGATGTGAGCGAGTTGACATTTGCTTCACTTATAGTACCATTAGCGAGACAATCTTAGTCTCTTTCAATAATATTGATGGTCTCTCCCCCATGAGTCGGCAATGGGTTAAGATTCACATTGGGGCAGGGGCCTGAAGAGTGATGACTCTTTATTGATAAAATCTTGAATCTTATGTTTTAAATTGGTACATCCTTCTATATCATGTCCTGCCCCTCCAGAATGGCAAACGCATCGTTGATCGCCCAAAAGAACTTTGTTGTGGGATTAATTGTCCTTGCGTCTACTGGTTGGATCAATCTTGCCGCTCTCAGATGCTCAAAGAATTGGGTACGTGTTTCTACCAAATGGGTGAAAACTCTGGGGGGCTTTCTTTCGAGGTTAGGGCGGGGTAAATTATTTGTATTTGAGTTGTTTTGTCCAAGACTTTGGTTGGATTGTACATTGGCTTGGTGATTTGGTAGTTTATTTTGGTAGGTTGGTGGTTGATTTTGGTAGATAAGTGGTGATGGTTGGTAGTTCTATGGTGAATAGTAGATTGGGAGTGGGGCTTGTGGAGGTGGTTGGTAATTCTTTGTGGTGGAGAATCGGTTGGAGTTTCCAATGGCAGAACCAGACCCAAAATACCTTTGTGGCCTTGTCCTTGGGATAAAAGATATAACAGAGACATCCTCTTTCTTTTTCCTAGCGAATCCTGCGGCCATTGATGGTGAGGATTTGTTGGCGTCCTGCAAAGCAGTGAGACTTGTAACCTTCCAGATCTGAGGCCATCCTCTATGGCTTCTCCCATTCTGATCAGCTCCGTAAACTTATGTCCCATCATGGGCAACATCCTTTCATAATACTCGGGCTGTTGAGCTCGAATAAAAGCACATATTATTTCGCTTTTAGTCATCACAGGTTGTACCTTTGCATCTTCTTTCCAGCAACACGCATATTCACAATAGTCCTCCGTGGTCTTTTGCTTGATTTTTTCCAAATAGTATCTATTAGGGATAACTTCGACATTAAACTAGAATCTTTCCAAAAAATATTTGGCCAGAGCCCCCCATGTAGACCACTGACGGAGTTCTTGAGATGTGAACCATTTTAACGCCTCCCCACTCAGACTTCAACTAAATAACCTCATAATCAATGTAACATTTTTCCCAATACCCACAAGTTTGTCACAATAAGCTCGCAGGTGAGCCATGGGATTGCAATAGAATTGAAGGTTTCAAATTTTGGAATTTTGTAACTTCAGGTATTTCCAAGTCAGGGTGCATGCAAAGGTCTTCATACTCAATTCCTGTGATTTTCCTTGAAGTTTGAACACTTTTAACTGCTTCAGAGATGGCCTCCTTCATGACATTCATTTCTTGTTCACGTTTTTCTTCTCTCAGCCTCCACTCATTCTCCATCTCTTTATAGTGATCCTGCTCCGGTTGAACGGGAAAGCTAGAACATGGTCAGGGATTGTATAGGCCGGTGGAGTTTGGAATGTTACGGAAGGGTATGTCGGATGGCTAGGCAAAACACGTGGATTATTAGAGACTTGGGGTGGGATTTGGTTGGTTGGTGTGAAGTTTTGGGAGTGATTAGTGTTAGGTGCTTGGTTCTGATTTGGTACTGGTGATGGTGTTTGGTAGGAAGTGTTGGCGTAAGGAGTGTTGGATACTGTTAAGTCAATGGTATGAGGATTAGGAGTGGAAGTGACGAGTCCTGTGGTATGGGTAGGGAAGTAGTTGAGTAACAGAGAACTTAATGATGGAAAAGGAGGAGGAGGTCTTCTAGTTTCAAGGAGTGGTTCATTCGATGCAATGGCCAGTTTGGCCAAATCTTTGGTTTGTTGAAGCTCTTCCTGCATATCTGCAATTCGTTGCATTAACTGAGAGATCAACTCACTCTGATCAGTGAGTTCAGCATTTCTGATGGTCACATCGACTATTCCCGTTTCTTCAGAAGTACCAGTCATTTTGCTTTTGCCTTTATCCAAAGAATGATCCGGGAAGGATGGTATGATTGTTTTAGATCTTGTAAAGTATAGATGGTCGACCAGTTTGATTTCAACACAAATCAATTTTTACCTGTAGAGAAAAATAACTCAAAACACATATATGTTAGTCTTTGTTTTTAACGAGATACGCAAATAAAATGACATAAAAATAAACACATAAGTGTCATTTTGCTTCAAGCAGATTAATCCGCGGAAATATTTTGGGTGAATGGGAGGACTCGAATGGAAAGAAATCTTTCTGTGATTGAATTAGGAAGGTCGACTTGCATAGAACGTTGTTAAATTCTTCCACTCATATGCTTTATAGATGAAATTTTCAGAATCTTTCAGTAATAATGGATAATAAAAATTTAAAAGACAGGGACAGAGCCTTAAGTAGGCTGCCTACGTATCCACCAAGGAAATCAGGCCCGACGTAGTTCGAATTACATAAGATAACTTAAACCTACCCTTTTCGAAATTGATAGAGAGACTAGGCTCAAAAAGAGCTTCCTATGTACCCCCTATGGGCTCAAGCCCTGCGTAGTTCTTGATTACCAATAAGCTTAAAAACAAAATGATGAACATGAGAGATGCGTTATATGAACCTAAATCTACCCCAAATTCCTTTCTTTCCTTTTTAGCCATAGGGTGACAATCCGGTGCTCTCATCATCTGAACCTTCTTTTGTTTTTCCTTTTCCCCTCATGGAATAAGTACTCCCAAAATTTAGCTTTTTTGCAGTCGCTTTAGTGATATTAATTATCTCTTGATCGATTTTTGCAATCTTTCTTTTCACTAAGGCTATTTCCATGTCAACCTCAATAATTCTCTCTCGTAGTGTCCATTCAGTTTGGTCCAGTATTGCAAGTCTCCTTTTGGCTGCAGCTATCCTCTCTTTAGTCTCGATAAATTTTTTGAACATTGACTCTTTGTTTCTCCGTCACTAACCGAAGCAATGGGCGGGATTGGTGTGTTGACGTCTTTTCCAGACATTCTAGCAAATCGATCTTCCTGTGGAGGATGAATAAAATTTTCTTTAGAGATTTGGACTAAATGATTAATATATTTCTGAGAAACTTGAACGACACTTCAAGAATAATTTGGACGGACTTTGTTGTTGTGAATTTTAATATATGCTTAGATTGCTCTAAAAACAATAGTGGATTAATTCTGCTTTAGACAAAATAACACATCACAACACATAGCAATTATATCAAGCAGCACACAAACAATTTATATCGCGTCCTAGATTTGTGACCTTTTTATGCCAAAGGTAGGCCTAAACGTCAAATATAATTTGATTATGATAGATCGATCCAAGCCATAATTTGTGACAAATCGAGTTTGGAAAATAGAGACCAAATATCTATCAAATACTAATAAATGGTACAACAAAGAGAGGATAAACTAAAAATACATAAGAATGACACAAATAGAGACAAATCTAAGACTCGGCCTAAATGTTGTTACCAACTATGCTCCGGAGGAAGTGACGATGACACTCATAAGTTGCTAGGCCCTGCTCCTTCATTATCCAAACATTGCATTATAGTTTCCATTTGAGCCCACATTTCAGGGGTGACCACATTTCAGGGGTAACCGCTTTGGTTCCGAGATGAGAATGTCTTATCCAGATCGTCGTCCCAATATCCTCAAAACCTTGTTCGCCTTCTGGACTCATGCTGTTGCGATCTTCTCGAAGCCACACCTGATATTCTGGAATTTCTCTTTTGGGTCCATTTCCTATATCCATCGTGAGAATATTGTTCCATTCATGAAGTATCTATCTGGCTCTAGGAACTTCGAAGTTTGGTCCGAAGGAAATTTTAGAAACCCTCATTTTGGCTCGAAGAGGGATTACTTGTGCTTGACCAAATTGTTGAAGTACGCGTACCGGAGCATATGGCTAGAGACCTTTCAACCCAATAAGCTCGATATAGTAGGACCTCCTGCATCATATATAGGCCAGGGAATGCAAGAGTAATGGATATTTCCACTGAATTTGGTTACTGGTGCGGGAGGCCAGATATCCATACCAGTCATCAGTACCAACCGGAGATACAAACATTTTTTTCAAGTCGAAAAAATTGTCAATATGATTTACGTTGCTAAATCATATGTCATCCATATTTTTACGCTAGTGAAAATGTTCCATTGCCCACACTTGTAAAAGAAGGTTGCAACCTTCAAAGAAGTTTATTTCCCCTCTCTTACATTTCCCAAGGGCTCGAAATATTTCTGCTAAAATCATGGGAACTAGAGTGAGCTGTTTGCCATTAACAACTTCAAAAAGTACGCAATCCACTAAACATATGCAGGTGCTAATATGACCATGTTCTCGTGGAAACACAAAAGTCCCTAGTAAAGCCACAACAAATGCGATAGGACTTCTAGCTTGCCAATGAACAAGAGTGCAAGAGAATTCCTTCCTGAACACTTTGTAACTATTCGAGCGTCCATACCTTTCATATATGTAATCTAGAGAAACCCAATTATGTTCGAAGCATCGAAGTTTCTTTTCATTTTTTAGTCCTAAGTAGCGAAGAAATTTCTTCCTTGATTGACTGTGAGGAATAATTTGACCTTTTTCTCGATACTTCAAACTGGTAAAATAATAGATCTCCTCCAATGTAGGTATTAGTTCAAAGTCTTTGAACGTGAACACAACATGATTTAGATCCCAAAACTGAATCAATGATTTAATAAGATGTTTGTCTGGGTTAATCTTGAATAGCATAGGGCGGCACCCCAACCTTTTTGCAATTGCTAGCTTTTAACTTGGAGTAAAATTATCCCACCAGGTCTTCAGTTTGTACGAAAAACCCTCAAACATCCTAATTTAGGGCACTTGGGGGACTGACTCCATCCTACAAGTCCAAAAATAAAATGAACATATAATTTCCAAACTCACTATGTCAAATTTAGGGTTGGATCCGTCCATCATTATCACGTTGCACAAAACATGATCATTGGTCGTACGTGAAACCCGTCTACATAAGGGTGGACTTCTTAAATGTCAAATTGATACCCAGGATCGATCCACCTAAGGCATATGCATGCATGACTTAAAGTGAAGGGTGGTTAGCTCTATCTTATGTTTTCTAAGATTTGACTTTCTACACACAAGGTTCCCGAGTGGACAACTCGAGTGAGGAGACTACGCGGTCACACGGAAAAAGATCCGGACACTTCGCGCATATGTCAACTCTCCTAACTTTGAGAATTTTGAAAAAAGTTTGCGGGTGCACAAAGCACACCTCGCGTGTACGTGTGATAATGTGAATTTCCAATAAGTGGAGAAATATGAACGAAATAACAGGTTATAAAGCAATAATAAAATAAACAATTTAAATAAAGTAGTAACAAAAAAAAATAGTTTAGATAAACAAAATAAGCAGTTTATATCACATAAGCATAAAAATAAAGCATTAGGCATGCAATAGAAGCAAAGAAGTAAGCATATGTTAAAACTATAATAATTTACCTAAGTCCGTTATGGTTAGAACCTATTAATTCCCTAAAAGAATCGCTATTTCTGTTATGCCGTAATTTTACTATCCTTAGAAAATTACTTTTTTGAAATGTTCTAAGTATAAAACAATTTGATAATAATACTTAGAAAGAGTCGCCACTTAATTTTTTGAAGAAATTAAGTAAACTTAATTTAAAATATTTCAACAGATTAAATCTCAATAAATTTAGAGAAAATAGGTAAGAGGTTCATATTTACGATTCAAAAAGGTTTTTAAGGAACTTGAAACATTCGCTAACACGCGATTATCCTATGACTTAGGTTAAATTTTTTTTTTTACTATTCTTAGGAACATGATTTAATATAATATAATAATTAAAAAAATTCGATCAACTTTAAGAAAATATTTAAACAAAGAATAATTTTTATTTTTATTTTAAGATAAATGAACCTTAATTAGAATTTTTGAAATTGATTATAAGTGAATAGAATTTAAGCGAATTAGATTTATTTTTTTAATCATTTTAAAAGATGATAACTCAAACCAAATTGATCAATTTAAGCATGAAAACTCATTTCAAATTAATGGAGGAATAAAAGCTTCGCCTAACTTAAAACAATTTTTAAAAAATAGTAAAATGTGGTTAAGTGAAAAGTATTAAAGAAAATATCTTTTAAGACCATAGATTTGACTTAACTAAAGATATTAATTTTATTCATATATTTGACATAAAAATAAATGATTGCAAAAGATGCTTAAATAGTAAACCAACATAAAAAATAACTCATCTTTTGGGGATTTAAGTAAGCTAATTACAAATTCTAAAGTTAGAGTTAGATGAAATTAGTCAACATAATCAAAACAATTAGGAGAGTGAAAGAGATAATGAAATTTGGCCCCTTCTTGAGCCAATTTCGCTGTAGATTTTTTGGTTTTAACCCAATCCCGTTTTTTTATATATATTGATTGTATATCAGTGTATATCAGCGCATAAATATCTCTTTCCATGTATCTTTTGCTTCCAAACACCTGTATTTCGCCTTAGCCTTATATTCACACATTTTCGACCTGTATATTGATGTATGAGGAACGTACACTGAATGTATACAATCCATCTTAGGACGTTCTGACACCTGCAATCTGGATTTCCAGCCCTATACTTCCGTTCTATTGCCTCGGCTGACTCGATAAGAGGTAACGCTAGGCCGTTGGCCCAATAAAGAGATGCAAAGAGAGGAGATGGGAGTTCATGGTGAACTCGGAGCAAGTTTCACATGCAAAGAAAGAGTGATGAGATGAGCATTCACGCTTAAGCTTATTCACAAGAATAACATAAAAATAAATAAGGCACGACTTTAATTCATAACAAGAGACTTTTCACAATAAGTAAGAGAAGGGAGGTACTGGAATTAACAACTATCCCATAAGTTGCCCATACTAAGGCTAAAATTAGATTTACACCTCTTTTTTTATTTTTTTGACATAGAACAAACACAATTGGTCCCAATAATGAACAAATAACCAACAGTAAATACTAAAATCAAGTATATTCTATCCTAATGACCAACAGGCAGCAAATAGATCAGAACGTGCCACTCAAAGCTAAAATTAATATTACTAAATACAAATTGGGACAGAGGAAATTAACGAAGGCCAAATTTTAAGAGTTTAGGCCAAGATGAATAAGCACTAATTCGACATAACACAAAATAACCCAAATAATAAACCTTTTCTTCCTAATTAACAGTGAACTTCAAATAGTGCAGAAAAGATGCACTCTATGATCTCTTACGGTTAAGCAAAATTGTAAACAACCCATGTGATACCATAATGAAGTTAAAAGCTTTATACATGTACAAATCACCAAGACAGTATAAAAAGAGTAAGGCAGGAATCGCGGTCATGAATGAGAAACAAGCATGCTTCATCATTTGGAGATAGATTGACAAAGCATCAAGACAAGAGCCATCAAAAACTAACACTGATGCACCAAGAATCTCCAGAAAATATGATGAAGCTGAAACGAGAGTTAGTATATGATTGTTAAATGAGCTTAAAACACCAAGAAACACGCATGAGAACAAACACAAAATAATTGAATAGAAGTTAAGCGACTAGCATATCAACAAACTATGAATGACACAACCTACAACCTCCCTATCAACCCATTTTCCAGATCCTAAATCAACATCACAGTAGCTAGGTAAAAAAAAGACAACAAAAATAAGTAACTTCAGATTCGACAACATCAAACAAGTGTTTGCGGAGCAAAATAACGACAGCAAAATCCAACAAATGAGCAGAGGAGCAACAATGATAAATACATAACACAAAATTAATTCTACTTTAAGATTGATTCACTGAAACCGGTTGAAAACAACACATTATATTAAAACATCACTAACCCAGCACCTGATAACGAACCAGCCATAGAACAGAGGTTATCCGGCATCCAAAATATAAATAGGAAAGATATGAGTAGAGTGTTGTCGAGGAAGAAGTGTTACCTTTCTCCGGGCAGTGAACGGGACAAACGAGCTTAACAATGAAGACGAATCGACCCCACTTTGACCTTGACTCGAGCGAGAAGAGGATCGATATAAAAAATAGCTCTCAGTTTTTCGTTCTCTCGAATAAGAAAAGTAAACTTCTAGATTTTTAGAATGTAAAATCTCTTGTCTCTAACCTCTAAATCCCTCTTTTCAAATTCTATTTTTTTTTCTTTTCCGCTCTCCCTGCCCCCTAAAACTTCCTCTTCTATACATTGAAAGAAAGAGATATTTATAGGCTCAGAATCGAATTGAAAGAGTGGGAAATTCAATTTGAAATTTGAATTTCTTTGCCCTTTTTGAGACAATAGTGAAAGATTGAAAATCCCTGAAAAAGAGGAAAAGGAACAGCGATGTGATAGGTTAGGTTGCTAGGGTTATGGGTTTTGCAGATGATCACGTTTTCTGGGTTCTTCGCGATTTCCGTTGTTCTTGCGTCTGGTTTTGGACGATATGGGGTCGTCTGGTTCTTTTGGTATTGCTGATGTATCGTTTCTCGCATGAAAAAGACGCAGGGGTCGTTTGGTATGTTGTTGTTTGTAGAATTGGGTTTCTTTGGTATTATTGGGCTGGGAATGAGTTGGGTTGGAAATTTAGGAATGGTCCTGGGTTGATTTAAGTGGAAGTTGGTTGAAAGGCAGTAAATGGCTTCTATAAAATTGAAAAAAATAAGGGCCCAATCTTATTAACCAAGTGGGTTCAAGGTGAATTAAATGGTTAGTTTTGAATTAAGGATTTAGCCTAATTGATTGAAATTATGGTCAATTGAAATTAAGAACTTAGTCAAAATAATTAAATTTGTGAATTCGACTAATAGTTAAATAAGATGAATTAGTATGATTAATTAACGAGTTTCTTAATCTTAACGAAATAATCAACTTATTAAACTATATTATTTGAAATTATAACCATAATTTAAAATAAACTAATTTTATAAAATAATTATTAAAATAAATCTTTTTTAGACGACTTTCAAATATTCATAAAATATACTAATTACATATACATAATTATATGAAACATATATATTATTTAAAAATTATAAAAATGATTCCACTATTTAATCTAACTTGCAATATATATATATATATATATATATATATATATATATATATATATATATATATATATATATATATATATATATATATATATAATTAATTATTTTAAAAATCATTTGAAATTGAAGAAACCCGATGATTAATTCATATTGTGGAGGGTAAAAATTGGGCGTCAACATTCTCCATCCAACACTTTCAAGGCGAATGTCCTATAATTAGGCATTTTCTCCTTTTTTAGATCATCCATGTTTCATCTCATAAGTTCTGAGATTCCCCACAAGTTCATCAAGTGTCATCATAGAGATGTGTTTAGCTTCTCTTATAGCAGTAACTTTTACATTACATTTGTTCTTTGAAAGGATCCTTAACACCTTGTAAAGATGTTCTTCACTCGTAAGAACATTTTCTAATGATGACAATTCATTTATCAACTTAGTGAGTCTAGTAATTATTTCGAGCAGAGACTCACTATCTTTCATTTTGAAAGTTTCATATTTAGTAAATAGCATAGCTACTCTGAATTTCCTCACATGATTGGTTCCCTCATGAGCATTAATCAGTGCATCCTAGATTTGTTTGGTAGTAGTAAAGTTTGAAATTCGGTTGTACTCATCTGGTCCAAGACCACAAACAAGAATGCTTTTTATCTTAGCATTTTTCTTGAGGGATGATAAATCATCCGCAGTGAAGTAAACTCTTACTTATGGTACTTGAACTACATCAACAGTCTTCATAGGTATGATAGGTCCAATCGTTATCCTATCCCACAACATGTAGTCTTCCCCTTGAATTTAAAACTTCCATGCTAGTTTTCCACCATCCAAAGTGAGACCCATTGAACATTGGGGGTCTGACAGTTGTTTGCCCTTCGCTGTGACAAATAGGTGGTGGAGAATTCATCTCGATCTTTTATCTTAGGTGTTAACCTGTAAAAGATAACTTTGTTCTGATATCAATTGAAATTCTACACAGCGTCAATTATCTAACTTTTATCTGAAATAACTTAAGTGACCAACATGACTAACGAGTTTCAGAGAAGTTATAAAGGCAGTAAAGTAAGAACACAATATTTTACGTGGGAACACCAGGCTCAAAAGGTTTAAAACCACGACCTGCTCCTCAACAGGAATAACCCCAACTTCCCTAAATGACTACGAGCCTCAATAAACAAAGGATATCACAAGAGTTTATCTAAACTAAAGATCAACTACTTAATCTCAATTCTACCACACACCTCCAAGGTATGTGTTCCCAGTGTCTTCGAGTTGCACTCAACTTGATGACTAAGATGCTAAATTCAGTTTAAAAATCAAAGATCTAGAAATAATTAAAGTCACAAATACTAAGAAAGCTTCCTAGATTTTTTTTCTTTTATATTCTTTGATCAGCAGCACTTCAAAAATCAATCTCTCAATTGTTTTTCTATGTAATTGCCAGATTATTCTGGACGCCTCTTCTTCTATTTATGCTCTTGTTTCCTGAAGTCTTCTACTCCTTCAGTGACTCCTCATTCTCTTAACCACTTGATTCCATTTAGAGTTCTTGTTGCAATGAAACACTTTCATAAAATAGAAGTCCTTCTTGAAATAGTTTTTCTTAGATGACTTTGCCAACGTGTTCCATGTATTTCGTCATTTATCAAAACAATGCATATCCCAACAATAACCAAAGAAGGTTTAGATAACTCCGTACACCTCACACTCAACACTTTCATGTTTGGAAGAAGTGAGACCAGTGAAGATGCAAGAAGTATATCGCAGGGAGTCATAATCTTGAGCTCAGAAATTTTCTTGCAACTCCTTCCAATTTTCTCAATAACATATGCAGGTTCTTCTAAACTAGGCATCGTCAGTGATTCAAGATCTTTCTACTCATAAAAATCACTACATAGCACTTGCTTTTCTAGTTTTTCACAAGCAGGCATAACAAGGTGTTTAAGCTGTGGACAACTGAAAAGAGGAGATTTAATAAGCTATTTCTTGATTTAAGGTACAATACTATAGAAAGATTAAAAATTATCAGGGAAATACCTCTTGGCAGTATAATTTAACTGATTGTTATCAATATACAAATTGTAATGGAAGATCAATGTCAGTATATTTCCATGACTAAGGTTCAAACAAATCTTTAGGATGCGGGTCAATTTTTCACGAGATGGAATGTCGACATATATATATGGAGGTATTGAAACTCTAATAAAATTTACTCCACTACTGACAAGTCCAGTTTTTTCCAGAGACGTTGGCAGAACTAGCCGATTGCCAAGCAGGACAAACTTGAGGAATTACAGAGATTAATGGAAAAGGTCGAAGGACTGGAATATCTTCACCAGCATATCAATGTGAAGGTCCTCCCATCTCCTTACAGGAGAATTTCCTTCTTCCATCACAACAACTTCAATCTTTTCAATCTCCTAAGTTCTTGTAGAACCAAGAAAGGTTATTACTTCTCTAGATCCAAGAAGAATAAAAATTTAAGCCTTGCAATATACAGAAACATAGAAGAGAGTACAAATACGTCCGAGGAGTACTGTGATGCCCAAAAGTGAAGAAACAAAGAAAATATAACCTGGAATTATGTTGGTTGTAGATACCGACAGAGAACTAAGTTCTTGATGGCATAGCTGACGGAAGTATCACATTTTTTAATGTTAAAGACAACTATGCTCACAAAGTCAAGTATATGTAAGATGGCCATGTAATTTGGTATGGAAGACCAATCTACCTATGAAGATAAATGGAAATGTACAGTTGTTTTTTTACATATTTTATAAAGTCATAGTAGGAAACATTGATCATAAGTAAGTTATTATAAAAGAAAACCTTGTTAGTATATTATTGATCCCTAAAATTTTCCCCCAGTGAAGTCTATAACATAATTTATTTTTGAAAGTATGACTAATTAGTGATTCTTAGTAAATAAAGGTAGATGTATTAATTTTTCAATATAAAAAAGAGAATTGTCATACCTCAATTCAAATTTGACTAATTATTTCATTGTATAGTAAAACCTCTACAAATTAATGTAGGTAAGACCATGAAATTTTATTATTTTATAAAGATATTATTTAATTGATAAATTAATATTTATTAATTTAAAGAATGGTTTGAGATTTAATGAAGGTAATGTGATTATATCAAAATCATTGTATATTTCTGATTTATGTATCATATTTATTGATTTCACATAAAAAAATATTATGTATAATGTACAACGAATCTCAGAATCATTTTATCTTACTAATTTCAACCTTGTGATGCTGGATAATAAGAGCTTTCAAGATGTATTATTGTAACAAATTTTATCATAGGATATTAGAAGGCTATGAAGTGGGACAAATTGATCCAACAAAGATTAATTTTTTGGATGCTATCAATTTTCCAATCGTTGCTTGGACAACAAATGTTCAACAATAGACAATAGCAAATTATTTTCGATAGTGTAAAATTCGTTCGGAGGATGCAATATGATAGAATTTGAATGAACCCACTTGTGAAAACGTCATTCATGAATTTAAGGTCATGATTAATGATCTAGGTTACCACAATAAAATGGATGTCAATAACCTATTGGATTATCCGGGTGAAAGTGATACATATTCAGAAGTCGAGAGTTTAGAAGAAATTGTAGATATCATCGGAAAAAACAATGTTGATGATGAAGTTGAAGATGATACTATATCTTTGGAACCAATTACGAGTAAGCAAGAACTTATCGCATCTAGATTTCTTTACAATTTTATGGTGCACTTCGAAAAGACAAATCGGAGCTCTTTGGTGCAATAAGAAAAGTTAGAGATGAACTTCAACTACATTAAAATTTTAAGAAAAAACAGAACGTAATAAAATAATAATACACTAAATTTTCTTAGAATGTTTGATCTTTTAAAGAATTATAAATTTATGATATTAATGAGACCATATATTTATATAGGGGCCTTCTGAAAATATATATCTTATCGAAATTGATGATTTTTTTAATCGACTCAAGTTGGGACTGGAGAAAAATATTATTTTAGTGAGATTATTTATTTACCAAGTATAATTTATAGAGATTTTACTGAGATAGTACTTTTTTGGTAAAATTTTGTTTATAAAATTAAAAAAATAAATATATATAACTCATTTGGCCTAACACCTAAATCTATTAAGACATAACAAAACAATCTAACATACACAACCCAGTTCACAGCCCACTTTAGATCCAACCCTAAAACTAATCCCTATAAATACTTACTTAAGTCTAGGGTTTTCAGATCAACCTTTTTCCTTCAGCGCCTCCATCCATAACCACTTTAAAGATGTTCCCTCTTTGGCATAAAAAGAAGTTCCGCCTCCTTATCATATGGATCAATCTTGAATTCTTCTCATCGCTTCATTGTTTATCATCTAAATAAGAGTAAGTTCTTAATCTTCCTTACTTCCTTGCTCATACGCCTATTTCAACTAACCAAAGTGTCTTTGTAGTTGTGTTCTCTAATTTAGTAGAATGTGATCCTTACTTCTGGATCTTGTATCAAGGAACGAAGCTTAATTATTAGGTTGGTGATTTGTACTTCTCTTTTTCCGTTCTTTCCCTCATCTTGGAGTTCTACTGTTTATGCAACCTTATAGGTGGTGCTTGAATGGAGGGAATGAGTAGCTTCTTTCCGCCTCCTCATACTAGTAATTAAAACTTCTTCTAGGTTAAAGCATCTCCTTCTGCCCCAAATCCTTCTATTTTGCCAAGTCATTTTTTTAACGAAAATAGCCTACGCTAAATAACATTTCACATTTCTTATTTGTCATGTGTGTTTTGTAAATGATTTATATGTGAAAAAATCTATTTTGTGGATTCTCCTTCCCAATATCTCCTTATTGGTGATACTTTTAGATATGGACTTTTTTAAAATTTCATTGATAAAAATCTGTGGCGGAGTCAATAATTTTATCAAGGGTGTTCATACTTTTATGACAGGGGTGGCTTTAGATTTTTTAACCAGGATTTTAGAAAATAATAATAATTTTTAATTTTAAAAGGAAAAAGTCAAACACTTAATGATATCCTTGGATTGTTTTGATTAATAAAAAGAGAACTTTTTGTTTTTAATTTTAACAATAAAAGAGAGTTTTCTTTTTTTTTTCTTCAACAACAAAAGAGGACCTTTGTTAAAGTGAAAACAACTAACTGTAGTTGTAGAAGCCTAGGGTCATACCCAGGCCCTTGAGGAAAATTTGCATCGCTTTAACCATTGAGCTATATCTCTCTTATGTGTTAAGGGTATTCAATAATTAGTATATACTATACAATATCTATATTTAACTTGTATATTCATAAAAAATTGGTTGAAGGGTGTTCATCTGGCAATCCTTGAATGTGTGTAGTTCTGCTCATGTTTATAATTCTTCTTCATTTCGAATCCATGCTTTGAAAATTCGTGAATATGCAATTTCCTTTTTATATAATCATGTTTCCCAAGTAGTATGTAACCTGATTCTCTTCCTCATTATGCTGAAATCTGTGTTGTTTACCTTGTAAGCAATCCCTAATTTCTTCAATTGTTTCATTTATTATCCACAAACTTACTAAATAGTACTCATATTATTGAAATGAAAAAAGGTAGAAATTGTATATGAAAAATGATTGATAAATGTAACTTCCATACCAAGAATAAATTTGCATCCGATGTAATTTTTTTTCTATTTTTGATGTCCTCATTGTTTATTTCAATGATGTTGCTCTTCAACAGAATTTAAAAGCAAATCTAAGTTCTTTGATATTCTTAATCTCATGGTAACTAGAAGCTACGTAGGTGAGACTTTGGGTGGAGAGCTCCTTTAACCTCTTTACAAAATTAAATTTCAGTTATAATTTTGGCTAACAAACTATATAATTTATTTTTAAAAAAAAGGCTAAGGAATATTATTATTTTATTCTCTTTGAATCATTATATTTGAAACAAAACAAGTGAGTTATTGCTCATTAATTTTTGTATAATGGTGTTTTAAGGAAAATTTCTCATTACTTTCTTTATTGAGGAGCTTTATTTTAAATTCTAAGGACCTAGAAGTAATAATACATGTTAGAGTATGACTGAAGTATCCACCACTTTACAATAGTATCAGCATAAAGAAAAAAGAGGTGACTAGTGATCAAGGTGCCTCTTAACATATATTTTTTCATCATAGATTTATGTTCTTAAGAAAGTATGAAGATGCAATCTAATAAAGACTTAAATATACATAGAAGTGTAATAAAAAGCATATTTTAACAATAATCTTTTTTTTCCTACTTAATATAAAGAATTGAGATGGAGGAGGCATGATTGTAGCGACTTTTAAGTTTTGTACCACTTCAAAATACAAATAGATATATTGGCTAAAAAATAGTAAGACTGCTTTTCTGCTACTTAAACTTTTCTGCAATTGATTGCAAGTGTTTTCAATAATATTTAAGCATGCAAATCTTACGTGTCCCTGTGATTTAGAGAACATAATAGTCCTTATCCATTATTATAACATGAATGATCTTATAATTAATTGGTTCAAGTGTTGCAAAAGAAGATTAAGTATTATTGAATTATGACTTCCAACAATTTTGATTTTCATTATTATTTAAATAAGAGCCAACATTAACTCTCTCTAATTTCAGCTTCACAAAGTTATGTTGCTTCCTATTTAAAAGTGTAAATCAGAATCTTTGGAATTCTATAATTCAATAGAACCCGATATTCTCTTTATTGCTTAGTTCATCCATGTTATAACGGACAAGAACAATTTTTTTCCCCAGTTCTAAAGAACACATTAGGTTGGCATGTTTCAGACATGAATATTTGAAAAAATCATTTCGCTAATTCCAAGCCAAAATATCTAATATTCTGAGTAGTATAAAAGATAAAAATCAGTTTAATTGTGCTTGTTCCATCCCAATCCTTCTCTACAAGTAGAAAAAATATATATTATAGTTACAACCAAAAGATGGAATTTTTTTACACTTCTATGAATATGAATCTTTGTAATTGTGTATCACCATATAAAATTAAAACATACATATCTTTCGCTATTTGATTTTTTGAATATGTTATATAAGTATCTTTGTTTGGACATATGATATTGATATTACTGATTAAGTTTATTTTTTTTCAAATCTTCATAGTTCATGCAACAAATTCATTAATGGTCTGGGTGGAATGAAGAAACTCGAAAAGTTGATGTTGAAGATTATATCTAAGAGCAATACCTTGCAGTGAGTTTTATATATATATATATATATATATACTAGGTAAATTTCCCGCGCTTTGCGCGGTGGTGAACTACGTCAATAATCTACTTCTGAATATTTGATAATATAAGTGTTTTTGAGAGGGTACAACCCTACAATAAATTGTCAAGAATATTTTATCCAAAGAAGAAATGAAATATTTTTTTAATCTTAAAATGAAAAAGATTTGATTCTATGTCTTTATAAATTTTTTTATTAATTCTTATTTTACTATAGTAGTTCATCACTAAAGTCTTCTGAAAATATATTTAATTGTTTCATTGTCTATTCAAAAGGTGGTACAAACATTTTATTCATCAATTGCAAGAGGATTTCTCCTATTCAAGGCCTCTACATACAAAATCTTAATATTATACATCCTATATAGTTAGTTGCGTACTTGATAAGTTAATTAAAATATAAAAATACATCTCTTGGAGTTCAATAAAATAACGTATGTCACTCAAATAATTTTGATTAAATGATGTCTTGGCAAGTCCCTTATTCAAAATCATAAGCAGTCGATGACACTACTTTGATAGTCAAAAGACATATTTGTTGTTTATGTATTTATAAGGAGATAATTATTTCTTTAATATTTGATTAATATATATTCATCCTACTTTGGGGGTAATTCATTGACTTCAAATTCAAAATTTGAACCCCAAACGTTTGATTAAGGTTGAGTACAATAATTATCATCCCACTACATTCCTTTATTTTTTGGATGTCACTAATCGATTGAATGCTTCGATAAGATAAAATTTGAATAAATAATTCTCTAAGGTAGTGTGGACCACCATAACTTTTTAACACTCAAATTCGTTTCTTGGACATCCCATGAATATTTTAGCCACTAAAAACTCTATAAAGATCAAAGTCATGTATTTTACAAGTTTAAGAATTCTAATACATGACACCAATAGTCTAATGATTACATCAAACTCTTGATTAACATATCTTTACTTCAACATAATGATCACAAGCATAAACAAAAAAAATAAAGTTTAAAACATATACTCAAAAATAAAACTTAATCATAAATTAATGATCGTAAAAAACATATAAGGATCTGTAATAATAAAATAAAATATAAAGGAAAACATCGAGCCTACTTAATGCACATTCTTCCTTTAAGGAAATTATTTTATTCTAGTGCCCGAGGTTTAAAGGAATGAATCCTCTCACGATGGAACGACTCTATTCACCATATGTTGATAGAAAAACAATGTTGTTAGTAAGTCAGGAGCAAAGTACACGAATATTTAATTGTGCAGAAGAAGAAGAAGTTCAGAATTTTTGTTGTTTTGAAATGAGAGGAAATCCCTCTATTTATAGACAACAAAGGGTAGTGTGAATAAATTTTTATTGTGCCTTATCGAAAAGGTCACAATTGGACAGGTCAAAATCTTTCATAAAAGTCACAACTCTTCATTTAATTTGCAACTCTTCATTAAAATTGCAACTCTTCATAAAAGTCGCAACTCTTCGTAAAAGTGGCAACTCGTAATAAGAAATCACAACTTTTTGTAAAAGTCGCAACTTTTCATGAAAAGGAAGGCTAATTTTGAAAATAAATAAGTTAAAAGACAATCCTGACATGTGGTGACGCCACATAGGCGGGCTTAGGGTTCTCTTTTATATAAATATATGATATATATATATTCTGGTATGAATTTTCACAAATTTCATGACATTGATTCTAATTTTTCAATAATAGAATCTAATGGTCACCAATGGATGTTATTGCTATATGATTTTTTCTTCCTACAAATTTTCATGTCCAAAACAATCAATATCTAAAATAAATGAAATTCTGATTGATTATATTCCTACACAGTTCAAAAGTAAGTGGTGAAAGAGGGTGAGTACTTTCTATATGAGAACCCACAAAAATTTCGGCAATTTCATACTTAAACTGTTTTGAAAAATATTGCCTTATTGACATTTCTTTACAAAATTTCGGTACTTCCTATATTACCCCCAAAAAACCTTTTTTGGTAGTATACGCCATTTTATTAATTAACCACAAATGAAAATAAAGTTCTGGCCCAAGCCCAAAATAAGACAATCAAAACAACTTATTTCTAATTTTATTAGGGCAAAGCCCACTTTCATTAAACCTATCTATAAATATTTACTTCTTTCTCCTCACAATGTTGCCTCCTTACTCTCGACACGATGTTACTCTTTACTCGTTCTCTTGTGGGTTGTACCGGCTCCTGATCTCAACAGTCCCATCTCCCTTCTTCTCACACAAGATGTGTCACACAAACAAGGTAATGTAATTCAGATCTTCTTCCTTCTTTTTCTTCATCGTTGTTCTAATTAACTCTATTGTTTCTCCAAGTGAAAGAGTTTTATTTGTTGGAAAAATTTATTCTAGAATTTTGAATTTTCTTTTGAGTTTAAAAATGGGCTAAAAAGAAAAGTCCTTTATGGAGAGAATCAAAGGAAACTCTTCAATTTCTTAGCTAGAAGATGTTTATTAGTCTATTCCAAAACATACATGTAGTCATTACTTATTAATAAATCTCTGATATATATATTTAGTGATTCAAGATTAAATTATATTCATGTAGTGGTACCCATACATCTCACATGGGATATGAATTAATAATCATGGATATGAAGACCACCGAGTATATTTGGAGTATTTTGAATACCTTAGAAGATTAATGAATGAAGCGTGAAGGGTTTACAATATGCTAACGTGGAAATGTAAGCAAGAGTATGAATGTAACTAGTTTGGGTTAGTTTCTCTACTATTATAAATAGTAGTACTAGGATATATTTTAGGGGTTTAGTTTTTGAATGAACATTTGAAGTTTAGGCTGCTTTGTGAGTTTGGGAAAACCCTCATACTTGTTCAATTGAATCTTCTTAATTTCTTGGGTAAGTCTTCACTTGTATGAGTTCGATTTCTGTTCACCCTTAGAATTTGTTCTGATAAATATTGAATATCTTTTATTTGCTAGATCATTCATTTTTTCTTCTAAATCTATCCATCTTTCTTTCTATTTCTTAGTCATATATCTCCCTTGCTTGATCGTAGTCCACTTTATTGTTCTTGCATCTAGAATCACATCAATTAGTATCTCGCAGTTTTTCTTTATATTTCTAAATCATATATCTTGATTGCTTGATTGTGGTTCACTTTATCATTCTTACATCGAAAATCACATCATCTCACCAACACAGGTACTAGGTAACACTATCCTTCAAGGCATAAACAAGAGAAATCATCTAGGTCTATGCCAGAAATTGTACTTGATACTTCATGCTTCTCAACTCCTTTATTAATGACCAGGTAACAATTTCTGTTGTATGATAAAAAAATTACATTTTTGATGCAAAAGGAACCTCCCTTTAGTGAACACAATATTTGAATTGTCTTTTTATTATGTTCCATGAACTATATTATTCTTGATAGGTATTAAGTGAATTTAGGTGCACCTCCAATCTCTGAATTTCTTTATATCTTTCAAATCCAATTATTAGGTTAAGATAGTGGTGAAAAATTGGAAGTATAAATTATACATATTACCTACACATCCCTTCTTCCTCACCCTGATCCAAAATACAAAGAGAATTGACCCTAACTAGCTTGAAATCGACCTGTTATTGTTGTTTATATGAATATTTTTTTGACATATGCTTTTATCATAACTTTCACATAATGCCTAAATGTTAATATTTTATACTAGTATGATCAATATATTGCTTTCTTCGACATTTCACTTAATTTTTGCTTATTCTGATATTGGATTAATTAGTATTGTGTAGTTCAATATGATTTGGAGTGTGAAGGAGTTATTATTGTTCACATACCTAATGTAAAGTGTCACTTGGCTTGGACCACAATGATCCATCGCTTATGTAAAAATACAAGACATAATTTTTTTTATCTTCAATAATATATTTTTTTCCATATTAAAGTATTTAGGCGACCTATCAAATGTTGAGACATCAAATACTAGAATTTCTTGATTTTAAAGGAGTATGCTTTGCGTACATTGATAGTAAACATATAATTATTATACATGTATTATATATTTACACAAATTTATAGGGAAGTGATGTAGAGTCTTCCATGTCTGAAAAAAGAAAAATTAAAAAATGGTCTTAGAGCAAAAAATATTATTATTGCCTTAATTAATATCCTCTTTAGATGTTGAAGTGAATTTGATTGTTCAAATGAGACAGAAGAGAAAATTGATTAAATTTATAAAAAAAATTAAATTTATTATATCAAAGTCTTCAAACGATCAATATTTATTAAATTGATGGTGAATCTGATGGTTCAAATGAAAATTTTATTAACCCTTTTGAAATTATTTGAATTCATTTTGACATAGTCTAGAATTTATATAGAACTGTGAATTAAAAACTATATCGACATTTGTGAATTTATCATTCATAGCAGAGAAATTTGTTTATTTTCCTATTATAGTTTATCTAATGAAATAAATTGAATTTTTTTTTTTTACTTTTCTAGCAATTGGTCAATCATGTTTTCGTAATTTTTCAACTTCAAATTCATTAATCTTGAGGAAAAGCCTTACTTTGTATGATCATGAATTATTAATTTAAATAATTCATTTATAGGTCTTGCTTTTAGCTTTTCACCGTATATGTTCTGTATAATTGAAGTATAAAAATTGAAACAGAAAGAGAATGTTAATAACAACAAGAAATCTGAAATACATGCAAATCTAGAAAGGAACAACAGAGTTATCAACTTAACAAACAAAAAGCAACAAGCTATTCATGGTGTATAATTCATAAATTCTACAATTAACTCCTTACTTGTTCATTTTAACAAGTAAAATGGGATTGACATAATACAAGTCAATGTAAGGTGTAGAATTAATAAATCATGTACCCTGAATAATTGCAAATGACAACAGCAAATACAACAACAAAAAAAAAAGTGAACTTTTCTATGCATAAACAGAAGTAATATTGTTTATCAAAATTAATAATATTAATATATTTTTAAAATGTGTCAATAGGTTTTGCAAAGCATATTCAAACTATATCACATTTTTATTCTATTGTGGTAGTATATTGCATCACCTGGTCTATTCCTTCTATGAAATTTTGCTAAACATTTAGATGACTGAAGAGTTTTCGCCATATACACTTATATATTATTGTATATTAATGTATGTCAACTATAATTTACATAAGCATGACACACAAAAATATATATTTATAAACACAACATATATCAAACATATATATCACATAACATATAATAATATGCATACTTGTATATCTTTGTGTGTGTGTATATATATATATATATATATATATCCAATATGTGTTGTGTATGTAAATATATATTTTCACCTCTGATGCGGATGTAAAGTAGAGTTGACATATAATAATATATAAGTGTACATGGAGGAAACTCTTTCGTCATCTAAGTTCTCAACAAAATTGTGTAGCAATAGACGAGGTAATGCGACGTACTACCATAATAGAAATTAAGATGTGTTATAGTTTGAATATGTTTTACAAAAATTATTAGACACATTTTAAAATATAATAATATTATTAATTATGATTAATACAAGTTTATTTCTGTTTAATCATAAAAAAGTTCACTTTTGTTGTTGTTGTTGTTATTAATGAGACATTCAACGGTGTTTTTAGGTGTATAACAAGGCCACCACCTTATATATGTAAAAATGAAAAATAGTGTCAACTAATGAACTATGTGTATGTCATAAAATATTTGTTTGTATTTATTTATTTTTTAGATGATGCCTTCGATAATTGTATTGAAAATCAACTAATTCTAAATTTTGTATTTAAGGGAAGCACTCGATGAATTATTCGTTTGTATTTATTTGGTGTATTTAATATTCATATTAGAGTCCAACTAATTTATATGTTTCTACAAATCAACACATTCGAGGGAAGCAATCTATGAAGTATATTTATTGTTTGTCTGATTTGTTCAATATTTATATTGGAGTTCAATTGATTTAGATTTTGCTACCGAGCTTCACAATCCAAGTAAACACTCTATGAACCCAACTCAATATTCATAGCCCTTTTATCTTCTGGCTTCGCAATGTCCCATGGAGCGGCTCAAGCGTATTAGTGACCTAAAGCAAAAATTAAACGGGGCCTAAAATTTAATTGTTAATATCTTTTATATAAATTATTTCTTCTAGTTTTCAGATAATATAACTATTCTTATTTTAAATTATTTTTCATTAGATATAGAACTCCAAATATGTCAAATTTCTTCTAATAATCCCTTCATTTTTCATGAAATCTTTACTTTTTCTACAAATAGTATTCAATATTTGTTAAAAAATAATAACTTATAACATATTATTATAACAAAATGAGGCCTGTTAAATTTGGGGGCCTAAGGCACATGTCTTTTTTTTTAACACTGTCGAATCACCCTTGAATGTCCGAAAGAGCAGCTCTGTAGCTGCAGTAGCTGTTGAACCAGTAAAAGTATTAAAGAATCGATCTTATAATGCTTCAGATGGAAAAAGTAAAATTTGAAGATAAAGTTTCAATTTTTATGGGTTTTATTTGAGCTTTATGTTGTGAATTATACGTTTGGGGTGGTGTTTTTTCATTGAAATAGGTGATGGGGATGCACCAAAATGGAAGAAATTGAGTTCAGAAGAACTTGGAATAAGTACATCAATGATTGCGAAACCTACAAGATAGGTTTTGAATGGGCTAAAGAAAAAGGGTATATGTTCAAGATGATTATTTGATTGTTTAGTTGTTTCCTTTTGGGTTTTTATTGTGTTGTTGTTGATGTATAAACTTATTCATTCTTACAAGGTAGAAAAGATGAGATTTTTTTTAGAAGTTTTACTTTTTATGAATGTGAAATGAACCACCAATTCAGAAATTAGCATAGATATGTAGGAATTTAATGTAAATTGCACTTTAGGTGTGTTTGGTATGAAGGAAAATGTGAATGATTTTTTGGAAAATCTTTCTTGGTATTTAAGTTAGATTCTCTCTTATTTTTTTTTATGTTTGGTGAATAAGTAGAAAATATTGTCCCAAAAGCATTTGTATATAACTTATTCAATGTTTCAAACACTATGGGGATGGGAGTGGAGGTGGGGGGCAATGTCACTTGTTTTCCGTATTTTCATCAAGGGAATCATTTTCCTCATTTTTAAGGAACTTGTTTAGCGGAGAATAACTAAGGCTGAATTCATAGGTCATCCGTAATAAAAGCAGTTTCAAGTATCTTAGAAAAAGTTTCAAGTATCTTGGATCTATAATCCAATGAAATAGGGAAATTGATGATGATGTCACACATCATTTTGGTGCGGGGTGGATGAAATGCAGTCTTGCATACGAAGTCTTGCGTGATAAATTAAAAAGGTGCCACCAAAGCTTGAACGTAAGTTCTATGGAATGATGATTAGACCAACTGTGTTGTAAGGTGCAGACTGTTGACCAAATAAGAATTCTCATGTTCAGAAGATGAAGGTTGTGGAAATGAGGGTGCTGAGATGGATGTCTGGGCCTAGCAAGAAAGATATTTAGGAATAAATATATCTAGGACAAGGTGAGAGTGACTCCCATGGTGGACAACATGAGGAAGGTAAGACTGAGATAGTTCAGACAAGTGATGGGAAGACTTACAAATGACTTAGTGAGCAGGTGTGAGACATTGGCAATGGTGGATGAAGGAGAGGTAGAGGTAGGCTGAAGAAGTACTATAGAGGATTAATTAGACAGGGCAATGACGCATCTTCAGCTTGCTGAGGAGATGACATTAGATAGGGGAATTTGGAGGTCACGGATTAGGATAGATGTCTAGTGGGTAATTGCACAGTATCTTCTCACTTTCCAGTGGCATAGGCTAGTTGGTAGTTTGGAGCACCATATTTGCTTTCTCTTTCATACCAGTAGTATTAACATTATTCTCATAGTTCTTGTTCTTCAATTTTTTTACTATCTGTTGTTCGTAGTACTTCGGTTACCGAACCATTTAGTTGTAGTAACTGTTATTTTATTTCTGAATGTTATGTAATGCCTGCCATACTATCTTCCATGGCTCCTCCACTTCCGTATTTTCTTTTTCCCTTACTGCTTTAAATTATTTTTCTTGAGAGGGTTAATCAGAAATAACCTCTCTACCTCCACTAGGTAGGGCTAAGTTTTTTATACACTCTATCCTCTCCATACTCCACTCGTGGAACTACATTGGGTTTGTTGTTATTATTGTTGTTTACCTAATGAAAATGTTTTCCTTTGTACTAAACACATCCTTAGTCTTGCTCTTTGGAACATGATGATTCCTATTTCTCCTCCATATGGCCTCACCTTTCCTTTTTATTGTTTTGTTTTTGGCAGGGTTCGAGGTCTACCTTGTCGGGGGTTGTGTTACAGATCTTATACTGGACAGAACTCCAAGAGATTTTTATATATTAACATCAGCTGAACTTAAAGAGGTTAGCTGCACTGCACTTTTTATTGTTAAATATAAGTTATGATAACTAGCAACAAGAAAGTGTTGTGAGTCGCACTGTTTTTTTTTTTGGTCTTCTGAAGATTGTTTTAAATTTTACAGAGAGGACAGGAATTAGAAGGGAAATAAGCAGTCAATTTGGTCTTCTCAAGAAACATCTTTTCCAGTAATCAAGTAAACCTTATTAAGAGTGGTAAATGTTTCTGAGGTATCTTTTTGAGTATTTACCTCTTTCGATCCTTTGTCCAAAGCAGGTTTCGAGCTTTACCGCGACTGGAAGGAAGTTTAAGAGGAATGACTATAATGTTGTTCGAAGACCTTCTGCATGCAGTGAAGCCGATTTCATTCGCTGGAAAAATTGCTTGTTAATTACCTATATCATCAACAAAGAGTAGTTTTTTTTTCTTTCTTTTGGAATTGCATTTTAATTTCATCAACATTAAAATAGTTCTAATATGTTGTTACCCAAAGCTGATGCTTAATCACCAGATTACATTACTTACCTAAAAGGCTAAAACATAAGGGTGTGGAGTCAAACCTGCCCACCCCACCCCCACCCCACCCACACAAAAATCAATAGCAAAATATATGTAACCTATGATGATAATTTTCTTGTCAAAATATCAACTTATTGTATTAGTTTAACTAAATAAGGAAGAATTTGCAATATGATAAAGTTGGAGCATTGATTAAATAAATAAAATGTAAGATCCAATAAATAACATCCACAACAGCTTTAGAGAAACAAATCAAGTGGAAGATGTTCTAGCATAGGAAGACACTAAAAATAGATCAATTCAACTTACAATGAAAAGTAAAACTTCTAATGAGGACGTGCCTCAAAAAACAATGGGGCTAAACGTTGCAAAATAAGTAAATTTCTTAGTTTGTTATAGTTTCAAGACTTGCATTTTATTTAGCTTCTTTGTTGTTTCAGAATTTTGATAGTAACAAAACTAATATTTTTAGATTTCATCGTTTCATGTTTTAATTTTGATGGATTTGTTGTCAAAAGCTTCTATATCAAATTTTCAAAAAGAAAAAAAAACACTATATTGTTATGGTGAAACCTTAAATTTAGGTACCCATTATTTAGTCTATCTTGATGTAAAGATCCGAACCGTCATTAATTAGGAAGAGATAAAAATACAAAAAATCTGGGCCACTGACCCGCCAGGGCGGGACAGGTGCCGCTGGGGCACCAGAGCGGGGTAAGTTGGTACCAGAGCGGGAATAGCGAGGCATGATGTAAATTACGAGATATCCTATTTTCTCCATCTTTCAAAATACCTAAATAAGTTGTAAATCACCCTAGAAATCCCAGAAAAGTTGGTCTAAACTTGGGAATGGAGTAGAGGGAGATTTCTAGCGTGAGGATGGCAAAATCTTGCAAGCTCTTTGACAAATCTATCGTCACGAACACGAAAAACTCGAATCAAAATCGAAACTCTATACAATCGCTTGGCACCCATGTAGGCTAGGTTTTTAGAATTGAGTAGTTATAAATCTGTGATTACTACGTGATATATGCAAATCAATGGTAGGTTGTGGGTAGACCTTCGTGCACCAAGTAAACTACATGAATAAATCCTTGAAAACTCAAAGTATGTGAGTTTATGCCTTGTGAAGAGGAATTGATCTGTTGTTAGAAAAATCTAGAATTGCTATCATGGAAAGAATGGGGTCAAGAATGAGGACAGGAGATCAAGAGTAGAACTAGAATTATGAATGTATGTTACATCAAAAAATTGAGGTAATGAAGTTTAGGAATTATGATGAACTAGGGCGGAGTGTGGTCAATTATGACTTATGTGATAGGGATTGAGGAGTGATTCATAGGCGATGGCTGTGATTATATGTTTGTGTGATGTATGCATGTTTTTGCTTCACTATGATACTTGTATATGTATGAATGTTGCAATATTTATCATACTTATTGTAAATGAAATAGATTAAATATCATTCCCAAGAAATCATGACTTAAATGTATGATCTTGATAATGTTCTTGTGTTTGTGATTGTGGTGTGAATGAGATCAGATTGTCGCGTTTCGGCATAACTAACTTGAATTGGATTGCCATATTTTGGCATAACTAACTTGGATCGAATTGCCACATTCCGACATAATATTGAATCGAATTGCCACGTTTTAAACGGTATACTAAAAGTTTCGATTTGAGTTCCGTGAGAGGACCAATGTGATGATAAATGTGAGTTAATCATTGTTGTATACTTTTTGACAATATGTCATGTGGTTGATATATGCGTGTAAAATATATTGTTGTATTAGTGGTATAAGTTGCACTTAGAGGACAATTGAATTGGCGGTAGTTGTACTAGGTATTTTGTACGTGTTTTAGAATGGTTAAGCTATGATGAAGAATGTGGGAAGAGGGTTAGTGATTAGGGTGCTAATGTATATTGGAGGTGATTCCAAGAGAGAGTGAATGTGGAGAAGCGATTTGTTTATTTCATGATCTCACTGGTTGGTTTCTTATCTTATGTGGTGGGCGTCGGATTGACCGATGATGTCTACCAGTATGTGTCTTTGTACTGATACTACTCTTGCTATGTCTTTTGACATAGTCTGGATGCAGGATTGGTGACGTTCCATTAGGCGCAGACGAAGAAATTCTTCCAACTTCCATTCTTTTTTTTGCATTTTGTGAGTTGCGTCTTTTATTTATTTTGTCCAGTTGTACTCTTAGCTCTTGTACCTATTTAAACTATATACATGAGAGTAGTTTAAAATACTTTACAAGTTTTAAATTAATAATGTGTTCAAGGTCTACTTATAAAAATCGTAGAGTTATAATTGTTCTTGTTAGTCAAAAATTTCTGCATGTTTAACTTTTGGGATATGAGGGTTCTCCTACTTAGATGTGGCTGCCCGCACGATCCGGTAGGTTGGATCATGATACTTGACCCAAGTCATGTCAACAAAACTGACCTTTGGATGGGATAATGACCACCCAAATTACCCCATCAATTCTTCTAAGAAGGATGTTAGTTTCAAACCTCGGTATGAAAACGAGGAGTTCTCTACGCCAATGTGCCTTGGATGATACATATTTCAAGGTCAGTGTTAGAGTCATGATTAGATGTTGATGAGCTATTGATCTAAACATGTGACTCAAAGACATTCATTTATTGATTCAGCCTAGTTGACCATTAAGCCCATCTCGACCTAATCAATCTCAAAACAAGTAAGCTTTGGGTGCGTTAATGATTCTACCAATTATTAACTCAACCATCTTGAACATTTCAGTTCAAGATCAACAACCATTTGACACTCATATGCTTCCAATGAAGCTTTGAAATTATAGTTGATCTGTTAAGCAGTTCAACTTAGATGAGTGAGCAACCCAAGTTAGCCAAATTGTATT
Source organism: Solanum sitiens (assembly GCA_016801875.1). Classification (NCBI taxonomy): domain Eukaryota; kingdom Viridiplantae; phylum Streptophyta; class Magnoliopsida; order Solanales; family Solanaceae; genus Solanum; species Solanum sitiens. Next base: position 1,919,047 of record JABWTJ010000273.1, on the reverse strand, counting down.
TTTTTTCACAATGAATGGGTTACAAGTGTGTTAACATATTTACTCTTTTGAGTGATTTGCACAAATAAAATTTTTGTATGATATTATTTTAATTTGGATCTCATTAGGAAAAATAGTACAAAAATAATCATTATGTCATAAAGAGGAGCAAAATTCTTGTGGGGTGTCAAGATTTTTAATTTGACATTGAGAAAGACTTCATTAGCATCAAGTTATAATGATGTTAAATAACTTGGTCATAAATTATGATAAATTGCCTTACAAATAGTTATATTTATCGTCAGAATTTCGGTCACAGAATAAATTACCATTATCATTTCAACTTTAACGACTATATAATATTGATAATTTATCTCTTGATATTTTTGGAATTCTTCTAAAGGAATTGGAACTGCTACACTCCCTACTAGTATTTTATGTGTCCATTTATACTTTGTAGTTTTAGGAAAATCAAATCAGTTTCTTGATATTAAACTTAAATTATGCTCTGGACAACTCAATGATTAATGAGTGTGTAGAATTTCCCCAATCATTCAATGAAATTATTTTCCTTTACTAATCTTGAATAACTTGGTTCTAAGGGTTTAAATCTCTCTTTTCGAAAGGGTTAAACATGGTGAAATTTGACATTTTAGCTACGTAACTTTGTGTTGAATTAATTAATTATGGGATAACGAGTGATAAGCCTGTGAAATTGGTATTTATGGGAAATAAGAGTCGTGAAAACTCTATTTTAGCAATTTGGAATGCTACTTTATCCATTAATATTTTCGTAATTTTTTTGTTAAGGTTGGTTAAAATATTTATTTCATGATCTTTTTAGCAAGATTGTAACTTAAGTAACTTTTAATTATTATCCCTATATTCCATTTTGCTAATCTATAAGTTCTTCATCTTTTTTTTCTACCTTTCTTTTTCCTCAATTAATTGAAAGTTTTTTTTTCTCGAGTTATACTATATGTTGTCCGCATATTTATGAGGGATCATCGCACCTTATTTATTTGCACTTCTCAATATTCTATTGTTAAAAAGTTATTGTGAAATCACACTGGTCATACAAATTAGTAAATTCTTTTTAATTTACTCCATCTCCATTAAATACTCACTCCTCTTTCATTGCAATATACTTTCTTACATAAATAATTTTGCCTATAGAAAGTAAGATACGTCAATATTGAAGATGAAAGTGTAGTTAAGGGAAGAATTATCTATATTCCCTTTAGCGAACGGTGAAAGTGAATTTGGACCACTTTTTTGCAGATGATAATATTGTCCCCCACCCCCCACCCATGATTTGATGTGCGTAATTTCTTTTTGTAGCTACAAAAAAAGTTCGTAGGCATAATTCATAAGTAGGAGACCTCACATTGATCTATCATCCTCATGATACCTTTAAGCCCATGATATAAGTACTTGAACATCATAAGGATTTCAATGTTTACCAGACTCCTCTACTATGGAAGTTTAATGGTTAGGGAGACGCCAATTTTTAAGATTTTCTTGATTATTATGTATAAGATTTTGATATCTAAGAGAGTAAATCATCCTTAGTCATTGTGCGTGAGAGTTCATTCAGAGAATCAACAAATTTGATTTCAAATTGTTCTCAAATTTTGGGAGGAGAAAAGTCTTAAGGGTTACTTCATCTTTGGTGATCAATAAATGTCCCATACAATCAATAACTACAATAGATAAAATTTTGATTGATTATATTCCTACACAGTTCGAATGTAAGTAGTTATGAAAGGGGGATGAATGTAATTTCTATATGAGGAGCTCACGGAATGAGGAGCTCACGGAAATCTTGGCAATTTAATATTTTAATTGTTTTGAAAATATTGTCTTATTGACATTTCTTTACCATATTTCGATACTTTCGATATTACCCCGAAGAATATTTTTTAAAAAGAATTTTTTTTGGCCATATAAGCCATTTTATTAATTAACCAAAAAACAAAATAAAGTTGGCCCAAGCCCATAATAAAACAATCAAAACAACCTATTTCTAATTTGATTAGGCAAAGCCCACTTTCATTAAACCTATCTATAAATGTTAACTTTAGCTTCATCTTGAGCTCACTTTCCTCTCTTCTCACTTTGTTGCCTTCTTTCTCTCGACTGAATGTTACTCTACTCCTTCTCTTATGGGTTGTACCAACTTTCGATCTCAACGTTCGACGTTCTCATCTCCCTTTTTCTTACACAAGATGTGTCACTCCATCAAGGTAATGTAATACATATCTTCTTCTTTCTTTTCTTCATCACTGTTCTAAATCTCTATTGTTTCTTGACATAAAAGAGTATTTTGGTTGGAAAAATTATGCTAGAATTATTAATTATTTTTTTTGAGTTTAAAAATAGGGCTAAAAAGGAAAAGTTATTTATGGGAGAATCAAAGAAAACTCTTCAATTTCTTATCTAGAAAATGTTAATTACTCTATTCCAAATCAAACAAAGAGTCATTACACATTATTAATAGATCTCCAATATATATATATTTAGTGATTCGAGATTAAAATTATATGCATGTAGTGGTATCCCGTATACCTCAGATGGAATATGAATTAATATCATGGATATGAAGACCACCAAGTAGATTTGAGTAGTTTGAATACCTTAGAAGATTAATGAAGAAGCATGAAGGGTCTACAATATACTAAAGTAGAAATGTAAGCAAGAGATGACTATATATTAAATAATTAATAGGCTAGACTTTCCTTGTTTATAGCTCAAGTGTATTATTGTAACTAGTTTAGGTTAGTTTATCTACAATATTAAATAATAGAAACTAGGATTTATTTGAGGGATTACTTTCTGAATGAACATTTGAAGTTTAGGCTCCTTTGTGAGTTTTGGGAAATTCTCATACTTGTTCAATTGAACCCTCTTGATTACTTGGGTAGTCTTCACTTGTATAAGTTCAATTTTCTTTTCACCCTTAGATTTCATTCAAGTAATTGAATGTCTTTTAGTTGCTACATCGTTCTTTTTTTCATCTAAATCTCTCCGTCTTCTTTTCTATTTTTTAATTATATATCATACTTTCTTTATTGTGGTCCACTTTATTGTTCTTGCATCTAGAATCAGATCAATTACCATCTCTCCCTTTTCCTTTATATTTCTAAATCATATGTCTTTCTTGCTTGATTGTGGTTCACTTTATCATTCTTGCATCTAAAATCACATCGTCTCACCAATACATGTACTAGGTAACACTACCCTTAAAGGCATAAACCGAAGAAATCATCTAGATTTATTGCCTAATCCAGAAATTGTACTTGACACTTCATGGTTCTCAACTCACTTTGTTGACGACTAGGTAATGATGTCAGTTGTGTGCTAAAAAAATACGTTTTTGATACAAAATGAACCTTCTAGTGAAAAATATATTTGAATTTCCTTTTCATTATGTTCCTTGAACTCTATTCTTGGCAGCCATTAAGTGAATTTTGGTGCACCTCCAATCTCTAAATTTATTTATGTCTTCCAAATAGATTTATTAGGTTAAGATAGTGGTGAAAATTGAAAGTATAACTAATACATGTTACCTATACATCAATTCATCCTCACCCTGATCCCAAAACAAAGAGAATTGGCCCTAACTAGCTTGAAATTGCCTCATAATTGTTGTTTGTATCAATATTTTTTGGCAGATGCTTTTATAGTAACTTTCACATAATGCCTAATAATGTTAATTAATATTTTATACCAGTATGAACAATACTAGCTTCGACATTTCACTTAATTTTGCTTAATTTGTTGGATTGCTTAGTATTGTGTGTTTCAACATCATTTGGAGTGTGAAGGAGTTATAATTGCCCAGATACCTAGTGTAAAGTGTCACTTGACTTGGATCGCAGCGATGCATCACTTGTGTAAAAATACAGGACATAAAAAAGTTGTTTATCTTTGATAATCTTTTTTTCTATATAAAATTATTTGGGCAACCTATTAAATGTTGAGACATTCAATACTAGAATTTCATGATTATAAATGAGTTTGATAGTAACGATATAATTAGCACACATTTGTTATATATTTACACAATTCATAAAGAGGTGATAAAGAATCTCCCACGTCTAAAATTGAAAAAAAAAATTTGATTGTAGAGCAAAAAATATTATGACTGCCTTATAATATCTTTGATGTTGGAGTGGACCTGATTGTTCAAATGAAATATGAGAGAAATTTTATTAACTTTAAAAAAAATTAAATTTATTAGGTCAAAGTCTTCAAACCATCAATATTTATTAAATTGATTGTGAATCTGATGGTTCAAATGCAAATTTTAGTAATTCTTTTGAAATTATTTGAATTCATTTTGACATAGTCTAGAAGTTATCGACAACTGTGAATTAGAAACTATATACATTTGTTAATTTATAATTCATAGCAGAGAAATAAATTTATTTTCCTATTATAATTTATATAATGAAAATAAATTGAAGTATTTTTTTTTTGTTTTTTCTAGTATTGGTCAATTTGTTTTGTATTTTAAAATTTTTGAACTCCAAATTCATTAGTTTCGAGGAAAAGTCTTACTTTGTATAACATGAATTATTAATTTAAATAATTGTTTGATAGATCTTTTTTTAATTTTTTACCGTACTATGTAATCGAAATACAAAAATGGAAACAGAAAGAGAAAGCCTATAAAAACAAAAAATCTGAACACAATGAAAACGAATTTAGAAAGGATCAAGGAAGCTATTTTAAAAAGATACTATGTAACAAACAAAAGCAACAAGCTATTCGTGGTGCATAATTTATTTAATTTGTATCCTTGCTACAGAAGTAGTATTATTGAAGTCAGATGATCCACATTACATTATTAACAGATAAAGTTAGAATATATGTTAAAAGTTTTCTACCACAAATTCTTAGAAATGTGCATATTGATTCAATTTGTATGAATATTTTGTTTTACTATTTTAGTCTATATCCTCAATGTACTTTTGTTGACCAATAAATCATATTATATTATAAGGTTTGAATAAGTGTTATTATTATTTGTTTTCCATTCAATGTGTTCGATATCTACATTGGAGTTGAAGGTGCAAAGTTCTACATTAAAGAATAAAAACTTATAACAAAGGTAACTTCATATTCGTGTAATAAAGCGCTCCGCTATTCCTCGTTATGGCGGAGCGCTTTATTCCTCGGATATGAAGTTACCTGTTTATATTGTTTAATGTGAAACTTTGCACCTCGAACTGCAATGTAGATATCGAACACACTGGATGGGGAAAAAAATATAACACTTGTTCAAAGCTTATAATCTAATACGATTTATTCGTCAACAAGAATACATGCATTGAGGATATAGACTAAAATAGAAAAAAAAAATGTTCGTATCAATTTAATCAATACTCACAAAAATTTTGGTCGATTTCTTTTAACATATATTCTATCTTCATCCGTTAATAATGTAATGTGGATCATCGACTTCAATAATACTACTTCTGTAGTAAGGATACAAAATTAATTATTTTGTTTATGAGAGATATATACAATTGACTTATATCAATTAATTTTTTACTCATACTTTTTAACAAGTGAAATGAGGTTAGCATGATATAAGTCAATGTAAGATATAGAATATATAATTTATGTACCATTAATAGATTTTTGCTTTTGTTTGTTCGGCAGTTTCTTCATGGAAAAGAACTCTTGGCCTTTTTCAGATATGTGTTCATCGAGTTCTTCAGATTTTTTATTCTTATTAACATTCTTTTTCTCTTTCAACTTTTGTAATTCGATTTTATTGAACAAATATTGTGAAATATAAATAGCTTAGATCTTGCTTTTAATTTTTCACTGTACATGTTCTATGTTATCGAAGTACAAAAGTTGAAACAGATTGTGAATGCTAATAAGAACAAGAAATATGAACACAGTGAAGACAAATTTGGATCAAGGGGACTATTTTGAGAACATACTATGGAACAAACAAAAGTAACATACTATCAGTGGTGCAAAATTTATTAATTCAACATCATACAATCGACTTATATCAATTATTAATTCTTTACTCGTTCATTTTTAACAAGTAAAATGTGATTAGCATGATATAAGTCAATGTAAGATGTTGAATTAATAAGTTATGTACTATTAATAGCTTGTTGGTTTTTTGGTTAGGTAGTTTCTTCTTGGAAAAACACTCTTGGCCCTTTTCAAATTTGTGTTCATCGTGTTCTTTAGATATTTTGTTCTTAGTGACATCCTTTTGCTCTTTCAACTTTTATAATTCGATTATACTGAACATATATTGTGAAATACAAATAGCAAGATCTATGAATTAATATTTCATGTTCGTACAAAGTAAACCTTTTCGTCCATATTTATGAGCTCTTAGTCCAAAAACTAAGAAAATTATGCTGACCAATTTTAGAAATCCGATTAAATACTTCAATTTGTTTCTTGGGAAAAAATTGTAATAGGACAATAATCTATTTTCTTTTGTATGAATTATAAATCAAAAAAAGGAGAAATCTTTTTTTCAATCATCATTATGCTTTGTTTAAATCAAATTCAAAAAGTTTGAGTATATATTCATGCAAAACTATGAAATACAGACACTAACTATTGAGATATGTGGACTACAAATGAAAATATTAAAATAAACGTTATGAAATATATGAATTAATTTTACCACAAAGAGGAGACAAAAAGTGAGAACAAATATTATGTGTCAATTTATATTGGAGTTCAAGATTTTGGCACCAAGCAACACATTAGAGGGAAGCATTCTATGAAGTATTTGTTTGTATTTTATTTATATTTTATCTACTATGTTCAATGTTTATATTGGAGTCTAACTGATTCAGATTTTCTCCACCGAGAAACACATCGAGGGAAGCACTCTATGAAGTATTTTCTTTAATTATTGACCTGATCTGTTCAATATTTATATTGGAATCCAATTAATTTTGATTTTAACACCAAACAACATTGTTGAGGGAAGCACACTATGAAGTATTTGTTTGTATTTTATATATTTTTCATCTAGTGTATGTTCGATATTTATATTGAAGTCTAAATGTAAACATGTCGTAGGGAAGCACTCTATGAAATATTTATTTTGGTATATACCCAATGCACTCAATATTCTTAGCCCATTTATATTCTACTTTCGCAATGACCCAAAGAATATCTTTGTTGTTGCAGTAGTAGCTGTGGAACTAGTAAAAGTATTAAAGAATCGATCTTATAATAATGCCTTGCTAAGCCTCACTTTTGTGAAGGGTCGTCGCGTCTGTGAGGGGTCAGGTGGCCTGTTCTGACCATCACATTCGCGAAGACCGCCTCACGAAAGTGAGAGGCCCAATTTTTATGAAAGTGATAAGACCAGTGGTATTGTGCCGATGGAAATTGTTTAGGCAAGTGACATCATGAAAAACATGGGAAATGGTTTCCAACGAGTGATATTGTACTGATAAGAAATTATTCCGATGAGTGGTATTGTGCTGATAGGATATTGACTGTGGTGATTTGATGAACTAGATACTTTTGATTGGGATATTTGATGCTTGTGATTAGCAAACTTGATAATCGTGATTGATTAACTTGATACTTGTTGATTGTTGAATTGAGGCTGTTGGACTATGATTGTCAAGCCTTGTGGTTTGTGCATCATACACTGTTAGATTGGACTGATTTTTATGCATGTTGTAGTTGAGGTGGTTCGGTTGGAATGAAAGTAGTATTCGTATTCTAGCTTAGTTTAGTTATTTGCTTGCTGAGTACCATATTGTTTGATATTTACTCCTATATTTTACACGTGTGTAGGTTTCAAGTCCTAACTTGTGTGATCATTCTTCTTCATTTTCTTCGAGGCTTTCAAAGAAAATAATGAGACATAACTGTTTGTCATCCCTATAGGCCCATCTTATTAATTCCTTATTTTATGTTTTGATTTATTCGAGAATTTGTAACATTTTGTGGCGCCAAGATTTGCTACAAGAAATTTGACATTTTATGGCGTCAAAAGTTAGTACAAAAGGCCAAAAAATCGCCACTAGAAAACATTAGTGGCGACTTTAGCGTCATGACAAGTACTTTCATAACTAAATGTTATAAGTAACGACTATCAATGTCGACACAAAATGTACATATATAGTGTCAACATGGATTTCATAGATACCTTTTTTTATTTTGAAAAAAAATATGCAACATCAATATTTGTAATAATATTGAGCAAATGTAATTCAATAGGATACTTAAATTGTAGAGTAATATATTCATTATTAAAATGGTGGTGCATATATACTTTCGGTGTATAATAAATTATACATATTTGTCATTTTCGTTTATACATCTAATATTTATTGAATTAAGAAACAATTGACCTTTTAATTTAAAAAATATCACATATCTTTTAAAAATAATTACTCCACCCATCAAACCCGATCTGAAAGACCAAATAAAAGTACTCAATTCTTATTCCACTTAATCATAAAATAGACTTTGTTAGGGTATGAATAAAAATGAGATTGAGTATTCTTTTTAGTTTTTGAATAACACTTTTAAGATTATTTCATTTTCAAACTCAAGTTTGTTAACGAAAAAGATAAAGTTTACACTATTCATTTAATGACAAAGATATTATGCATAACTTTTTAACAAGAGATATTCACATTTAATTGCAAAGTAACAAATATCATAAATTTAATTATTTTTGTAGTGTGAAAAGAAAATCAATAAATAAATACTTATTTGATACAAGTATTATGTGATATATAATAACTCTAAATTATTATTTAAATACCTTTATAATCATTAAAATTTTCCAATACATGATTACTTGTTTTTAAAAAGTTCTTAAAACTATAAATTTAAATTACTTATTTACCAACAATAAAAAGATAAAATATCATTAAAAATATATTAATTTGACTTTTTATACAAAATTGTACAAACAAATATCGAACTATTCTTTTAATGGGGACTTATTCGCAACAAACTACTTTTTAGCGACAATTCTTTATAAGTCAGCTACAAAAAATTCTTCTATCATGATTTTTAGACACATGTTAGTGGCATTCCACGAGAAGTCGTCACTCCAATTTCTTTTCAATAGCGATAATATGCATTGCCACCAATGACAACTATGTATGCCGCTACAAAAAGTCATCACAATAATTCATATTTCTTGTAGCATGACAATCAAATTTTGGGATATTTATGAAATTTGTAAAGTTTCCGCAGTTATGCTATTGTTGATTTATGTTCCACATATTTTTTGTATTTTTTGTATTTTAGGCTGACTTGTCTTAGTGAATTTAGAAGAGTGACATCACGTCCATTTTTTTAGATCTCAGCACATTTCAACCCCTAGTAACCTCATGCCGCCCAAACATCCGTTGAACATCCCTTGGTAATATTATTTATAAAAGTAATATTTATTTTACTTATTAAGAGCTTAGTCATTTGTTTAACATACAATACCTTAGATTGTGTTGTAAAAACATTAATTATTAATATAAATATTTAAATTGTTTAATTTAAAGTTCTAAAATATTTTTAATAAAAAGTAGATTGTTTATCATTTTTTTAATTTAAAATTCTGTATTTTTAAAATAATAATCAATATTTTTTGAAGCCTACAACAAATATTTAGTAGTCTTATTCTTTGAGTCACTTCTACATAAAATATAGTAACTTAATCAAAATCTTTCAAAACATAATTGGTGAATCAGATTAAAGGGATCACTATTAGTTTATTAAATCTCAAAAACCATCTTGTTTGGTAAATTTAATTGTAAATCTTCTTGGATGTCATTAAACATAATTTATTATTTATATCTATTTTATTCTTTTTTATTAAATACTATTTATTTTTTAATATTAGATGACTTATAATTAATAGAAATAATGTAATAAAATAATCTTATCATTTATTATTTTTAAAAGGTGTATTAAATGAAACATCTACAAGTAAAATATATTGAGGGAATAGTGCTATGTAAAGTATGTATCTGACCAAACACATGTAGAGCCGTCAATATGGGCTAGGTATGTAGGGACAGTATGACATAACCCGTGATTTGATAGTGTTGGACTACTATTTTTGAAGCCCATTTAAGAAAAAGATTTTTAGCCCGACCCGAATAAGTCTGTCGATTTGTGGGGCTTGAGAAAAAGGGATAGGACAGACCCGCGGGGTAAACAAAAATTAATTAAAAATAAAAATAAAATAGATTATTAAAAATAACAAGAGTCTAAACTCAAAATATGTTAAAAAATTAAAATATTACAATTTAAATATAAATTATGTTTATATAATATGTACTACATTAAATAAAAATTTCCTAAATTTCTATGGAATCACTACATAGGTCGTAACCTGTAGAATGTTGTCATAGTTATTGTGTTTTATTATGATCATTGAAAAACAATTAGGTTAGTATTTCTATTTAGCTATTTATGCTTTTACTTGAAATCAAACTTAATAAATAATATAAAGATAATTTTATTTGTGAATTTTATTAACAAGTGATAACATTGACACCATGTAATATTGTCTTGTTGATATTTATGATAATATTTTAAATTATAATTTAATTCAAAAAAATATAAAAAATTTACTTTTAAAAAAAGAGGGTAGGCCCGGCAAAAGCCTTAGCCCACATACTTGTGAGCTGAGCCGATCATTTTCTGGCCCACACCAAAAATAGATTAGCCCGACCTGATGCGTAAAATTTCAAAGCCTGTATAGATTAACTCGAATGGGGTGAACCATCCCATATTGATAGCTCTAAACATGTGGGCACACGAATCATAATCAAGACAAAAACAAAAAATAGTATTCAGTTCAAAATTTCAATACTCTAATTCTCACTAATTAAAGACAAAACAAAGCATACACCTTATATTGTTATTGTCACCTCCTATTCACTTTACAAATTTAAAAAAAAAAAGAGAACTCAACAAAGTTTTTCTAATAGATATTACAAAATTTTGTTGAAAATTCAGTGTCCAAAGATCCATTGGCATGTGAAGGTGTGAAACATGTTGAAAAAAAGAGGTGATTTTTCTTATGTTGTTTTAGAATTTTGAAAGTAAAAAATGATATAAATGTTCATTTATTTTTCATGTTTAAATTTTGATGAGAAAACTTTTTTTTATGACATTTGTAATTTTAATGATTAGGCTTTGCTTTTTGCAAAGTTTTCTTATGTGTCAATAAAGTATATCAAAATGGGGTTTTAAATAAAATAAATTTAAGGTCTCTAAAAATAAGAATTATGAATTTTTACACGAAAAGTTTAAATCTGTCCAATTTGCTCATTTGACATCCGTAGACTTAATATAGTATTTTGTAACTGTAGTTGAACCAACGTAGATGTGTGAGCTATATATGTTAGCTCAATTGTACTTTGTGACAATGAATATCTTTCGTTGTGTTGTTATTTTTACTCTTTTTGGATATTATTCATTATCAATCATTAATGTATATAAGTGTACAAGTGCTTCTTTGAGAGAAAGAAAAATACTGCAGAAATTCTTGATGTTGATTATCACGATCCAGACCATCGTGATTGTCACCCACACTAATCTTCCGGTGGGAGAACCATTACTACAAACTCAAACCAAACAACTTAAACAAAAAATACACAACTAAATAAATACTAAGGCATTTAAAAGTTACAAGAGCAGGTTTATATGACAATAAAAATATGGAGTTTTCATAAAATCCAAAGGTTTAAACAAATAATAACCAAACTAATGCGGAAGAACAATCCCCACAACCTGAAATTTGTTGTGGAAAAACTCTCCTAATGAGTACAACCCCGAACCTAAACAACACTTTAAACAAATAGTTTGAGTTTGAAAATAGTGGACTTAAACAAGAAAAATCTATGACAGCCTGAAAAAACTGGCTCACCCTTGAATTCGGTCACACTCAATTGTCACCTAGCGGATGTCTATCAACAGTCACCTAGCCGAGGTCTATCAACAGTTACCTGAGGTCTATCAAGTGCAGTATCAGTTTTCAAGCACAGTGTACTGGTAGGATCACGCGACTATACCAAAAGGTGAAATATATATGAGTCATTACAATAATAACAAACATGTATATACCGAACATATATAATATTAGTCATCACTTACGAACCACATGCAACTTCAAAATTCTTATGATATACAGTTATGTCAAGTCAATGGTCCTCTCATGGAACCCAATTAAATGGTCCTCTCATGGAACCCACACCCAAGTTATTTGCATACTGGAACGTGGTATCCTATCCAATGTTTATGCCGAAACGTGGAAATCAATTCCATGTTTATGTCGAAACATGGCAACCGATCTCATGTTTATATTGAAACGTGGCAATCGATCTAAGTTAGTGTGTCAGAATGCAACACCCGATTCATTCAACAAGTCACAATCACAATCACAATGTACATTCTCATGATCGTACAATCAATGCATGATTTCATGGCATACAATTATTCAATCATCCGTATTTATGAGTAGTGTGATCAATAACGCAACATTGATCACTCACATACATGCATCATAATGTAGTAATTGCAAACATATATCACATCAATATGAAATCACAATCATCACCTACCTCGAATCGAAGATTGAATCCCCTAAGGCATTTGAATCTTCCCTTTCCAATTTCTTTCCACTTGTTCTAGGTCTCCAAACAACAATTTATACGCAAAAATCAACAATAAAAGGTCTAATTATCTTAATTATACCGAACTCAAAAATCCTAGACAAAACCCATGATCCCCATACCCGTATTAGGGTTTTTTCCATCATAATTCCAATATCAAAACCCTCTCCATCGATAATTACCCAAGAAACTAAGTTCTACGGATCGAAATATGGATTCAGAGAGTAAAACCCATATCTATAGACTCAAGAATGGTGAAAACACATCAAGAACACACCCAGGGTCCTTCCTTAGCTCTCAAAGTCGAAAAGTGCAGAATAAAATACTTTTGGGATTTTATTTCTGACTTAAGTCGTGTATGTCCCGCTATGGCAGCCCCAACCAACCACAGCGGCCCGGCCCTATCGGGAATAATCCTGCTACAGTGCTTACACGGAAACATTGAGCAAATTTAAGAATTCCAAACGCCCATTTCATAACACACCATCATCCCATGACACTCAGAAAATATCCGTTCACGCTATGATTTATTTTGGGAGTTCTACTCACCCGAATTTAATTTCGTAAAGTCGTACGAGTTCCTTAACGTCTTTGTTGTCCACTCATGTAATCAACTTTATTAATAGATCTCTCATTTGTTACCATATTTCCTTAGACCTCACTTGAATTTTGTCCATATTTGGACTAGGTTAGGAAATCCCAAGTTACTAAGAAAAAGTTTTTTGGACCTAATTCTTTCCCTATTGGCTTTTCCCTAACGACAAAAATCAGGTAATTACAATAGATATCAATTTACCCATCACTTGTCCCTGAGTGATCAACTAGGAAAGACTGGTTAAAGTAAGGGTAGAGTACTATCTGAAACATCGAATTATTGGGGATACTTGTCTGGCATGTCCTTAGCTTCCGGACATCGTGATCAAGAATTTTTACCGGTTCTTCTCATACCAAAGGTCTTGTTTAACAACATTGACTCTCACTTTATGATATAATCCTCGTGTGTAGTCAACCAATTTAATGCTTATACCTCCTTACATACAATGCGTAAATGAAGTCATCAAAATACCCAGATGATATTTATTGTTGTATGTATACTTAACAAGCCACAAATCTATCCTTAATAACCACCAAAGTTGATCGTACACATGTCTGTAACATGTTATCAAAGACTTTGACACAAACATCATGACATATCCTTTCTCCAATAACCATGGATAAATCCTAAATCAAAACTCGCCACAATTAGAGGTGAACTTGAACCAATCAATACGCCATCACAATACTCAAAATATCATAGTTCTTACCAACATCTCCTTCTCACAACCTAATTTCCGATAAGTTTAAGTTATAAAAGTTTGGTCCTTAGAAGTGATATACTCATCGAAAGATATGTCTAAGCATACAAATCCTCCAACAACACTATCAAAATACGAGATTTAGTAATTATAGATTACCTCTTCAGAATAGTAGAATTGAATCTAATGATCTCCACATTCAACCACATAAAATTGATACATGACCTCGAAGACAAGATGAAATATTAGATTATCGGACAATCATAAACGCGAACGGTAGATCTTTTATAAATTCTCATAAGCAAGGTGGTACTTGTAGAACCACTAAAGTACTTTAACAACTCCATGACAACACCAATTATGTCATTCGAAATAACCAAATCTTCCCAATATTCCCACTCAACCAAGAGCACATCGCAAATTTTGATACCCCTGACCCACCACTAGGGATCCACCCAAAAAAGTGAAAACACACGAGAGAATAGCTAGTGAATCATACTCACAATACTAACAACAATCATAAACACTCCGACCAGTTACCTTATTACAAACCAACACTTTTTAAAAGAAACCTTTCTTAGGTACTTAACAATCAATAGTAATAAACTTTACAACTCAGCCCAGGTGTAAGTCCTTTCAAAGGTTCAACACCTGATACAATTGATCATTTATTACCTTGCCAATTCATACATTAATGTAGAATTATAATGAAAAAATTGAATTGTAAATTCAAACCGTATAACAAATTTCCCTTATCTATAAACATTATCTTTTACCGTGAAGATCCTTATGAATTCATGTGTCTCTGTTTATCATTGATCGCATCTCCATCAATCTTACAATGTCCTTCTCTAAGTTCCATCATACTCATTACTAAACTCAAAAACAAAACCAAAGTATGTATCATCACACTCTACCAAATGTCTGTACACTCATTTCTTAAGTCCTTTCCAATAGTTTTTAACCAATCTGATGGAATTGTAACACTATTACCAACCAATAAAATGAATGAAATCACGTGTCTCTAAACCCAATTATCTACCCCCTGAAGATATCTATTTAGCCTTTCCTATCGAATAAACTATTCTTGCTCTCGTCTCTCTTTAAAAGTTGTACTACATCCCACTATTTTTCTTCATTATGACTCCATCTCTTAAAAATTTCCATATAACCACGTTACTCACCACATATTATAAAACCACAACCTTAGATACTCGCAAGTCGTAATTACTATACAAAAATTCGCTTAACCAACAATTTTATTATATAGTTACATCCCGTCGCCATCCATCACGAACTCGTATTACTATTACGCTCAGTCAGTCATGACTATCACTCTGAAGTCAACCTTTTCATCAACACGACGCCTCAAACTCAGGTAAACTCATCAAATTCAAAGGACTAACCCAATTTTTATACACACTTTCTTACTAAAATATTTCAATTTCCTTCACTCAAGTATACTCATTGGGACTTTCTTTATCCATAAGTTTGTCATTTAAGTATCAATCCACTCCTTTATGGCTTATGATAAAATCACTAGTGTACTGCAGTCTTTCTTCTTAACAAACAAGACAGGAGAACCCCACAGGCAAGCAATAGAAGGGATGAAACCTTAATCAAGAAGCTCCTGGATTTGAGCTTTAATCTTTCTCAATTCTGACACCAAAGAATTACACTCAATAGAGGGAGATTCAACCTCAACATCCCAAATATGAGCTAATTATGCCAAACAATCCTGCCACACCAGCTTCCTACCCCCGCAGAAAGATATGACCTTACCTGACTTAGGCTTGTACCCCCTTCCCACTATAACCTTTCCCTATCCGGGATCTCTAGAGTTATCTACTTAGCATTACCATAAAGCTCAACATAATTGGGGAACAACCAAGTCATACCTAATATTATATCAAGTCAGTCATATCCAGCATAAGTAAATCAACCCAAATCTGAAAATGTATAAACACAACAGGACAACAAGATATACAGAGGCGACTATGACTAACTCTTCAACTAGGGTAGAAACATGGATGGGGGCATCAATTATATTAGAAATCATATTAAATTTTGAGGCAAATCACACAAACAAATAAGAATAAGTAGAACCCGGATGAAACAACACATTAGTCATCCGATCACAATAATAATAGCACTTGTGATTACTGCATCAGACCCTTAGCCCCAGTCTTGCGTGAAAAGGCATAAAACTGAACCATGTCATCTTGATATACCATCAATTCATAAAACAATAATATATATTCTGACCTAATTGACATAACTTAATTCCATCATTCGCTAAACAACTTATACATGGTATGACAACAATACTAAATGCATTTTTTAGAGTAATGGTGTTCATTATCTAATTGTCCCTTACCAAAACCTTTTTGAATGTTGTCACCTAATCTGCAAATCTGACCTTAATCCATTCACAACAATTATAGTAGCTACAGATCCCTAAGAACTTTAAATTTCAGTCAAAGAATAAGTCGAACCCAATTCCTGACAGCTTCAATCTTTTGGAGATCTACCATTACCCCTTCCATTGAAACTACATACCCTAAAAAGACAACTGGAGTCCACCAAATTTCATACTTGGAAATTTTTGCACACCTCTTTTTGTTATTTTGTACACACATTGCTAGTACTTTTGTTTTTTGACAACATTTGGTTTATTACAAGGTTTTATAGTCTATCCTCGATTGATGAACACTGATATGATTGTAGGGTTTAGTTTGGATTTCATTCGGGTTTGATAAGGCGATCTGGGAAAAACATAGAAGACAAGGTTGAGGTTCTATCTCGCCCTGTCCTGCTCTTGCAGCCTTGCTCCTGCGCTGGTGGAAAAATTCCTCCCTAGCGGCTCGGATGGAAATACAACCCATGCAATAAATTTTTTAGCAATTTTTCTCTTTTGTAAATCTTCCATCGGTTTTCCGCTTTACTTTATAAATTTAGGATAATTCTCTAAACTAGGTTAATCATTATCTTCCCCGAGTCAATCTATTTATACACAATCCAATCATTCTCATTAATTCAACACCATAACCCACACATCCCTAATATACACCCAGACACTCACGTGGTTATTACTCAAGTGCAAGACACGTTCAAATCTTTCTTATGAATAACATCTAAGAAACTACAACTCCAAACATTCACAGTAATTAAGGCAACAATGAACAAACATTCACAATTTTCAAGTTATAACTCATAGACAAGCCCGATTTCTAAATTAGTTTGCTCCATAGAAGACCATTATCGGTCTCTCAGTACAAGAGAAAAAAGTATACTGATGCACCCTACAACTGGTCAAAAGATCATTTATAAGAGGCAGTGGATACATGTTGCGAATGATGACATTATTCAGCCGTTGATAGTCTATACACATCTTTTCTTGTTAGTGACGGTGCTACAACTTTTGTTCCTGTAGTTGGGGCATAGAGTGAAGGAGGAAAGATACCAATTTGTTTCACCAAGATACCGATTGAATTTAAGTAATAGAAGAAGGAGTAGAAATAAGTGAGTATTTTCTAAAGTCCTATAGCCTCTCGAAGAAAAGTATTGGCGTCTTCGTATCGTTCCACAAAACTCTACTACATTCGCTTTGGTACAATGAGATCAACGAATCTAGGGCTCTGATACAAACTTTGTCACGACCCAGAATGTTGTGATTGACACCCACACTAACCCTCCGGTGGGAGAACCATTACTACAACCCAAACCAAACAACTTAACCAAAAACTACACAACTAGATCAATACTAAGGCATTAAAAGTTACAAGAGCATGTTTAAATGACAACAAAAATATGGAGTTCCCATAAACTCCAAGGGTTTATACAAATAACTAACCAAACTAATGTAGAATAACAACCCCTATAACCTGAAAGTCATTTTACTAAAACTCTTCTAAGCGCAAGTCTAAGAGAAAGGGGTACAACCCCGAAACTAAACAACACTTTAAACAAACAATCGAAGTCCGAAAAGATTGAACTTAAACAAGAAAGATCCATTGCAGGATGAAAGAACTAACTCACCCTTAAATCAGACCACGCTCAATAGTCACCTAGCTAAGGTATATCAATAGCCGCCTGAAGATGCCCTGTACTCAACAAAGAACAAGCAAGTGCAGTATCAGTACACAACCACAATGTACTGGGAGGATCGATCAGCTATTCCAAAAGGTGAAACTTATATAAGTCATTACAACAATAATAAACATGCTATACCGAACATATATAATATTAGTCATCACTTACGAACCACGCACAACTTCACAATTCTCAAGATATATAGTTATTTAAAGTCAATGGTGTTCTCATGGAACCCAATTCAATGGTCCTCACATCGAACCCACACCCAAACTGTTAGCATGCCGAAATATGGTACCCGATACAATGTTTATGCCAGAACGTTGCAATATATCCCATGCCATGTTTATGCGAAATGTGGCAACCGATCCCATGTAAATATCAAAATGTGGCAACCGATCCAAGTTAGTGTGTCGAAACACAGAGCAACACCTGATTCATTCAACAAGCCACAATTACAATCACAATGTACATTCTCATAATCATACAATCAATTCGTTATTTCATGGCATACAATTATTCAATTATCGTACGAGTTCCTTAACAACTTCTCTATCCATTCATGTAATCAACTTCATTAATATATCTCTCATTTGTTATCAAATTTCCCAAGACCTCACTGACTCTTATTTCGTCCAAATATAGACTAGGCTAGAAAATCTCAAGTTACTATGAAAAGTTTTTTGGCCCCAATTCTTTTCCCATTGGCTTCTCCCTAACGGCGGGAATTAGGTTGTTAGAGTGATGTAAAATTATCCAGTTTTGTCAAAGTTTCTTTATCTAGCAAATGAATTTTGAGTTACATCAAAGTTTCAAATTTGGTGGTAACAAAATGAGATGGATGCTATTATTTCATGTTTTAAATATTTTTATAAACAAATTTTGGTTCAATGACATCTTTATATATATATATATATATATATATATATATATATATATATATATATATATATATATATATATATATCTAGTATGGGTTCTCACAAATTTCATGATATTGATTCTAATTTTCAATAGTAGAATCTAATGGTGGCCAGTGGATGTTATTGCAATAAGATTTTTTCTTCCTACAAAGTTTTTATGTCCCAAACAATCAATATCTACAATAAATGAAATTCTGGTTGATTATATTCCTACACAATTCAAATGTAAGTAGTGGTGAAAGAGGGTGAAGGTATTTTCTATATGAGGAACTCACAAAAATCTTGGATATTTCATACTTTAACTATTTTAAAAATTATTGCATTATTGACATTTCTTTACCAAATTTAGATACTTCCTATATTACCCCCCAAAAATATTTTTTGATATTATAGGCCATTTTATTGATTAACCAAAAATGAAAATAAAGTTCTGGCCCAAGCCCAAAATAAGATAATCAAAACAACTTATTTCTAATTATATTAGCGAAAATCCCACTTCCATTAAACCTATCTATTAATATTAACTTCTTTCTTCTCACAATGTTGCCTCCTTGCTCTCGACTGGATGTTACTCTTTACTCCTTCTCTTGTGGGTTGTACCGCCTCCCGATCTCAACATTCTCATCTCCCTTATTCTCACACAAGATGTGTCACACAACTAAGGTAATGTAATTCATACCTTCTTCCTTCTTTTTCTTCATCGTTGTTCTAATTAAGTCTATTGTTTCTCCAAGTGAAAGAGTTTTTTTGTTGAAAAAATTTATTCAAGAATTTTGAATTTTCTTTTGAGTTTAAAAATGGGCTAAAACGGAAAAGTCCTTTATGTAGAGAATCAAAGGAAACTCTTCAATTTCTTACCTAGAAGATGTTTATTACTCTTTTTCAAAACATACTTGTAATCATTACTTATTAATAGATCTCTAATATAAATGTATAGTGATTCAAGATTAAATTATATTCATGTAGTGGTACCCATTCATCTCGCATGAGGTATGAATTAATAATCATATATATGAAGACCATCAAGAAGATTTGGAGTATTTTGAATACCTTATAAGATTAATGAATGAAGCATGAAGGGTTTACAATATGCTAAAGTTGAAATGTAAGCAAGAGTATTATTGTAACTAGTTTGGGTTAGTTTATATACTATTATAAATAGTAGTACTATGATATATTTTAGGGGTTAGTTGTTGAATGAACATTAGAATTAGGCTCCTTTGTGAGTTTGCGGGAAGCCTCATACTTGTTCAATTGGATCTTCTTGATTTCTTGGGTAAGTCTTCACTTGTATGAGTTCAATTTCTTTTCACCCTTAGATATTGTTCTAGTAAATATTGAATGTGTTTTATTTGCTAGATCATTCTTTTTTTCTTCTAAATCTCTACATCTTTCTTTCTATTTCTTAGTCATATATCTCGCTTGCTTGATCGTAGTCCACTTTATTGTTCTTGCATCTAGAATCACATCAATTAGTATCACACAGTTTTTCTTCATATTTCTAAATCATATATCTTGCTTGCTTAATTGTGGTTCACTTTTTCATTCTAACATTGAAAATCACATCATCTTACCAATACAGATACTAGGTAACTCTATCTTTCAAGGCATAAAATAGAGAAATCATCTAGGTCTATGCTAGAAATTGTGCTTGATATTTCATGGCTCTCAACTCCTTTATTAACGCCCAGGTAACAATTTCTGTTATGCTAAAAAATTACATTTTTGATGCAAAAGGAACCTCCCTCTAGTGAACAGAATATTTGAATTGTCTTTTCATTATGTTCCATGAACCCTATTATTCTTGGTACGTAAGTGAATTTAGGTGCACCTCCAATCTCTGAATTTCTTTATATCTTCCAAATCCAATTATTAAGGTAACATAGTGGTGAACAATTGGAAGTATAACTTATACATGTTACCTACACATCAATTCTTCCTCACCCTGATCCAAAATACAAAGAGAATTTACCCTAACTAGCTTGAACTTGACACGTAATTGTTGTTTATATCAATATTTGTTTGACATATGCTTTTATCATAACTTTCACATAATGCCTAATAATGTTAATATTTTATACTAGTATGATCAATATATTGCTTGCTTTGACATTTCACTTAATTTTTTCTTAGTTTGATATTAAATTACTTGGTATTGTGTGTTATGATATGATTTGTGGTGTGAAGGAGTTATTATTGTTCACATACCTAATGTTAAGTGTTATTTGGCTTGGACCACAATGATCCACCGCTTATGTAAAAATACAGGACCATAATTTTTTTTTATCTTCAATAATCTTTTTTTCCATATTAAAGTTTTTAGGCAACCTATCAAATGTTGAGACATCGAATACAAGAATTTCATGATTTTAAATGAGTATGCTTTGCGTACATTGACAATAATGATATAATTATTATACATTTATTATATATTTACAAAAATTGATAGGGAGGTGATATAGTCTCCCATGTCTAAAAAATGGTCTAAGAGCAAAACATATTATTATTGTCTAAATTAACATCTTCTTTAAATGTTGAAGTGGATTTGATTGTTCAAATGAGACAGAAGAGAAATTTGATTAAATTTATATAAAAAAATAAATTTAATAGGTCTAAGTCTTCAAACGATCAATATTTATTAAATTGATGGTGAATCTAATGGTTCAAATGAAAATTTTATTAACTCTTTTGAAACTATTTGATTTCATTTTGACATAGTCTAGAAGTTATAGACAACTGTGAATTAAAAACTATATAGACATTTGTGAATTTATCATTCACCAGATAAATCAAGTTATTTTCCTATCATAATTTATCGAATGAAATAAATTGAAGTATTGTTTTTTTACTTTTCTAGCATTGGTCAATCATTTTTTCGTAATTTTTCAACTTCAATTCATTAATATTGAGGAAAAGCCTTAATTTGTATGATCATGAATTGTTAATTTAAACAATTCGTTGATAGGTCTTGCTATTAGATTTTTACCTGTTCTATATAATCAAAGTATAAAAGTTGAAACTGAAAGAGAATGTAAATAACAACAAGAACTCTGAAGAACATGCAAATCTAGAAAGGAACAAGAGAGTTATCAAATTAACAAACAAAATGCACAAGCTATTCATGGTGCATAATTACTAAATTTACAATTAACTCTTTAATTGTTTATTTTAACAAGTAAAATGGGATTGACATAATACAAGTCACTGTAAGATGTAGAATTCATAAATTATGTACCCTGAATAGTTTGTTTCTTTTGTTTGTTAGGTAGTATCTTCTTGGAAAAATCCACTTATATCAAATTTGTTTGTACCGTGTTCTTCATATTTGTTTTTCTTTTGAAATTATTTTTCTCTTTCAAATTTTGTATTCGATCATATAGAACATATATTATGAATAAAATACAAAAGGCAAGATACATGAACGAAATATTTGAATTAATACTACATGCTCGTACAAAGTAAATCTTTTCTTCCATACTAATGAGCTCATAGTTGATAAAATAAGGAAATTATATTGACCAGCTCTACAAATCTGAAAAAAGGTACTTTACTATTTTTTTCTTGAGTTAAATTATAATAGGATAATAATCTCTTTTTTTGTATGAATTATGAATCAATAAAGGAGTCATCATTAAGCTTTGATTAAATCAAATATAAATAGCTTGAGTATATATTCACAAAAAACTATAAAATGCATACACTAAACATTGTTATATGTGTATAATAAATCAGAATCTTAAAATAAACACAAGGAAAGAATTGGTTTATAAGGAGACAACAATGTGAGAACAAATGTTTTTTGTACCAAAAGGAAACAAATATATGTTTCTATACCCTTTGTGTATTTAAATAAATACAACTAAGTGACAAATAAAGAAATAATAGAAAAATAAAAAATTCAACAAGAGTTGTAAATCTTATTACTAGTTATTCAAAATTATTAAGATAAGAAAACAAGAATTTCAAGTCTGACTTAACATCTTTAATAAATTAGTGATGATATACTAATTGAGCAATCAATGTATAGATGAACACATGATAAAAGAAGGAAATAAATTCATTACATGTCAAAATCAAATTTAGCTAGAATCAGATCACCATCATATAATTTAATTCTTACATTGTAGAGAACAACAATTGATTTAATATAATAAACAAATCAATATTGACTTAATTGCAAACAACAACAACAACCAAAAAGTGAACTTTTCTATGCATAAAAAGAAATAAAATTGTATTTATCATAATTAATAATATTATTATATTTTAAAAATGTGTCAATAGTTTTTGCAAAGCATATTCAAACTATATCACATATTTATTCTATTGTGGTATTACGTCGTATCACCTCGTTTATTTCTTCTACGCAATTTTGCTGAAAACATAGATGACTGAAGAGTTTTCGCCATATAAACTCATATATTGTTGTATATTAATGTGTGTCAACTGTATTTTACATAAGCATGACAGACAAAAATATATATTTATAAACACAACACATATGAAACATATATATCAAATAACATATAATAATATGCCTACTTGTATATCTTTTTTTTTTTTGTATATATATATAGTATGTGTTGTGTATGTAAATATATATTTTCATCTCTCATACGGATGTAAAGTATAGTTGACATATAATAATATATGTGTACATGGAGGAATAAGTTTTCAGTAAAATGGCGTAGCAATAGACGAGATGATGCGACGTACTACCATAATAGAATAAAGATGTGTTATAGTTGAATATGTTTTGCAAAAAATATTAGACACATTTTAAAAATATAATAATATTATTAATTATGATTAATACAGTTTTATTTCTATTTAATCATAGAAAAGTTCATTATTTTTTTTTTGTTGTTATTACTGAGACATTCAACAGTGTTTTAGGTGTCTAACAAGGCCACCACCTTAGATATGTAAAAATGAAAAATAGTACCAACTAATGAACTATGTGTATCTCATAAAGTATTTGTTTATATTTATTTATTTTTATATGATTTATTCGATAATCGTATTGAAAATCAACTAATTCTAGATTTTGTATTTGAGGGAAGCACTCAATGAATTATTCGTTTGTATTTATCTGATGTATTTAATATTCATATTAGAGTCCAACTAATTTATATTTTCTCACAAATTAGCACATTCGAGGGAAGCACTCTATGAAGTATATTTATTGTTTGTCTGATTTGTTCGATATTTATATTGGAGTTCAATTGATTTAGATTTTGCTATCGAGCTTCACAATCAAAGGAAACACTCTATGAAGTATTTTATTTAATTGTATACCTGTTGTATTCAATATTCATATTAGAGTCCAAATAATTTAAATTTTGCCACCGAACAAGCATTCAAGGGTTATTTATAATTTATTTATTTTTCATCTACTGTGTTTGATATTTTTATTGAAGACTAATTAATATATATTTTACCGGCTAGCAACACATTGTAGGAAGGAATCTATGAGATACTCTATCCGTCCCATTTTATGTGGTATCTTTTGGATTTCGAGATTTAAACAAATCTAACTTTGACTGTAAATTTTTCATACATCTTTTAAACATTTTGAATTATCAATTTTTGTGACTTATGATACTTTCTACATAGTTTACAAATATATAAATTTTATATCAAAAAAATTAAAGATTTCATACACAAATTTCTGATCAAACTTAAACAGTTTGACTGTAGAAAAATAAAAATTTTCACGTAAATTGAAACAGACAATATTTGTTTTGGTATATACCTTAATGAAATTAAAAACCATATCCATATATATCCTTTCCCTTCCAAAGATATTACAATGGCTTAAACCAGAACTCCAGAAGGGGATAACAATGGCAGTTCCTCAAGTTCTTGTCATTCGAACCCAACTCAATAAATGTAGCCCTTTTATCTTCTGGCTTCGCAATGTAGGAAAAAGCAGCTCTATTGCAGCAGTAGCTGTTGAACCAGTAAAATATTAAAGAATCGATCTTATAATGTTTCAGATGGAAAAGGTAAAATCTTGATGATAAAGTTTCGATATTTTTGGGTTTATTTGAGCTATATTGTGAATTGGAAGTTCGGGGTGGTGATTTTTCATTGAAATAGGTGATGTGGATGCACCAAAATGAAAGAAATTGAGTTCAGAAGAACTGGGAATAAGTACCTTAATGATTGCGACATCTACAAGATTGGTTTTGAATGGGCTAAAATAAAAGGGTATGTGTTCAAGATGATCATTTGATTGTTCTCTTTTGGTTTTTATTGTGTTCTTGTTGATGTACAACTTATTCACTGTTACAATGTAGAAAAGATGAGATTTTTTTTAAAGTTCTACTTGATATCGAAGAGAGGGGGAGGGGGTGGGGTGAGGTGGTAAATTATAAAATTCACTTAGTCAGATATCAGTAGTGGATAGCCGACTCACCTGCAAGTTAGTAAGATAATAAATAATAACAGAAAGTTGCAGTAAATAGTTGACACACATAATTTTATCCTGGTTCGAATCACCAAAGTGGTGCCTAGTTTAGTCCCCTTGGGTTTCAAGGGCTTTCCTTAAGAGCGTTGAAGAGATCTTATTGTTACACCAATAATTGAACTTTTAACCTTTCTGATATGCAAATCAAATTTCTACCTTGACACTGCCTCAACTTCTATACCTCCACTCAATGTTTTTCTTTTCTCTTTTCTTTTCAACTGTATCACTCAAGTGTTGACAAAGCTTTATGAAAGACAAAAGAAAACTATTTGTTAAGCTCAAGTGAAGTTACGTGCTTCACACTATACATCTGGGTCGTTATAAACAGATGATGACCTCTGCTCATTGTAAGGAAAAACCCAAGGGATTTTATCTCAATCAAGTATTAAGTTAGGGAGTCCTTGATTGAGGCGATTTAGTTGATCTGTAGTAAATCGTTTCTTATGCTTTTCTTGTTATTTGATCTTGTCTTTGTATGATCAACAGACTTCTTATCTTGTGGCTTGATTTATGGCTCTTCCTTTTTCATTGCTTCTTCTCCTTTCCTTGTGCTGATTTGATCTTGTCTTTGTGTGATCAGCATTCTTCTTATCTTGTGCCTTGATTTGTGGATCTTCATTTTTCTTGATGATTTGATTTGATTGTGATTTCTGCCAAGAGTGTGAGATTCTTGCTTCTTTCCTTTATGTGCTGATTATCTTGTGCCTTGATTTGTGGCTCTTTCTTTTTCTTGATGATTTGATTTTATTGTGATTTCTGCCAAGAGTGTGAGATTCTTTCTTCTTTCCTTTATGTGCTGATTAACCATATATTTCTATCATATATTTCTTTTCGTCTTTTGTCCCTTAGAGTCGAGGCTTTATTTTCCAATGCTTGTCTGTATTTTAAGCAAATATTATTTTCCTTCTTGAAGTCGTCTGCATTGACGATTTCCCTTTGTTGGTTTGTGACCTACAAAAATTGAGATCAACGCATTACGAGTCTATTTTCAAAATCAGCTAATTGTATGGAGTTAAGACTACTTTTTATGAATGTGCAATGACCCAGCAATTCAGAAATTAGCATATATATGTAGGAATATATTGTAAATTGCACTTTAGGGTGTGTTTGGTATGAAGGAAAATGTGAATGATTTTTGGAAAATCTTTCTTGGTATCTAAGTGAGGTTCTCCCTTATTTTATTTTATTTTATTTTATGTTTAATTTGGTGAGTAAGTAGAAAATATTGTCCCAAAAGAATTTGTATGTAACTTATTCAAAGTTTCAAACACTATAGGGATGGGTGTGGAGGTAGGGGTGGTGGGAATGGGGGTTGTGGGTGCGTGTGGCGTGTGTTGGAGGGTAGGGAGGAGACAATTGATGTGCAATATCACTTGTTTTCCGTAGTTTCATCAAGGAAATCATTTTCCTCATTTTTAAGGAACTTATTTTCGTAGAGAATACTCGTAGTGCAGATTCAGTGATGTAACGAATTAGGCTGATGTGGAACTAAGGTCGAATTCATAGTCATCCCCAAGAAAAGAAGTTTCAAGCATCTTAAAAGATGTTTCAAATATCTTGGACCTATAATCTAATGAAAGGGGGAGTTGATGATGATGTCACATACCATATTGGTTCGGTATGGATAAAATACAGGATCGCATCCGAAGTCTTGTGTGCTAAGAAGGTGACCCCAAAACTTAAAAGGTAAGTTCTATAGAATGGTCGTGTCACGCCCCGAGCTAACCCCGAGACGCGGACACGGAACCTAGGACCACAAGTGATCCTAAGCTAACCCTGCTGGCATGATCATGAGCATACTAAAGATAATAAACTGAATGCGGAAGCTAAATCACAATTTAAGCTTAAAAGATGGGGAATACCCATATGCTAAACCTGAGATATATGAAATCTGATGAGTTTAATACAAAGAAATATTAACTCAATGCTAAGCTAAAACTAACTATATCTGAAAATAGCCTCTAAACTGGACTAGATATACTGGGACAAGCCCCACCTAAATCTAGCAAAAACTGAAACTAAATGACTAAAAGACTGAAATGAAACTCATGACTGTTGTCCTCAGAAAATGAGGACTCACCACTGAATTTGCTGATATGGAGATCGGAAATTGATCTATGCGTTATCTGGATGCTGAGAACCTGAACCTACATCATGAGAATATGTAGTGCACGTACGCGTCAGAACTTGAAGGTACTGAGCATGTAGGATAGAGTAAAGATGAAATAAAACATAACTGAACAAGCACAAAAGCAAGTATAGAAATCGGAACAGGATATACTAAATTCTAAGCTAACTGGATGCAATGACCAATTTATAACATGCTGAAATTGAACACTAAATATACTGATAAATGATCAATGGAAGAGAGTCTGACTGAACTATGGAAGCTACTAATAACCGATAATAAAACCACATGAATTAAATATGGAGTCCGATGTATACGCCCCATCGAGATGACCCAATATACCTTGCCAAAGGTATAAAGGCATGCTGGCTTGATCACTAAACTGATTGGCCACAGAGGGGACTTAAAACCTACTTGGCTAGTAGTTCTGGGACTAATTGGGTACGCTAAACCCTAGTCCAACTCGGTATTATGCTACTCCCATTGATTTATGTAGTTAACTGATTATGTATGAATTTCTGTAAATATTGGATAACTCAAAACTGAACATGCAAACTGAGAATACAATATTTAATCTGATAATGATGCATTAATAACTGAGGCATGTATAACTGAATAACTGAAATATCTGACCTAGCATGTGTAATTCAAGAACTAAAGAAATACATAGCTAGGGTTCTGAAATTCATGCGATAAACTGAATAATAATAAATTTACAATCTGATTTAGAACGTATATTTAATAAATTTATAAAGATCTATCACAGTTCTAGAAACCCTAGGTTTAATCGTGATAAGAGAATCAAGAACTGACTGAAAACTAGGGACCCAATGGATGAAAGGAACCCACTAGTGAAATCCCACATACCTAGTGATGAAATTCATGAAAAAACACTTAAGTTTCTGGGCTGGAAGTGTTGGAACCTTGCTGCATACTTGAACTAGGGTTGTTGACCTTTCTCTCATTTCTTGCTTCTAATTTTCTAACTTTTGATTAATGATTTGACTTAGGTAAGTTTGAGTTATGTTTCTAGGCTTAAACTGACTAAAATCTAATGATTTGGGGTCAAAACGACGTATCTTAAGATTTAAACAAAGTGAGAAAAGACCAAAGACCCCTGGGTTAGTTGCTGTCGGACCAAACGACGACCTGGACAGACGGTCCGTCATCAATCGACGGTCCGTTGTTTGGTCCGTAGATTGGGTCTGTGCGACAGACCTTTACTAAAATGGGAATAACTTTTTACTCGGAGCTCTGATTTTAGCAAGGGCGGTAGCTATGGAAAGATAATTCAATTATATATTTTGGTATGTCATGGGACACCTAATTCATTTTATGCTAAGAGTTATAATCATTTGAAGTTGACCCAACTGCATTTCCCCCATAACTGTCTGCTAATTTTCACCTACGGACCGTGGGTCCACCTACAGACTGTGCTGGTCAATCGTGGTTCTTTTCAGAGAGTGATATTTTTGGGGTTAGGCTACGGTCCGTTGATGGCCACGTTGGTTGCACCTGCTGGATTTCTAAAAAACTAGTTTTGGTCTATTTTGGATACGGGGTGTTACATTATCTCCCCCTTGGGAACATTCGTCCTCGAATGAAGACTAAACTAGCTGAAATAGAGGGAGAGAGTTGCAAACCATATTACTAAAATTGAGAACTGAGTTTATGAGAACAAGCAAATACGCTGAAAATGCAAGTACAATCTGAGGGAACATGATTCTAAGACTGAATTCACGCATGAATGACTGGAAAATTGAAGAGGAACTATTACCTCTAGCTGGAGTGGAATCAGAAGGAAAGAGGTAAGGATACATGGCTTTCATGGATGCTTCTGCTTCCCAAGTAGCTCCCTCTACGGACTGACTTCTCCACGAAACCTTTACTGAAGAGACTTCTTTATTTCTCAACCTTCTAACCTGACGGTCAAGAATCTCAACTAGTACATCCTCATAAGAAATACTATCTTTCACCGCAACACTCTCTAATGGCACTACAAAGGCTGGATCTCCCACACACTTTTTCAAGAGCGAGATGTGGAATACCGGATGCACTGCTGCTAAGTCTGCTGGTAACTCTAACTCATATGCCACCTTGTCAATCCTTCTCAAGATATTCTAAGGGCCTACATATCTAGGACTGATCTTCCCCTTCTTGCCAAATCTCATCACCCCTTTCATAGGTGACACTTTCAGGAAAACC
The DNA here is from genome assembly GCA_016801875.1 of Solanum sitiens. NCBI lineage: Eukaryota > Viridiplantae > Streptophyta > Magnoliopsida > Solanales > Solanaceae > Solanum > Solanum sitiens. The sequence continues at coordinate 1,889,300 of JABWTJ010000273.1, read as the reverse complement.
CAATCATCAACTTGGAACTCTAATTCCATCCTCCTTACATCTGCATTAGATTTATGATGACCTTGGGATGTCTTAAGTCTATATCTAATGAGTTGCACTTTCTCCATAGCATCAAGAACTGAATCTAGCCCTATTAATGTTGTTTCACCTACTTCAAACCAACCAACAGTAGATCTACATCTACACCCATACAGTGCCTCATAAGGGGCCATCTGAATGCTTGAATGGTAGCTATTGTTGTAGGCGAACTCAATCAGAGGAAGGTGATCATCCCAACTACCCTTGAAATAGACCACACAAGCTCTCAGCATATCCTCTAGGGTCTGAATGGTACGCTCTGCCTGTCCATCCATCTGCGGATGAAATGTTGTACTAAGGTTAACTTGAGTACCATGACCCTTCTGAAATGACTTCCAGAAATGAGAGGTAAACTAAGGACCTCTATATGATTTGATAGACAACGGAACCCCATGCCACCTCACAATTTCATTAATGTAAAGCTTGGCATAGTCCTCTGCCGAATCTGTAGTCTTGACGTCCAAAAAGCGAGAAGACTTAGTCATCCTATCAACTATCACCCAAATGGATTCATGTTGTCTGCGAGTACGAGGTAACCCTGTGATGAAATCCATATTGATAACTTCCCAATTCCAAGTAGAAATGTCAATCTCTTGGGTCATACCCCCTGGTTTCTGATGTTCTACCTTGACTTGCTGGCAATTGGGGCACTTACTCACAAAATCTACTATATCCCTCTTCATGCCATTCCACCAATAGACTTCCCGTAGATCGCGGTACATCTTAGTGGCACCTAGATGAATATAATATCTTGAGTTATGGGCTTCTGCAAGAATATGATGTCTTAACTCGCCCACAGCAGGAACACACAATCTACCGTGGTAGCGAAGTACACCATCTCCCCCTTGGAAGAAAACCTCCACTCTCTGATTATGGACTGCACCCTTAAGTTCAAGCAAGATTGGATCACTGTCTTGCTTTTCCTTAACCTCCACTACTAAAGAATATTCTGCCTCATTATGAACTGTTACACCGCTGTCTGATATGCGCATAAGGCGAACTCCCAAGCGAGCAAGCCTGTGAACATCCTTTACTAGCTCCTTCCTTTCTTCCTCAACATGGGCTACACTACCCATAGATAATCTAGTAAGAGCATTTGCTAGTACATTCGCCTTACCAGGATGGTAATTCACACTCATATCATAATCTTTAAGGAATTCAAGCCATCTCCTCTGACGAAGATTCAACTCTTTCTGGGTGAACACATACTGAAGGCCCTTATGGTCAGTGAACACATCTACATGAACACCATACAAGTATTGTCTCCAGATCTTGAGTGAAAACACCACTGCTGCAAGCTCGAGGTCATGAGTTGGATAGTTCTTCTCATGCACCTTAAGTTATCTAGAAGCATAAGTTATAACCTTATCTCGATGCATCAACACACAACTTAGGCCTACTCTGGATGCATCACAATAGATCACGTAACCATCTGAACCCTCTGGTAGAGTCAATACAGGAGCTGTAGTCAATCTTGTTATCAATTCTGCAAAGCTTTTCTCACAATCATCTAACCACTGAAACTTGACCATCTTCTAAGTCAACCTAGTCAATGGTGAGGATATGGATGAAAATCCTTCCACGAACCTTCTGTAATAACCCGCTAGACCTAAGAAACTTTTGATATCTGTAGCAGAGGTAGGTCTGGGCCATTGTTTCACTGCTTCTATCTTCTATGAATCCACTCGGATCCCTCCGCTAGACACAATGTGACCAAGAAAAGCATCAGATTGCAACCAGAACTCACATTTGCTAAACTTAGCAAATAACTGGCGATCCTTGAGAGTCTGTACAACAATTCTCAAATAACTCGCATGTTCTTCCTCATTCCTAGAGTAAATGAGGATATCATCAATGAAGACGATAACGAACAAGTCCAAGTATTGTTTGAACATTGTTCATCAAATCCATGAAAGATGCAGGAGCATTGGTTAGTCCAAATGACATAACTACAAATTCATAATGACCATACCGAGTTCTGAAGGCTAATATCACTATCTCTGACTCTAAGCTGATGATAACCCGATCTGAGGTATATCTTTGAGAAATGACTAGCACCCTGAAGTTGGTCAAACAAGTCATCAATCCTGGGGATGGGATACTTATTCTTGATTGTGACCTTTTTCAACTGTCTATAGTCAATGCACATTCTGAGAGAACCATCTTTCTTTTTTACGAACAACACTGGTGCACCCCATGGTGAAATACTAGGTCTTATGAAGCCCTTATCTAGAAGGTCTTTCAACTACTCTTTCAATTCCTTAAGATCTGCTGGAGCCATTCCGTAAGGAGGAATAAAAATAGGCTGGGTATTTGGAAGGAGATCAATTCCAAAGTCGATTTCCCTTTCGGGAGGGACTCCGGGAAGATCTTCTGGAAATACTTCTCGAAACTCACAGACTACTGGAACTGACTCAAGAGTTGGGTTTCAGATATAGAATCCTTAACCTGAACTAGCTGATAGAGATACCTTTAGAGATCATCTTTCTGGCCTTAAGGTAAGAAATGAATCGACCCATAGGCGCTAAGCTACTACCCTTCCATTCTAAGATTGGTTCGTCTGGAAACTGAAAACAAACAATCCTAGTTTTACAATCGACTGAGGCATAACATGAATGTAACTAATCCATACCTAGAATGACATCGAAGTCTATAATTTCTAACTCTACAAGATCTGCTGAGGTGAATTTTTGAGAGACTGTGACAAGGTAATTTTTGTATACCCGTCTAGCTATAACTGGGTCACCAACTAGAGTAGAGACTGAGAAAGGTTCTGAGAGAGTTTTTGGACTGACACTAAATTGGACTGCTTTGTAAGGAGTTACAAAAGAAAGAGTAGCCCCTGGATCTAATAATGCATAAACATCAAGGTCAAAGACTTGTAATGTACCAGTGACTACATCAGGAGAACCTTCCTGATCATGGCGAGCCTGAACAGTATACAACTTGTTCTGGCGCTGACCTCCACCTGTACCAGATGAGATACCCTGCTGAGTCGGTCGACTTGCTGGTGCTGCTAAAGTTGTAGACTGAGCTCTACCATTACCACCTCTTTGACCCTATCTAGAAGGACAATCCCTCACCCTGTGACCAGACTGACCTTACCCAAAACATCCTTCTTTTCCTACAAGACACTCGCCCGGGTGGTTCTTACCACACTTAGGGCAAGTGGGGTAAGTCTTGGTGCCTGAAACACTTCCCTGAGACTTAGAGCCTGGTGCTCTACCCTTCTGGTCATACCTGTTCTTAGAGGATGGAACACTAGCTGATGAAGGGTCTGGAACTGAAAACTTTTGCTGACTCTGTGAACGATTTCCACCACCCGATTTCTGCTGAGAATAGTCATAGTTCCCAGTCCTAGCCTTCTTATTCTCCTTAGCCTGTTCCCTAAGATTATCACCCTCAAATTGTTGAGCATGAGTCATAAGCCTAAAGATGTTCATATCTCCCAGTAACATAGCATTTCTGCACTCAGTTTTCACCAAATCTGACATTCCATACAAAATCTTATTCATCTGAGCCCTGGAGTCAGCAACCATGTGAGGAGCATACCTGGAGAGTTGGTTAAACTTGAGTCCATACTCTTGGAGTATCATGTTACCCTGCCTTAAGTTCATGAATTCGTAGGCTTTTGCTTCTCTCATCTCTATTGGGAAAAATCTGTCGATAAAAGTCTCGCCAAAACAATCCCAAGTGATAGGAGCTGCATTTGCACCCCTATTCTCCTTCCACTGAGTATACCAGTTATGAGCAACATCCTTCAACTGGTATGATGTCAACTCAACCCGATCATTCCCAGTGACTTGCATTAACTCAAAGATTTTCTTGATCTCATCCAAGAAATTCTGAGGATCCTCATTAGTCCATGATCCTAAAAACTCAGGCGGATTCATCCTAACAAAGTCACGGACCCTTGTTTCTGCTGATCCACCATTTTTATTCACAGGAGCATGAACTCGATTGTTCTGCTTGGCCATACTCTAAACCAACATCTGTATGGCATTCCTCTGGGACTGGAGGAGCTGCGTTTGCATTTCTGGCATTCGCATTCCTAGCGTTAGCTCTACGAAGAGGCATGATCTGAAATGTAGAACGTCAAGTTAGAATGGAATAAGTTCATACCATACGCACGATAAGAGTAACAAGAAAGTGAAGTTTTCCTAAACACTTCATAACCTCCCTCTCATTAGATGTGGTGCACTTCACACCCATGAAAAGAACTCTACTTAGTGCGGCTTTTCAGACATTCTAGGACACTTAAACCTAGTGCTTTGATACCAAGTTTTGTCATGCCCTAAGCTACCCCTGAGACGCGGACACGAAACCTAGGACCACAAGTGATCCCAAGCTAACCCTGCCGGCATGATCATGAGCATACTAAAGATAATAAACTAAATGCGGAAGCTAAATCATAATTTAAACTGAAAAGATGGGGAATACCCATATGCTACAACTGAGATATATGAAATCTGATGAGTTTAATACAAAGAAATATTAAATCAACGATAAGATGAAACTAACTATGTCTGAAAATAGCCTCTAAACTGGACTAGAAATACTAGGACAAGCCCCAGCTAAATCTAACAAAAACTCAAACTAAATGACTAAAAGACTTAAATGAAACTCATGACTGTTGTCCTCGGATAATGAGGACTCACCACTGAATCTGCTGAACTTGAGATCAGAAATCGATCTATGCTTGATCTGGATGCTGAGAACCTGAACCTACATCACGAGAAGATGTAGCGCACGTATGCGTCAGTACTTAAAGGTACTGAGCATGTTGGATAGAGTAAAGCTGAAATAAAACATAACTGAACAAGCACAAAAGTAAGTATAGAAATTTGAACATGATATACTGAATTCTGAGCTAACTATATACATTGACCAATTTATAACATGCTGAAACTGAATACTTAATATACAGATAAATTGTCAATGCAAGAGAGTCTAACTGAATTGTGGGAGTTACTAATAACAGATAATAAAACCACATGAGCTAAATGTGGAGTCCGATGTATACGCCCCATCGAGAGGACCCAATATACCCTGCCAAAGGTATAAAGGCATGCTGACGTGATCACTAAACTGATTACCCACGGAGGGGACTTAAAACCTACTTGGCTAGTAGTTCTGGGACTAATTGGGTACGCTAAACCCTAGTCCAACTCGGTATTATTCTACTCCCATTGATTTATGTAGTAAACTGATTATGTCTAAATTTCTGTAAATACTAGATAGCTCAAAACTGAACATGCAAACTGAGAATACCACATTTAATCTGATAATGATGCATTAATAACTGAGGCATGTATAATTGAATAACTGAAATATCTGACCCAGCATGTGTAACTCAAGAACCAAAGAAATACATAGCTAGGGTTCTGAAATTCATGTGATAAACTGAATAATAACTTTACAATCTAATTTGGAACGTATATTTAATAAATTCATAAAGTTATATCACAGTTCTAGAAACCCTAGGTATAATCATGATAAGAGAATCAAGAACTGACTTAAAACTAGGGACCCAATGGGTGAAAGGATTCCACTTGTGAAATCCCACATACCTGGTGATGAAATTCACGGAAAAACACTTAGATTTCAGGGCTGGAAATGCTGGAACCTTGCTGCATTCTTGAACAAGGGTTGTTGACCTTTCTCTCCTTTCTTGCTTCTAATTTTCTTACTTTTGATTAATGAATTGACTTAGGTAAGTTTTAGTTATGTTTCTCAGCTTAAACTGACTAAAATCTAATGATTTGGGGTCAAAACGACGTATCTTAAGGTTTAAACAAAGTGGGAAAATACCCAAAGACCCCTGGGTTAGTTGCTGTCGGACCAAACGACGACCTGGACAGACGGTCCGTCGTTCAATCCACGGTCCGTCGTTTGGTTCGTAGATTGGGTCTGTTCGACAGGCCTTTACTAAAACAGACATAACTTTTTACTTGGAGCTCAAATTTTAGCAAAGTCGGTCTCTTTATAAAGATAATTCAATTATCTATCTTTTGGCATGTCATGGGACACTTAATTCATTTTGTGCTAAGAGTTATGATCATTTGAAGTTGACCCAAATGCATTTCCCCCCTAACTGTCTGCTAATTCCCACCTACGGTCAGACCTACAGACCGTGGGTCCACCTATGGACCGTGCTGGTCAATCGTGGTTCTTTACAGAGAGTGGGTGAATGGGTTGTCGATCGACGGTCACAGACTACGGACCGTAGTCGGACCTACGGACCGTAGGCCCGTCCATCGATCAGGACTTAACCAAATTTTCCTGGGCTGAGATTTTCGAGATTTCTGACCATATTGACGGATGTGCAGGACAGACCATGGGTCAGGCTATGGTCCGTCGATAGCCACGTTTGTTGCACCTGCAGGTTTTTTGAAAAACTCGTTTTTGATCTGTTTTAGATACGGGGTGTTACAGGTGGTTAGACCAACTATGTTGTAAGGAGCGAAGTGTTGACTAGTTAAGAACTCCTATGTTCAGAAGATGCAAGTTGTGGAAATAAGGATGTTGAGATGGTTCAAACGCGTGAAGAGAAAACTTACAAAGGACCTTGTGAGGAGGTGTGAGAGCTTGACAATGGTAGGTTTAACGAGGGGTAGAGGTAGGTTGAAGAAGTATTGTAAAGAGGTAATTAGAGAGGACAATGGCATATCTTCAGCTTGCTAAGGACATGTCATTAGATTAGGTGATTTAGAGGTCGGAGACTAGGGTAGATGTCTAGTAGGTAGTTCCACGGAATGTCACTTTCCGGTGGGATATGCATGCCTGTTGGTTTGGAGAATGTATGTGCTTTCTCTGTCATACAGTTGTATTAACATTATTCACATAGTTGTTTGTTCTCCGGTTTTTTTACTATCTGTTGTTCTTTGCAATTCGGTTACCAAACTATTTAGTTGTTGTTAATGTTCCTTCACTTCTGAATGTTATGTATTGTCTGCCACACTATCTTCCATGGCTTCTTCACTTTCAGATTTTCTTTTTTCCTTACGGCTTTGAATTGTTTTTCTTGAGAGGGTCAATCAGAAACAACTTCTCTACCTCCACTAGGTAGGGATAAGGTTTTTGTACACTCTATCCTCTCTATACTCCACTCGTGGGACTGCATTGGGTTTGTTGTTATTGTTGTTGTTACCTAATGAAAATGTTTTCCAAAACATTGAACCAACCAAACATCGGAAAATTGAAAAAGAAGTTGTGAAAAATGTTTTTCTTTTGTATGATTTCAAAAAAAATGTATTACTTTGTACTAAACACATCCTTAGTCTTTCTCTTTGGAACAGGATGATTCCTATTTCTCCTCCTTGTGGCCTCACCTTTACTTCTTATATTTGTTTTTGGCAGGGTTCGAGGTCTACCTTGTCGAGGGTTGTGTTATAGATCATATACTGGAAAGAACTCCAAAAGATTTTGATATATTAACATCAGCTGAACTTAAAGAGGTTAGCTGCACTGCATTTTTTTATTGTTAAATGTAACTAGCAACAAGAAAGTGCTGTGAGGTAATTACAGAGAAAGTATTACTGCATGATGTACATGAATCGCACTGTTTTTTTATTTTTTTGTCTTCTGAAGATTCTCTTAACTTTTATAGATAGGATAGGAATTACAAGGGGAAAAAACTGTCAACTTGGTGTTTAGCCGATTTCATTAGCTGGAAAAATAGCTGCATTAGTAGTTTATTTTTCTTTCTTTTGGAATTGTATTTTAATTTTCATCAACATTAAAATAGTTTTAATATGTTGTTACCCCAAAACTATGTGCATTATAAAGTTTTGGCTGATAGATTAATCACCAGATTGTATTACTTACCTAAAACATAAGGGTGTGGATTCAAAACTGCCCCCCCACCCCACCCCACCCCACCCCACACACACACACCAATCAATAGCAAAATATATGTAACCTATGATGATAATTGTCTTGTCAAAATATTAACTAATTTTTTTAGTTTAACTAAATATGGAAGAATTTGCAATATGATAAAATCAGAGCTTTGATTAAATAAATAAAATGTAACATCCAATAAATAAAATCCACAACAGCCTTAGAGAAACAAATCAAGTGGAAGATGCTCTAGCATAGGAAGACGCTAAAAATGGATCAATTCAACTTAGAATGAAAAGTAGAACTTCCAATGAGGACGGGTCTAAAAAAACAATGGGGCTAAATGTTGCAAAAAATATGTATGAATGTTGCAATATTGTTCATACTTGTTGTAAATGAGATAGATGAAATATCATTCCCATGAAATCATGACTTAAATGTATGATCTTGATGATGTTCTTGTGTTTGTGATTGTGGTGTGTGAATGGGATCGGATTGCCACGTTTCGGCATGACTAACTTGAATCGGATTGCCACATTCTGGCATAACTAACTTGGATCAGATTGCCACGTTCCGGCATAATATTGGATTTGATTGTCACGTTCCGGTATACTAATAGTTTGGGTTTGAATGCTGTGAGAGGACCAATGTGATGATAAATGTGAGTTAATCATTATTGTATACTTGTTTACAATATGGCATATGCTTGATATACATGTGTAAAATATATTGTTTTATTAGTGGTATAAGTTGCACTTAGCTGGCAGTTGAATTGGCGGTTGTTGTACTGGGTATATTCTATGTGTTTTAGAATGGTTAAATATGATTAAGAATGTGGGAAGAGGGTTGGTGATTAGGGTGCTAATGTATATTGGAGGTGATTCCAAGAGAGAGTGAATATGGAGAAGCGAGTGGTTTATTTGATGATCTCACTGGCGTCGGATTGACCGACGATGCCTACCAATATGTCTGTTTCTACTGATACTACTCTTTTATATCTTTTGACATATTTTGGATGCAGGATTGGTAACGTTCCATTAGGCGCAGACGAAGAAATTCTTCCAGCAACTTCCATTCTTCTTTTCGCATTGTGGGAGTTGTGTGTTTTATTTATATTGTCCAGTTATATTCACTACAACAAATTCGATTATCAGGGATAAATAATTTTGTCACTTATAAATCATTTTTCGTCACTAAAATTCTTGTGTGACGAAACATAATTCGTCACTCAGTCATCACTAAATGAGTGTCTCTAAAAGAATACAAAGACGATATAGTGATTCGTCGCTAAAAGTATTATATTAACTATAAAAAGAAAAAACCGTCCCCAAATGCTTAAACGTTTGTGACAAATTTATTTACTGTAAAAAGTACAATTATTTGTAGTATGCTTTGTCACTAAAAAGGATATTACTACCGACAAAATTATATCTCGCTAATTATTTTACTTCAATCATTGATGAAATCAATTGTCTCTAAAGTTATATGTATTGCGTAGTTGAATAAAATCTTATTTTTTCACTAATGACTATATTTTATATACAAAAAAATTATTTTGTTCTTAAATGTATTAGATAAAATTTATCATTATAAAAATGGTTTATTTTCTATGATATATATATTTTATCTCTATTTTCTTTCTGCCCAAGTCCAAGAGCTCGCACAATATGCTATCTTAGGGAATCGAACTCACAACCTTAAGGTTGAAAGTGAAGAGTCCTTACGATCAGATTTTTGTTTTATTTTTTACTTCATTCACTTCTTTCAAATTAACTTTTGTAGAAACAATACATTATATGATTATTTATACTCATAAACAAATGCATGATATTTACCACCCACAATTCGTTCAAATGTAGATTATATTTTAATTAAACTGTGTATTTTTTTTAAATATCTTTAAATATATACAGTACAATTTTGTCATTTTATTTATTTATTTTTAAAGATTTTAAAAATTATTCAGTACAATTATAACTTTATTTATAATTAAACTTTTGCTTTTATTTAAAAAAAATGAATATTTGGTTCAAGTTGAACATCGATATCCATAACTATAGTAATTCATCATAATATATTTGAAATCCTAGTTGGTTCATTTCTTTTATTTGTGCTTTCATTTTTTAGTTTATTTTAATTTTCACACCGATGGAAAAAGTTAATAGAAATTCATGAAATATATCGCACCTTTTCAAAGTTTAAGTTTGTAAGTCGATGTTATCTCTTTATAGTTACTCTACGTACGTATGTGAAATTACTATTAAATGTGTACATATTTATAGATAAAATCAAATGGATCGACTTAGTCTATGTAGTTTACCAATCACAAATCAATAAACGTTCACAAAAATTAGCACAAAGACTTGGGAAATTATTTTTTTTATCGTTCTTATCAATGAAAAATTATCAAAGAAAAAATAAAAGTGCTAAACCAACAAATATTAGTGATCTAGTGGTAGAATAGTGCACCACTCACAATAAATATAACATGGATTGTATTTTTCAAATGATGCATTTTATAATTGCGTAATTTAAGAAAATTGATGTATTAAACTTTTTCATTTTTACAAAATCAACCGAATTTATTGGTTTTAATATTTTCACTTGTCAATTAACGAATGAACTCTGTCTATTTCTTATGAAGCAGATGTATTATTCTTTTTGTAAGTTGTCACTTGTAATTATGAAGAATTATCGCAAAAAAATTTGTATTTAGCTATTACTTTTTTTCATATCAAATAGTTAAATTATTCACTACAAATTTTAAGTCATCGCTATTTAACTCCTTACATATTTTGTGACAATTTTTTTGTTGTCACTAAATCACAGATTGATTACAGACAATAAAATATTTGTCACCAATTACATATATTATTAGTGACGAAAAAATGTCTTAATTAAACCTAAATTTTCATAGCTAAAATTTATAATATTTTAACTACGAACTCTAATTTGTTGATATTGTAACAACATATTTTTTTAGATGAATTTTCTTTTGTGTCCAAAATTTAATAAATTATAAGACAAAGTATTTTGTCATGAATTAGATAATTATTAGTGACAAAATAATGTGTCACCGATAACTTTAAATTTGTGACTAACACTACTTAACAAATGACACTAATTAATATTTTGGTGGGAAACTTTAGTGGATAAAATATTTCTACGAATTTTTATGTTTCGTCACTAAAAGTATGTGTCTCATATATTTAAGCACGAAATTAAATTAGTGACGAATTTGATGTCGTAGTTTGTCATGAATTACATACACTATTAGTGACGAAATAATGTGTCACCAATAACTTTAAATTCGTGACTAACACCACATAACAAAATGATGCCAATTAATTTTTTGGTGGGAAACTTTAGTGGACAAAACTTTGCTACGAATTTTTATGTTTCATCACTAAAAGTATGTGTCTCATATATTTAAGCACGAAAAGTAAAAATTTCACTAAAAGCGAATAATCGGTGACAAATTTGATATCGTAGCTAATAATTTTGTAGCTATATATCATATTTGTTGTAGTGATTCTTAGTAGCTCTTGTACCTGTTTAGACTAGATACATGAGAGTCGTTTAAAATATGTTACAAGTTTTAAATTAATAATGTGTTCACGGTCTATTTATAACAATCATAGAGTTATAATTGTTCTTGTTTGTCAAATATTTCAGCATGTTTTGCTTTTGGGGTATGATGGTTCTCCTACTTAGATATGGGTGCCCGCACGGTCCGGTAGGTTAGATCGTGATACTTGACCCAATTCAACCCAATAAAATTGACCTTTGGATGGGATAATGACACCCAAATTACCCCATCTATTCTTCTAAGAAGGATGTTAGTTTCAAACCTCGGTATACACACGAGGAGTTTTCCACGCTAATGTGTGTTGGATGATACATATTTTAAGGTCAGGTTTAGAGTCAGAATAGACGTTGATGAGCATATTGAACTAAACATGTAATTCGGAGATTCATTTATTGATTCAGCCTAGTTGACCATTGATTAGCCCATCTCGACCCAATCCATCTCAAAACAAGTAAGCTTTGGGTGAGTTATGATTCCACCAATTATTAACTCAACCATATTGATTAATTTATCTCTCGATATTTTTGGATACTTCTATAGGAAGTAGAACTGCTACACTCCCTACTAGTATTGTATATGTCCATTTATACTTTGTAGTTTTAGGAAAATCAAATCAGTTTCTTACTATTAAATTGAAATTATGCTCTGGACAACTCAATGATTAATGAGTGTGTAGAATTTTCTCAATCCATTTAATGAAATTTTTTTCCTTTACTAATTGTGAATAACTTGGTTCTAGGGGTTTAAATCTCTCTTTTCGAAAAGGTTAAACATGGTGAAATTTTACATTTTCGCTACGTAACTTTGTGTTGAATAAATGAATTATGGGAAAACGAGTAATAAACCAGTAAAATTGGTATTGATGGGAAATAAGAGTCGTGAAGAACTCTATTTTAGCAATTTGGAATGCTACTTTACCCATTAATATTTTAGTAAATTTATTGTTAAGGTTGGTTAAAATCTTTCTTGATATTTTTAGCAAGATTGTAACTCAAATAACTTTTAATTATTATCCCTATATTCCATTGTGCTAATCTTGAAATACTTCCTCTCTTTTTTTCTACCATTCTTTTTCTTCAATTAATTGAAAGTTTTTGTTTCTCGAGTTATCCTATATGTTGTGCGCATATTTATGAGGGATCATCTCACCTTATTTCTTTGGACTTCTCAATATTCTATTGTTAAAAAGTTATTGTGAAATCATATTGGTCATTGCAAAATAGTAAATTCTTTGAATTAACTCCATCTCCATTAAATACTCACTCCTCTTTCATTGCAATATATTTTCTTACTTAAATAATTTTGCCTATAGAAAGTAAGATACGTCAATATTGAAGATGAAAGTATAGTTAAGGTAAGAATTATCTATATTCCATTTAGTTAATGATGAAAGAGAATATGGACCACCTTTATACAGATGATAATATTGTGCCTCCCATGATTTGATGCGCGTAATTTCTTTTCGTAGCTACAAAAAAAGTTCGGAGGCATAATTGATAAGTAGGAGACCTCACATTGATCTATTATCCTCATGATACCTTTAAGCCCATGACATAAGTACTTCAACATTAGAAGGATTTCGATGTTTACCAGACTCCTCTATTATAGAAGTTTAATAGTTAGGGAGACGTCAATTTTTAAGATTTTCTTGACTATTATGTACAAGATTTTGATATCTAAAGAGTAAATCGTCATTAGTCATTGTGCGTAGAGTTCATTCAGAGAATCAACAAATTTGATTTCAAATTGTTCTCAAATTTTTGGAGGAGAAAAATCTTATGGGTTACTTCATCTTTGGTGATCAATAAATGTCCCATATAATCAATATCTACAATAGATGAAATTTTGATTGATTAAATTACTACACAGTTCAAACGTAAGTAGTTATGAAAGGGGGAAGAAGGTAATTTCTATATGAGGAACTCAAAAAAATCTGGGCAGTTTTATAGTTTAAGTGTTTTGAAAATATTGCCTTATTGACATTTCTTTACCATATTTCGGTAATTTCTATATTACCCCGAAGAACTTTTTTAAAAAAGAACTTTTTTGGGACATATAGGCCATTTTTTTACTAACCAAAAACAAAATAAAGTTGGCCCAAGCCCAAAACAAAACAATCAAAACAACCTATTTCTAATTAAATTAGGGCAAAGCCCAATTTCATTAAACCTTCCTCTTGAGTTCACTTTCCTCTCTTCTCTGCCTCCTTTCTCTCGACTGAATGTTACTCTACTCTTTCTCTTGTGGGTTGTACTAACTTCCGATCTCAACATTCGACATTCTCATCTCCCTTCTTCTCACACAAGATGTGTTACTCAATCAAGGTAATGTAATTCATATCTTCTTCCTTCTTTTCTTCATCACTGTTCTAAATCTCTATTGTTTCTCCACATGAAAGAGTACTTTGGTTGAAAACATTTACGCTAGAATTTTTTGAATTTTTCTTTTGAGTTTAAAAATGGGGCTAAAAAGGAAAAGTTATTTATGGGGAGAATTAAAGGAAACTCTTCAATTTCTTACCTAGAAAATGTTAATTACTCTATCCCAAATCAAACATGTAGTCATTAATTATTAATAGATCTACAATATATATATATATATATATATATATATATATATATATATATATATATATATATATTTAGTGATTCGAGATTAAAATTATATGAATGTAGTGGTATCTCATACATCTCATATGAGATATGAATTAATGATCAGGGATATGAAGACGAACAAGTAGATTTGAGTATTTTGAATACCTTAGAAGATTAATGAAGAAGCATGAAGGGCCTACAATATACTAAAGTGGAAATGTAAGCAAGAGATGACTACATTTTAAATAATTAATAGGCTAGACTTTCCTTGTTTTTAGCTCAAGCGTATTATTGTATCCAGTTTAGGTTAGTTTATCTACAATATTAAAAGTAGAAACTAGGATTTATTTTAGGGATTACTTTCTGAATGATGATTTGATGTTTAGGCTCTTTTGTGAGTTTGGGGAAATCCTCATACTTGTTCAATTGAACCTTCATGATTACTTGTGTAGTCTTCACTTGTATAAGTTTAATTTTCTTTTCACCCTTAGATTTCATTCAAGTAATTGAATGTCTTTTAGTTGCTAGATTGTTCTTTTTATCTTCTAAATCTCTCCGTCTTTCTTTCTATTTTTTAATTATATATCTTGCTTTCTTGATTGTGGTCCACTTTATTGTTCTTGCATCTACAATAACATCAATTATTATCTCTCCCTTTTCCTTTATATTTCTGAACCATATATCTTGCTTGCTTGATTGTGGTTCACTTTATCATTCACGCATCTAAAATCACATCATTTCACCAATACATGTACTAGGTAACACTATCCTTCAAGGCATAAACAGAAGAAATCATTTAGATTTTTTGCCTACGCAAGAAATTGTACTTGACACTTCATGATTCTCAACTCACTTTATTGACGACAAGGTAATGATTTCAGTTGTATGCTTAAAAAATACATTTTTGATGCAAAAGGAACCTTCTTGTGAATAATATATTTGAATTTACTTTTCATTATGTTCCTTGAACTCTATTATTCTTGGTAGGCATTAAGTGAATTTTGGTGCACCTCCAATCTCTTAATTTGTTTGTCTTCCAAATACAATTATTAGGTTAAGATAGTGGTGAACATTGGAAGTATAACTAATACATGTTACCTATACATCTATTCTTTCTCACCCTGATCCAAAAAACAAAGAGAAATGACCCTAACTATCTTGAAATTGCCTCATAATTGTTGTTTGTATCAATATTTTTTTGATAGATGCTTTTATCGTAACTTTCACATAATATCTAATAATGTTAATTAATATTTTATGCTAGTATGATCAATGTACTACTAGCTTCGACAATTCACTTAACTTTACTTAATTTACTGGATTGCTTAGTATTGTGTGTTGTAACATGATTTGGAATGTGAAGGAGTTATAATTGTCCAGATACCTAACATAAAGTGTCACTTGACTTGGATCGCAGTGATCCATCACTTATGTAAAATACAGGACATAAAAAAAATTGTTTTTCTTTGATAATCTTTTTTTTCTATGTTAAATTAGTTGGGCAACCTATTAAATGATGAGACCTTTAATACTAGAATTTCATGATTTTTAATGAGTTTGATAGTAATGATATAATTAGTATACATTTGTTATATATTTACACAAATTCATAAAGAGGTGATAATAGAGTCTCCCACATCTAAAAATTGAAAAATATATTTTTTTTTTGATTGTAGAGCAAAAAATATTATGACTGCCTTATAACATCTTTGATGTTGCAGTGGACCTGATTGTTAAATGAAATATGAGGGAAATTTGATTAACTTCATAAAAAAAAGTTAAATTTATTAGGTCAAAGTCTCCAACGATCAATATTTATTAAATTAATTGTGAATCTGATGGTTCAAATGCAAATTTTAGTAACTCTTTTGAAACTATTTGAATTCATTTTTACATGGTCTAGAAGTTATAGACAACTATGAATTAGAAACTATATACATTTGTTAATTCATAATTCATAGCAGAGAAATATTTATTTTCCTATTAATTTATCTAATGAAAATAAATTGATTTTTTTTTTCTAGTATTGGTCAATTTTATTTTATTTTAAATTTTTGAACTCCAAATTCATTAGTCTCGAGGAAAAGTCTTAATTTGTATGAACATAAATTATTAATTTAAATAGTTGTTTGATAGATCTTGTTTTTAATTTTTCACCGTAGTATGTAATCGAAATACAAAAGTTGAAACAGAAATAGAAAGCTTATAGACACAAAAAATCTGAACACAATGAAGACAAATTTAGAAAGGATCAAGGGAGCTATTATAAAAAGATACCATGTAACAAACAAAAGCAACAAGCTATTCGTGGTGCATAATTTATTTATTTTGTACCTTACTACAGAAGTAGTATTAATATATGTTTGAAAGTTTTCTACCACAAATTGTTAGAAATGTGAGTATTGATTCAATTGATATGAATAATGTTTTTTACTATTTTAGTCTATATCCTCAATGTAGTTTTGTTGACCAATAAATTGTATTATATTATAAGCTTTGAACAAGTGTTATGTTGTTTTTTCCCATCCAATGCGTTCGATTTCTATAGTAGAGTTTGAGGTGCAAAATTCCACATTACAGAATAAAAACTTATAACAAAGCTAACTTCATATTCGAGGAATAAAGCGCTCCGCCATTCCTCGTTATGGGAGCGCTTTATTCCTCGGATATGAAGTTACCTTTGTTATAAGTTTTTATTGTTTAATGTGCTTTGCAACTCGAGCACTATTGTAGATATGAACACACTGGATGAGAAACCAAAAAATATATATAAAACTTGTTCAAAGCTTATAATATAATACGATATATCGGTCAACAATACTACATGCATTGAGGATATAGACTAAAATAGTAAAAAAATTGTTCAAATCAATTTTATCAATACTCAACGATTTGTGGTAGATTTCTTTAAACATTTAATTATTTTTTTATGAGATATATATACAATTGACTTACATCAATTAATTTTTTACTTGTACATATTAACAAGTGAAATGAGGTTAGCATGATATAAGTCAATGTAAGATATAGAATAAATAATTTATGTACCATTAATAGCATTTTGTTTTTGTCTGTTTGGCAGTTTCTTCTTGGAAAAGAACTCTTGGCCTTTTTTGTATATATATATATATATATATATATTGTCACGACCCAACATCCCATTAAGCCGTGAGAGGACCTATTACCCAATAGGCAAACCCTTTTTTTTATTATCAACTAACAATTTAACTAACGCATATATAATATTGAATTGAATAAAATAAAATCTAACTCGTGTAAGTATGGAACAAACGAGTAATTGACAAACTACCCAAGGACCTGGTGAGACCAGTACAAGAGCGTCTATGAATACGAAGCAAGTTTGAAAACTAAAAAAAATTGTCCGGAAAGAAATAAGACATGAAGTAAAAGAGTCTTCAGAAATCCAGTACTGCTGAAGAGAAAATATCTCACCCTGAATTTCAACAATCAACAATCTCGCTCCCACAAACAAATCAAACACAATTAGTACCTTGCTCAGTTCATACACGCAAAGAAAGGTGCAGCAAGTATAGAGTGAGTACGGGAAACACGTGTACTCAGCTAGCTTTGATTTTTAATCCTTCCTGGAAGCGATAACGAGATATACCCTAAAAGTTTTCTTCTCAATAAGTATAACTAAGTCATGAAATAACTCATCTCAATATAATAATTTAAACATATATTTTCCAAAAATAAGACCAATTACACCACCAGTAACATAAAAAAAATATCTCAAGTGTATCAAATCAAACCAATACTACAGGCATCTCAATAACTCAATGTCATTTAATATGGAATGCAATATAGATGAGGTGTGATGCAATGCAATGCACCAGAAAAGAAACAGAACCGGTATACACCCACTTCCTCTGTCGGACAGTTGGGATCCCTGGAGGATTCATGAGGTCCATATACCTGCCGAAATCCATTTCCATCGGCATAATACCACTCGCCGGAACCATATCCCATTGGCTTTGCATGATGTCACTTGCTGGAACTATTTCCCATCGGCATAATAAGAATATAAATCTCATAGATAACTTAATGAACCGTTTCAATAAATAATTATCATTCAATAATAAGAGTGGTATGAATATGTATGAACAATGTATAATATGTATTATCAATCTACCCTACAACTAGGGGTCATCCATCATAGTCAAGTTTACATAATCCCAAGTCTCAACAATTCAATCACATTTCAACGTATGAGTTCAAACAACCAATAATCAACTTCTTGTAAATTTCTTCATATCATGACATTGGTACCCGCATAAATGCTCGTTATCTCACTTATACGGGAACCTCTCTTACCCATTATCCCTAAATTTATTCAATACATTAGAACTAACACTTCAAAGAAGTAAGAAATCTCTACTTGCCTTAAACCGAAGCCCTAGTGTGAGTTTACGCACTTGTCCTTTCGTATTGCTTCCGAACGATCAAAATCTTTTCAAATATATATATATATATATATATATATATATATATATATATATATATATATATATATACACTCCATAAGAATACGAATGAATAACGCCTATATTACTATATTTCTTTTCGGATTAAAGGAAATCAGATCAAACCTCAACTTCATTAACACGTCAAACAAAAAGCTAAGCCTAAACATCTACGATAAGTACATCTTGCTATCACCAATCAATCCAACTTAATTAAAGAATATTGTACCAAATATACTACTGCTTCTATTCCCAAGTTAAAACTAAAACCTACGTAATATAAATAGGATTAAATTCCAAATCACAGAGAACCAGTACTTGTTAATTAGTGGCTTAGCAGTAGGTAAATTTTATGGTTCTAATGCTAATAACCTTAACATGATAATTTATCTATTTGTGCCATATTGTTACTGCCAGGAGATGACATATTTATCACCTCCAATATGCCAAGTTGCAATCACTGCCAATTGACCAAAAACAATTAAAAGGAATCACCAAAGTTCAACAATTACCTGCGAGCTTTTCAGAGTTCACGTATCGTCTCTACCAATTTTGTTAGGCGGCCTTTTAATTCTTTTTCTTTTCGTTCTTTTCTAAATTGGGTGCTTTACTGATATTGGTAATACCTAATGTTGCCCCACGTTCTCATAAAAGAAAGATGGGTATGACCCATTCCCAGGCCCCTTTAGCATAACTATATAACTGACACTTTGGCCTAATACTTTTAAAATTTGAAATCTCCAATTTAATAACTAAGGCGGAATGACCTGGTAGACCCTCGTACTTGGCTCTGTTTGTAAGTTGGACCATTGTACTTTTGATTTTGCCAACTGAACCCTTAAACTCATTCAAAAACAATATTTCAAACCCCTTTCTCATCATTTGTGTGTGCCTGTATTACACTAAATTTACACATTGAATTCCACGTCATTTTTAATGACACATCAGTATTATTTTTATTTTTTAATGACACATCAGAAATTAAATATTTCAAAATAAATAATATTTTTTAAAAGGTGCAAACTTTTCTCTCTCTCTCTATACTCATTTTCCATATTCCCACTTCATCTTCTTCCTCCCCACCATCTACCCTTCACCCCAAAAAATAAAAATCACCATTTTTCGTCTTCTTCACACTCAAAATTTTTCTTATTGACAAAATGTGAAAGATTATAGTTAGCTCTTACACATACTTTTGGTTCTATTTATTTAAATTTTGTAAAAAGATATATCAAGAAAACTTCAAATTGAAAAAAATATATGTTTATAAGTAGTTCAAGCAATAGATCTTGAAAAATTAAGTTTTAAAAAGGTGAAGGAGCTGTATTTTAATAAAAGATTTTTATCATGATTATGTTAATGGTGTATATGTCAAAAGAGAAGAAAAGAAAATGGATAGGGACAGGGGGTAGATGGGTGGGGGATCCGGGGCTGAAAAGAAGATGAAAAAGGTGGGATTGGGTTGAAGAAGAATAAGAAGAGAGAAGGGGTTGTGGCGGCGATGGGTTGAGTGGGTTGAAGAAGGAGTTTTTGATTATTTTTTGAAAAAGTGGTGTGGGGAAAAAGATAGATTCTTTTCTTTTGTTAATTTTTTATTATATAATTTTAATAATTTAAAATTTAAAATTTAAAGTTAAAAAAATGATGCTCACTCGCCTTAAATGCGTGTGGTCACTCTCTCGCCAAGTCAGCTATTTTAATGCCGCATAAGCATGGTCAATGGTCAGAGGGGTTTAATATATTGTGTTTTATTTAGTTTAGGGGTCCAGATGACAAAAACGTAAGTAGAAGGGTTCAAAATACAATCTGATATAAGTATAAGGGTCCACCAGACCATTCCACCAATAACTAATAAGTACATAAATAAATATTGGGAGGACTTCCGTAAGTACACTTAATATATGGGTCATTACATCATCCACCACTAAAATACACGTTCGTCCTCGAACGTAAAGAGAAAGAAAATTACCTTGTCTGTCGAAAAGCTTAGGATATTTGTTACGCATATAAGACTCAACCTCCCATGTAGCTTCCTCCACGGGGCGATGTCTCCACTGCACCTTCAGAGATGCAATATCCTTGGATCTCAACTTCCTCACCTGCCTATCAAAAATAGTCACAGTCTCTTCCTCAAATGTCAAATTTTTGTCCAACTGCACTGAATCCCATTTAATCACATGAGAACCATCCCCACGATATTTCTTTAACATCTAAACATGGAAAACTGGATGAACCCCTGTAAGTCTGAGGGCATAGACAACTCATAAGCAACCTCCCCAATACGTCGGAGTACCTCAAATGGACCAATGAATCTAGGGCTGAGCTTTCCCTTTTTCCAAACCTCATAACACCCTTCATGGGTGATACCTTCAACAAAACCTTCTCTCCAATCATGAACTCAAGATCACAAACTTTTCGATCCGCGTAACTTTTCTGTCTACTCTGAGCTGTGAGAAGTCTATCTTGAATCAACTTGACCTTGTCTAAGGAATCTCTCATTAGATCTGTACCCCAAGGTCTAACCTCAAATGAATCAAACCAACCCACCGGAGAACGACACCTTCTACCATACATTGCCTCAAAAGGGGCCATGTGAATGCTAGAATGTTAATTATTGTTATAAGCAAACTCGGCTAATTGCAAAAACTGATCCTAATGACCACCAAAATCAATTACACATGCCCGTAACATATCCTCCAACACCTGAATAGTCCGCTCAGACTGACCATGTGTCTGTGGATGGAAGGTTGTGCTAAGCTCAACTCTAGTACCCTACTCTTTTTGCATAGACCTCCAAAAATTAGATGTGAACTGAGTACCTCGATCTGAAATGATAGATATGGGCACACCATGTAAACGCACTATTTCCTGAATGTAAGTTCTATCCAACCTTTTCGCATTATATGAGGTTTGAGCTGGCACAGAATGAGCTGATTTGGTCAATCTATCCACAATGACCCAAATAGCATTGAATTTCCTCAAAGTCTGTGGTAGTCCTACCACAAAATCATGGAAATCCGCTCCCACTTCCACTCAGGTATAGGCATCCTCTGAGACATACCACCTGGTCTTTGGTGTTCATATTTCACCTGTTGGCAGTTGAAACAACGAAAGACATATTCTACAATGTCTCTCTTCATTCGACACCACCAATAATGTTGCTTTATATCATGATACATTTTTGCTGCTCCTGGATGAATAGAATATCTTGAACTATGAGCATCTTCCATAATTAACCTGGTCAAATCCCCAACTCTTGGGACACAAACACGACCCTTTATTCTCAAAACACCCTGTGAATGTAGAATCTCTTCCTTGGCTTCACCCTTTAATAACTTGTCGTGAATTATCTTCAACTTTTCATCTTCAAACTGTCTAGCCTTGATCTGATCCAATAGAAGAGAGTGTGCCTCAACACGAGCAAGAACTTTACCAGGCTTTGAAATATCAAGTCTCACAAAGCTATTAGCCAATGACTGAACATCTAGGGCAAAAGGATGCTCCTCCACTCGTAACATAGCCAAGCTACTCATATTAGCTGACTTACGGCTCAATGCATCTGCTACCACATTCGCCTTTCCTGGGTGATATAAGATAGGCATGTCATAATCCTTAAGCAATTCCAGCCATCTTCTCTGCCTCAAATTCAGGTCTCTCTGACCGAAAATATATTGAAGACTACGATGATTTGTGAACACCTCACAATGCACTCCATATAAGTAATGAGTCCAAATTTTTAAAGCAAAAACTATTGCTGCCAACTCTAAGTCATGAGTAGGATAGTTCTTCTCATGAACCTTTAACTGCCTTGAAGGATACGCTATCACCTTAACCTTCTGCATCAATACACAACCAAGACCGACCCGCGAAGCATCACAATATATGGTGAAACATTCACCTTCCACCGGTAAGGTTAAGATAGGGGCTGAAGTCAACAATGTCTTGAGCTTATGGAAGCTCTCCTCACACTCTTCATACCATTGGAAAGGCACATTCTTTTTAGTTAGTTTCGTCAAAGGAGACACAATTTAAGAGAAACCTTTCACAAATCGTCTATAGTAACTAGCCAACCCTACAGAACTCTGAATCTCAGTAGCTGAAGTAGGCCTAGACCAATCTCTAACAACCTCAATCTTCTTGGGATCTACCATAATGCCATCCTTAGTCACCACATGCCCCAAGAATGACACTGAACTGAGCCAGAACTCGCACTTAGAAAATTTTGCATAAAGTCTTTTTTTAAGGGTTGGAGGCTTGGAGCGTAATTCTCAAATGATGTTCATGCTCCTCCTTATGATGAGAGTAGATCAATATATCATCAATGAAAATTACAACAAAGGAATCCAAATTGGGCCTGAACACCTTATTCATTAACTCCATAAATGCAGTTGGGGCATTAGTTAGCCCAAAAGACATAACTAAGAACTTATAGTGGCCATAACGAGTTCTAAAAGCTTCCTTAGGAATGTCCTCTGCTCTAATCTTCAGTTGATGGTAACTAGATCTCTAATCAATCTTGGAGAATACAGAGGATCCCTGGATTTGATCAAACAAATCATCAATACGCGGAATATGATACTTATTCTTAATGGTCACTTTATTCAATTGTCTATAGTCGATACACCTCCTCATGGTGCCATCTTTTTTCTTCACAAATAAGACTCAAGCACCCCAAGGAGAAATACTAGGCCTAATAAAGCCTTTACTCAATAAATCTTGTAATTGCTCTTTCAATTCCTTCAATTCTGCTGGAGCCATTCGATATGCAGAGATAGAAATGGCTTGTCTCTAAATCAATACCAAAGTCAATATCACGGTCTGGTGGAATGCCGGGAAGGTCAATTGGGAACACCTCTCGAAATTCCCTCACCACTGGCACTGATTCTAAAGGTGAACAATAAATATTAGTATCACGAACATATGCTAAATAAGTAAGGCATCCCTTCTCAACCATGCGCTGAGCCTTTAAAAAGGAAATCACATTTCTCAAATAAGGACTACGGCTGCCCTGCCACATCAATTTAGGAATACCTGGAATATCTAGAGTAACTGTCTTGGCATAACAGTCCAGAACTGCATGATATGAAGAAAGCCAATCCATACCTAATATAATGTCAAAATCTACCATATCTAATATAATTAAGTCCACCCACGTGTCATATCCTTCTAGAGTCAAAATACAGGATCGGTACACCCGATCCACCACTAAAGAATCACCCACCAGTGTGGAAACACAAATAGGCGTAATAAGAAAATCACATGGCATGTGTAGACCCAAAGAGAAATATGTAGACATATATGAAAAGGTAGAACCCGGGTCAAATAAAACAATAGCAGGTTTATGACACATTGGACAATACGTGTAATAACTGCATCAGAAACCTCTGCCTCTGGACGACCTTGAAAATCATAACAATGACCATTACCACCCTCACTCGGACCTCTACCTCGTCCACCACCTCGACCTATCTGAGTACTGCCACGACCTCTAACTGGCTGGGGTACTTCTCTATGTGAACCCCGAGAACCATGCTGATGTGCTCATTGTTTGAGTCGAGGACACTCTCTCTTGATATGGCCCAGCTCACCACATTCATAACATGTCTTTTGTGCCATCATATGCTGAGTAGAATGCAAGTGATCCGAATAACCTCCATAACCGTAAACTTTCTGAGAATATCCTTGGGAACCCTATCCTAGACGACCTCCCTCGGACGTCTGAATAGCTGCCTGAATTGGTCTACCAGAAGGTGGTCAAAAATCCTTTCCTGAATTACATCTACCTCTAGATGAGGTGCCGCTGAAACCACCAGAAGTACGAGACCTCTTGTCTCTAGCATCACCAAACTCTTGACGTCGCATGTAATCGACATCCTTGGCCGCAAATTTCCTCCAGCAGACATTGTCTGAAAAGCTGTCACACGTATTGGATAGATCAATCCATTCACAAATCTTCGAATCCTCTCAAGCTCAGTAGGTAGAATCATCAAAGCATGATGAGACAAGGCATGAAATCTAGCCTCGTACTCGGCACTGATATACCATCTTGATTCAAATTCTCAAATTGGTTCCTTCTCTCTTTTCGCATACTACAGGGAACAAACTTCTCTAAAAATACCTGAGTGAACTGCTCCCAAGTCAAGGCACGAGACTCAACTGGTATAGTCTCGATATAAGGCCTCCACCATTGCTTGGCTGTCCCTAGCATTTGAAAAGTAGTATAGTAAACTCCACGAGACTCCACCAGTCCCAAATTATGAAACCTCTCATGGAAACTAATTAAAAACTCATAAGCGTCCTCTACATGTCCACCTTTAAATTGTGGAGGATCCATCTTCCTGAACCTATCAAAGATTTTCTGCTCTTCGAGAGTCATTATAGGACTATTAAGTGAAGGAATAGTAGTACCAGGAAAAGGCACGCCCTCAAGTCTAGGGGCTACTGTTGCGGCTGGCTGACTCGGTGGGATTTGAAGACCCGTAGTTTGTTGTTGGTCAGGATTCTGTCTTCCAACCTTTCCCTGAGAACCACTTGATACACTAGGAAAAATATCAGCCTGAGACATTCCTTCTATGAAACTGAGCATACGTGTCAAAGTATCCTATAGTACCGGTGTAGGAATAAATCTGGGTGGCGCCTGACTTGGGGCCACCTCCTCATTCTGAACCTGATCATTCTCTGGAACATAGATATCATCCTCATGAGACTCTGCTCTAACATGAGTAGTTGTCAGCACTCTCGACCTTGCTGATGTAGCAACTCGTGCCCTGCCCCTACCTCGCCCGCGTGGTATGGCTCGAGTAGCAGATGCGTGTAGGTGCAGGTGCAGGTGCCCTACCTCTAGGATTCGTGGATCGTGTCCTCACCATCCTGAAGGAATAAAAAAGGAGACTTAGTATTATGTAAGATCAATTGTGCACGATAGGAGAAAGAAATAATGAAAGTTTCCTAAAGTCCTATAGCCTCTCACAGATAAGCAACAGACGTCTCTGCACCAATCCACAAGACTCTACTAGACTCTGCTCTTGTACATAATGGGACCTACGAACCATGCTCTGATACCATGTTGTCACAACCCAAAATCCCATTAAGCCGTGAGAGGACCTATTACCCAATAGGTGAACCCTTTTCTTTTATTATCAACTAACAATTTAATTAACGCATATATAATATTGAATTGAATAAAATAAAATCTAACTCGTATAAGTATGGAACAAACAAGTAATTGTCAAACTACCCAAGGACCTGGTGACACAAGTACAAGAGCATCTATGAATACGAAGCAAGTTTCAAAACTAAAAAAAATTGTCCGAAAATAAATAAGACATGAAGTAAAAGAGTCTTCATAAATCCAGTATTGCTGAAGAGAAAACAGCTCACCCTGAATTTCAAAAATCAACAATCTCGCTCCCACCAACAAATCAAAAACAATTAGTACCTTGCTCAGTTCATGCAAGCAATGGAAGGTGCAGCAAGTATAGAGTGAGTACGGGAAACACGTATACTCAGCTAGTTTTGATTTTTAATCCTTCCTGGAAGCGATAACGAGATATACCCTAAAAGTTTTCTTCTCAAGAAGTATAACTAAGTCATGAAATAACTCATCTCAATATAATAATTAGAACATATATTTTCCAAAAATAAGACCAATTACACCACCAGTAACATACAAAAGATATCTCAAGTGTATCAAATCAAACCAATACTACAGGCATCTCAATAACTCAATGTCATTTAATATGGAATGCAATGTAGATGAGGTGTGATGCAATGCAATGCACCGAAAAAGAAACAGAACCCGTATACACCCACTTCCTCTGACGGACAGTTGGGATCCATGGAGGATTCATGAGGTCCATATACCTGCCGAAACCCATTTCCATCGGCATAATACCACTTGCCGGAACCATATCCCATTGGCTTTGCATGATGTCACTTGCTGGAACTATTTCCCATCGGCATAATAAGAATATAAATCTCATAGATAACTCAATGAACCGTATCAATAAATAATTATCATTCAATCACATTTCAACTTATGAGTTCAAACAACCAATAATCAACTTCTTATAATTTCTTCATATCATGACATTGGTACCCGCATAACTGCTCGTTATCTCACTTATACGGGAACCTATCTTACCCATTATCCCTAAATTTATTCAATACATTAGAACTAACACTTCAAAGAAGTAAGAAATCTCTACTTGCCTTAAACCGAAGCCCTAGTGTCAGTTTACGCACTTGTCCTTTCGTAATGCTTCCGAACGATCAAAATCTTCTCAAATATATATATATATATATACACTCCATAAGAATACGAATGAATAACGTCTATATTACTATATTTCTTTTCGGATTAAAGGAAATCAGATCAAACCTCAACTTCATTAACACTTCAAACTAAAAGCTAAGCCTAAACATCTACGATAAGTACATCTTGCTATCACCAATCAATCCAACTTAATTAAAGAATATTGTACCAAATATACTACTGCTTCTATTCCCAAGTTAAAACAAAAACCTACGTAATATAAATAGGATTAAATTCCAAATCACAGCGAACCAGTACTTGTTAATTAGTGGCTTAGCAGTAGGTAAATTTTATGGTTCTAACCCCAACATTCTCCAAATATTCTATGCTAATAACCTTAACATGATAATATATCTATTTGTGCCACATTGTTACTTCCAGGAGATGACATATTTATCACCTCCAATATGCCAAGTTGCAATCACTGCCAATTGACCAAAAACAATTAAAAGGAATCACCAAAGTTCAACAATTACCTGCGAGCTTTTCAGAGTTCACGTATCGTCTCTACCAATTTTGTTAGGCGGCCTTTTGTTTCTTTTTCTTTTCGTTCTTTTCTAAATTGGGTGCTTTACTGATATTGGTAGTACCTAATGTTGCCCCACGTTCTCATAAAAGAAAGATGGGTCTGACCTATTCCCAGGCCCCTTTAGCATAACTATATAACTGACACTTTGGCCTAATACTTTTAAATTTTGAAATCTCCAATTCAATAACTAATAAGTACATAAATAAATATTGGGAGGACTTCCGTAAGTACACTTAATATATGGGTCATTAAATATATATATATACTAGATTGGCAAAGCCCGTGCTGAGCATGGGCCCAACACTAGAATAATTGAAGAAAAAATTATGCGATTGAGCAAATTTATACTATTTAATAACTCATCATAGCTATAGTTTGATATAATACCACTCGCGACTAACATTATACATTAATTATAAAGGTCGACTTCAAGTTTGTATAATTAGCTAAGTTTCTATATGTAGAGTCCGTCATAAATACAAATACATATGTATAATATACAATTATGTAATCGATATACATATACAATTCACTTCTCTTCCACTCTTCTCCCTCTCTCGCTCGTGTCTCTCCTTATTTTCCCAATCTCTTCCCTCGCTCGCCTCTGTCCTCCCTCTCTCAATCTCGCTAGTCTCTCCCCTCCCTTTCCCAATCTCGTTTGACATATATACGAATGCATATGTATAATATATAATTATCTAACTGATATACATATACAATTAACCTCTCTCCCACTCTCTACCCTCTCTCGCATCTCGCATCTCGCATCTCGCATCTCGCATCTCGCATCTCGCCTCTCCCCTCCCTCTTCCTCTCCCAATTTCTCTTGCCATATATACAAATACATATATAAAATATACAATTATCTAACCGATCTATATATACAATTTACCTCTCTCCCCCAGTCTCGCTCGCCTATCTCCTCCATATAACATGTAGCTATGAATTTTAATTATCGAACTATAGATATGAAGAGTAGTTAGGCTATCTTTGAGTGACTATATGTGAAAATTCCTAATATTTAAATTGTTATTCAACTAAAGCCCAAACAATTATTGCACAATTGTTCCTCACTAATACAAAATTGAAAAATTAGATAAAAATGATTAACGTGAGTGGTTTGGGGATTGTTGCGGGTATTGTTCTAATTTACATTCAGAAAAGGTGATGATCATAACTCCTTTTTTAGAATCAGGATGATCATCTTTGATGTACATGCTATCAAAAACAACAACACACCTAAGTAAAGCCAAAAAGTTTCATCAGTCAAACATTCTAAAATCTCCGCATCACTGCAAAGACCTTCACCCAACATTACAAGCATATAATTATTTAGTTGCATTCTATTATGGCAAAAGTTTCAACAATATGAAATCCAATAGTTGGTTTCATTGGGAATAATGAAATATTGGACTAAAGAAAAGTGTTCACATAAAATTTGTTAATGTGAGTAACACAAAGAAATGAGCTCCATTGCATAGAGAAATGTTAACACCTTTTGAAATAATTTATTCATTTTGACACCTCTTTATGAACAGTATTATCCGCAAAAGTTTTTGTTTCAGGTTCATCTTTCATAGAATTATGTAATTAAACTTTAAAGACCTTGTGCACACATATTTCACCATTCCCTTAAGAATTGTAATTGCTTCTATTACTGCAAGTTGTGAACAATATGAAACTTAATGTCGCCAATCAAGAATATACTAAAGAAAAAGAATCAACTATTACTCTGCAGAATAGTTATTAGGTAGTCAAACAATCACAAAATTGTGAAGTACAATAGAAGAAAAAGGCATATGGATAGTATAACTATGTACATTTGTAAAATTCCCATGTCAGTATATCAAGCTCAAAAGAACCATACCTTTTTGACATATAAAACAGAGATAAAGGAGTGTGGGTAAAAATTTTTGACTTTTTTTTACCCCATCTCACAGAGAGTTTAAAATAAATTGACTACTTCACGTGTAAGAGAAGATGTTTTCAACAAAAGAATGTTTTAGAAAACCTTGTTTTAATTTGTTACATACTTATCTGAGCAATTAGTCTTAAAAGGACCTTCACCCAAGTGCAACGGCTACTATTCATGCGTATTTCACTTTCTTTTTCATTAAAAATAATCCGTCCTTTCTAATATTCTATTTTTTTACCATTCTTATAAGTTTACTTGATTCACACGCCAAAAAAAGAAAGATCTTATAGCAACAATACATATTATCAATGGAGATATGGTAGCATTTACTTACTTCAAATAGATGTATGATTCTAAAATCAGCATGTCCCTTTCAAGTCTCACTTTCTCTTTTGATTGCGAAGAGGGTGAGCAACTTAAAACCTACAAATACATTTCAGCTTATTCTTCAGCTGGTCTTGTAATAAGCTCTCAAACAAGTCTAACGATTATGACCTTCTACTCTATAAAAATTGGTAGAAAAAGAGAAAGAGCAAAAACATCGTGGTACATAAAAAAATGATCATTATTTTATCAAGAGTACATAAAAATAACTAATGCACAATTTTTTGTGGTAGATTAGCATGGTTACTTTCTATGTCATTTATCAAGAATTCTTAATATCATAACATAATAGGTATTTCTAATTAAGCATTTTCTCTTGTTACAACAATAGCTTCTTCACTCACGTAATAAACACTTCTTGTATGTGAGTAAGATATAGTAAACACTGAGAACATTTATGATTTTTTTTTAAAAAAAGAACTAAGTTCTTCCTTTATTATTAAGGAAAGGTCCGAAAGTAAAATGAACTTTTTCAGCTCTTCCGACTATTATTTTCATGGTAGCTATACAATGTTCACGTCTGTATCTAAACATACTACTTCATGGTGGTTTAGTAAGGACTTCAAGAAAAGATATAACTGCTAGTCGGGAAGGCAGGGCTCCTATACTATATCGTAAAGATAGAAAACAAAATTAATAGAGTTTTATGACTACGCAAAAAACTCTAACCTGTATCAATTTGTGTAGGGAGTTTCAGCAATAAAAGCTTTCTATGAGCTACTCAGTCAGTCCAGTTAAAATGTTTTCCATCCTGATGAAAACAAACATGTAGCTCCTATTGAACTTTGTCCTTTGTTGAAGACATTGTACAAAATACTAATAATGAGATAGATAAAGTTCTTGCCCTGCTTCCCCCTTTATGTTTGCAGTTCTTTTATAAGTAAGAAAGTAATAATCCGACTGTTGTTGCATTAAAATTTACAGGGAGGTTTCATCAGAGGCAATTCTTCAGGCCCTAAGAGACGAAAATATGAATGATCCATGTGATCATATTGATATTGCACAAAGCCATGCCATCAATAGACCTTCATTACTTGGGCAGTAGCACAGCAGCATCACGTACTATTCAAGTTCTTCCCTTGGCAGTGATGTGAAGTTGCTTTTGAAATTAGGTGTTGTATGTTCAATCAATTTTGTAGCATGGTCTATCGACAATATGAAAATTGGACGAGCTATCTTGTAGCATGAGAATTGATGTTGTATCATCTTCTTCAATTTATGCAATCTTTCTTACAGTACAATTAAATAGTAATATATTAGCACTATTCATTTCAGAATCTCATAAAAAAATAGTAT
Source organism: Solanum sitiens (assembly GCA_016801875.1). Classification (NCBI taxonomy): domain Eukaryota; kingdom Viridiplantae; phylum Streptophyta; class Magnoliopsida; order Solanales; family Solanaceae; genus Solanum; species Solanum sitiens. The sequence goes on along the minus strand of JABWTJ010000273.1, from coordinate 1,858,275 downwards.
ACAGTAACAAAAGCGTCCACTTTCACTTATGCTTAGGTTTTACCTATGTTTCTCAGACTCTTCAAAAATGCCAACAGGTGCGTGTCGGATTCATCAAAAGTAATGTATTTTTGAAGAATCTGAGACGGGTGCGACATCAAAAGTAAAGAGTCCACACAACTAAGGTTTTTACCACTTAAAGAAGATTATCTTTTGTTGTTTACATCTTCAGCATCACATTTATTTCTTTTTTCACACCTCAATTTTTGTGATTTCTTAATTTGGTATTCATAGTTTTACATATGTTAGGTCAACAGGTTATTTTACTTGCACATAGTTTCCAAATTAATTGACATTTTCTTTTTCGTCCAGAGTTGTTGATACTTGATAGTAAAGTAAAAAAAGTCTTATTAACCTAACCTATTGCTAGGGAACCCTTTCAATTCATTGTCACCAAAACATAAAGATCATCTAGAGTATCTCACAAATGTCTCTATCTCTGCACATTATTGTTTGACACAGACATATATTTATCTTGCCCCTCAAAAGATGGACAAAAGCTCATGTGCGACACAAAATACTGTTTATTTTAGGTAGATCAAGTATGTGAAAGAAATTAACAGAAGAACAAGATGTTATGTCATTATAACCAAAATATACACTTATTTAAAGTGATAAAGAACACAAATATCTTTAAGGTACAAACTCTAAATTCAAGGAAATTTGTGCAAAATATAGAGAACATAAGAGTTGCTGATATATTTTAGTAACCAGCAAATCAATAGTCCAAAGATTCCAAATGTTCCTGGAAACTCTTGCTCCCATTGGACCATTTGTATCTATATGCATCAGGATCTTGATTCGAGAAATCAAACTAAGAGGCTCGAACCATTTCAGCTTTACTTCCCAACAAATCCCAAAATAGCATAATAGAATGCAAGCAATCATCAATTTTAAAAATTGAAAACCCAATCGAAAAAAGTCTTAAATGAAAGACGAATTGCACGTTACATATATATTGAACTTGTCATAAATTCATAGAAAAATTTAAAGGAGTTGAGCGAATAAATATACTCTCAAACCCCAAATATGAGCGGAAAATGTACACAAGATGAAAATAATTTACTAAAATAATTAGTACCAATTCAACTAAAAATTCTCGGTTCAATTAAACGACATAGTACTTACTAATATCGTCTAGTAGTGCTAAATTATATAGCTCTTGAATTGGTAAGTGTTTTGCAAGGTATAGAAGTCCTTTGTTTAAAACAAAAAAAGGGAAAAGAAACAGAAACTTCTCTAGTTACTTTAGGAATATCAAACATAAAATTAATTCATAAGAAGTGTTTCAAAAAACAATTAATCTTCTGTAAGGAATTAACAAAGAAGCATGATGGAAGATAAACAAATATATGTATCATCCATTAAAATTATTAACTAATAGATTTGATTGAAAGAAAAATAAGAAGAACGGCTCAAATATCTGAACCGATATAGTATGAGTACTTTTAGAAACTTTCGAACAAAATATAAACAAGAATTGATGAAACACTTACATGCAGTAACTTTGAATAGTCATTTCATAATCTGAGTCTCCTGAAAAATACCAAATTAATGAAACTTCAAACGGTAAGAGTCCATGAAAAATGGAGATACATTAATAACAATGAGAGAAGTACTAATTTATCAACAAAAAAAATAAAATGTTCCATTGCCCTTATATGGAGCGGAGTACTCTCATCGCATCCTCCATCAACTTCAAAACATTACCAAAAATTTGATTTATATCCATTATCAATATAAAATTGGAGAGACGGAATGAATTCACTATCGGAGAGAAAAGATACGACCTAGTAAGAGAATAAGAGAGTAGTTCGAAGAAGAGTATTTGGGGTTTAAGTGAAAATGAATGTGGAGACCAGTTGTTGCCCACAAAGGTAAAAACCAAATACGTTTCTGCCAAAAAAGGGATAGTAAACTCAAATGCATACACGTGGTTAAGTAGAAAATAAAAAAACAAAATAAGTTCAATTTATGTACAATTTACAGAACGTTTGGTACAATTATTTCATGCTGCGTTCATCCTTTTGACTGTCACTTATATATAAGGGGATATATATATATATATATATATATTGTTATTTTTTCTCTTTATAATTTAGATTTATGTTATTTATTTTTCTGACTTAAGACTATCAGTAATATAATGGAACACCCAAAAGATTCTCCGTATAGGACGAACCAGTTTTCTATATAGTTGCTGATGGTACGAATGAGAATGAAATTATTGATGATGAGGATTTTCAACGACACTCACCCGTATGCATTGCAAGAGATGGATAAATACAAAAACAAAGGACTGCATGCACGTGGCGGTACCAACACTGGTGGATTCAAAAGATGACTTTTAATGGTATCAAAAGCCTTCTAACATTCTTTGGTCCATTGAGTTAGTTCATCTTTTCATAATAACTTGAATATGGGCTCGCATATCACCATTAATTGAGCTATAAGTCGACTGATATAATTCAGTCTCCCCATGAAACTCATTATTTCCTTCTTAGTATTTGAAGGATGAGGTAAGTGTTGAATTGTCTTTATCTTGGAAGATTCAAGCTCAATACCTCTTCTGCTAACTAATTCAGTCTCCCCAAGAAACTCATTACTTCCTTCTTAGTGTTTGGAGGAGGTAATCTTGATTTGACTTGATCATGGAAGAGTCAAGTTCAATACCTCTTCTTCTAACTATAAATCCTAGTTACCTCCCTACAGGTACTCCAAATGCACATTTGGTTGGGTTCAACTTCAAATCATACCTTTGTGACCTATCAAAGATTTTTTCAACTGTGTCAGGTGATCCTAACTCTCGCGCGACATTAAGATGACATCGTCCACATACATTTCAATTTCTGTGTGTGTCATACTATAAAAAATTGTGGTCATAGCTCTGATGAAATTGGAACCAGCATTCTTGAGTTCAATTGACATAACCCTATAATTCTAGACTCCCGAAGATGTGATAAATGTTGTTCTTTCTGCGTATTCTTCATCCATTAAAATCTGGTGGTATCTCGCAAAATAATCCGCAAAAGATTTCAACTCATGCTTAGCATAATTATCGATGATTATATGGATATTTCATAGGGGGAATTGTCTTCTGGACTTTCTTTGTTGATATCTCAATAATCCATGCATATCCTGATCTTTACATCATTCTTCCCCACTTGGACAATAATAGCCAACCTGGTGGGATACTTGGTCACTTCAATAACTTTTGATTCAATTTTGTTTCCTTACTTCTTCTTATATCCTTAAATTTACATCTGGCTTGAACTTTCTTGTTTTCTGCTTTATAGAGCAATATTCTAGATTGATAGGAAGCTTATAGGGAATAATATCTGTACTCAACCCAAACATATCATCATAAGACTTTGTAAGCATATTAATATATTTTCTGAGTAGTTTGACCAATTTTTCTTTTTCTTTTGCTTCCTAGTGAACAATGACTCATGTTTCCGTTGACCAATTTTTCATCTCCCAAGTTATTGTCTTTGTCTCATCCAAGTTGGGCCTTTTATCATCTTCAAGTTGACTCAAGTCCTCAGTGGTGCTTAGGCATCATAGTTTCCTCATAACATTCTTCACATTCATCCCCGTTGATCTAACTTTGTTTGCCATGTTCGTGACATGTCATGACATTGGAAGATTTAGATTCATTTATTTAAAAGAACTACAAAACAACCATGTTAGATAGGAAGAGTTTGAATGAACATATTGGAGGGAAATTCATAGAGATATGATAAGCAATTTAAAATATAGGAGGGTTTCTTTGGAAATTTAAAAGCGCATACAAACTTTTATCATGACTCAGGTCAACGCAACTCATTTCCTTTTTAAACATTATAATAGAAAGTAAAGCCACATAAATGGTTGTTCAGGGCTTTGTCCAGACAACATTAGTATTCAAAAGTAAAAACATCAAACCTTGTCTTTGTCTACTGAGTCATTCAATGGATCATAAGTTGAGTGGCCATCAAATTTTGTAGCATCTCTTCAAGTCTAGAATCTCGGATGGTTGGTGTCTTGGGGAACTTCACCAATATCACAACACAATATTCTCATCCCTTCAACTAGACCATCAATCTCAAGCTCTAAAGCTTAAGCAAAATATGAGTGGTACAATCCTGGAATATGCTTTGGTATATCACATTCATGCTTCTTCCCTATATATCCTTCCAACAATTCTTCCTTTGTTTGGGTAAAACCGACGCCAGAACGGAAATCTTAAAATAGAATAGTAAGAGGTTCAAATATGTCATCCAAGTCCTTACCTAGCCCATGCCCAAGTTCAAACCCGCTACTTAGCATAGTCATGTCAAGCAATTTATAGTCTGGTGGCATTGGTACTGGTCGTGCTGTATCATTAAAAGAAGCATTCATTATCTCCACCATGTGAAAGTCAAGATTATTAGTAATCATCATTGTTCTTGCAATGTCTTTTAAAGTCCTATTTTTCCCATCAACTACTCTATATTGTTGAGGAGTTCTAGGATCAGAGAATTTTTTATCTATTTCCACGTGATGAACGGAATTTTAAGAATTTTGCATTTTCAACTTATGTTCCATGGTCAGATTTTGTGGAAATCAAGGATAATCCTAAAGTTTTCACTATCTTTTTGAGAAAAATTGATAAAGTCTTAAAGAAATCTTCTTTAGAAGCTAGGAATAATGTCCAAGGAAATCTTGAAAAATCATCTACGATATCAAAGACATACATCTTCCCTCCTCTGCTTCATACTCTCCTGGGTTCACATATGTCCATATGAAGCAGTTCAAGACATTTAATTGTACTTTTCTGATTCTATGTCACTTGCTTCTCCCATACATATGCACCACAAACTTTGTCATTTTTAAATTTGCTCTTAGGTAAACCAATAACTATCTCCTTTTCTAATAGCTTGTTGATTTGTTTCAAGCTAGCATGTCCAAGTCTTTTGTGTCATAGTAAGGGATCCTTAGCAAATGCACTGAGGCACTTCATACTACTGCCTGGAATCCCCATGATGTCAGCTTTGTACACATTTGTGTGTCTTTTCGCTAATAAGATAACCTCATTTGTATCTAGTTTTTTAACCCTGCAACCTTCAGAAGTAAAAATTACCTTATTACCTTTGTCACATAGTTGCAAGATGCTCAGGATATTATGTTTTATTCCTTCCACATGGTATACTTCTTCCACTACTTTGGATTCAATCTTTCCAATCTTCCCAATTCCTACAATAGTGCCATTTTTCCATCTCCAAATGACATATTTCCCCCCTTTGAATGCAGTGAATGAAAGGAATGTATGTTTGTCTCTGTTCATATGCCTCAAACAAGCACTATCCATGTACCTGTACTTATTCCTTTCACTGGTACCTACAAACAGTTAAAGGTTAGTTTTAGAAACCCAGACAAAATTGGGTCCTTTCTGATGATTGAAGGGGTGAATAAGATTTCTTTTTGACCATTTTGGCATCCAACTGTTGTTGTTGACTTTCTGATTGGCTTTAACATGTTTTTTAGTTTCTATTTCAACATTTTTGTTTCTATAATTTTTGGCGACACGACATTTAGTGGTAGGATGCCCGAGTTTGCCACAAATATAGCACAAATCAGTTGTGACAACCTTACCTGCTCTCTTATTGTGATTTTTCTCACTCAATTGTTTGACAATTCTGGATGAGTGAGTCCATCTGTTTATTTTTTCAAGCTTTACTTTTATCAGAAAGATTTCTGCATTTAATTTCCCCACCTTTTCCTTTTTCAAAAAAATAATCATTTTTGTATTTTTTTCAACTCCTTTTTCAGGTTTTCTTCAGTTTCACTTATATTTTCTTTTCTTTTTCAGTAATTATCATCTTTACTATTTCAGATTTTAGATCTAGGTTAGATGACTCAAATTTTTCAACGTGTTTCTTCAAACAAGTGTTTCGTTTTTCAGTTACAGTTTTATCATCTTTGAGTTCCATGTACTGAAATTTTCCGTCTGCAAAGACTTTAAACAGTTGATTTCTTTCACAAGTTAATTCTTGGAAGTCATCAATTAGCACGTTCATTAATCCGGTCAATTTATTTTTTGAAAAAAGATGCAGTTTTTCTTTTAGATAAATAATACTAACCTCTGAGTTTTGATCATGTTCTATATGTCAATCTCATACAGCCACGAAGGCTGTTTCATATATTTCATCATCGGATTCTTCATTTTCTGAACTCGAAGGAGCAACCATTGCAAATTCCTCTTTTTTCTTTCTTTACTTTTCTATCTTTTCATTCCTCCAATTCAGTTCTCACTATGGACAATTCTTAACATGATGATCAGTTTCGCCACACTTGTAGCAACCATTTTGAGATTTATCATTTACCCACTTCTTTTGAAGGGTTTCCTTCTTTTCATTTCCCTTCTCGTTCTTGAGATATGTCTTAATGCCTTTTGCTAGAAGCGTTATTTGATCCTCACCATACTCAGTATGTTCTCCATCCGACACTTTCAAGGCGAATATCGTATAATTAAGCATTTCCTCCTTTTTTAGATCATCCATGTTCATCTCATAAGTTCTGAGATTCCCCACAAGTTCATCAGGTGTCATGATGGAGATGTGTTTAGATTCTCTTATAGTAGTTACTTTTACATCCCATTTGTTTTTTTGGAAGGATCCTTAGCACCTTGTAAAGATGTTCTTCACTCATAAGAACTTTTCCTAATGATGACAATTCACTTATACACTTAGTGAGTCTAGTAATTATTTCTAGTAGAGACTATCTATACTTCATTTTGAAAGTTTCATATTCAGTAAATAGCATAACTACTCTGAATTTTCTCACATTACTTGTTCCTCATGAGCATTAATCAGTGCATCCTAGATTTGTTTGGCAGTAGTAAATTTTAAAATTTGGTTGTACTCATCTGGTCCAAGACCACAAACAAGAATGTTTTTGGTCTTAAATTTTTCTTTAGGGATGATAAATCATCCGCAGTGAAGTAAACTCTCACTTTTTGTACTTGAACTCTTCAACAGTCTTCATAGGCATGACAGGTCCAATCATTATCCTATCCCACAACACGTAGTCTTCCGCTTGAATTTAAATCTTCCATGCGTGTTTTCCACTAGCCAAAGTGAGACCCATTGAACATTGGGGGTCTGACAGTTGACTGCCCTTTGCTGTGACCAATAGATGGTGCAGAATTTATCTCAATCTTTTATCTTAGGTGTTAACCTGAAAAGGATAACCTTGCTATGATACCAATTGAAATATCTACACAACGTCAATTATCTTACTTTTATATGAAATTACTTAAGTCAAACAACATGCGTAACTGTCACGACCCGAGCCTACACACTGGATGTGGCCGGCACTCGAAGACCATTGCTGGTACCCAAGAGAACCCTCATCCTGGATGACTACAAGCGAAAGACTCACTTAAGCATACAAAGCTTGAATAGTAAAATAAAATTCATAAACACAACTTTAGAAGCTTTAACTCAAATGAACAACTTTGAATAAAATAATATATTAAACTAGCCATAAAATAGGCAACCTTAATATTTAAAATATTTAATTAAATAAATTATTAATACAGACTCTTCAACTATACTGACTATCTATAAAGCCTCTAACTGATAAAGATGGAAGTCGGGACAAGACCCATGACATCCTTATTAAACTGAAAAGTAAATGAAATCATCTGGAAACAAGAAGGCTCACCATGGCTAATTCGAAGTCTTGGATGTATCAACGAAGCTCCTGTTGATGATCCTGAATTCCTGTGTCTTCATCATCAAAAGATGCAGGCCAAATGGCTTAGTACGTGAAATGTACGACCATGTATGGGGAATTCAAAAGTATAACATAAGCTTGATACTTGAATAAAAGATAGAAAAATACTTACCTCTTCTCAAACTTGAAACTCAAGGAATACTCAAGAATACTCAAGAATAAGATACTCAACTCAGAGATTAAATACAGAACTCAAATATATGATAATCGACTATGGTACTCAACTCAATATACTCAACTCATGATACTTAACTAATCTCATTTCAATAAAAAACAGTTCAAAACAAGTGCAATATAAAGAAAAGATGTTTAAAAACATGATGTTAACTCAAGTTAATAATATCATAAAAAAATATCATACTTCCTTCCAAAGTCTACTTGTGCAATGCATGAATGGAGTCTCATACCCCCATTCATACCAAGCAAAACCCCTTAAGGAACCATGTAATTTATAGTGTAAGAGTTTCTCTAACCGACAACCACCACTATGAGCCTAAGTGGTGATACAATGTCTTGCCTACGCTGCCAGAACTGTCCTATACCTTGCCATCGATATAGGATCTTACTTTGCTTAACGGTCCACCAGATAAACTTACATGATCATCTAAAAAGTATGATCCGTCAATTTCCATGATGGCTTCATGGTTTACATGGAGACTTGAGTTAATATGAACTCTCATCCCTACATTGGTGCTCAATACTAGTCCCAAGACATACTTTACCTCATACTTTTAATAAAACTTTCTTTTCATTGGGTTGAGATAATTCGCTGAACCCTTTAGCTTTAAAAATCTCAATTTGGAATCAATGTTCCCCTTTTGGTTTAAAACTCTTTTGGAACTCTTACTTCCTTTTTAACTTAAATGTGAAACATTTATAAACCTTTATGAAATACTTAGTTCCCTTATAGCTTTTGAGAAATGAACTCAACTCCTGCTCTTTACTTAATTTGAAACTTAACTCTTAGGGAATACTTAGTTCCCATATAACTTTAGAGATTTTAACTCAACTCTTTACTCTTTCTTGACTTGAACTTTATGTCTTTAAAACAAAGTGAAAATGTTTGTGAAAGATTGTAGAAAACTTTATAAACTTTACTTTCACTTGCTTCTTAACTTCTAGACTTGACTCTTAACTTTCCTTGAATTGAAGTATAAATTCAAGACTTATGATCTCATGTTTATGGATGATCTCATGATTTTTAACTTTGAGGGTGAACTACCCAACTCGATAACAAAAAGGTACTTCTTAACTCAATATTATTTGACTTATAGGGTTTATGCGGAAGTTATGGGCATGAATAACTTGACTCGAAGGTCTAATTAAATAGATGGAATTCATGTATATGACTCTCTCATTCTGTTATTTACTTCCTCAAAACTTAGTTCAAATCAATGATAGATCTAAAATAATTCACAATTTAACTTAAAGACTTTCTTGAACTCTACTCTTAACTCTCTCTCTTGAATGTGAATTATGAATTTAAGAGTTATAGTTCATGATATGAAGGATCTAGGTGATATTGTAGAATCATGACTACCTACTCTTCACTTTTATACTCACTTGCTTGAGTCTTAAAAGAGGTTACTAGAAGTTGTTGAAGACCCCTCAAAAGGACTTTCTTAGAACGTTTGAAAGAATTCTCAAAACTTAACTCTCAACTCTACCTTGAATTGAATTATGAATTCAAGGTTATGATAATGTTAGGACTTATTTTAGGTGATTAGAAGTAGCTTAGATTAGTTAGAATCGAAAAGGAGTGAAGGTGCACTTTAAACGAACTCAAACTGAGCTACCAGAGGCAAACTGTACTGGGCAGACGACCCTGGAGCTATGGCTGGCGCGGATCCCCATCCTTTGAAGGGCAGAGATGGGTTTGGGGTGCTCTAGCAGGTGCGCCACACCAGGCCCCAACCCAGAAATTCTGTCGAGCACTTTTGCTTATTTTCTCACCCTAAATCACCTAAATTCGAATGGTTTCATCCCGAATCACTTGGATTTGATTATTTAACTTAACTACACTCTTATCTAATGGAAACAACACTAAAATTACTCAATTTTATCTCAAGAAATGTCAAAACTCCAACACAACAAGATTTAGAATGACTTCAAGAACTCATCAAGAACTCTAATCTTTAAACTTTAAGCATGAAATTTCGCTGAAAAAAATACATGATTGGCAGGTGGGTGAACTAACCCAACACTATAGAATCATACATACCTCGTAGGTATTAGACCCATGGCGAAAATCCGCAACTAAACTCAAGAACGTCACGAACTCCTTCATCCTTGACTCTTTTCTCCTCTTTTCTTTTCTTGCCTCTTCTTTAACTCTTATCTAAAACCCTAGGGTTTTATTAGGATTATAAAACTGAACCTAAAAGGATTAGACCCTTAAAATATGACTAAAAATAAGTTAAATCTGATTGGGTAAGGAAAGGACCAAAATACCCCTTACTATTTTCGGCTAACTTTCCTTATATGGACAGCATAACTTCAAAAGGTCAGATCTCACTCATCCAAACTCAAAATTTAGGAAACTTGGCGGCTTTGGAAAGATAATTCACATTTATCAACCTAACACATCCTGTTCTGGGAGTTATGGTCATTTGAAGTTGACCAAAAACTCATACTTAGCTTAACTCTCAAAATTTCAGATTTTTGTTATTCCCAATTTAATTCTTTTTTGGAACTCTTGGTGCTAAATATAGAGAACTGATTTTAAGACTTACTAAATTTTTAATTCTGTGGTGAAATATCACTCACTATGATTTACGACTCAAGTCTTAGTTCAAAAAAATATCAGGGGTGGTACAATCTCTCCCCCTTGAGATCATTCATCCTCGAATGACGACTGGACTTGGTACGTAATGGGTTACTCTTACTAAGATCTTAATCTAATGGTCTTCTCTTACTAAATTCAAGCTTAACTGAAATCCTTAAGTTTGGAATATATATCTCTATAGGGAATCACATCCCAAAACTATTACTCTTTATCACCATATTCAAGATTAGAAATCTAACAACTCCATGAACTACTATGAATCAAGTCCTTATGAAATTCTCAACACTTGACTTGATTTCTCATCTTATAATCTCCCCCTTGGGTCTAAAGCTAGCACTTGAAAGCTATGGACTTATTCCACCTCTCTTGTGACTTAGCCACACCACTACCCTTATCTAAAGGTTAGGTTCTCTACTACTCACATTCATTGCAACAACCATCTCAATTCCTCACCTATTCTATGTCAAATCTACCATATAAAAAACTCAAGACTAATCAACATGACCCTCATGTTTCCATTCCTTTGATCATGACACTCATCTCAAATTCAAGCTTAATGGTTATTACTAAACCCGAATATCAATATGATTGCTCTACTACACTATACTTCATTACTACTATGGAAATTTGGAAACACTTTCCCACTAGGACTTCATGACAATTAGTCAATCCTTATCTCTCAGTTTGCATACTCAAATTACCATCACCTTCCACTTCGCAACTTAAATACTACTTACTCACTTACTTTGCATTACCTCTTAAATAGCTCTATCATTCTCTAAATAAGAGGTTCTCCTTTTAAAATTCATAAGCCTAAAATAGATCTATAACTTTATGAATACTTTTGTTCTTCTATTCAAAACTTCCACTTGATCATACTAACACAATGACACATCATCATAACCCCTTTCTAGTAAGGTATACTCTAACTCGTTGACTTGCAACACTTACTCTACCTCTTATCCTGAGCCTTTCACAAGTCATCACTTCGTAGTCTACCACAAGGGAAACTTTTCATTAATAATTTATTAGGTACATGACTATAGTAATATAGCTCTTCAAAACACAATCTCCTTTTCTAGGATTACTAAACTTCTGCATACTTTCCTCTAACTCTAGGTTCTTTCACTACTACTACTCATGATCTCATAGCTCATGCTAGCTTTTCGGGTGAAAATACTACCCAAGCTCTAAACATAATTTTTCAAAAAGGACCTCAGCTGAAACAAGGCTTAAAGGAAAGAGTACTACTCACTTTAGCTCAAACGCATGAGCCTTTCAACACTTACTCTACCTCTTATCCTGAGCCTTTCACAAGTCATCACTTCGTAGTCTACCACAAGGGAAACTTTTCATTAATAATTTATTAGGTACATGACTATAGTAATATAGCTCTTCAAAACACAATCTCCTTTTCTAGGATTACTAAACTTCTGCATACTTTCCTCTAACTCTAGGTTCTTTCACTACTACTACTCATGATCTCGTAGCTCATGCTAGCTTTTCGGATGAAAATACTACCCAAGCTCTAAACATAATTTTTCAAAAAGGACCTCAGCTTAAACAAGGCTTAAAGGAAAGAGTACTACTCACTTTAGCTCAAACGCATGATTCAAAAGAATATGGGTGCATTCCTTTGAAACTGAACACTTCACTTACTCTTGGACTTTTCTTCAGACCCTCTAGAGTCTCATGAATTTCTCAAGACTCTTGCTTATAACAACTCATCCATAAGGATCTTTAAACTTTACTTTTCAACAACCTCTAGTATGATGGGTAGTTAAATGAATTAATATGAGAAACACACGATTTGAATGGATCTCTATGAATTAGCTCTTTTACAGGATTAAGAGTATGAAAGAAGGAAACTTTTCATAAATGCCTATAGTACCTCATTCATAGAAGTGTGGCCCTCACAATCATAAATAAGATCTTATTTACACAACTTCATAGACACCCTAGGACACTTAAACTCTATTCTTTGATACCAAGTTTGTCACGAACTGAGCCTACACCCTGGACGTGCCCGACACTCGAAGACCATTGTTGGTCCCCAAGCGAACCCTCATCCTGGCTGACTACAAGCGAAAGACTCACTTAAGCATACAAAGCTTAAAAAGTGAAATAAAATTCATAAACTTAACTTAGAAGCTTTGACTAAAATGAACAACTTTGAATAAAATAATATATTCAACTAGCCATAAAATAGGAAACTTTAATCTTTAAAACATTTAATAAAATAAATTATTAATACAGACTCTTCAACTATACTAACTATATATGAATCCTTTAACTGATAAAGATGGAAGTCGGGACAAGACCCACGAACTGCTAACTAAACTGAAAAGTAAATGAAATCCTCCGGAAACAAGGAGGATCGCCATGGCTAACTCGAAGTCTGGGATGCATAAACAAAGCTCCTGTTGATGATCCTGAATTCCTGTGTGTGCATCATCAAAAGATGTAGGCCAAATGGCTCAGTACGGTGAATGTACTAGCATCTAAGGGGAACTCTAAAGTATAACATAAGCTTGATACTTGAATAAAAGATAAAGACATACTTACGTCTTCTCAAACTTGAAACTTAAGGAATACTCAAGAATACTCAAGAATAAGATACTCAACTCAGAGATTAAATACTAAACTTAAATATATGATAATCGACTATGGATACTCAACCCAATATACTCAACTCATGATACTTAACTGATCTCATTTCAATATAAAGCAGTTTAAAACAAGTGAAATATAAAGAAAAGATGTTTAACCTGATGTTAACTCAAGATAATAATATCATAAAAAAATATCATACTTTCTTTCAAAGTCTACTTGTGCAATGCATGAATGAAGTCTCATACCCCCATTCATACTAAGCAGAACCCCTTGAGGAACCATGTATACTATACTGTGAGAGTTTCTCTAACCAACAACCACCACTATGAGCCTAAGTGGTGATACATCATCTTGCCCACGCTGCCAGAACTGTCCTACATATTGTCAACGATATAGAACCTTATTTTTCCTAGTGGATCAACTAGATAAACTTACATGATCCTCTAAAAAGTATGATACATCAATTCCCATAATGGTTTCACGGTTTACATGGAGACTTGAGTTAATATGAACTCTCATCCCCCACATCGGTGCTCAATATTACTCCCAAAACATATTTTAGCTCATACTTTTAATAAAACTTTCTTTTCTTTGGGTTGAGATAATTTGCTGAACACTTTAGCTTTAAAAAACTCATTTTGGAATCAATGTTCCCCTTTTAGTTCAAAACTCTCCTAGAACTCTTAGTTTCCTTTTAGCTTAAATTTGAAACATTTATAAACCTTTAGGGATTACTTAGTTCCCTTATAGCTTTTGAGAAATGAACTCTACTCTTGCTCTTTACTTAACTTTAAAGTTGACTCTTAGGGAATACTTAGTTCCCATATTGCTTTAGAGATTTTAACTCAACTCTTTACTCTTTCTTGACTTGAACTTTAAGTCTTCAAAATAAAGTGAAAATGTTTGTGAAAGACTTTAGAAAACTTTATAAACTTTACTCTGACTTGCTTATTAACTTCTAGACTTGACTCTTAACTTTCCTTTAATTGAAGTATGGATTCAAGGCTCATGATCTCATATTTATGGATGATCTCATGATTTTTAACTTGGAGGGTGAACTACCCAACTCGATAACAAAAAGGTATTTCTTAGATCAAGATTATTCAACTTATATGGTTCATGCGGAAGTTATGGGCATGAACAACCTGACTCGAAGGTCTGACTCTCTCATTCTCTTATTTACTTCCTCAAAACATTGTTCAAATCAATGATGGATCTCAAAGAATTCACAATTTAACTTAATGTCTTTCTTGAATTCTACTCTTAACTCTCTCTGTTGAGTGTGAATTGTGAATTCAAGAGTTACAGTTCATGATATGAAGGATCTAGGTGATATTGTAGACTCATGAATACCTACTCTTCACTTTTATACTCATGAATCTTAAAAGAAGTTACTAGAAGTTGTGGAAGACCCCTCAGAAGGACTTTCTTAGAACGTTTGAAAGAATTCTCAAAACTTAACTCTAAACTCTACCTTGAATTTAAACTATAAATCAAGGTTATGATCATGTTAGGATTGATTTTAGGTGTTTATAAGTATCTTAGATTAGTTAGAATCATCGTAAAGGAGTGAAGGTGAACTTTAAACGAACTCAAACAGAGCTACCGGCAAACTGGACTGAGCCGACGACCCTGGGGCTATGGCTGGCGTGGAGCCCCAACCCTTGAAGGATAGAGATGGGTTTGGGGCGCTATGTAAGGCGCGCCACGCAAGTCCCAACCCAGACGAAATTCTGTCTAGCACTTTTGATTGTTTTCTCACCCTAAATGACCTAAATTCTAACGGTTTCTTCCCCAATCACTTGGATTTGAAATTTACCAAACTTGGCGTCTTTGAAAATATAATTCAAAATTTTTTTTAATGGTATCTTGTAGCACACCTAACTCATCCTCTATTGGGAGTTATGGTCGTTTGAAGTTGACCCAAAACGCATACGTAGCTTAACTCTCAAAATTATCGATTTGTGTTATTCCCAATTTAATTCTTTTTGGAACTCTTGGTTCTAGATCTAGAGATCTGACTTTAAGACTTAAAATAATTTTAATTCCTTGGTGAAACTTTAACAACCCGAAAATGACTATGCGAAGTAATGCCTAAACGTACCTAGAATGCCTAGATTAGACTGGGTCCACTCAGCTTGATGCCCGTGGAACCATACCTCAGAACCTATGCACCAGCCAAGCCAACTAACTTGGTGAGTTATTTAAGCTAGGCAAGGTTGGTTCCAGCCATGTAGGGCACCCGAATATTAAGATTCACCCGGATGAGTCTTAACTGGACTTGAAAGGGGTAATCTTAGGTTTGGTGGGTCTAGGGATAAAATGGTCTTTTCCAGTATAAGAGTAGTATCGTAATTACCCTAGGTATTTAATTAAGTAATTAATTAATGTAATTAGTGGACAGTTTGGGTCGGGTCGACCCGGATTGACCCGATTCGCGATTTAGGCTTCACCCGGGTTCGATCCATGGTGGAAGCAATATTAAATCAAATTAATTAATATTTCATTATCTGATTTAAGTAAGGAAAGGTTAGTCATCTACTTAACCCTTAGAAAATCAGATTTTTAATTTAAATAACAAGGAAACCTAGTTTGACTAAGTCTTCACCTAAAACTCCTACACCTAAGCTACTCTCACGTCTAAACCCCCACTATCACTTTCATGTTCTATTATCAGTAAACGCAAACAGAAAATTCAAAATTTCATCATACTTGAAGAACTTGAACGCTAAAGCTCAAAAGAAAAATTAGTCTAAAAACGAAATGCAAAAGCAAAGTTCTCGACGGGATTTTGTTTGAGGTTTCGGTGGTGAAGCTTTGGTTCGTGGGAGTTGGCAGTGCGTTGGAAAGGTTTGAAACAGGTGTTGAACGACGAAAAGGAATGGGTTTTCTTCCTCTTGGTCCCTTTCCCATGAGACCCCTAGGATTCAGTCGAAATCTATTCCGAAAACTAGGAATGTTTCCTCGTTGCATATCCCTGTCACTAGCTCCCATCGAAGGTTGGGTATGTTTGCTAGTAGAATTTAGGGATGTAATGTGTTTTCGTGATGATTATTATCGTGTATGTATGTTCGGATTTATGTGATTATTAAGTATGCTTTTCCGAAACTATGTGATAAGTGAGTGTACAAAGGGGTGTTGCCGTGGTTCTTGGTCACGGGTTGGAGCATGAAAATGACATGTTAAATCCCTGTGTTTTTGTATAATGTTACTTGGAAAATTGCATATAATAATGTAAGAAATGTCCAACGAATTGCCATAAAAATCTAACGTACAAAGGTTGAGAAAAATGGACTGAAAACATGACCAAATTTCCAGAAATCTGGAAATTTAGTCTCGGTATAGGCAGCATTGAGGATTTGGGTTTTTAATTTTTTTTTAAAATGTGTGAGGTCATCAGGGATTGAACCCGAGACCTCACCATATGTAAGCTGCTGAAAATTCAATAATAAAAATGAGGTAAGGGGGATTCGAAATGGGGTAATGCTCAGGTGAAGAAATAAAAGAGGGAAAAATAAATAAAATGAGGTGTGTGAGGATCGAACCCACAACCTCTCGGATAGGTGAGTAAATTAGGAGAATAATTAAAAAAAAGTAAAATGAGGTTGTGGGGGATCGATCCCACATCCTCTCGATCAAAAACAGAAAACTCAAGGAGAGAAAAGAAAGAAAAGAAATGTAGGTGTTGGGATTCGATTTCGAGTCCCCAAGCTGAAATTTTAAATCAAACTTTAATATAAGACTAAATGTTGCTCAAGGGATTCGAAATTGGGTTCCCTTGCCCAATTCCGTAGTGATGCATAAGCCTTACGTGAATAAATATTTAATGAAAGCTGTCTATAGGAAATCAAAATCGAGACCTTGGCATACTTACAAGATGCATAAGTCTTGTATCATATAATCTTGGGTAAGTATAAGTCACTTAGACGAATTATGAACGAAGCCTCATAGATTGTACGTAGGGGTACATAAGTCCAGCGTACGGTTAAAAGTAAGTGAACCTAAGATGTATATGATGAAATGATGTGACCCAGGAGGGTTAAGTAAGAGTGTGAAACACACTAAAAGGCCAAATGCATTGGCATATGATGAAATGAACTTTCACGAAATGGGGTGAGTAATTATGAAGAGCTAATATGTGAAAGTTAATGAATGTGGTGACAACATGATACGAGGCTAATATGAAAGACGAGATCAATCTCAAATGAGCCTAATAAGTGTTACCAAAAACAGTACTCACCTATGAGAGTGTAAATTAATAAAGAGACCAGTCTCTAAGAAACACTCTAATGAAAGTATTGAGATTAATGCACACTTAATACTAATGATGAGATGAGAAATCATCTAATGAGCAATGATGCCCTCATGCTAGAAGCCAGCTTCTATGATGTGTGAGATGAATGTAATGGAACTTTATACGGAGCACCGATAGGCTAGCTATGAGTCGCAATTCCTTCTTTCGGGAAGGCAGAGGTTCGTGTAAATCTCATGAGATGAGACTGTCCATTTAGGCGGGTATGGGTCTCCT
The DNA here is from genome assembly GCA_016801875.1 of Solanum sitiens. Taxonomy (NCBI): domain Eukaryota; kingdom Viridiplantae; phylum Streptophyta; class Magnoliopsida; order Solanales; family Solanaceae; genus Solanum; species Solanum sitiens. Next base: position 1,840,552 of record JABWTJ010000273.1, on the reverse strand, counting down.
TATATCTCCTAGTCTTTGAACCTATGCTGTCAACATAGGGTACTAGCAGGGTTCAATTCCCTATACACGCTAGCATGTTTTGGTTTCACTTTGGTCGGTGATTCCACCTCTTTTCGGTGTGTGGTAGACACTGGATTTCATGAGCTCACATGATCTATGTCGGTTAAAGTTAAAGTTCCCAAAGAAAGAATGAGGCCAGCCTCATGTAATGCACACAATGAAATGAATGATACCAAAGGTGTTTGGATAGGATAATCAAGAGGTGAACTAGACTCAAGTAATGACACTAGGTCATTCTTGGTCATTGCACAGTGAACCTGAAGAGAGTCCTAAACAACATTCTAGGTATATAAATGAATGAAAAATGAAGTACGTATGAATGAATGAAGCAGACTCTGTGTTTGCTAAAGAAGGCTCCCTAGTTGAGGTCCCATATGTTTAGCCCTCATTTGGGAAGTCCTAATGTTAAGTCCGTGATTCCAAGGTCTCACGGCATATGAAAGAATGATATGTGATATATGGTTGTACTAAATGAAATATGTTATGTGATGTGTGCAATATGAAAAGAATGATGATGCATCTTACTCTCATAGCATGACTTTCCTAATCTGATTTGGCAAGTCCATCTGACTTGGCTTCCCATAATTCATATCGTTAGGAGAGAGCTCTTCTTAATCATGCATGTCCTTTGTCTGTACTTGTATAAACCCATACTTAGTACATGTGTGTACTAATTGCATACAACCCTCTACTTTTAGGTGCAGGTGCAGGTGGACGCTAGAGCTTACAAGACTACGTTGAAGCTATCCAGACGTGGAGAATTCATCCGGACTTGGTAGACCCTTATGCTTTCGAGGATGCTTATCTTTTATATTCTATCCTAGAAGTAGACATGAGCTAGTGGAGGGTGTTCCACTAGCGTTTCTTTCTTACTTATTTTCACACGTCGTATTGGTGCCATTTTGGTAACTTTATATTAATGCAGTGATGAACTATTTCCTTCATTTGAATATCTTATTATTAGGTGGTTGTTGTGAACTGATGTGATATAATGCAATTCTTACGATGAAGTCTATGTATACTTCAAAGCAAACAAAAGTTTTAAATTTTCCGCTAAAATTAACCTATACGATGTAATGAGGACGTATGTAGGCTTGTCTGCGACCTCCGAGAGGTCAACGACGCCGGTTTCGGCTAGGGTCTAGCCCCAGTCGTGACAAACGTGGTATTAGAGCATTAGGTTAAATTCCAAGGATAATAAACTCACATCAACCACATCGAGTAGTTTCTAAGTTATGGTAGTGAAGTGCACCACTATCATGAATTAGAGACTGCATGATGCGTAGGAAATTTCCCTTCTTCTGATCTTATCGTGCTTTCCTTAATGTCTGATTTCTTGGTGTTATGAGCGTATCTAACATCAATTCTTTTTTTTCCAGAAAATGAACTCAAGGGGAAACGCTGGTAAGGGAAGAGTAGGAGCAGCTGCTGGGGGCAACCAAGGTCCACCCCAGGCTCCAGCTGCAGGAGTCGCCATGCCAGTTAACCCAGCTGGGTTGACTAATGCGAAGGTGCGGACAGTTTTGGGACAGATGGCTCAAGCCATCACTGTGAAGGCTCAGACTATGACGGCCCAGGTCAATAGATAGGAGGTTCAGCGGAAGAACCCACCAGCCCACAACATGGCGAACAGGTTGCGAGATTTTACGAGGATGAATCCTCCAATCTTTACAGGATCTAAGACTGCAGAGGATCCTTAGGAGTTTGTGGAGGAGGTCCAGAAAATTCTGGTGGTGATGGGGGCCACGAAGATTGAGAAAGCTGAGTTGGCCTCGTACCACCTGAAGGATGTTGCACAGGCTTAGTGCAAGATGTGGCAGGATAGAAGGGCGTTGGGCGGAGGTCCGATTACATGGGAGCTGTTTAAGACAGCATTTCTGGAGAGTTTCTTCCTCAGAGAGATGAGAGAGGCTAAGGTTGAGGAGTTCATCAATCTTAAGCAGGGCTCGATGACTGTCAGGGAGTATTCCCTGAAATTCGTAAAATTGTCCAGGTATGCCACTTCCCTTGTGTTGAACAGCAGGGACGAGATGAGCAGGTTCCTTACAGGAATCTCAGATGATTTGGAGGAGGAGTGTCGGGCTGCGATGCTCCATGACAGCATGGACTTATCCAGGCTGATGGTGCATGTCCAGCAGGTTGAGCACAGCAGGAAGAAGAAGAGAGTCCGTGAGGTCAGGAGGCCTAACCCTTCTGACCAGACAGGTCCCAGCAGTGGTGGTGGCAGGAGCACTTTCGGAGTTCGTGATCAACCCATATTTCAGAAAGGGCATCAGAGTTCAGGGAAATCTAACTCTCAGAGGAGTGCAGCACCCAGAGAAGGCAGACACGAGCCCAAGAAGGGCAATGGAGGTGATGTGCAGCGTCCTAGAAAAGAATATGGCAAGTGTGGTTGTATTCACAGTGGAGAGTGCAGACTAGGCACAAAGCCTGCTTCGGTTACTGGAAGAACGGACATATGGTCAGGGACTGTCCACAGAATAGAGGTCAGGCTAGAGGTAATGCTCAGCCTAGGCCTAATCCCCAGAATGCTGCTGCAGCCGAGCCTCCTAAGAGGAACAGATTTTACGCCTTGAAGGGCAGGGAGGAGCAGGAGAAGTCTGCTGATGTAGTCACAGGTATGCTACAAGTTTTATCAACTTCTATTTATGCTTTACTTTATCCAGGGTCTACGCTTTCTTTTGTGACTCCCTTGCTTGCTCTTACTTTTGAAATACTACCTGAGGTTTTGCATAATCCTATCTTAGTTAGTACTCCCTTAGGAGAAAATGTGAGAGCTAATAGGGTTCATAAAGACTGCCCAATATTAGTATGTGGTAAGACTATGTGTGCAGATCTTGTTGAGTTACCCATGAATGACTTCGATATTATTCTTGGTATGGAATGGCTCCATAAATGTTATGCCTTCATGGATTGCCGTAGTAGGGTTGTGAGATTTCTCTTCCCTAATGAAGTAGAGCTGGTCTGGGAGGGGTACAATTCGAGTCTTTCAAGTCCCTTGATTTCGAACCTAAAAGCTAATAAAATGATGTCCAAGGGATTGTTATGCCATCTTGTGAGTGTCAATGATCTAGATCATGACATTTCTTCCATAGACTCTGTGCCTGTAGTGAGTGAGTTCCAAGATATTTTTCCCAATGATTTGCCTGGAGTCCCTCCCCCTCGAGAGATTGATTTTGGTATCGACCTAGATCCCGATACCAAACTAATTTCAATTCCTACCAACAGAATGTCTCCAGCTGAACTCAAAGAGTTGAAGCTACAGTTAAAATATGTCATTGATAAGGGCTTCATCCAGCCGAGCATATCCCCTTGGGGCGCTCCAGTGTTGTTTGTGAAAAAGAAGGATGGAACCCTTTGGATGTGTATCGATTATCGGCAGCTCAACAAAGTCACTATAAAGAACAAGTATCCAGAATAGATGACTTATTCGATCAGCTCCAAGGGTCTAGTTTTTTCTCAAAGATTTATCTTCGTTCTAGGTATCATCAGCTTAGGGTTAGGGATGAAGATATCCCAAAGACAGCCTTTCGTACACGTTATGGTCATTATGAGTTCCTACTCATGTCATTTGGTCTCACTAATGCACCAGCTGTATTTATGGACCTCATCAACCGAGTGTTCCGTGAATACCTTGATTCTTTCGTCATAGTATTCATTTATGACATCCTCGTCTACTCTAAGACCAAGGAAGAGCATGAACAACATTTGAGACTAACCTTGCAGGTACTTAGACAACATCAGTTGTATGCCAAATTCAGCAAGTGTGAATTCTAGCTTAGATCAGTGACCTTTCTGGGTCATGTTGTGTCTTATCAGGGTGTGGAGGTGGACCCCAGGAAGACTGAGGCTGTTAAGAACTGGCCAAGACCTCTTACTCCCACTGGTATCCGTAGCTTTCTGGGATTGGCTGGTTACTACCGCAGGTTCGTGGAGGGTTTTTCTTCCATTGCTGCCCCACTGCCAGCTTTGACTAAGAAGAAAGCCAAGTTCGAATGGGCGGAGACTTGTGAGAAGAGTTTCCAGGAGCTCAAGGACAGTCTCACTTCAGCCCCAGTGCTTACGTTGCCTAAATATGGTGAGAGTTACACTATTTATTGTGACGCATCTAGGGTTGGTTTGGGTTGTGTTCTTATTCAGGGTGGTAAGGTGATAGCCTATGCGTCCAGACAGCTCAAGGTTCATGAGAAGAATTATCCCACTCATGACCTCAAGTTGGCAGCTGTGATATTTGCATTGAAGCTGTGGAGGCATTACTTGTACGGGGTGCATGTGAATGTGTTCACAGACCACAAGAGTCTCCAGTACGTGTTCACACAGAGGGAGTTGAATCTACGTCAGCGGAGATGGTTGGAGCTGTTGAAGGACTATGACATGAGTGTCCACTACCATCCAGGGAAGGCAAATGTTGTAGCTGATGCTTTAAGCAGGTTGAGCATGGGGAGTACAACCCACGTTGATGATGGGAAGAAGGAGTTAGTGAAGGATGTACACAGACTGGCCAAACTAGGTGTGCGGCTAATTGACTCTACTAGTGGGGGTGTTTCAGTTCATCGTAGTTCTGAATCATCCTTGGTAGTTGAAGTCAAGAAGGGTCAGCATCTTGATCATGTGTTAATGGATTTGAAGGACTCATTGCTGATAAAGATGAATGAGTCCTTTGCTTTGGGAGATGACGGCATACTTAGGTACCATGACAAGCTGTGTGTACCAGACGTGGATGATTTGCGAACCAAGATTGTTTCAGAGGCCCATGGTTCCAGGTATTCGATACATCCAGGTTCCACCAAGATGTATCATGACCTCAAGAAGATCTATTGCTGGGATGGCATGAAGAAGGACATTGCTGAGTATGTGGCCAGGTGTCCTAATTGTTAGCAGGTTAAGGCGGAGCACATTAATCCTGGTGGTCTCACTCAAATGATTGAGGTTCCGACTTGGAAGTGGGAGACCATTAACATGGACTTCGTGGTTGGTCTTCCAAGGACTAGGAGATAGCATGACTCCATATGGGTTATTGTGGACATGATGACTAAGTCTGCCCATTTTATCCATGTGAAGTCTACTTACAGGGCCGAGGATTATGCGAGACTCTACATTGATGAGATTGTGATGTGGCATGGGATTCCTTTGTCTATCATTTCGGATAGAGGAGCTCAGTTCACTTCGCATTTCTGGAGATCCTTCCAGAAGAGCTTAGGCACGCAGATAAAGCTCAGTACTGCCTTTCATCCTAAGACAGACGGGCAGGCAGAGCGCACCATTCAGACATTGGAGGACATGTTGAGAGCGTGTGTGATTGACTTCAGGGGTAGTTGGGATGACCATTTGCCATTGATAGAGTTCTCGTATAATAACATCTATCACTCCAGCATTGGGATGGCACCGTTTGAGGCACTGTATAGTAGGAGATATATGTCTCCAGTTGGGTGGTTCGAGGTTGGAGAGTCATCCATTTTGGGTCCAGAGATCATTCATGAGGCCTTAGAAAAGGTCAGGGTGATTAGGGACAGGTTGGCTACTGCTTACAGTCGGCAGAAGTCTTATGCAGATAACAGGAAGCGTCCCTTAGAGTTTGATGTTGGTGACTTGGTCTACTTGAAGATATCACCCATGAAGGGGGTGATGAGGTTTGGCAGGAAGGGAAAGTTGAGTCCGAGGCACGTTGGGACATATGAGATTCTACAGCGTGTGGGTGAGGTGGCCTATGAGTTGGTGTTGCCTGCGGAGCTAGCTTCTGTTCATCCAGTCTTTCATCTCTCTATGTTAAAGAAGTGCCTCGGTGATCCAGCATCGATTCTACCTGTTGAAGGTTTGGGGGTTGATGAAGACTTGTCCTATAAGGAGGTTCCTGTTTGAGAGTTAGACCGGCAGGTGAAGCGACTGAGAAACAAGGAGGTTGCCACAGTGAAGGTATTATGGAGGAACCATCTTGTTGAGGGTGCTACGTGGGAGGCCGAGGCCGATATGAGATCCCACTATCCTCATCTTTTCAGTTTTTGAGGTTAGACTTCCTACTCTTAAGTCTAAGTTTCCTTATCTCATCTATTCTTTGTTGCTATTGCTTGACTGTGTATATTACTTATGTTATGATATGACTGGCATTGTGCTAGATAATTAGAAGTGTCATTAGGGGACAACTGTTCCTAAGTGGGATAATGTAACAACCCGAAAATGACTATGTGAAGTAATGCCTAAACGTACCTAGAATGCCTAGATTAGACCGGGTTCACACGGCTTGATGCGCGTGAAACCAAACCTCAGAACCTATGCACCAGCCAATCCAACCAACTTGGTGAGTTAGTTGAGCTAGGGAAGTTTGGGTCCAGCCATGTAGGGCACCCGAATATTAAGATTCACCCGGATGAGTCTTAACCGGACTTGAAAGGGGTAATCTTAGGTTTGAAGGGTCTAGGGGTAAAATGGTCTTTTCCAGGCTAAGGGTAGTATCGTAATTACCCTAAGTATTTAATTAAGTAATTAATTAATGTAATTAGTGGATGGTTTGGGTAGGGTCGACCTGGATTGACCCGATTCGCGATTTAGGCTTCACCTGGGTTCGATCCTTAGTGGAAGCAATATTAAATCAAATTAATTAATATTTCATTAACTGATTTAAGTAAGGGCAGGTTAGTCATCTCACTTAAGCCTTAGAAAATCAGATTTTTAATTTAAATAACAAGGAGTCCTAGTTTGACTAAGTCTTCACCTAAAACTCTTACTCCTAAGCTACTCTCACGACTAAACCCTCACTATCACTTTCACGTTCCATTATCAGTAAACGCAAACAGAAAATTCAAAAGTTCATCACACTTGAAGAACTTGAACGCTAAAGCTCGAAAGAAAAATTAGTCTAAAAACGAAAAGGAAAAGCAAAGTTCTCGACGGGATTTTGTTTGAGGTTTCGGTGGTGAAGCTTTGGTTCGTGGGAGTTTGCAGTGCGTTGGAAAGGTTTAAAACAGGTGTTGAACGATGAAAAGGTATGGGTTTTCTTCCTCTTTGTCCCTTTCCCAAGAGACCCCTAGGATTCAGTCGAAATCTATTCCGAAAACTAGGAATGTTTCCCCGTTGCATGTCCCTGTCACTAGCTCCCATCGATTGTTGTAGATTGGGTATGTTTGCTGGTAGAATTTAGGGATGTAATGTGTTTTCGTGATGATTATGTTCATGTATGTATGTTAGGATTTATGTGATTATTAAGTATGCTTTTCCGAAACTATGTGATAAGTGAGTGTAGAAAGGGGTGTTGTCGTGGTTCTTGGTCACGGGTTGGAGCATGAAAATGACATGTTAAATCCCTATGTTTTTGTATAAAATTACTTGGAAAAATGCATATAATAATGTACGAAATGTCCAACGAATTGCCATAAAAATCTAATGTACAAAGGTTGAGAAAAATGGACTGAAAATATGACCAAATTTCCAGAAATCTGGAAATTTGGTCTCGGCATAGGCAGCATTGAGGATTTGGGTTTTCAAAAAATTTTTAAAATGTCTGAGGTCATCAGGGATTGAACCCGAGACCTCACCATAAGTAAGCTGCTGAAAATTCAATAATAAAAATCAGGTAAGGGGGATTCGAAATTGGGTAATGCTCAAGTGAAGAAATGAAAGACGGAAAAATAAATAAAATGAGGTGTGTGGGGATCGAACCCACAACCTCTCGGATAGGTGAGTAAATTAGGAGAATAATTAAAGAAAAGTAAAAAGAGGTTGTGGGGGATTGATCCCACATCCTTTCGATCAAAAGCAGAAAAGTCAAGGAGAGAAAAGAAAGAAAAGAAATGTAGGCGTTGGGATTCGATTTCGGCTCCCCAAGCTGAAATTTTAAATCAAAATTTAATATAAGACTAAATGTTGCTCAAGGTATTCGAAATCGGGTTCCCTTGCCCAATTCCGTATTGATGCATAAGTCTTACGAGAATAAATATTTAATGAAAGCTGCCTATAGAAAATTGAAATTAAGACCTTGGCATACTTACAAGATGCATAAGTCTTGTATCATATAATCTTGGGTAAGTATAAGTCACTTAGACGAATTATGAACGAAGCCTCATGGCTTGTACGTATGGGTTCATAAGTCCAGCGTACGGTTAAAAGTAAGTGAATCTAAGATGTATATGATGAAATGATGTGACCTCAGGAGGGTTAAGTAAGAGTGTTAAACACACTAAAAGGCCAAGTGCATTGGCATATGACGAAATGAACATTCACGAAATGGGGTGAGTAATTATGAAGATCTAATATGCGAAAGTTAATGAATGTGGTGACAACATGATAAGAGGCTAATATGAAAGACGAGATCAATCTCAAATGAGCCTAATAAGTGTTACCAAAAACCGTACTCACCTATGAGAGTGTAAAAACTAATAAAGAGACCAGTCTCTAAGAAACACTCTAATGAAAGTATTGAGATTAATGCACACTTAATACTAATGATGAGATGAGAAATCATCTAATGAGCAATGATGCCCTCATGCTAGAAGCCAACTTCTATGATGTGTGAGATGAATGCAATGGAACTTTATACGGAGCACCGATGAGCTAGCTATGAGTCGCAATTCCTTCTTTCGGGAAGCTAGAGGTTCGTGTAAATCTCATGAGATGAGACTGTCCGTTTAGGCGGGTATGGGTCTCCTTATATCTCCTAGTCTTTGAACCTATGCTGTCAACATAGGGTACTAGCAGGGTTCAATTCCCTATACACGCTAGCATGTTTTGGTTTCACTTTGGTCGGTAATTCCACCTCTTTTCGGTGTATGGTAGACACTGGATTTCATGAGCTCACATGATCTATGTCGGTTAAAGTTAAAGTTCCCAAAGAAAGAATGAGGCCAGCCTCATGTAATGCACACAATGAAATGAATGATACCAAAGGTGTTTGGATAGGATAATCAAGAGGTGAACTAGACTCAAGTAATGACACTAGGTCATTCTTGGTCATTGCACAGTGAACCTGAAGAGAGTCCTAAACAACATTCTAGGTATATAAATGAATGAAAAATGAAGTACGTATGAATGAATGAAGCAGACTCTGTGTTTGCTAAAGAAGGCTCCCTAGTTGAGGTCCCCATATGTTGAGCCCTCATTTGGGAAGTCCTAATGTTAAGTCCGTGATTCCAAGGTCTCAGGCATATGAACAAATGATATGTGATATATGTATGTACTAAAAGAAATATGTTATGTGTTGTGTGCAATATGAAAAGAATGATGATGCATGTTTTTCTCATAGCATGACTTTCCTAATCTGATTTGGCAAGTCCAACTGACTTGGCTTCCCATAATTCATATCGTTAGAAGAGAGCTCTTCTTAATCATGCATGTCCTTGGTGTGTACTTGCATACACCCATACTTAGTACAAGTGTGTACTAATTCCATACAATCCTCTACTTTTAGGTGCAGGTGTAGGTGAACGCTAGAGCTTAAGAGACTACGTTGAAGACGTGGAGCATTCATCCGGACTTGGTAGGCCCTCATGCTTTTGAGGATGATTATCTTTTATATTCTAGCCTAGAAGTAGGCATGAGCTAGTGGAGGGTGTTCCAATAGCGTTTCTTTCTTACTTATTTTCACACGTCGTATTGGTGCCATTTTGGAAACTTTATATTAATGCAGTTATGAACTATTTCCTTCATTTGAATATCTTATTATTAGTTGGTTGTTGTGAACTGATGTGATATAATGCAATTCTTACTATGAAGTCTATGTGTACTTCAAAGCAAACAAAAGTTATAAATTTGCAGCTAAAATTAACCTATACGATGTAATGAGGACGTATGTAGTCTTGTCTGCGACCTTCGAGAGGTCAACGGTGCCGGTTTTGGCTAGCGTCTAGACCCCAGTTGTGACAGAAATATCAGTCACTACGATTAACGACTCAAGTCTTTGTTCGAAAAAATTTCTGGGGTGTTACACTAACGTGTTGAACAGAAGTTATAAAGGCAGTCAAGTAAGAACACATTATTTTAAGTGAAAACACCCGACTCAAAAGGTGTAAAAACCACAACATGTTCCTCAACAGGACTAACCCCAACTTCCCTTAATGACTACAAGCCTCAACAAACAAATAGGATTACAAGAGTTTATCTAAACTAAAGATCAACTACTTAATCTCAATTCTACCACACACCTCCCAGGTATGTGTTCCCAATGTCATCGAGTTGACCTCAACTTGAAGACTAAGATCCTAAATTCAGTTTATAAATCACTGATCTAGAAATAATAAAAGTCACAAATACTAAGAAAGATTCCTTGATTTTTTCTTCTATATTCTTTGAGTAGAAGCACTTCGAAAAATAAATCTCTCAATTGTTTTGCTATGTAATTGTGTGATTATTCGGAACGCCCCTTCTTCTATTTATGTTGTTGTTTCCTGAAGACTTCTAATCCTTCAGTCAGTCCTCATTCGCTTAACAACTTTATTCCATTTATAGTTCTTCTTGCAATGAAACACTTTCATAAAATAGAAGTCCTTCTTGAAACAGTTTCTTTTCAGAAGACTTTGCCAATGTGTTCCATGTATTTTGTTATTTATCTAAACAATGCATATCCCAACAATAACTAAAGAAGGTTTAGATGACTCCGTACACCTCATACTCAACACTTTCATGTTTGGAAGAAGTGAGACCAGTGAATATGCAAGCAGTATATTGCAGGGAGTCATAATCTTGAGCTCGGAAATTTTCTTGCAACTCCTTCCAATTTTCTCAATAACATATGCAGGTTCTTCTAAACTAGCCATCGTCAATGATTCAATATCTTTCCACTCATAAAAAGCACTACGTATCGCTTGCTTTTCTTGTTTTTCCCAAGCATGCATAACAAGGCGTTTAAGTTGTGGACATCTGGCATAACAAGGCGTTTAAGTTGTGGACATCTGAAAAGAGGAGATTTCATAAGCTATTTTGTTGGTATACGGTACAATACTATAGAAATATTAAAATTATCAGGGAAATACCTCTTGGTAGTTTAATTCAACTAATTGTTGTCAACATACAAACTGTAATGGAAGATCACTGTCAGTATGTGTTCGATTTTAAAGGTGTGAGCAGGAAATGAGGGGTTGTGACTCTCTTGAAGGAGGGTTGTGACCTTTATGAAAGGTTGTGTCCTTTCTAAAGGGCTATGACCGTTTGAATGGTTGTGCCTTTTCCAAGTGTTGTGACATTTCTAGAAGGTTGTCTTCCTTTTCTAAAAGTTGTGACCTTTACCCTTTGTTGGCTATAAATAGATAGGTTCTCTCATTTTCAGCATTGAATTCTTCCATTCTTTTGCATACATTTCTTATAAAACAAAATCGATCGATCGTGTCTGTATGTGTGATTTGTTGCTGTTATTTTGAGTTTGTTAAAATTATTGAAGTTTGAGGTACCTCTACTTCTTTAATGGTAAATCCGTTTTATCTTGGAGGAATTAATCTTTAACCTCGGGTACTTGAGGGGATTAAATTTATTAAGGACACACAGTGGATTCTGTGGACTCGGATAGTTCTTTGTGTTTTTATTTTCATCTTTTATTTCTTCTGGTTTGCTAATTTCAATACAAGAGACAACAAGCTTAAGAAATTTAAATTGATGGTATTTTCTGTGGTAAGGAAATTACTTCTATTTTCTGTGTTCTTTTCGTTGGAAAGAAGAAGAAGAAAAAAGAAAATTATTTTATCGTATGATAAAAGAGATTTTGAGATGAATTAGTACTACTTTAATATGTTCGAGTATATAATCTACAATAAGTTTTTCTTTGGTGGGTAAGATTAATCTTATATTCTTTCCAAGTGCATTCAAGCATTGCACCCCTTCAGTTTTATTTTCAATAAGAAAAGTTATTTTATGCATAAAAGTTAAGATATGCACTTTAAAAAAATAATCTATATTCTTGGTTTTACATAACTATGAAAAGAATTTAATGTTCAAATATTTCAACCTGATTTTAGTTTCTTGTTGAAATTAAGTGTCTTCCTGAGAAAAATAAGAATATGATGGAAACTGAGAAAAGAAAAAAAATAGCAAGGTAAGTGACTTGCATGGAATCATTTTTGATAGATAGAATATGATTCAATGAGAGTAAAAATCAAATTCTATTTTTATTCACTTAATATTTTGTTTTCTCCCTATCCTTTATAAGTTATGATATTTATCTCATAAATTTTAGGATAGATGGTCATTATGTGATGATTATTAGTAATATGTATTATGTTAAGATGGAAAAAAAAACTTTTGTAGTTTTAAACTCCACGAAAAATTTGATTGTGTTTCAATTTTGGAGACTAAAATCTTCTGATTTTTTTTCTCTCGTTTGGTTTGAAGAATATAAGAATTTCATGAACAAATCAGATTGTGCAGTGTTTTGAAGAATATAGAAATTTCATCAATTGTTAGATACTCTGTTTCAATGAATATTCTAACTTGAAGAGTACAAAATCTTCGTCACCAATATTAAGGCTAAATGATTTGGAAAAACATAAAATCTTCATCGTTAGCTAGAACTAGTATTGTATTTGACCTTTCTGGAGATTAAAACCTTTTTGGTTTACTACTCTGTCTGAATGTGAAACTGATTCGAAGAATATAAAAACTTCATCAGAATTCAAGGTTCATTCGATTAACGGTTAGAAGAATATAAAAACTTCATCATTAAACTAGAAACAAGTTATATAAATATTGAATCGTTATTGTTAGTATTCTAACTACTAAGTGGTCTGTCTAGTTGTGAAAGATGAAAAAAAAACACTAGTAATATAAAATTAGTGATTTTGTGCCTGCAATGAGTGTTTCTATGGATTAAATCTCCAAAAGAAGGTTTCGTATTGTCAATGTGTATTTGATGATATACAATTTGAAAGCATGAAAAAAAAATATGTTGAAATTAATTTCAAATATTTGAAAAATATTTTTGAGAACGTATTTAAAATGTGGGGGTTCTTTACTTGTGATAAAGAAAAAATTAGACTTACTATCTAATTTAAATTTGAAAGTACAAGATGTAAAATTTGATGATATTCTTGTATTATGTTAGACCCACAAAATTTTTGGAGTATATTTGATATTGTGGTCGTTGAGTCTCTATTTACTGGTATATGATATGACTAGTATAAAACCACAAAATTATATTACTCGTTCAAAATAATTGTATTCTTTGATGAAAAAGTTTCACTTAAAATATTCTGATTTTTCATGAAAAGATATGTCTATGAATTTTTTTTTTTTTGGTATAGACTTGAACATTGGTGAAAAGTAACATGTTATGTTTGTGTTGTAAAACAAACATTTGGGTCATGTTGTCCTTATTGGACCAATGAGACTATGGTCATGTGTAATTCTATAACAAATTGGATGTTATGGAAATGTCCATCTGAAAAGGACATATGGCAAGGTGTTAGACTATAAAATTTGAGAAAATTATAAAAATAAACAAAAGAAAAGTAAAGAACAAAATATTTGTGGGAAAAGGTTACGTCACAGAAGGTCCTTTCAAACTTAGTATTTTGTTTGTTCTTACTTGTTTGACTCAAATTATTTGTGACATAAATTATTGAGACATGTCAACTACAAAACCTTGCAAAAACTGATCAACTTAGAAGTTTTGCCTAACTTCTAGTGCAATAAATCAATGTCAAGTATGTGTTGTTGAAATGAATTAGAATACCTTAGAATTGGTTAACACTGACATTTGTAATATGAAGTTAACACCATTTTGTGGTGGGAAAAAATGCTTCATAGATTTTATTGACAATTGCACTATATATTATTATGTCTATTTGCTGAATTATACAGATAAAGCAATAGAAACATATAGGTAATATAAAACTAAAGTTGAAAGTCAGTTGAATATTTTCATGATTAGAAATGGTAGATACGAAGAATATGAATCTTCTTTTGCAGAAAATGAAATCATAAATTACTGCACATTCTCACCTCAATCTAATGAAATTGTTGAAAGAAAAAATCGAACTTTGAAGGAAATTTTGAATGTCTTAGTTATAAGTTCAGGTTTACCGCAAAATTTGTGGGGGTGCTATCATTATATCAAAAGATAACAACAAAAATTTGTTTGTTCAGAAAGAGAGAAACAAAAAGTTTTGTTTGTTAGTAAAGGGAGTAACAAATAAATAGAAAACTTTTGTTTGTTAAGAAAGGGAGCAACAAAAAGTTTTATCAGACTTTGTTGTATCATGATAGAAACTTGTTTGTCATCCCTTAGAGTATATACAAGCAATAACTCTTGAAAGGTAGTGATCTAACAATTTTCAATACAGTTTATTCCATATGAGAAATGAAAATGAGGGAACTATTTCCAAACAGGTCAAAATAGGAACTAAGACTGTGGATTGTATGTTCATTGAATATGCTACAAATAGTAAAGCATGTTGACTTATGGTTCATAAGTTCGATCCCCCGGATAGCCATGTAAAGGGTCTAAACGACCTTGGAAAGAACCAAAGGAGAATGTACTTAATAAACAGATTCAGAGGCGTAGTAAATGTCAATGCACAAATTACTTCCTCCAAGTTTTATTTTATAATATTTCTTCTTTAAAATGAATCCATATAATCGAAAAAGATATGTCTTTTGTGGATTCATCCTTTTTGTAAAGAGTCTGTTAATCGTAAGATAGATTTAATCTTAAGTAACGATACTTGAGAGTTGGTTGATATTCCTTCAGGAAATAAATTTTTGGGTTCAAAGTGGATCTAAAAAAAAAGGTTGATGAAACTATTGACAAATACAAATCAAGATTGGTTGTCATAGACTTTAGACAATGACAAATCCTTGATTATTTTGACATATAATAGCCCTAACTAGGATTACATCAATTCAGATGTTAATTGCGCTAGTTGCGAATTTATCAAAATGGATGTAAAAATATATTATTTTGGAGGAAGAAATTTAAATGGAACAACCTGAGGCCTTAGTGGTTCTTGGTAAAAAAAATGTGTAACCTTGTTAAGTCACTTTATGGACTAAAAACAAGCGCCTAAATAATGACATGCTAAGTTTGGTCAAACTACATTGACAAATGAATTCTAGATTAATGAATGTGTTAAATATTTTACATTAAAGACATTCCAAATCACAAGGTCATTATTTTATTTTATGTTGATGACATGCTGATCATCAAAAGAAACACATATGACATAAATGCTACTAAGCATATGCTAGAAAGTAACTTCGATATGAAAGAAATTAAAGTTACTGATGTGATTGAAAAGGTACTTGAAAAGTTCAAGTAGTTGGATTTCAATATTGACTAGACTCCAATAAATGTGAGCTTTGTACTTTAAAAGAATGAAGGAAGAGGTGACTCACAATTGAATTATGCTAGATTATTGAGTATGCGATCAGATATAGCATGTGCTATTAGTAAATTGAGGCGGTTCACAAGTAATCATAATCAAACTCATTGGATGACAATGAAAAGAGTTTTGAGTATTTGTTTTTTTTTTAAAAATAATAGTTAACAAACTATTGCTTCGCATTATAAATAGTATTCAACAGTATCAGAAGAATATAGTGATGCAAATTGATTCACCAGGTCAAATGAAATAAAATCCATGAGTGGATATGTATTTACTCGTGGTGGAGGAGCAATCTCTTAGAAATCTTTCAAACATAAATGTATCGCTCGCTTTACTATGAAATCTGAGTTTATCACTCTGGATAAGACCGGTGAAGAAGTTGAATGAGTCCAAAATTTCTTGAAAGATTTTTGGCCCAAACCTTTAGCTTTTGTATGCATACACAAGGTTTGGCATGGAGCATGATATATAACGAAGGTCTCTTCATATATGACGTAGACATAATATCGTTAGAGAACTACTCTCTAGTGGAATTATCATAATTGACTATGTAAAGTCAAAGGATAATGTGTCAGATTCACTTATAAAAGGCCTAACTAGAGATGAAGTTGATAGATTATCAAAGGGAATGAGACTATGGCCGAGAACAAGTCATTGTGGCGGTAACTCTACCTAGAAAACTGGAGATCCCAAGATCTAGGTTCAAGGAGATCAAACAAAGTCATTAATGACGGTTCAACATTGTCAAAACATTATATTTTGTGGTCTAGTCTCATGATAAGACAATGTTCAGTAACAAGGATAAAGGCATTAGAACTTTTTAATGGTTTCTAAGTTTGATACAGGATATATCAAATGGTGTTTCTATGGGATAACACATTTAGAAATCACCTATGTAAGTGTGAAGTGTAAGCCGCTTCAAGGAGAATTCGGTAAGGCCAGTTCTCTAAGCACTTATTAACCGAGATGTGTTCATGCCTCAAATGAACAAAACAATGAGAACCAAAAATAGTTCAAAGGTTGATTGTGTGACTTATGTTGTCTAGGTATACACCAAAGCTCGACGGTTCAAAGATATCAAATCTACCTATTGACCGAGTATATCCGATATATGTTCACTATGGAAAGTTTAAAGAAAAACCTACTTATCCAGATGTGATTAACCCTTACTTACGAATCACACAATTTTTCATGCATATGTTTTTTTTTCAAAAAAAAAAATAGTCATTCCCTATTCATGTGGGGGATTGTTGGGTTTTAAAGGTGTGAACAGGAAATGAGGGGTTGTGACTCTCTTGAAGGGGTTTTGTGACCTTTATGAAAGGTTGTGTCCTTTCTAAAGGGCTATGACCGTTTGAAAGGTTGTGCCTTTTCCAAGTGTTGTGACTATAAATAGAGAGGTTGTCTCTCATTTTTCAGCATTGAATTCTTCCATTCTTTTGCATACATTTCTTTTAAAACAAAATCGATCGATCGTGTCTGTATGTATGATTTGTTGCTGTAATTTTGAGTTCGTTGAAATTATTGAAGTTTGAGGTACCCCTACTTCTTTAATGGTAAATACGTTTTATCTTGAGAGGAATTAATCTATAACCTCGGGTACTTGAGGGGATTAATTTTTTTAAGGACACACAGTGGATTCTGTGGAATCGGATAGTTCTTTGTGTGTTTATTTTCATCTTTTATTTCTTCTGGTTTGCTAATTTGAATACAGGAGACAACAATATGTTTCCACGACTAAGGTTCAAAACAATCTTTAGGTTGCGGGTCAATTTTTCACGAGATGGAGTGTCGACATATATATATGAAGGTATTGAAACTCTAATTAAAATTTACTGTATTACTGACAAGTCCAGCATTTTCCAGAGACGTTGGTCAGAACTAGCTAGTTGCCAAGTAGGACAAACTTGAGGAATTACAGAGATTAACTGGAAAAGGTCGAAGGACTGGAATATCTTCACCTGCGTATCAATATGAAGGTCGTTCTATCTCCTTACAAGAGAATTTCCTTCTTCCATCACAACAACTTCAATCTTTTCTTATTTTTGAAATGACATCGTAAAAGCTTGAATCTACTAAGTTCTTGTAGAACCAAGAAAGGTTATTACTTCTCTAGATCAAAGAAGAATAAAATGTTAAGCCTGGGAATATACAGAAACATAGAATAGAGTACATTCTTAGTATTTGAAAGATATAAGTGTTGAATTATCTTTACCTTGGAAGAGTCAAGCTCAATACCTCTTCTGCTAACTAATTCAGTCTCCCCGAGAAACTCATTATTTCCTTCTTTGTGTTTGCAGGAGGTAATCTTTAATTGACTTGATCATGGAAACGTCAATCTCAATACCTCTTCTGCTAACTATAAATCCTAGTTACTTCCCTACAGGTACTCCAAATGCACATTTGGTTGGGTTCAACTTCAAATCATACCTTTGTGACTCATCATAGATTTTTTCAAGTGTGTCAGGTGATCCTAACTCTTGCGCGTCATTATGATGACATCATCCACATACACTTCAATTTCTTTGTGGGTCATATCATAAAAATTTGTTGTCATAGCTCTCATGAAATTTGAACTAGCATTCTTGAGTTCAAATGACATAACTCGATAATGCTAGACTCTCGAAAATGTGATGAACGTTGTTCTTTCAATGTCTTCTTCATCCATCAATATCTGGTGGTATCTCGAAAAGTAATCCACAAAAGATTGCACCTCATGCTTAGCATAATTATCGATGAGTATATGTATAATTCACGGGGTGGATTGTATTTTGGACTTTCTTTGTTGATATCTCGATAATCCATACATATCCTGATCATTACATCATTCTTTCCCACTTAGACAATAATAGCCAACCTGGTGGGATACTTGGCCATTTCAATAACTTTTGATTCAATTTTGTTTCCTTACTTCTTCTTATATCCTTAAATTTACATCACGCTTGAACTTTCTGGTTTTCTGCTTTATAGGGAAATATTCTAGATTGATAGGCACCTTATAGGGAATACTATTTGTGATCAACACTAGCATATCATCATAAGACCTTGAATGTACATTAATATATTTTCTGAGTAATGTGACCAATTCTTCTTTTTCTGTTGCTTCATAGTGGACAATGACTCAGGTTTCTGTTGACCAATTTTTTATCTCCCAAGTTTATTGTCTTTGTTTCATCCAAGTTTGGCCTTTTATCATCTTCAAGTTGACTCAAGTCCTTAGTTAGGTGCTGGTGCTTATGCATCATAGTTTCCTCATAATATTCTTCACATTCATCCTCGTTGATCTAATTTGGTTTGCCAAGTTCGTGACATGTCATGACATTGGAAGATTTAGATTCATTTTTATTTAAAACTACTAAAATCAACTTAGATAGGAAGAGTTTGAATGAACATATTGGAGGGAAATTCATAGAGATAAGATAATCGATTTAAAATATATGAAATTTTCTTTGGAATTTTAAAAGCGCATATAAACATTTATCATGACTCAGGTCAACGCGTAGCATCTCTTCAAGTCAAGAATCTCGGATGGTTGGTGTCTTGTGGAACTCTAACAATATCACAACAAAATATTCTAATCCCTTCAACTAGACCATCAATCTCAAGCTCTAAAGCTTATGCAAAATATGAGTGGTACAATCCTGGAATACGCTTTCGTATATCACATTCATGCTTCTTCCTTGTATATCCTTCCAAAAATTCTTCCTTTTTTGGGTATAACCGATGTTAGAGCGAAAAATTTAAAATGGAATAGTAAGAGGTTCAAATATGTCATCCAAGTCCTTACCTAGACTATGCCCAAGTTCAAACCCGTTACTTTGCATAGTCATGTCAAGCATTTTATACTCTGGTGGCATTGGTAATTTTCGTGTTGGATCATTAAAAGAAGCGTTCATTATCTCCACCATGTGAAAGTCAAGATTATTAGCGATCATCATTGTGCTGGCAATGTCTTTTAAAGTCCTATTTTTCCTTTTAACTACTATATATTGTTTAGGAGTTCTAGGATCAGAGAAATTTTTATCTATACCACGTGATGAATGGAATTTTAAGAATTTGGCATTTTCAAATTATATTCCATGATCAGATTTTGTGGAAATCAAGGATAATCCTAGAGTTTTCACTATCTTTTTGAGAAAAATTGATAAAGTCTCAAAGGAATATTCTTTAGAAGCTAGGAATAATGTCCAAGTAAATCTAGAAAAATCATCTATGATAACAAAGACATACATCTTCCCTCTTCTACTTCTTACTTTCATGGGTCCACATAAGTCCATATGAAGCAGTTCAAGGAATTTAGTTGTACTTATGTGATTCTTCGGTTTGAAAGATGATCTCACTTGCTTCCCCCTTACACATGCACCACAAACTTTGTCATTTTTAATTTTGGTATTGGGTAAACCTATAACCATATCCTTTTCTAACAGCTTGTTGATTTGTTTCAAGCTAGCATGTCCAAGTCTTTTGTGTCATAGTAAGGGATCACTAGAAAATGCGCTGAGGCACTTCATACTACTGCGTGGGATCCCCATGATATCAGTTTTGTACACATTTATGTGTCTTTTGGCTATTAAGATAACCTCCTTGTATCTAGGTTTTCAACCCTGCAAACTTCAGAAGTAAAAATTACCTTATTACATTTGTCACATAGTTGCATGATTCTGAGGAGATTATGCCATATTCCTTCCACATGGTATACTTCTTCCACTACTTTGGATTCAATCTTCCCAATTCCTACAATAGTTCCCTTTTTCCATCTCCAAATGACACATTTCCCCCTTTGAATGCATTTTGAGAAAGGAATGTATGTTTGTCTCCGGTCATATGCCTCAAACAAGCACTATCCATGTACCAGTGCTTGTTTCCTTTCACTTTTACCTACAAACATTTAAAGGTTAGTTTTAAAAACCCAAACGAGCCTGGGTCCTTTTTGATGTTTGAAGGGGTGCATAAGATTTATTTTTGACCATTTTGGCATCCAATTGTTGTTGTTGACCTTCTGATTGGCTTTAACATGTTTATTAGTTTCTATTCAACATTTTTGTTTCTATAATTGGCGACACGATATATAGTGGTAGGATGCCCGAGTTTGCCACAAATATAGCACAAATCAGTTGTGACAACCTTATCATTATGAAAGTCAATACCTTCCCTCTTATATTGATTTTTCTCACTCAATTTTTTGACAATTCTGGATGAGAGAGTCCATGTATTTTATTTTTCAAGATTTACTTTTATCAGAAAGATTTATGCATTTAATTTCCTCACCTTTTCTTTTTTTTTTTAAAAAAATAATCATTTTTTTAACTCCTTTTTCAGGTTTTCTTCAGTTTCACTCATATTTTCTTTTCCTTTTCCAGTAATTATCATCTTTACGATTTGAGATTATAGATCTAAGTTAGATGACTCAAGTTTTTCAACATGTTTCTTCAAACAAGTGTTTCGTTTGTCAGTTACAATTTTATCATCTTTGAGTTCCATGTACTCAAATTTTAACACTGATTTCTTTCACATGTTAATTCTTGGAAGTCATCAATTAGCACGTTCATTAATCCGGTCAATTTAGTTTTTGAAAAAAGATGCAGTGTTTCTTTAGATCATAAATACTAACCTCTGAGTTTTCATCATCTTCGATATCTCAATCTCATACAGCCACGAAAGCTGTTTCATCTATTTCATCATCGGATTCTTCATTTTATGAACCCCAAGAAGCAACCACTACACATTCCACTTTTTTCTTTCTTTCCTTTTCTATCTTTTCTTTCTTCCAATTCAGTTCCCACTATGGATAATTCTTAACATGATGATCAGTTTTGCTACACTTGTAGCAACCATTAGATTTATCATTTACCCACTTCTTCTAATTGTTTTACTTCTTTTCATTTCCCTTCTCGTTCTTGAGATACGTCTTAAAGCCTTTTGCTAGAAGTGCTATTTGATCCTTATCATACTCAGTATCTTCCACATCCGACACTTTGAAGGCGAATGTCGTATAATTAAGCATTTCCTCCTTTTTTAGATCATCCATGTTCATCTCATAAGTTCTGAGATTACCCACAAGTTCATCAAGTGTCATTATGGAGATGTGTTTAGCTTCTCTTATAGAAGTTACTTTTACATCCTATTTGTTCTTTGGAAGGATCCTTAGAACATTGTAAAGATGTTCTTCACTCGTAAGAACTTTTCCTAATGATGACAATTCATTTATCAACTTAGTGAGTCTAATAATTATTTCTAGCAAAGACTCGCTATCCTTCATTTTGAAAGTTTCATATTCAGTATATAACATAACTACTTTGAATTTCCTCACATGACTAGTTCCCTCATGAGCATTAATCAATGCATCCTAGATTTGTTTGGCAGAAGTAAAGTTTGAAATTCGGTTGTACTCATCTGGTCCAAGACCACAAACAAAAATGGTTTTGGTCATAGAATTTTTCTTGAGGGATGATAAAATCATCCGCAGTGAAGTAAACTCTTACTTTTGGTACTTGAACTACATCAACAGTCTTCATAGGTATGATAGGTCCAATCCTTATCCTATCCCACAACACGTAGACTTCCGCTTGAATTTAAATATTCCATACGTGTTTTCCATCACCCAAAGTGAGACCCATTGAACATTGAGGGTCTAACAATTGATTGCCCTTCGCTGTGACCAATAGGTGGTGCAGAATTCATCTCGATCTTTTATCTTAGGTGTTAACCTGTAAAAGATACCCTTGCTCTTATACCAATTGAAATTCTAAACAACGTCAATTATATTAATCCTAAATTACTTAAGTGAACCAACATGCCTAAGGTGTTTCAGAGAAGTTATAAAGGCAAAGTAATAACACAGTATTTTACGTGGAACACCTGGCTTAAAAGGTGTAAAAACCACGACATGTTCTCAATAGGATTAACCCCAACTTCCCTAAATGACAATGAGCCTCAAAAAACAAAAGAGATTACAAGAATTTATCTAAACTAAAAATCAACTACTTAATCTCAATTCTACCACACACCTCCAAGGTATGTGTTCCCAGTGTCTTCGAGTTGCCCTCAAATTAAAGACTAAGATCCTAAATTCAGTTTATAAATCACTGATCTAGAAATAATAAAAGTCACAAATACTAAGAAAGCTTCCTAAATTTTTTCTTCTATATTTTTTGATCAGCAACACTTCGAAAATCAATCTCTCAATTGTATTGCTCTATAATTGCGAGATTATTCTGAACGCCTCTTCTTCTATTTATGCGCATGTTTCCTGAAGCCTTCTACTCCTTTGGTGACTCCTCATTCGCTTAACCACTTTAGTACATTTATAGTTCTTCTTGCAACGAAACACTTCCATAAAATAGAAGTCCTTCTTGAAACAGTATCTCTTCAGAAGACTTTGCCAACGTGTTCCATGTATTTTGTCATTTATCAAAACAATGCATATACCAACAATAACTAAAGAAGGTTTAGATGACTCCGTACACCTCATACTCAACACTTTCATGTTTGGAAGAAGTGAGACCAGGGAAGATGCAAAAAGTATATCGCAGGGAGTCATAATCTTGAGCTCGGAAATTTTCTTGTAACTTCTTCCAATTTTCTCAATAACATATGCAGGTTCTTCTAAACTAGGCATTGTTAGTGATTCAAGATCTTTCCCCTCATAAAAAGCACTACATATATGTTGCTTTTCTAGTTTTTCCCAAGCAGACATAACAAGGCGTTTAAGTTGTGGACACCTGAAAAGAGGAGATTTAATAAGCTATTTCTTGATTTAAGGTACAATAGTATAGAAAGATTAAAAATTATCAGGGAAATACCTCTTGGCAGTATAATTCAATTGCTTGTTGTCACCATACAAATTGTAATGGAACATCAATGTCAGTATGTTTCCACGACTAAGGTTCATAAAAATCAATAGGATGCGGGTCAAATTTTCACGAGATGGAGTGTCGATGTATATATACGGAGGTATTGAAACTCTAATGAAAATTTACTGTATTACTGATAAGTGCAGCGATTCCAGAGACGTTGGTCAGACCTAGCCGATTGCCAAGCAGGACAAACTTGAGGAATTACAGAGATTAACTGGAAACGGTCGAAGGACTGGAATATCTTCACCAGGATATCAATATGAAGGTCCTCCCATCTCCTTACAGGAGAATTTCCTTCTTCCATCACAACAACTTCAATCTTTTCTTGTTTTTGAAATGACATAGTAAAAGCTTCAATCTCCTATGTTCTTGTAGAACCAAGAAAGGTTATTACTTCTCCAGATCCAAGATGAATAAAAAGGTAAGTCTGGCAATATACAGAAACATAGAAGAGAGTACAAATACGTCCGAGGAGTACTGTGATGCCCAAAAGTGAAGAAACAAAGAAAATATAACCTGGAATTATGTGGGTTGTAGATAATGACAGAGAATTAAGTTCTTGATGGTACAGCTGACAGAAGTATCACATTTTTTAATGTTATAGACAACTATGCTCACAAAGTCAAGTACCTGTTAGATGGCCATGTAAGTTGGTATGGAAGACCAATCTACCTATGAAGATAAATGGAACTGCACACTTCTTTTTTTAAATATTTTACAAAGTCATAGTATGAAATATTGATCAAGT
This sequence comes from Solanum sitiens, assembly GCA_016801875.1. NCBI lineage: Eukaryota > Viridiplantae > Streptophyta > Magnoliopsida > Solanales > Solanaceae > Solanum > Solanum sitiens. Next base: position 1,816,592 of record JABWTJ010000273.1, on the reverse strand, counting down.
AAGTTGTTATAAAAAAAAACCTTGTTAGTATATTATTGATACCTACACTTTTCCACCAGTGAAGTCTATAACATAATTTATTTTTGAAAGTATGACTAATTAGTGATTCTTAGTAAATAAAGGTAGCTGTATTAATTTTCCAATATAAAAAGAGAAATATACCTCAATTCAAATTTGATTTATCATTTCATTGTCCAGTAAAGCCTCCATAAACTAATATAGGTGAGACCATGAAATTTTATTATTTTTAAAAAGATATTATTTAATTGATAAATTAATATTTATTAATTTATAGAATGTTTTGAGATTTAATGAAGGTTAATGTAATTATATAAAAATCATTGTTTCTTTCTAATTTATGTATCATATTTATTGATTTCACATAAAAAATATATATTACGCATAATGTACAACGAATACATCAGAATCACTTTATCTTACTAGTTTCAACCTTGTGATGCTGGATAATAAGAGCTTTCAAGATGTATTATTGTAACGGATTTTATCATAGGATATAAGAAGTCTATGAAGTGGGACAAACTGATCCAACAAAGATTAATTTTTTGATGCTATCAATTTTGCAATCGCTTCTTGGACAACAAATGTTCAACAATAGACAACAACAAATTATTTTCGATAGTGTAAAATTCGTTCGGGGGATGCAATCTGAGAGAATTTTAATGAATTCACTTGTGAAAACTTCATTCATGAACTTAAGGTCATGATTAATGATCTCGGTTACCACAATAAAATGGATGTCAATAATCAATTGGATTATCCGGGTGAAAGTGATACATATTCAGAGGTCCAGAGTTTAGAAAAAACTGTAGATATCATCAAAAAATCAATGTTGATGATGAAGTTGAAGATTAAACTATATCTTTGGAACCAATTACGCGTAAAAGAGCACTTATCGCATCTGGATATCTTTACAATTTTATGGTGCACTTTGAAAACACAAAACCAGAGCTCTTTGGTGCAATAAGAAAAGTTACAAATGAACTTCAACTACATTCAAATTTTAAGAAAAAACAGAACGCAAAAAAATCATAATTCACTAATTTATCTTAGATATGTTTGATCTTTTAAGAATTATTAATTTATGATATTAATGAGATCATATATTTATATAGGGGTCTTCTGAAAATATATTATCTTATCTAAATTGATCGTTTTTTTAATTGGCTCAAGTCGGGACCAGAGAAAATTATTATTTTAGAGAGATTATTAATTTACCAAGTATTAATTTATAAAGATATTACTGTAGATAGTACTTTTTTGGTAAATTTTTCAGCCTTTTGTTGATAAAATTCAAACAATAAATATATATAACTCATTTGGGCCTAACACCTAAATCTATTAATACATAACAAAACAATCTAACATACATAGCCCAGATCACAGCCCACTTTAGATCCAACCCTAAAACTAATCCCTATAAACACTTAGTTGAGTCTAGGATTTTCTAAATCAACTTTTTTCCTTCAGCGCCTCCATCCCTAACAACTTGAAAGATGTTCCCTCTTTAGTATAAAATGAAGTTCAGCCTCCTTATCATATGAATAAATCTTGAATTCTTCTCCTCACTTCATTGTTTATCATCTAAATAAGAGTTAGTCTTCTATATTTTCATTACTTCCTTGCTCATACGCCTATTTCACCTGACCAAAGTGTCTTTGTAGTTGTGTTCTTTAATTTAGTAGAATGTGCTCCTTACTTCTGGATCTTATATCAAGGAACGATGCTTAATTATTAGGCTGGAGATTTCTACTTCTCTTTTTCCATTCTTTTCCTCATCTTTGATTTCTACTGTTTATGCTACCTTATAAGTGGTGCTTGAATGGAGGGAATGAGTAGCTTCTTTCCGCCTCCTCATACTAGTAATTAAAACTTCTTCTTGGTTAAAGCATCTCCTTTTGTCCCAAATCCTGCTATTTGGCCAAGTCTTTTTTTTAAAAACTAAAATAGCCTAGGCTAAATAATATTTCACATTTCTTATTTCTCATGTGTGTTTTGTAAACGATTTATATGTGAAAAAATCTATGTTGTGGCTTCTCCTTCCCAATATATCCTTATTGGTGAACTTTTAGATATGGATTTTTAAAATTTCATTGATAATAATCTGTGGCGGAGCCAATAATTGTATCAAGGGTGTTCATACTTTTATGACAGGGGTGACTTAAAATTTTTAACCAGGATTTTTTAAAATAATAATAATTTTTAATTTTAAAAGGAAAAAAGTCAAACTCTAATTGATGTCATTGGCTTGTTTTGATTAATAAAAAGAAAACTTTTTGTTTTTAATCATATATTTATATAAAAGAGAATCCTAAGCCCGCCTATGTGGCGTCACCACAAGTCAGGATTCTCTTTTAACTTATTTATTCCAAAATTAGCCTTCCTTTTCATGAAAAGTTGCGACTTTTACAAAAAGTTGTGACTTCTTATTACAAGTTGCGACTTTTATGAAGAGTTGCGACTTTTATGAAGAGTTGCAACTTTAATGAAGAGTTGCGACTTTTATGAAGAGTTGCAACTTTAATGAAGAGTTGTAACTTTTATGAAAGATTGTGAATTTTATGAAAGATTTTGACTTGTCCAAAGAGTTGTGACCTTTTCGATAAGGTACAATAAAAATTTACTCACACTACCCTTTGTTGTCTATAAATAGAGGGATTTTCTCTCATTTCAAAACAACAAAAATTCTAAACTTCTTCTTCTTCTACACAATTAAATATTCGTGTACTTTGCTCCTGACTTACTAACACCATTGTTTTTCTATCAACATACTGGTGAATAGAGTCGTTCTATCGTGAGAGGATTCATTCCTTTAAACCTCGGGCACTAGAATAAAATAATTTCCTTAAAGGAAGAATGTGCATTAAGTAGGCTCGATGTTTTCCTTTATATTTTATTTTATTATTACAAATCCTTATATGTTTTTTACGATCATTAATTTATGATTAAGTTTTATTTTGAGTACATGTTTTAAACTTTATTTTTTATGTTTATGGTTGTGATCATTATGTTGAAGTAAAGATATGTTAATCAAGAGTTTGATGTAATCATTAGACTATTGGTGTCATGTATTCGAATTCTTAAACTTGTAAAATACATGACTTTGATCTTTATCGTGTTTTTAGTGGCTAAAATATTCATGGGATGTCCATGAAGCGAATTTGAGTGTTCAAAAGTTATGGTGGTCCACACTACCTTAGAGAATTATTTATTCAAATTTCTATCTTATCAAAACATTCAATGGATTAGTGACATCCAAAAAATAACGGAATGTAGTGGGATGATAAGTATTGTACTCAACCTTAATCAAACGTTTGGGGTTCAAATTTTAGATTTGAAGTCAATGAATTACCCCCACAGTAGGATGAATATATATTAATCAAATATTAAAGAAATAATTATCTTCTTATAAATACATAAACAACAAATATGTCTTTTGACTATCAAAATAGCGTCATCGACTGCTTATGATTTTCAATAAGGGACTTGCCAAGACATCATTTAATCAAAATTATTTGAGTGACATACGTTATTTTATTGAACTCCAAGAGATGTATTTTTATATTTTAATTAACTTATCAAGTACGCAACTAACTATATAAGATGTATAATATTAAGATTTTGTATGTAGAGGCCTTGAATAGGATAAAACCTCTTGCAATTGATGAATAAAATGTTTGTACCACCTTTTGAAAATGCAGATATAGAAAATGAAAGAATTACATATATTTTTAAAAGACTTTAGTGATGAACTACTATAGTAAAATAAAGAATTAATAACAAAATTCATAAAGATATAGAATCAAATCTTTTTCATTTTAAGATTAAAAAAATATTTCATTTCTTCTTTGAATAAAATATTCTTGACAATTTATTGTAGGGTTGTACCCTCTAAAAACACTTATATTATCAAATGTTCAGAAGTAGATTATTAACGTAGTTCACCACCGCGCAAAGCGCGGGAAATTTACCTAGTTTTAATAATAAAAGAGAGTTTTCTTTTTGTCTTCAACAACAAAAGAGGACCTTTGTTAACGTGAAAACAACTAACTATAGTTGTAGGAGCCGAGGGTCATACCCAGGTGAGGAAAATTTTCATCCCTTTAGCCACTGAGCTATCTCTCTCTTTTGTGTTAAGGGAATTCAACAATTAATATACTCTACAATATCTATATTTAACTTAAAAATTCATAAACAAATTCGTTGAAGGGTGTTCATCTGGCAATCCTTGAATGTGTGTAGCTTTGCTCATGTGTATAATTCTTCTTCATTTGGCATCCATGCTTTGAAAATCCGTGAATATGCAATTTCCTTTTTCTATAGTCATGTTTCCCAAGTAGTATGTAACCTGATTCTCTTCCTCATTATATGCTGAAATTTGTGTTGTTTACCTTGTAAGCAATCCCTAATTTCTTCAATTGTTTCATTTACTATCCACGAACTTACTATATAGTACTCATATTTATTGAAATGAAAAAAAGGTAGAAATTGTATATGAAAAATGATTGATAAATGTGACAAATATAACTTCCATATGGAGAATAAATTCTCATCTAATGTAATTTTTTTTCTATTTTTGTTGTCCTCATTGTTGATTTCAATGATGTTGCTCTTCAACAGAATTTAAAAGCAAATCTAAGTTCTTTGATATTGTTAATCTCATGGTAACTAGAAGCTATGTATGTGAGACTTTGGGTGGAGAGCTCCTTGAACCTCTTTACAAAATTAATTTTTAGTCATAATTTTGGCTAACAAACTACAAAATTTACTTTAAAAAAAAAAGGAATATTACTATTTTACTCTCTTTTAATCATTATATTTGGAAAAAAACAAGTGATATATTTCTCATTAATTTTTGCGTAGTGGTGTTTAATGGAAAATTTCTCATTACTTTCTTTATTGAGGTACTTTATTTTAGCTTCTAAGGACCTAGAAGTAATAATACATGTTAGGGTATGACTGAAGTATCCATCACTTTATAAGAGTATCATCATAAACAAAAAAGAAGTTGCTAGTGATCAAGGTGCATCTTAACATATATTTTTTCATCATAGATTATTGTTCTTAAGAAAATATGCAGATGTAATCTAATAAAGACTTAAATATACATAGAAGTGTAAGAAAAAGCATATTTTTTTTACTAACAATAATCTTTTTTTTTTCTAATTAATATAAAGAATTGAGATGAAGGAGGCATGATTGGAACGACTTTTAAGTTTTGTACCACTTCAAAATACGAATAGTGATATTGGCGTAAAAAATAGTAAGAATGATTTTCTGCTACTTAAACTTTTCTGCAATTGATTGCAATTATTTCAAATAATATTATTTTCATGCTTTAAGCATGCACATCTTATGTGTCCCTATGATTTAGATAACATAATAGTCCTTATCCATTATTATAATAGGAATGAACTTATAATTAATTGGTTCAAGTGTTGAAAAGAAGATTAAGTATTATTGAATTATGATTTCCAAGAATTTTGATTTACAATATTATTTAAATAAGAGGAAACATTAACTCTCTCTAATTTAAGCTTCACAAAGTTATGTTGCTTCCTATTTAAAAGTGAAGATCAGAATCTTCGGTATCCTATTGTTCAATAGAACCCAATATTCTCTTTAATACTTAGGTCATCGGTGTTATAACGGACAAGAACAATTTTCTTCCTTAGTTCTGAAGAACACATTAGGTTGGCATGTTTAAGACATTAACATTTTTTTTATTGAAAACACTAGCAGTTAACTACAGATAAGTGCAAGTCATAGTAGCAGAAAAAAATATTTCGCTAATTCCAATCTAAAATGTCTAATATTCTGAAGTAGTATAAGAGATAAAAATCACTTTAGTTGCGCTTGTTCCATCTCAACCTTCTCTACAAGTAGGAAAAAGATATATTATTGTTCCAATCAAAATATGGAATTTTTACACTTCAATGAGTATGAATCTTTATATTTGTGTATCACCATATAGAATAAAAACACACATATCTTTCGTTATTTGGTTTTTTGAATATGTTATATATGTATCTTTGTTTGGACATGTTATATTATTCATTAAGTTTATTTTTTTCAAATCTTCATAGTTCATGCAACAAATTCATTAAGGGTCTAGGTGGAATGAAGAAACTCGAAAAGTTGATGTTGAAGATTATAGCTAAGAGTCGCTGATGGTACGAATGAGAATGAAATTATTGATGTCGAGGATTTTCAACAACACTGACCAGTTTGAATTGCCAGAGATGGATAAATACAAAAACAAAGGACTACATGCACGTGGCGGTACCAACATTGATGGATTCAAAAGATGACTTTTAATGGTGTCAAAAGCCTTCTAATATTCTTTGGTCCATTCAGTTGGTGCATCTTTTCATAATAACTTGAATATGGGCTCGCATATCACCATTAATTGATCTATAATTCGACTGATATAATTCAGTCTCCCCAAGAAACTCATTACTTCCATCTTAGTATTCGAAGAAGGTAAGTGTTGAATTGTCTTTATCTTGGAAGATTCAAGTTCAATACCTCTTCTGCTAACTAATTCAATCTCCCCGAGAAACTCATTACTTCCTTCTTAGTGTTTGGGGGAGGTAATCTTGAATTGACTTGATCATGGAAGAGTCAAGTTCAATACCTCTTCTGCTAACTATAAATCCTAGTTACTTCCCTATAGGTACTCCAAATTCACATTTGGCTGGGCTCAACTTCAAATCATACCTTTGTGACCTATCAAAGATTTTTCAAGTGTGTCAGGTGATCCTCACTCTCGCACGACATTATGATGATATTGTCCACATACACTTCAATTTCTTTGTGGGTCTTATCATAAAAATTTGTGTTCATAGCTCTCGCGAAATTGGAACCAGAATTCTTGAGTTCAAACGACGTAACTCGACAATGTTAGACTCCCGAAGATATGATGAACGTTGTTCTTTCAGTGTCTTCTTCATCCATCAATATCTGGTGGTATCTCGTAAAATAATCCACAAAAGATTGCACCTCATGCTTAGCATAATTATCGATGAGTATATGGATATTTCACGGGGTGGATTGTCTTTTGGACTTTCTTTGTTGATATCTCGATAATCCATACATATCCTGATCATTACATCATTCTTTCCCACTTGGACAATAATAGCCAACCTGGTGGGATACTTGCCACTTCAATAACTTTTGATTCAATTTTGTTTCCTTACTTCTTCTTCTATCCTTAAATTTACATCACGCTTGAACTTTATGGTTTCCTGCTTTATAGGGAAATATTCTAGATTGATAGGCAGATTATAGGGAATAATATTGGTGCACAACCCCAGCATATCATCATAAGAATTTGTGAGCACATTAATATATTTTCTGAGTAGTTTGACCAATTCTTCTTTTTCTATTGCTTCCTAGTGGACAATGACTCATGTTTCTGTTGACCAATTTGTCATCTCCCAAGTTCATAGTCTTTGTCTCATCCAAGTTGGGACTTTTATCATCTTCAAGTTGACTCAATTCCTCAGTGAGGTGCTTAGGCATCATAGTTTCCTCATAATATTCTTCACGTTCCTCCTCGTTGATTTAACTTGGTTTGCCATGTTTGTGACATGTCATGATATTGGAAGATATAGATTCATTTTTATTTAAAAGAACTATAAATCAACCATGTTAGATAGGAAGTGTTTGAATGAATATATTGGAGGGAAATTCATAGAGATAAGATAATCAATTTAAAATATATGAGGCTTTCTTTGGAATTTTAAAAGCGCATACAAACTTTTATCATGACGCAGGTCAACGCGACTCATTTCCTTTTTTAAAAATTATGATAGAAAGTAAAGTCACATAAATGGTTGTTTAGGGCTTTGTCCAGACAACATTTGTATTTAAAAGTAAAAACATCAAATATTGTCTTTGTCTACTAAGTCATTCGATGGATCATAAGTTGAGTGGCCATCAAATTTTGTAGCATCTCTTCAAGTCAAGAATCTCGGATGGTTAGTGTCTTGTGGAACTCCACCAATATCACAACACAATATTCTAATCCCTTAAACTAGACTATCAATCTGAAGCTCTAAAGCTTATGCAAAATATGAGTGGTTCAATCCTGGAATACGCTTTAGTATATCACATTCATGCTTCTTCCTTGTATATCCTTCCAAAAATTCTTCCTTTTTTTGGGTATAACCGATGCCAGAGCGGAAATTTTAAAATGGAATAGTAAGAGGTTCAAATATGTCAGACAAGTCCTTACCTAGCGCATGCCCTAGTTCAAACCCGCTACTTAGCATAGTCATGTCAAGCATTTTATACTCTGGTGGCATTGGTACTTGCCGTGTTGTATCATTAAAAGAAGCGTTCATTATCTCCACCATCTCAAAGTCAAGATTATTAGCAATCATCATTGTTCTGGCAATGTCTTTTAAATTCCTATTTTTCCTTTCAACTACTCTATATTGTTGAGGAGTTCTAGGATCAGAGAACCTGTGATCTATACCATGTGATGAACGAAATTTTAAGAATTTTCCATTTGAAATTCTATTCCATGATCATATTTATGGAAATCAAGGATAATCATAGATTTTTCACTTTCTTCTTGAGAAAAATAGATAGTCTCAAAGGAATCTTCTTTAGAAGCTAGGAATAATGTCCAAGTAAATCTAGAAAAATCATCTATGATAACAAGCCATACCTCTTTTCTCCTCTGTTTTTTACTCTCATCGGTCCACATAAGTCCATATGAAGCAATTCAAGGCATTTACTTGTACTTATTTGATTCTTCGGTTTGAAAGATGATCTCACTTGCTTCCCCCTTACACATGGACCACAAACTTTATCATTTTTAAATTTGGTCTTGGGTAAACCTATAACCATCTCTTTTTCTAATAGTTTGTTGATTTTTTTCAAGCTAGCATGTCCAAGTCTTTTGTGTCATAGTAAGGGATCATTAGCAAATACGCTGAGGTAGTTTATACTACTGCATGGAATCCCCATGATGGCAGCTTTGTACACTTTTATGTGTCTTTTGGCTATTAAAATAACCTCCTTTGTATCTAGTTTTTCAACCCTGCAACCTTCAGAAGTAAAAATTACCTTATTAACTTTGTCACATAGCTGCAAGATGCTGAGGAGACTATGCTTTATTCCTTCCACGTGGTATTCTTCTTCCACTACTTTGGATTCAGTCTTTCCAATCTTCCCAATTCCAACAATAATGCCCTTTTTCCATCTCCAAATGATACATTTCTCCCTTTGAAAAAGTAATGTATGTTTGTCTCCGGTCATATGCCTCGAACAAGCACTATCCATGTACTAGTGCTTGCTTCCTTTCTATTTTACCTAAAAACATATAAGGATAAGTCTTAGAAACCTAGACAAGCTTGGGTCCTTTATGATGATTGAAGGGGTGAATAAGATTTCTTTTTGACCATTTTGGCATCCAATTGTTATTGTTGACTTTCTGATTGGCTTTAACATGATTGTTAGTTTCCTTCTTTTCATTTCCCTTCTCGTTCTTGAGATATGTCTTAATGGCTTTTGCTATAAGTGTTATTTGATCCTCATCATACTCAGTATCTTTTCCATCCAACACTTTGAAGGCGAATGTCGTATAATTAAGCATTTTCTCCTTTTTAGATCATCCATGTTCATCTCATAAATTCTGAGATTCCACACAAGTTCATCAAGTGTCAGGATGGAGATGTGTTTAGCTTCTCTTATAGCAGTTATTTTTACATCCTATTTGTTCTTTGGAAGGATCCTTAGCACCTTGTAAAGATGTTCTTCACTCGTAAGAACTTTTGTTAATGATGAAAATCATTTATCAACTTAGTGAGTGTAGTAATTATTTCTAGTAGAAACTCACTATCTTTCATTTTAAAGTTTCATATTCATTAAATAGCATAGCTACTCTGAATTTCCTCACATGATTGGTTCCCTCATGATCATTAATCAGTGCATCCTAGATTTGTTTGGCAGTATTAAAGTTTGAAACGTTGATCATAAGTAAGTTGTTCCAAAAAAAAAAACCTTGTTAGTATATTATTGATCCCTAAAGTTTTCCACCAGTGAAGTCTATAACATAATTTATTTTTGAAAGTATGACTAATTAGTGATTCCTAGTAAATAAAGGTAAATGTATTAATTTTTCAATATCAAAAAGAGAATTGTCATACCTCAATTCAAATTTTACTAATAATTTCATTGTACAGTAAAACCTCTATAAAGTATTGTAGGTGAGACGATGAAATTTAATCATTTCATAAAGATATTATTTAATTGAAATTAATATTTATTAATTTATAGAATGGTTTGAGATTTAATGAAGGTTAAGTGATTATATCAAAATTATTGTATCTTTCTAATTTATGTATCATATTTATTGATTTCACATAAAAAATATTATGCATAATGTACAACAAGTACATCAGAACCATTTATCTTACTTATTTCAACCTTGTGATGCTTGTTAATAAGAGCTTTCAAGAAGTATTATTATAATAAATTTTATCATAGGATATTAGAAGGCTATGAAGTGGGACAAACTGATCCAACAAAGACAAATTTTTTGGATGCTATCAATTTTGCAATCACTGCTTGGAAAATATATGTTCAACAACAGACAATAGGAAATTATCCGGGTGAAAGTGATACATATGATAGAATTTGAATGAACCCACTTGTGTAAAATTCGTTCGGGGGATGCAATATGAGAGAATTTGAATGAACCCACTTGTGTAAAATTCGTTCGGGGGATGCAATATGAGAGAATTTGAATGAACCCACTTGTGTAAAATTCGTTCGGATACCATGATAAAATAGATGTCAACAACCTATTGGATTATTCGGGTGAAAGTGATAAATATTCAGAGATCCAGAGTTTAGAAGAAACTGTAGATATCATCGGAAAAAGCAATGTTGATGTTGAAGTTGAAGATGATACTATATCTTTGGAACCAATTACGCGTAAGGAAGCACTTATCGCATCTAGATATCTTTACAATTTTATGGTGCACTTCGAAAAGACAAAACTAGAGTTGTTTGGTGCAATAAGAAAAGTAAGAGATGACTTCAACTACATTCAAATTTTAAGAAAAAACAGCACGCAATAAAATCAAAATTCACTAAATTTTAAAGAATTATTTATTTATGATATTAATGAGACCATATATTTATATATGGGTCTTCTGAAATTATATTATTATCGAAATTGATGATTTTTTTCATTGGCTCAAGTCAGGACCAGAGAAAACAATATTTTAGAGAGATTATTAATTTACAAAGTATTAATTTATAGAGAATTTATTGTAGATAATACTTTTTTGGTAAAATATTCAGACTATTGTTGACAAAATTCAAAAAATAAATATATATAACTCATTTGGGTCTAACACCTAAATCTATTTTGAAATAACAAAATAATCTAACATACACAGCCCAGTTCACAGCCCACTTTAGATCATACCCTAAAACTAATCCCTATAAATACTTATTTGAGTCTAGGGTTTTCTAAATTAACCTTTTTCCTTCAGCGCCTCCATCCCTAAACACTTGAAAGATGTTCCCTCTTTGGTATAAAAAGAAGTTCCGCCTCCTTATAATATGGATCAATCTTGAATTCTTCTCCTCGCTTCATTGATTATCATCTAAATAAGAGGGGGTCTTCTCTATTTTCCTTACTTCCTTGCTCATACGCCTATTTCATTTGACCAAACTGTCTTTGTAGTTGTGTTCTCTAATTTAGCAGAATGTGCTCTATACTTCTGGATCTTATATCAAGGAACGATGCTTAATTATTAGGTTGGTGATTTCTACTTCTCTTTTTCCATTCTTTCCCTTATCTTTGATTTCTACTGTTTATGCTACCTAATAGGTGGTTCTTGAATGGAGGGAATGAGTATCTTATTTATGCCTCCTCATACTAGTTATTAAAACATCTTCCAGGTTAAAGCATCTCCTTCTGCCCCAAATCCTGCTATTTTGCCAAGTCTTTTTAAAAAAACTAAAATAGCCTAGGCCAAATAATATTTCACATTTTTTATTTCTCATGTGTGTTTTTTAAACGATTTATATGTGAAAAAACCTACGTTGTGGCTTCTCCTTCCCAATATCTCCTTACTGGTGATACTTTTAGATATGGACTTTCAAATTTTCTTTGATAATAATTTGTGGCGGAGCCAATAATTTATCAGGGGTGTTCATACTTTTATGACAGGGGTGGCTTAAATTTTTTAGGCAGGATTTTTTAAAATAATAATTATTTTTAATTTTAAAAGTAAAAAGTCAAACATTAAATGATGTCCTTGGCTTGTTTTGGTTAATAAAACGAAAAATTTTTGTTTTTAATTTTAACAATAAAAGAGAGTTTTCTTTTTTCCTTCAACAACAAAAGAGGACCTTTGTTAAAGTGAAAATAACTAACTGTAGTTGTAGGAGCCTAGGGTCATACCCAGGCCCTTGAGGAAAATTTGCATCGCTTTAGCCACTAAGCTATGTCTCTCTTTTGTGTTAAGGGTATTTAACAATTAGTATATTGTAACATCTAGGATTCTAGATAAGTTAAGGTTAAGCTAAGAAAAACAAGAAAGATCAAATTTGGAAATAAGTAAGGAAATCTGGAAAATTTCCAGATTTCAAAAGTGAGTTTTGACCATTTTCAAACGTCCATAACTTCCACCTCAGGAGGAGTTTGAGTGAGTTCTTTATATGAATGAAAAGCGCATTGGAAGATATTTCCACCGACGCCTAGTTTGCGAATTTCCGAGGTTGTATGAATGAGATATGACCTTCGGAAGATGGGCAGTTGAGCAGTAAAAGTTAAAAAACCGGATTTAGTAAGGGTGTTTTGGTCTTTTACTTAAGTCATTTAATTATTTCGTTTTGGAGTAATATGTTGGGGTCTAAACTGATCTCATTCAGTTTACGCACTTAAGAAAAATAGACTAGGGCTTTGGAAGAAAGGAGAAAAAAGGAGAAGGAAGAAGAAAACGCAAGAACACAGATTTCACTTCGTGGATTTCATCGGGGGTGATCCCTAACAGGGTATGTGAGATCATTCAGTGATGGGTTCTTTCACCCACCCTCCAAATTGATTGATTAAAGCAATTAGAGTCAAATTGAAAGGAAATCTTGAAAGTCTTGATGAAACGTTTCAAGTTCTTGTTGGTTGAGTTGTTGTTGATCGGCGTTAGTTGTAATCCATGTTTTAGGACTGGTTTTGGCTCTTAATCATTGGGTAATAAGATAATTAAGGATCCTATGTGTTTGGGGTGGAATCCATGGAAGTTTGGGAAAGTTTAGAGATGAAAAACGAGGAAGAAAGTAGGAAAACATGTTGGGGGAATGATGGGGCGCCGCGCCTCCAAAGCGCCTCAGGATAGAGTCTATCTGTCAGGATCTGGCATGCCGCGCCTCTCAGAGCACCTGAGGACAGCCTCTGTCTGTCAGGCTATGGCGCTCCGCGCCTCGCAGAGTGCCAGGACCCCTTGGAGACCCCGTTCTTTCCTTATCTTTTTGTACTAGTTCCTAAGTGATGTACCCTTCATTCCTAGTTGATTCCAATACTCAAGAGTACAACTAAATATCATGAAATCATCCATATACATGAGATCATGATCCTTGAATCCATAATTCAATTCAATAAAAGTTAAGATCGAAGTCAAAGAAGTTAAGAGCCAAGTTTAGAAGTTAAGAAACGAGTCAAAGTAAAGTTATAAGTTTTCTAAAGTCTTTCACACATGTTTTCACTTTGTTTTAAAGAATTCAATGTCAAGTCAAGAAAGAGGAAAGAGTTGAGTTCATTTCTCAAAAGCTATAAGGAAATATAGTATTCCCTAAGAGTTAAAGTTTCAAGTAAGCAAAGAGTATCAAGTTGAGTTCATTTCTGAAGAGTTATAAGGGAACTAAGTAGTCCCTAAGAGTTGAAACAAAATGTTTTCAAACTTTTGAGAAGGAAGGGAATCTAGACTTCCACAGAGCTTATGGCTAATTTCAGTAATGAAAAGATGAAACTATGATTTCCAAGAGAGCTTTTTAAAAGCTAAGTTTTGAGAAATAATCTTAAACCACAGAATCAGTATGTTTTTAAAATAAGAGCCAGTATATTTTTGGGAGTAGTATTGAGCACCGATATGGGGGAGAGTTCAGATAACTCAGAGCCCCCATAAACCATGGGTAGAAAATGATCATACTTTTTAGAGGATTTCTTTTCAGAGTTTACTAGTGGATCCATTACACAGTTCAGGTCCTATACCTTTGGCCAGGTATAGGATGCACTGACAGCGTGTTGTAGATCATTGTAACATCATTATCTCTCTTAAGTGATGGTTGTCGGTTAGAGAATCTTCCTCAGGTACATGTATTTTTATATACATCAGTCATTGTATTTTTATACACAGTAGTATTGTATTTTTCATGTACATCAGTATTGTATTTTATATACATCTCAGACATTGTGTACTTGTATATATATACTCAGAGGTTTAAGCATGTTTTCAGCCAGCATTTCTTTATATTTCATTTGTTTTAACTGCGTATATTGAATAAGAGTTAGTAGATCATGAGTTGAACAGAGACAAGGTAAGTAATCATTCTTACTCCCTTTTCAAGACTTAGTTTTGTATAACTTTCCAACTTGCATACTCATACATTCAATGTACTGATATCAGTTGGCCTGTATAATTTCATGATGCAGACTCAGGTACCCAGGACAGCACGCAACGCTTTGTTGATCAAGATTGAGCTTCAGAGTTTGTGGTGAGCCTCCTTGCATTCTGGAGGATATCTTTCTTTTTCTAGATTAGCTTAGCTTTTAGGATGTTGTGGGGTCATTCCCAGCATCCCTCTCTAGACAGTTTAGAGGCTTCGTAGACTATAGTATTTCAGTTGGAGTTGTTTTCAGTTATTACGACTCAAGTGCCATTTTGGCCAAAGTTATGATATGAAGTATTTTCCTTTATATATGTTTTATTCGTGTTTAACTTAAGTTTTGTCTTCCGCTGATTTAAGTAGCCAGGCCAAGGGTTCGCTTGAGGGCCAGCAATGTTATTCGAGTGCCAATCCCGCCCAGAGTGTAGGATCGTGACATGACAAACTTGGTATCAGAGCACATAGTTCAAGAGTATTAGGGAGTCTATGAAACCGTGTCTGTAGAGTCTTAGTCATCGGTGTGAAGCGCGCCACATATATGATTATGAGGCTGTGACATTTAGGAATGTTTCACTTCTTTCATCTTATTTCGTACGAAGATTTTATCTCTAATAGTCTCCCTCTAATTCGTGCTTACACGTATTTTCACATCATCATTCCTCCAAGAAGAGCATTCAGAGGTCGACCACGAAGGATGTTGAGGAACAAGAGGTTCCCAATGCACAAGAGGAGCAACCCCAAGGAGAGGTTATTAATGCTGAATTCCGTGAAGCTATCCGAATGCTAAGTCAGGTGGTGACCAACCAGGTTGGGCAACAAAGAGTAGCTTGACAAGAAGGAGCTGATGCCTCGAGAGTTCGTATGTTTCTGAGAATGACCCTCCTAGTTTCACCGGATCAAACACTACTGAAGATCCGGAGAACTTCATAGAGGAGTTGAAAAAGGTGTATGAGGTAATGCACGTGGTCTATCTGAGAGGGTTGAATTGGATGCATACCAACTGAAAGGTGTGGCCAGAACACGGTTCGATCAATGGAAGGATGGTAGGGCTGAGGATGCACCACATCCAAGTTGGGCTTGCTCCGAGGAAGCCTTTTTGGGGAGGTTCTTTCTTCGTGAACTGAAGGAAGCCAAGGTTAGGGAGTTCCTTACTCTGAAACAGAACTCCATGAGTGTTAATGAATATGGGTTGAATTTCACCCATCTATCTCGCTATGCTCCGGAGATTGTGAAAGACATGAGGAGCAGAATGAGTCTGTTTGTTGCAGGGTTGGGTCGTGCTTCAAGTAAGGAAGGTTGGGCTGCCATGTTGATAGGTGACATGTATATATCCAGGCTGATGGTATACGTTCAAGAAGTTGAAGAAGAGAAGGTGAAGGATAGCGAAAAGTACCGAAACAAGAAGGCAAAGACTGGGAATGAGTTTGGCTAACAGAAAGGTGGTTCGAGCCAACCACTATTCCAGAAAAAACAGGACATGCACCATCATCTGCTAGTGCGCCTGCGCCCAGAAACAGAGGTGAGTATAGTGTCAAGAATTTGCAACACTTCAAGGCTAGGCCGGCTGAGTCTCAAGGTAGTGTGGCGCAAAGAGGTACTAAGCCTCCTGCGTGCGCCAAGTGTGGTGGGAATCACTCTTGCATCTGTCGCAAAAGCTTTACGGGTTGTTTCAAGTGTGGTCAATAGGGTTACTTTATGAGTGAGTGCACCAAGGACAAGCAAGGCGGTTGAAATCCGGGCAATAGAGCTCAATCTTCATCAGTTGCTCTACCAAATAGGGCTGCACCTAGGGGAGCTTCTTCTAGTACAAGCGGAGGAACAAACCGCTTGTATCCTCTTAATAATCGCCATGAACAAGAGAATACGCCAGATGTTGTCACTGGTATGATTTGAGTCTTGACTTTACTGTTTATGTATTACTATACCCAGGAGCTAGTTTATCTTTTGTAACTTCTTATGTTGCTATGAACTTTGAGATTTCTCCTGAGCAACTTAACGAACCATTCAGTGTCTCCACACCTTTTGGTGAATCCATTCTAGCAGAAAGAGTCTATCGTGGTTGTCCTATTTTCTTCATTCATAAGTGTACAATGACCGATTTTATAGAGTTAGACATGATAGATTTTGATGTCATTCTAGGTATGGACTGGCTCCATGCCTGTTATGCATCAATAAATTGCAATACTCGAGTTGTCAAGTTTCAGATTCCTAATGAACCAGTCATAGAGTGGGCTAGTAGTTCAGCAGTGCCTAAGGGTCACTTCATTTCGTACCTTAAGTCGATGAAGTTAGTTTCTAAATGGTGTCTCCATCACTTAGTCAGAGTTAATGACTCAAGTGTTGAGGTACCTTCCCTTCAGTCAGTTCTATGGTCAGTGAGATTCCAGGAGTCTTTCCTGATGATTTACCTAGAATCCCTCCTGAAAGAGAGATAGGCTTCGGCATAGATGTCATCCCAGATAATCGTCCTATCTCTATCCCTCCATACAAAATGGCACCATCATAGTTAAAAGAGCTAAAGGAGAAGTTAAAAGATCTGTTAGATAAAGGCTTTATTCGGGCAAATGTCTCACCTTGGGGCACTCCGGTCTTGTTCGTTAGGAAGAAGGATGGGTCCTTTAGAATGTGTATAGACTACCGCCAAAAAATAAGGTGACCATCAAGAATAAATATCCTCTTCCAAGGATAGATGATCTCTTCGATCAACTTCAAGGTGCTTCTTGCTTTTCCAAGATTGACCTCAGATTAGGCTATCATCAGTTGAAGTTTAGGAATGTGATATTCCCAAGACAGTTTTAGAACCAGGTATGGGCATTATGAATTTCTGGTTATGTCATTTGGTTTGACTAACGCACCTGCAACGTTCATGGATCTTATCAACACAGTCTTCAAACCTTATTTAAATTTGTTTGTCATGGTCTTCTTTGATGACATACTGAGTTGTTCAAGGAACGAAGAAGATCATGCTAGTCACCTAAGGGTTGTTTTTCATACTCTGAGAGATAAGGAGTTGTATGTCAGGTTCTCCAAGTGCGAGTTTTGGCTTAAGTCTGTGGTGTTCTTAGGCCACATTGTTTCTGGTGAAGGTATTAAAGTTGACACAAAGAAGATAGAAGCAGTTCAAAGTTGGCCTAGACCCACATCTCTGACAGATATAAGGAGTTTTTTGGGTTTAGTTGGGTATTATAGGAGATCTGTTGAAGGATTCTCATCTATCTCTTCTCCTTTGAACAAGTTCACTTAGAAGACAGTCAAGTTTCAGTGGTCTGAAACTTGTAAGAAAAGCTTTCGGGAGTTGAAAAGAACATTGACTACCGCTCCGGTTTTGACCTTACTAGAGGGTAGTCAAGGCTTTGTGGTTTATTGTGACGCATCAAGAGTTGGCTTGGGTTGTGTGTTAATGCAGAATGGTAAGGTTATTGCTTATGCTTCCAAGATAGTTGAAGGTTCATGAGATGAATAATCCAACTCATGACTTAGAATTGGCTGATGTAGTGTTTGTTATTGAAAGTGAATGTTTTTTGTTAGTTGTTCTTCTTAGGGATGTTCTTTTTATTTAGCTTGTTACACAATCTTATTCAGAACTGGAGAGAAATTCTTTTAGAATTTATAGGTTCAAATAACGACATTTTTATTGACATGGAAGTAAAAAAGTAATAAAGTTATAATATATGTGTTAATAACTCCCAATTATTTCTTTAATAATAATAATAATAATAATAATAATAATAATATAATAATAATAATAATAATAATAATAATAATAATAATAATTATTATTATTATTATTATTATTATTATTATTATTATTGTTTCTTGATAAGATTTCACTTTTTAATGTAAATAACTCAATTGATTCAAATAACCACTGCAATCACATGCAATTATTTAAAAAGTGAAGAAATCAAACTACAACGCTATTTTCACAGGCGAAATTTACCTTATATCAAATTGATATTAGTGACACTGCTCAGTTATACATTTCTTTAAATAAGTTTTAAAAGCAATAAAAACTCCTTGTACGTTTTATAGATTATATGTTTATTTCCATTCTTTTTAAATAGAAATAAAAACTCTCTATAAGTAGTTATTTTAAAAATATACATACAAAGAAAAGACAAATTATTATTAATCTTAAAAGTTTACATACAAAGAAAACAATTTTTTTATCGTGTTCAGAGGAAAGTAAAAAGAACAGAAGTAATTCTGTGAATTGTGTGTTTAAATCTAAAGAACTTTTGATTATTGATACCTTAAGGGATATAAAATAGAAAATGTGTATGATGATGTAAAATATTTAAGTATTGTATACAATCTCACAAGGCACTTGCATGTTCATTGAAGGTTTCAATTGCGATATTCTTCAAACGTAATTCTTTAACTTTCACTCGCATATATCTTCTTTTGTTTCTTTATAATCATTTGAGCATCATAATATACACTTTGCTTTTATACTTACCTACATACAATTCATTTCACCCATCAATAATACCCTTTATTGTCCTTAAATAATTTATTAAGCATATAATATGACCCAAAATTTGCTATAAATCAAAGTACAATCACAAACGAATAACGCTAATTACAATTCAGTTTTGAGTGAACAAAGAAGAACATAAAAATATATGGCAATTACCTTGACAAAAGGAAAGTTTAGGAGTTCTTTTACTAATGGAGAGTAAATTTCTTTCAACAATTGTAAGGAAGAAGTTTAAACTGAATTTTTAAAATGGCCAGTTATATTCAATTTAGGACTTTATATAATTTTTTAATAACTAATGCATTTATAATTTATTTATTTATTTGGGTTGCTTAAAATTTAAAATTCAAAATGAATTGGTTAGCACTTATCAAATTTTAATTATGTATTCTTAAACTAATTACATATTTCTTAAATAATTAAATAGGTGGCAATATCGATATAAGTATTCAGATTAGGATAAAAATAAGAAGCCTCTTTTTAAGAAGAAAACTTTTAAAAGTTATGTATATTATTAATTGTGTTAACTGCTAACTTTCTAACTTTAACAAGAAAACGTTAAAAGTTATTGGTTAATCTATCCTATGTTTCAGGAACATTTTTTCCGGAAGAGTATTATTGCAATTTGAATTCTTCAAAATGGTAAAAAGTAAAAGTAGTCCTAAAAATAAGGTATTTTTGTTTTCAGTTTTTATTCTTTACTTTTTTTAGTGTTGCATTTTCCGTTTCAATTTTAAAATTTTTAAAAGTAATTTTAATACTTAATATATTCTATTTTTTGTGATGCTGACACGTAGGCGGTTTTACTTCTCCTATTATATATATAGAAGATAAGAAGCAACATTAACTCTCTTTAATTTCAGCTTCACAAAGTTATGTTGTTTCCAATTTAAAAGTGAAGATCAGAATCTTTGGTATCCTATTATACAATAGAACCCAAGATTCTCTTTAATGCTTAGTTCATCCATGTTATAACGGACAAGAAAAATTTTCTTCCCTAGTTCTGAAGAACACATTAGGTTGGCATGTGTAAGACATGAATATTATTGTTATTGAAAACACTAGCAGTTAACTACAGATAAGTGCAAGTCATAGTAGCAATAAAAATCACTTTAATTGTGATTGTTCCATCTCAATCCTTCTCTACAAGTAGGAAAATATATAGTATAGTTACAATCAAAAGATGGAATTTTTTTACACTTCTATGAATATGAATCTAATTGCATATCGCCATATAGAACTATTTGATTTTTTGAATATGTTATATATGTATCTTTGCTTGGAGATGTGATATTACTCATTAAATTATGATTTTTTCAAATCTTCATAGTTCATTCAACAAATTCATTAAGGATCTTGGTGGAATGAAGAAACTCGAAAAGTTGATGTTGAAGATTATATCTAAGAGCAATACCTTGCGGTGAGTTATTTAGTTTTACTCTATATAATTTAGATTTATGTTATTTATTTTTCTGACTTAAGACTATTAGTAATATAATGGAACACCCAAAAGATTCTCAGTATAGGACGAACCTGTTTTCTATATAGTAGCTGATGGTACGAATGAGAATGAAATTATTGATGTCGAGGATTTTCAACAACACTCACCCGTATGCATTGCTAGAGATGGACAAACACAAAAACAAAGGATTGCATGCACGTGGTGGTACCAACACTGATGGATTCAAAAGATGACTTTTAATGGTGTCAAAAGCCTTCTAACATTCTTTGGTCCATTCAGTTGGTGCATCTTTTCATAATAACTTGAATATGGGCTCACATATAACCATTAATTGAGCTATAAATCGACTGATATAATTCAGTCTCCCCAACAAACTCATTACTTCCTTCTTAGTATTTGGAGGAGGTAAGTGTTGAATTGTCTTTATCTTGGAAGAGTCAAGCTCAATACCTCTTCTGCTAACTAGTTCAGTCTCCCCGAGAAACTCATTACTTCATTCTTAGTGTTTGGAGGAGGTAATCTTGAATTGACTTGATCATGGAAGAGTCAAGCTCAATATCTCTTCTGCTAACTATAAATCCTAGTTACTTCCCTACAGGTACTCCAAGTGCACATTTGACTGGGTTCAACTTCAAATCATACCTTTTTGACCTATCAAAGATTTTTTCAAGTGTGTCAGGTGATCCTAACTCTCTCGCGGCATTATGATAACATCGTCCACATACATTCAATTTCTTTGTGGGTCATATATAAAAATTTGTGGTCATAACTCTCGTGAAATTGGAACCAGCATTCTTGATTTCAAACGACATAACTCGATAATGCTAGACTCCCGAAGATGTGATGAACGTTGTTCTTTCTGCGTCTTCTTCATCCATTAAAATCTGGTGGTATCTCGCAAAATAATCCACAAAAGATTGCAACTCATGCTTAGCATAATTATCGATGAGTATATGGATATTTCACAAGGGAGAATTGTCTTTTGGACTTTCTTTGTTGATATCTCGATAATCCATGCATATCCTGATCCTTACATCATTCTTCCCCACTTGGACAATAATAGCCAACCTGATGGGATACTTGATCACTTCAATAACTTTTACTTCAATTCTATTTCCTTACTTCTTCTTATATCCTTAAATTTACATCTGGCTTGAACTTTCTGGTTTTCTGCTTTATAGGGCAATATTCTAGATTGATAGGCAGCTTATAGGGAATAATATTCGTGCTCAACCCCACCATATCATCATAAGACCTTGTAAGCACATTAATATATTTTCTGAGTAGTTTGACCAATTCTTCTTTTTCTGTTGCTTCCTAGTGGAAAATGACTCATGTTTCTGTTGACCAATTTGTTATCTCCCAAGTTTATAGTCTTTTTCTCATCCAAGTTGGGCCTTTTATAATCTTCAAGTTGACTCAAGTCCTCTGTGAGGTGCTTAGGTATCATAGTATCCTCATAATATTCTTCACATTCATCCTCGTTGATCTAACTTGGTTTTCCATGTTCCTGACATGTCATGACATGAGAAGATTTATATTTATTTTTATTTAAAAGAACTACAAATAAACCATGTTAGATGGGAAGAGTTTTAATGAACATATTGGAGGGAAATTCATAGAGATAAGATAATCAATTTAAATTATATGAGGCTTTCTTTGGAATTTTAAAAGTGCATAAAAACTCTTATCATGACTCAGGTTAACACGACTCATTTCCTTTTTAAATATTATTATAGAAAGTAAAGTAACATAAATGGTTGTTTAGGGCTTCGTTCTGACAACATTAGTATTCAAAAGTAAAAACATCAAACCGTATCTTTGTCTACTGAGTCATTCGATAGATCATAACTTGAGTGGCCATCAAATTTTGTAGCTTCTATTCAAGTCTAGCATTTCAAGTCTAGCATATCAGATGGTTGGTGTCTTGGGGAACTCCACCAATATCACAAAACAATATTCTCATTACTTCAACTAGACCATCAATCTCAAGCTCTAAAACTTATGCAAAATATGAGTGGTACAATCCTAGAATACGCTTTGGTATATCACATTCATGCTTTTTCCTTGTATATCCTTCCAACAATTCTTCCTTTTTTTGGGTATAACCGATGCCAGAGCGAAAATTTTAAAATGGAATAATAAGAGGTTCAAATATTTCATTCAAGTCCTTACTTAGTCCATGCCCAGGTTCAAACCCGCTACTTAGCATAGTCATGTCAAGCATTTTATACTCTGGTGGCATTGTTAATTGCCATCCTATATCATTAAAAGAAGCGTTCATTATCTCCACCATGTGAAAGTAAATACCTTGAGAAGCCTCTTCAATAATTGGAATGGAGAAACCAAGGAAACTACGATCACTCCCTTCACCGTAGATGACAATTTCATGGTCCTCTCAAATGAATTTCCATTGTTAATGCAATGTGGATGGAATTGCTCCGATCTAATTAATCTATGGTCTTCCTAGCAACAAGTTATAGCTTGTGGATATACCCATCACCTACAACTTAGTTATATATTATGCATGCCCCATTTGAATGCACAAGTCTTCTTCTTCATAGTCTATCTTTTCGTGCCATCAAATGTTCTTATATTCATGGACTTCTTCAACATCATAGTTTAGCTGAGTAAGGGTTGATAATGGGAGAATATTGAATCTTGATCCAGTATCAACTAACACTCGAGCCATAAACTTTCCCCTAAATTTGATTGCGATATACAAGGCTTGGTTGTGCATCACTCCTTCAAGTGGGAACTCCTCTTCTTGAAAAAGAAATTTGGTGACTCCTAATGACAAGACTTGCCACAGTGGAAAGTCTCTCACAACTTGTTCCCATCGGTATACATGCTTCATCAAGTACCTTCAACAACGCTTGCCGATGGTACTCTAAAATCATTAACAGTGCCCAAATAGAAATTTGAGCTAAATTTTTTCCAAATTCTTGATGATAGAATATTTCGTAGACTACATTCTTTGCAAAATTTCTTCAGCCTCACCTTCTGTGGTCGGCCTTTTATGGTTCTCCTTTCTTCTTGTTTTCTGAGTCATCTCTTCTAAAACAAAACATCTTCCTGAACGTCTCTTTTTTTTTTTTGTAGCCGTGTGTGCAACAAACTTTTTTTTGGGCTGGTCTTGGTTTCTTTCTTCTGCCAAAACAAATGCCTGATAAAGTGCACTTATCACCACAAAATCTAGACGGACCTTTATGGTCAATGAGGCCAATATTTGTGTAAGTGAGTTGATATTTTCTTTATTTGTAGTTTTATTACAAAGACATTCTTCATCTCCTTCAATCATGTTTATTTCCCTTCCCCATGATTAGGCAATGGGTTATGGATCACATTGAGGGATGGGCGGGTAGGATCTTGCAGAGTGATGACTTTGTGATCAATTAAGTATTGAATCTTATGATTTAGATTGATACATTCGTCTCTATCATGTCATGTCCCTCTAGAAAGGTAGGAACAACGTTGATCTACTCAAAAGCTAGTTGTGGGATTAATTGTCTTTTCTTCTACTAGTTGGGTGAATCATGCTGCTCTTGGACGCTTAAAGAGTTGGGTACGTGTTTTCGCAAAAAGAGTGAAGACATTGGGAGGTTTTCTTTAAAGGTTATGGTAGGGTAGGTTTTGGGCATTTAGGTTGTTCTGTCTAGGATTTTGGTAGGCTTGTGCATTTCGTTGGCGTGTGGTAGTGTATTTCGGTATGCTAGAGGTTGATTTTGGTAGATAGGTGGGGATTGTTGTTAGTTTTGTTGTGCATAATAGATTGGTTTTTGAGATTATGGAGATTGTGAGTATTTGTTTAAGGTGGAGAATTGGTTGGAGTTTCCTATGGCAGAACTAGACCCAAAATACCTTTGTTGTCTTGGTCTTGAGCTTAAAGATATGTCAGACATGTCTTCCTTCTTTTTCCTAGAAAATCTTGTGGCAATTGATGGTGGGCTTTATTGGTGGCTTGCAGTGAGACTTGTAACCATTCCCGACTTAACACCATCCTCTATGGCAACATCCTTTCATAATATTCAGGCTCCTGAGCCTCCTGAATGGAAACATTGTTCATTATACTTCGGTCATCACAGATTGTACCTTTGCAACTTCTTTCCTTTAGCGGCAAGCATACTTCACGGTAGTTTCCTCTTTTTTAAAAAAAAAATCATTTTTTTTAAATGTAAGTTGGTGATGCCACAAAGATTAAGATATACCAATATGTCTTGGAGTCTATGGACGGTTGATAACGCTACTCAAAAATATTTGTGGTAATAAGAGTTCTTGATCAACATCAATACACCCAAAAATATTGTGAATATCAGAAATACCAGAAAAAAATACTAGTAAAGATTATGAAAACTTACCCATTGAACAATAAAAAAAAATGGTATCTGCTTGATCAAGGAGGGGGGAGAAGCTTGAAAACATGGCGGCAAAGAGAAGCAAGAGGCATGGAAGGTTTCGTGAAATAAAGAGTGTTATTTTAAAAACGTTTAGAAATAATATTAAATTCATCCATAACTAATAAGATCCATTAATCAATTTTAAACCAAACAAAAACAAATGCACTTAATGGGTCGAATATGAAATAATTCAGATCTTACAAACAAATGCACTTAATTGTCTGAATACCTCCATTAAGTGCAAACAAATGAGGCATGAGTGATGTTTGTCTACTAAAGTGCTAGTTTCCTATTGATTTACATAGAGAGGGAACTAACATTAGAGTTTTAGCAGCGGATATGAAGCATGCATCAATCTTTTCTCTCATATAAACTACTTATCCTCTATCCAGAGCTTATATGTTAGATGCCTCAAAAATCGAAATCTCTTTTTTGAGAAAAGAAAAGACGGAATAACAAAAACACCATTTGTATTAAACCTGTGATGGTAAAGAGTGATGTTACATTTTTTTTTGGATAACAATGAGAAGTCTTTAAAAACATCAAAATAAGCTACGTTCTTGGTTACAGGATTCATATTGAATCGTTAATCAAACAAAATGAAAATTCAGTAAATCCAAACCAACCTTGACAAAGAGTTAAATGTTAATAACTAGAAAACACACATTTTATCATACCACACTTAATTACTAATAGTTCCAATGCAAATTTAGAGAACCTTGAATTCAAATCTGTATGGACAAAAATCAAATAGACAGAAAAAGGAAAAAAGAATTTCACAAGGTGTATATCGAATTCCATTAACACACACAATAACTTTTAGAGTCAAGATCCTACACAAGTAAAGAATTAATCAGAAAAACAACCTTCCAGAATGTAAGAAGAAGATAAGATAGAGAGATTTAGGACATACCTGCGATTATTCACGTCAGTGTGCACAAAAAATATTGGGTGAAAATTGGGGGATGTTAGTGTGCTTTGATTAGGAGTGGGAGTTGTATAAGAATCTTGGTCAAATGGAAATGGAAATGTCATCCACCTGGAAATTGATTCTGGTTAGCAGTCTTTAACATGTTTTTCCTTTTTTGCTATCCTACCTATTTTTTTGTTTTTGATAAATGAGAAAAAACAAATCTAAGTGATATTTTCTTTTGAGTTAATACCTCTAAACTCCGTATACTATTCACGTTTTCCAATTTAACACTTAAATTATGGGGTATTGTGACAGTTGTTGTTAACCCCTGAACTATAGACCATGTGATATAGAGAGTGACAGTAAACAAAGAGCATCCATGTGGACCTAATACATTGTCTGAGGTCCGTCATTTTTTCTGATTCACCTCATTTAGTGCATTTCTATTACTTGAACAACGGGTTATGTAAATTGATTACTTAATCTTCTTTCTATATATATCAAAGTTAAAATTAGCTGGTAAATTCAATCCAATATAGAATTATATTTAATATTTCTCAATAGAGAGGATTTTAGTAACAAACGGTGCCCTCTTCTTTGGATACTTAAGAGTGTAGATTCTCTAAATTACTTAACCACTCAGGTAAAATTCTCAGACTATAAATTTTGTAATCCTTTTAAGCGTCTAATCAGTAAAGGGACTAGCTAAACAATTGATAATGTTCACAAGTCTATGAATTCAAATATAACACGACTCTTACTGTTATTTATTTATTTTTGAAGATGATCTTTTACCTTCGCATGTTCAAGACATTTACCCCATCTTTCAGTTTCCAATAAAATGATATAAATGGAAATCAACCAGCTACATAAAATAAGATTAGAAGAAGTTGTGATAAAAATAGTTCTAATGAACATGCATTCATAATCAGGAAGAGATTTAACCGTTTGAAATATGTCAATTGCATTATTTTGAAAAGCTTCAAACCATCTATTTGATTTTACATTAAGATTTAAGTAATACGAATGAAATTTACACAAATCTAATGACATGTCTGTAATTATTTGTAACATATAAATTTATGAAAGGAAAAGAGAAAAGAACAAGAAATCTCCCTAATGGTATCCAAGAGTTCTTATGAGCATTGAAATTTGATCTTGAAAATATATAATTCTTGTGTGAGAAATAGGATTTTTTCCTTTTCTTAAAAACAAGATAACTAAGTTATATGAGAGTTCTTAAGTGTCAGTTTTGCTGAATGCCTCTCAAAGTGAGAGTCTTTCCATTATATAGAGAGAATAAATATTACAAATCCCTAAAGATCCGTCATTCCTATCCCTAAAGATCAGCTATTCTATCTCTACAAATCTGCTATTCAATCCCTCTAAATCCGCTATTCTATCACAATATTTATTCCTTTGATTCTACAACAAATCTATATGATCATGCTAATTTATATCACTATCTAATTACATTAATATATACAATTATTTAGATTTTCATCATGCTAACATCCCCCCTCAAATTGATGCCGGTGGATCAAGAAGCATCAATTTGCCTACTAGAAACTGATGGCGTTGTCGTGCCATAGATTTTGTAAACGCATCAGCTATTTGAAGATCACTGAACACATGTAGAAGAGTAATGACTCCTTTATCTACAACTTCTCGTATATAATGACAATCTACTTCGCTGTGTTTGGTCCTCTCATGAAAAACTGGATTAGTAGCAATCTGAATAGCACTTGTATTATCAGCATGGAGAGGAGTAGGATGAGATTGAGGAAATCCAATCTCAGCACGTAATCCACGAAGCCATACAACCTCGGAGCAAGCAGTAGCGTGGATCGATATTCAGCCTCTGTTGAAGATTTTGACACACGATCTTGCTTTTTACTCTTCCACGATATCAATGACTCTCCAAGAAACATCCACCAACCAGTGACTGAACGACGAGTATCACGACATCCCGCCAAATCAGAATCACTAAAAGCATTAAGACGAATAGGAGAACCACTTGGAAAGAACAATCCACGAGTAGATGTTCCTAGAAGATACCGAATGATGCGACGAACAACCACCAAGTGGAGATGACGGGGAGCTTGCATAAATTGGCTAACTTGTTGCACTGCAAAAGAGATATCAGGCCGAGTAATAGGAAGGTAATTTAGACTCCCAACTAATTGTCGAAACATAGTTGGATCAGGAAGAAGATCGCCTTCCTCACGACGATACTTCACATTCAATTCCAATGGAGTATCTACAGAGGAGGAATCTTGAAGACCAGCCAAAGAAATCAGATCCTGAGTATATTTGTGTTGGTTTAGAAACACACCTGAAGCAACATTATGAACTTCCAAACCCAAAAAATATGTAAGAGTACCAAGATCTTTCATATGAAAAGAATCTTTAAGCTGCTGTTGGAGGCTAGTAATTAGTGAAGTATCAGTTTCTGTGATGATAATGTCATCTACATACACCAAAAGAAGAAACAAAGACGAGTCATATTCTGCTCAAAAGAAAATTGCAGCAAAGTAGACCGGAACTTATCAAACCAAGCTCTTGGAGGTTGTTTTAATCCATACAAAGACCGCTTCAACTTACACACATCTGATGTAGGTGATGAGAACAAACCAGGTGGAGGTTTCATATAAATCTCTTCTTCGAGATCACCATGGATAAAAGCATTTTTGACATCCATTTGATAAAGAGACCAGTTTTGTGAAGCAGCAATGGCAATAATAGTTCGCACCGTAGTCATTTTTGCTACTGGTGCAAAAGTCTCCTCATAGTCCACCCCATACTCTTGTTTGTTACCAAGAACAACCAATCGAGCTTTGTACCGATCAAGAGTTCCATCAGAATGAAGTTTAATTGAATAAACCCATTTACATCCAATAGGGCGGACATTTGAAGGACATGAAACAATGTCCCATGTGTCATTTTCTTTAAGAGCCAAAAGTTCCTCCTCCATTGCTTTTTTGCCAACATTCAAGCTTGGAGGCTTGTGAGTAACCTGGTGGAATAGAGATGGTGGATAAAGTAGAAGAAAAACCATACCGTTTAGGAGTTTGAGACACTCTAGTAGATCGTCGAGGAGGCTCAAGAGGAGCAGGCCTTGAAAAAATCTCAGATTCTGGTTGTAGAGCAGTCTCAGGTGGCGGATCTGTTTCAAGATGGGGTAAAGTTGGCCGACGTCGTTCATACAGAAATCCTGGTTTGAACCGCTTAGAAGACAATGACAAATCCTCAAAAGTTGGAAGAAGAGGAGAAATAGAAGATGACTCAATATGAGTAGGAAAGAAATACTGATTCTCAAAGAAAATAACATTCCTAGAAACACGAAATTTGTTAGAACTTGGATCATAACAAATAAATCCTTTCTGCGAAGTACTATAGCCCATAAAAGCACATCTAATAGACTGAACATAGAGTTTATTGCGTTGAGAAAGAGGAAGGTGCACAAAACAAACACAACCAAATGTATGAAAACTATGATAGCTAGGATGCTTGTGAAAAAAACGATAATATGGAGACTCAAGGTTTAACACTTTAGATGGAAGTCTATTAATCAAATAGACAGCAGTAGACACAGCTTCAACCCAATATTTAGATAGAACAAAGGACTCAATCAATAAAGTACGAGTGACATCCAAAAGATGACGGTTTTTACGCTCAGGAACCCCATTTTGTTGTGGCGTGTATGGGCAAGAGCGTTGTGATACAATTCCTTTCTCAAGCAACAAATTATTGAATTCATGAGACATATATTCTCCACCAGAATCAGATCTTAATATTTTGATGCATGTGGAAAATTGAGTCTCAACGTAAGCCAAAAACTTCTTGAAAATGGAAAACACTTCAGATTTAGATCGAAGAAAATACACCCATGTAAACCGACTATGGTCATCTATAAATGTCACAAAATATTTGAAATGAGCATGAGAAATTACTGGTGAAATTCCCCAAACATCACTATGAATGACATCAAAACACTTTGCAGCACGACTACCAAAATTAGGAAAAGGAAGAGTTTTACTTTTGCCTAATTTACAAGTAGAACAATCAAAGTAAGCAACTAAAAATTGATTTTTATTTCCCAATAAACCAGAATTGGACAAATGAGACAACACAATAGAATTTGGATGTCCTAGACGTTTATGCCAAACCTCATTCTTAGTAGTGGTGGAAGCAAAAGCCAGAACAGGAGGAATAGAAATGTGTATAGGAAACAATCTTCCAACTTTAGGCCCCTTCGCGATTATCGTCCCCGACACCTGATCCTGCACAAGGCAACCATTACGAGAAAAGTTCACATTATAATTGTTATCTACCAATTGGCCAATCGAAATAAGACTAGTGGAGAGCTTTGGTGATACAAAAACATTCTTGAAAGTTTCAGTAATATCCCCAACCTTGGTAATAGGTAAACTACTACCATTGGCAACCTGAATTTGTGTTGGACCATTATACTCACGGATGTTTTTGAGTACATCAGTTGAGTTGGTCATATGATTGGAAGCGCCAGAATCAACAAGCCAAAATTTAGATATTACCTCATTACTTTGTAGTCCCAAAGTTGAAAATGCTGACAAGATCATTTGTTGTACCATTTGAGGAGTAATAACTTGTCCTACCGAAGATGAGCTATGTGTAGTGGAATCATTTATCCCAACTTGGAAAGCCTTTGTCCTACGGTTTTGAGGATGTGTGGGACACTCTTTGATAATGTGTCTTTGCTGTTTACAATAATTACAGAACTTCTTGCCACAATTGCGAGCAATATGACCATATTTCTTGCAACTGTAGCATTGAGTTCTAGCCATATCCACGCCCTTTCCTTTCCCTTGAGCTGCAAATGCAACAGTGACAACATTTTCTTGATGAAAAGCATTTTATGTGACGAGACGCTGCTCCTCACGAAGTAATTCCCTAAAACAGACATCCAACGAGGGAGATGGATCACGACTCATCAAGTTGGAGCGAACACTTTCAAAGTCAAATCGTAATTTCATCAAAAATTGATCTCGCTTGCTTTGTTCATGAACTCCTTGAATGATGGAGAGAGATTCAGAAGGTATTTTAGCATAAACGATATCGGTAAATTCAGCCCATAAGTTCTGAAATCTAGAGAAATAATCTTGAATAGAGAGATCTCCTTGTGAATACATAGCAATTTCATGCTCTAACTGAAAGCGCCTTGCGCTATGGTCTTGGTTGTAAACCTTTCGTAAATAATCCCACATGGCCTTTGCTGTCTTGTATGGCCTGAGATTAAGAACAATAAGAGGGTCAATTGACCCTAAAATCCATGTCATCACCCGAGCATCTTTAACCTTCCATTGACTGAGCTTTTTAGGATCGGTAGGAGTAGGATCGCTTCCATCTATATGTCCCCATAATTCTTTTCCGGTGACAAATAGTTGGAATTGAAATTCCCAGGCGGAGTAATTTTTTCCCGTGAAACGAACATGGAAAGACTCAAACTGATATGACGACATGTTTTTGACAAGCTAAGAAAGATAGAAATGCAATGATGCAAAATAGCCAGAATGAAAAGAGACTAAGATTCCAAGATGCCTTAACTTCCAAGATACTTAGGACTAACTGTTGACTAACAGTAAGCAGAACCAAAACTTCCAAAAAAAAATTCTGGAAGGAACCACAGATGAAGGACACTAAGAATCAAAGCACTGAAAAGGCTCTGATACCATGTCAGTTTTGCTGAATGCCTCTCAAAGTGAGAGTCTTTCCATTATATAGAGAGAATAAATATTACAAATCCCTAAAGATCCGTCATTCCTATCCCTAAAGATCAGCTATTCTATCTCTACAAATCTGTTATTCAATCCCTCCAAATCCGCTATTCTATCACAATATTTATTCCTTTGATTCTACAACAAATCTATATGATCATGCTAATTTATATCACTATCTAATTACATTAATATATACAATTATTTAGATTTTCATCATGCTAACATTAAGGTCATACTCTGAACGAAAAGGGCTTAAAATGTCCTACTGTATTGTAAACGAGAAAAAGGCTCACAATAGTCCACTATTATTTGGACTTAAACTAAAAATGGTTCTATTTCTTTCAGATGGTGCACTATCATTCATAACCCTTACTATGACAAATTTATTAAAAGAGACTAAGCTTCATATGCTTCTCACGTGTTTCTGATCCTAATATCTAACCTCCATGTGTTTCTGATCCTAATATCTAACCTCCATTCTTCTCTTTCCTCTTAACTCAAACCATCTGCAGGCAAACATATACATATAAAACTAAAATATATGGTAGTCTTGTTTGTAACTTCTTCTTTGTTTGCATCCACATGACCTGATCGCAGTTTTATCAAAGGTAAAAAGGGCAAAAAAGCTCTAAAGGTTATGGGGGCTTTAAGTGCAAAGTAAAAATAAAGCACGAGCTTTAATAAGAAAAGGTGCAAAGGGAGAAAAAATACAGACATATATGTTTAGTCGAAGAATCATAACTATAAAAATAAATGACAAATATATGACCAAAGAAATTGAACTTTTCTTATGATAAAGTGCACTATCATTTGTTTAGTGTTCACTTCTTTATAAGTGGCTCATTGGCAAGGAAAACTTTGTCTTAGAACCTTGATGATGACACTGAAGCACACAAAAAGTGAGGCGAAGTGCACAACACATTATGAGCCTCTCTTAAGGGCTTAAGCGCGTCTTTAACTAAACTGCCCGCTCTTATGGATTATCAACCAGATCAATTTTAGTGAACTTCTCGAAAGTCTACCTATGTATGAAGGAAAATTTGTTTAAATTGCCAAGAGTTTTTTTAATAGTATTATTTTTGGACGATCCTTTGATTTTAGATGGTTAACAAGACCTTCCTAGTCTTCCATAACTACTATATTAATTTCTAACCTACAATTAGTTCAACCTAAATATGTCTCTTGTTGAATGACAAGAAGTGCATTATACCAGCAAGGTTTGCTAGCTATTGTTAAATAGGTTGAGATTCAATCAATTAGAAGTCAAAAATATGTAGATTGAGTTGCCTCTGATAAGTTCTCCACAGATGGATATATATATTATGACTAATTTAGCATAAAACTAAATACTTTGACATCAGGAACTCTCTTTTTCTTCCTCTACCAAAATTTTATAACTTTCCACAACGAAAATCTAAAAATTCAAATTTGAAGTTTCACATAGAAATTACAATGAAATTAAACTTACCCAGAAGACATAAAACACTACGAAAATTACATTCTCTGAAAAATATGATAGATCTGACCCTTGATTTCCATCTTCTTTGAATCATACTGCTCCAATTTCTCTCCAAGATGAACTAGTGGTGAGCATGATCTGGTGAACCAGAAAACACTGAGACAAGGAGATGTGATAGAATCATTCAGTGTTTCCCTTAGATATACATCCATACTTGTACTTGGAGATGAAGAGAAGAAGCCTATAATAACTTCCTCCCATCCTAGAATGAAATGAAATGAAATTGAAAATTAATAAGAACAAAAATTTTAACATCTTGTACTTTGAGATCTTAATATTATTTTTGTTTTATATTTTATTTATAATATAAAATAAGAGAAATAAAGAAAATACAAATGGAAAAAGAGAAAAAAAGTAAGAAAAAAATGTAAAGCTATTTTTTAAACTATATTGTGATTTAATTTTTGTATCTATTGAAAAAAATTGAGGTATTTATAATAATTTTAACAAGAAAATAAGTAAAAACTGAATTTAACTATTAAAATAATAAATTAAAATTAGTCGTTATAAAGTTTTTTTAAAAAGTTACTGTAATAATTTGAGCAAATAAACAACATTTACGACAACAATTCATTGGTTGATTAATAATATATATATTTTCATTTACATAGTAATTTAATAATTACTAATTTAATATACTTTTAGTAAATTTAATTTAAAACGAAGTCTATATTTCTACCAAATTTGAAAATCTTTTCTTTACTTGAAAGTGAGATTTTGCAGAAGCTGACAATTCTTCCTTTGTGTAGGTACCAATGTTATATACAAATCCCTAAACCTTGCTAACCAAGAAAACTATGGTAAATATTGTAATAATCTCCTAAATATATACATCTAAAATAATACAATTTTACTAAATTTCCCCCCTCAAGTAGGAGCATGAAGATCACAAATGCCCAACTTGCAAAGTAGATACAAAAATGGTTGTTTCCCAGCGCCTTTGGTAAAATATGTCCACTAATTGTTGAGAAGTGTGCACATGAGATGCAATTATCTGACCAACAACTATTTCATCACGAACGAAGTGGCAAGCAACCTCAATATGCTTTGTACGCTCATAAACTGGACTTGAAGATATATGAAGAGAAACTTGACTATCACAATGTAAATGAATAGGACCCTTGTGAAAGATGCCAAAGGATCGTAACAAAGACTTAAGCCATTTCAACTCTTATACTGTTGCAACCATAGAACGATATTCCGCTTCAGCTGAAGAACGAGAGACATTATGTTGCTTTTTAGTTTTCCGTGAAATAGGTGAATTCCCCAACAAAATAAAATAATTGGTTATAGAATGTCCTGTCACCAAAAAACTTGCATAATCAAAATCACAATATGTATTTAAGAGAAAGTTGCTATCAGCTCGTAAGAGAAATCGCTGACATGGATTTCCCTTCAAATATCTTAGTACATGAAGTGCTTCCTCCCAAAGTTTCTCCTTAGGACGATGCATGAACTTAGACAATATGTGAACTGAATAACATAATTCAGGATGAGTGATGGTAAAATAAATCAGTTGACCGATCCATCGCCTATATTTCTTAGGTTCAACAAAATTATTATTGTTGTCCAATGCAAGTTTGTGATTCAGCTCAATAGGAAAACTGGCAGGTTTGGCGCCAAGAAGACCTGATTCACTCAAGATATTGAGGGTATATTTTCTTTGACAAAGAAACAGACCACATCGACTTCTGGCCATTACTATTCCTAAAAAAATTGTAATGGCCCATGATCTTTCATATGGAAAAACTGATGCAAGTATTGTTTGAAGCGAACAATAAAACTAGAATCTTCTCGTGCAATGATAAGATCATCGACATAGACGAGAACATGTAACGACAAACCATTCTTTATATAAGAAAATAAAAAATAATCTGCATATGATTGACCAAAACCAAACGTCTTTGAAGTATCAACGAGGTTAGCAAATCAATTTCTTGGAGATTGTCGCAATCCATATAAAGATTTACAAAGATGACACATTTTCTCTTGAGTCGAGGTTTCAAATCCAGTTAAAAGTTGCATATAAACTTCTTCATCTAGATCACCATGCAAGAATACATTATGAAAATCCATTTGATGTAACTCCCAATTTTAAGCTACATCAATGCTGAGGAAAACTAGTATAGTTACCATTTCTTCCACTCCAACGAATGTTTCATTATAATCAATGTCAGCCACCTGTTGTTAACAAGAATCACAAGCTGAGACTTATACCGTTCAATTCTACCATCAGAATTATATTTAATTTTATATACCCACTAGTAAAATTACACGCGCTTCGTGCAGAAATTTAATATCACAAAAATTATTAAATATTACCTTAAACCTATCATTCATTAAAACTAAAACACTATTTTATTTTACATACAAAATTACATAGTAACGAACATTAATAATGTAAATAAAATGAATATTATAACATCTTAACATTTATCCTTAATAACAAAAGCATAAATTTATGATAGTAAAATTAATACCATGATCAGTAACATAAGCAATGGTGTCACTGAGCAACTTAACATGAACAAAGAACATAAATATTTAATTGTGCAGAAGAAGAAAAAGAAGAAAAATAAGAATTACAAAGATTTTATTGTTTTAAAATTAGATAAAATCCCTCTATTTATAGATAACTAAGTGCAGTGTGAAAAACTGTTTGACTGTAAAAATAATACCATGATTTGTAACATAAGCAATGGTGTCACTGAGCAACTTAACAGGAGCAAAAAACATACATATTTAATTGTGCAGAAGAAGAAAAAGAAGAAGGATAAGAAGTACAAAATTTTTATTGTTTTAAAATGAGCTGATATCTCTCTATTTATAAGTAACAAAGTGTAGTGTGAAAAAATATTTGTTCTACCTTATCGAAAAAGTCACAACTATTTGGAAAAGTTGCAACCCTTCGGAAAGGTCACACCCTTTCATAAAAGTCATCTCCTTTCATAAATGTCACAACTCTTCATTGAAATCGCAATTTTTCATAAAAGTCGCAACTCTTCATAAAAGTCACAACTTTTCATGAAAGGGGAAGGCTAGATTTGGAAATATATAAATTCAAAGGAAGTTCTTGCTTGTAGTGGCGCCACATAGGCTGGTCTAGGGTTCCCTTTCATATAAATATATGATATGATTTGCATCCGATAGATTCTTAACTGGAGGAAGAAACTTTAATGTCCATGTACCATTCTTTTCCAGTGCATCAATTTCTTCTTTCATAGCAAGTAGCAAAAGATGGCCATGAACAACATCCCTAAACCTTGTGGGTTTAGTACCTGCAGTAACGGATGCCAAAAAACACTTGTTCCTACAAGAAAAATTATTGTAAGTCACATAGTTAGCGAGGACTGTGACTGCGTGGGTGACGAAGATTGCATTGGGGTATTTGTACACCTAGTAACATGAAAGTGAGTTGTAGAACATACATAATCTTTTAATCTGCTGGAAACTATACGTTCCTGATGTCCTGACCAAGAGCATCACCCATAGTAGTAGAAATTTCTCTAACTATACTAGCAGAACTTGTGTTCATATTTTCCTCCTAAGTAGAACCGCGCGAAGCAATATCCGTGCTACTGTCTTCATCGATGTTGGGATCAATATCAACACTCCTCCTTGAGTCAATATAGGCTAAGTTATCATACTGCATAGTCGGAGTATCCAACAAAGTAGCAGTCCGCAATTAGTAACTGAACTAGCATAATTTCAAAAAAAAATCATCAAAAGTGACATCACGAGACACAAAAAGTTCTCTAGTTTTCAAATCTAGGATTATGTATAAGAAAAAATAATAAAGTGTTAAGCTATTTGGCAAGACAGATCAACTTTGTTGTGACCTATAGATTTCTTTTGGCATCTCATGATATATGTATGCATTACTTGAGAAATTATCTTGCTTAAAGTTAAGTGAATTCGACCTCATTATTTAAGATCCATTGTTGGTGAGTTTTAGATATAAAATTCAATGACATGACTTTGTTGATCTAAACTTGGCCCAAATGTTTGGTGAGACAAAATTTTGAGCAACATTTAACTTGGAAAATGATTATAGTCTTTATTTGATCCGATTGTGCCTTTCAATCCTGTCAAATGACATGTTATTCATAGAACTCCCATTTCGAGCCCAAAACCTTTTCATTAGAATAACTTTGAGTGCATAAATGCACTATTCCTTGGTCCCACCTCCCTAAGCGCACTATCAATTAGATACACAGCGCCAAAGACCTATGTGAAAAGAACAAATATGTGAAAGTTCAAAAAAAAAATGAAAAAGAAAAGCTAGAACAAAAAAATCTTCAACAAAAAGGAGAGGGGATAGAAGAAAAAGAAGAAGAAAATAAATTAGGAGAATCTTTCTAGAAAACAAAGGGCAAATGCGAAAATGAAAATATTTA
This sequence comes from Solanum sitiens, assembly GCA_016801875.1. Taxonomy (NCBI): domain Eukaryota; kingdom Viridiplantae; phylum Streptophyta; class Magnoliopsida; order Solanales; family Solanaceae; genus Solanum; species Solanum sitiens. Next base: position 1,779,016 of record JABWTJ010000273.1, on the reverse strand, counting down.
GAGCATTGTACAAACTTTAAGGAGGAAAAAGTCACTTTTCCCCAAATAATATCCTACCTTTATTTAAACCTACATTACAAGAAAATGACAAGTCTATTTGATCTCATTTTTTGTGTTTTCACATTAGTGGATTCTTACATGAGGGCCAAGCATATGGTATATCAATCTCATACATTGAACATCTTTCTGAGTGTGAGTGACCTCTAAGACGTCCTAAGATTAGAAAACTTTTATTGTGTGAAGTAGGACTTCATTTCTTGCGAGGACACTTGAAACATGAGGATGTGAATAATTCTATCCCTAAATTTAGGCAAGATGAACTAACGTTGTAAATATTAAAGTTTGTTCAAGATACTATTTGAAACTATAGGGATTATTCAAAGTTGATATCAAATTTGTCTAAAAGTATTTGACAGTGATTCATATGCATCATACTAATTGTTGGTACCAACTAAAGTGAAAACATTATCAAACATGATCCAATTCCTTTCCAAAAAAACTCAAGAAAAGAAAAATAATTGCTCATTTTCCTGAACTATGTTTGACCAGATTCTTGTTTTTGCAAGATACGTAGGCATCCCTAGTGTTGGGTTCGGTCCAACCAAATAAGAGATCCAAAAATTCCATATTGCAGAAAACTGGGGTAAAAGTCGTTTACTTTTATTTTTAATCCCAAAGTTAAAGTCAACCCCATCACTTAAAGTCGTCTTTGACCTTTCATGTTGTAACTTCGCTGTAACCTTGTCGAGAAGTCATGTTTCAATCAAAGAAACACCTTTGCATCTACATTTGAAATATAGATAGGAAGTTTGTTAAGGGTACAAATGATGGCACCATGAGAGATACTCTTTTTCACAAGAGAAATAAATATGAGAGAGTCTTATTGGTGAAAACCCTTAATGGACATCATAAGGCGAATGTGAGTTGCGAGAAATAAATATTAGAGAGTCTTATTGGTGAGAACCCTGAATGGGCCTCATAAGGCGAATGTGAGTGGACAGAAATAAATATGATATAATCTTATTGGTGAAAAACCTTAATGGGCATCATAAAGCTAAAGTTAGTTGTGAAAATAAAAATAAAAATTGAGAGAGTCTTATTGGTGAAAATATTAACGGGCACCATAATCGAAGTTGAGCTGAAAGAAATAAAACTGAGAAAGTTTTATTGGTGAAAACCCTAACGGGAACCATAAGGCGAATGTGAGTTGAAGGAATCAAAATGAAAGAGTTTAGTGGCAAAAACTATGTGGACATCATAAGGCAAAGAAGGGTTTGAAACTATTTATGACTTTGTCGAATGTGGGGACTCCACGTCAAGATTAGATGATCAATAATGGTTGATGAATAGATTGGATGGACAAAATGGGTAATTAATTCAAATTGCATGTCATGATCAGTAGAGTTAGCTACCACACTCAGATAAGTTTTACTTTCTTCCTCTTTCTAAAAGAGAGTCTACATCAAATCATTTTCTTCTATTCTCGTGTAGTATGTAGTTTTCTTCTATTTTTCACCACTTTGTTTCATATGTATTTGGGTCGAGTCTGTGTCAAGAAACTAGGAAAGGATTTCAAGACTTGCTACCAACTCGGGATGGTACAAGGAGAGGCATCAGGCTAATGAGTTATCAACTAACGACAAGTATTAGATTCATAAGAAGTCCATGATTTAATGAACGCTAAACAATGAGTGTCGTGAAATAAAGGAGATATAGGATTTGAGTCCCTCAAAGTAAGAAAATTTAGGTGAAAGTACAGTCAGTCAATAACTAGTACTAGCTATTTGGAAATAAGTCACACTTGACAAGTACTTGTGCAACCCTCGCCAAAAGTGGAACCACAAACCAACCTCCACATTTATAAATTCACAAATTTTATGTGTTGAAGCAGCGAATACAAGTTGTTTCAAGATCAAAGATCTGAAAAACTTAGATGTTCAATTTCGTATACAAAGAGCGAATGACAACATTGCAATAAAGGTTTGTGGAGCCCAATGACATGAAAATGGTTAATATATATCAAAAAAGCAATTAACTAAGAAATTAAATCTACTTTTTCCGCAAATAATTTTGATAACACTCACAAAATACAAAAAAATATATATTATGGTCCATATTGGGGCAAATGTTTTGTTTGCATTATTTGTCTATTGAACATATTATGGAAGGACCCTCCTATATAATGAGATTAGCAGGACCCTCATGGATAATGAGATTAATAGGACCCTCCTAAATAATGGAACTAGCGGAACCCTCATGGAAAATGGGATTAGGAGGACCCTCTGGATAATGGGTCTAGCAGAACCCTCCTAAATAATTGGACTAGCATGACCCTCCTGGATAATGGGATTAGCAAGACCCTCCTGGATGATAATGTGACTAGAAGGACCCTCATGGGTACTGGGATTAGAAGGATCCTCCTGGATAATGGGATTAGAAGGATCCTCCTGGATAATAGGACTAGCAGGACCCTTCTGGATAATGGAACTAGAAGATCCCTCATAGATACTGGGACTAGAAGGAACCTCCAGGATAATAAGATTAGCAAGACTCTTATGGATAATAGGATTAGAAGGACCCTCCTAGATAATGGGACTAGCAGGACCCTCTTGGATAACGAGATTAGCAGGACCCTCACAGGTAATGGGACTAGCAGGACCGTCCTAGATAATGGGACTAGAAAGACCCTCATGGGTACTGGGATTAGCAGGTTCCTCATGGATTCTGGGATTAGTAGGACCTTCCTACATAATTGGACTAGCAGGACCTTCCTGGATAATGGGATTAGCAAGACCCTCCTGGATAATGGGACTAGCAGGACCCTCTTGGATAATGGGATTAGAAGGACCCTCCTGGATAATGGGACTAGCAGGACCCTCCTTAATAATGGGATTAGGAGGATCCTCCTGGATAATAAGACTAGAAGGACCCTCCTAAATAATAGGATTTTGGTTAGGAGGACCCTCTTACATAATGACATTTAGATTAGCAGGACCCTCCTAGATAATGAAATTCGGTTACTTTCTCTTGGGATAAACACTTTCTAGTTTGAGACCAGTTTTTTGTCCTAGGATAAGCACTTCCTAGTATGAGTATATTTTTCTTAATTTACATCTGCTAATAACTCACAAAATTTTTCCAGTGAAAACTGTGGCAAAAAAATTGTTTATTTCTTTTGTTTATGATGGTTTTAAGGTTTTTTCAAGCGAAACATGGATTTGAAATTCAAAAACAAGGTGTCAATTCTTTTCAGAATGAGAATCCCATGATAGCTAGAACTAACTTCATCAATGCATGTAGCATCCTTACTTCTTGACATTCATTTCTATTCAGCTTCCGGTCAAGAAAACATGTAGACATTCAAGAGCATTTTCAAATTGTCATTTTGAATAGTGCCAAAAACTCACTGTAAGTTGCAAGTTAAGCATTGAATCAATTCAAGATCAATATACTCACAAAAATCAAGGTGATATCTCAAATTCAAGACTCAAATGAAGACTCAAGAGAAGATGCATTGATAGGAGCTTGAACTTTTATTTTCCGTTTGACTATTAGTTTTCATTTTTCTTATTGAAAGGATAGGAGCCGCGACCTGGAGCCTCGATGGAACTTCACTTAACTTCAAACTCATTACCTCATCTTTTTGAACTACACGCGACCTGATTCCCTAACAACGCAGGATATGTTGGCTGTTCAAAACAAGAACTCGATCGCATTTTTTTTCCTTTCAAATAAGAGTCGGTAAAAACTTGTCGCATTGTTTACTTCTTTGATGGAAAACTCTTCGTGTTTCCATTCAAAGAGGGAAAAACTGTATACACACAATTTTTGACAGAACTTAAGGTATTACACCATTTTTAGTACATAAATATTGCTTTTATATATAAATTAAATATTTTATTTTTCATCGTATTTTAGTCAGTGTATTTTAAAATATTGGAAAACAACAAAAAAATATAAGACCCATATTTAGAGTTAAAGATAGAAGAAGTTAGGGTTAAAAACTCTTTTGAAAAATTCATTAGAAAGGACTCCTTGAATGGAAGATAGTTCAAGGATGACTACCATACCTCAAATATAAGAAACCCCAATGATTTTGATGAATAACTCTACCACCAACAGCCCTACAAACTCTTTCTTGAATTCTAGCTTCTATGGAGTTTTAGAGAGAGTTTTAAGAGAGAGGGGTTGGGTTTTAGGAAATGAAGTCTAAAATTAGGTCTCAGGGTTTGAAACACTTTAATATACCTAAAAGACCCTAAAATTAGCATCCTAGGTTCATAAAAGACTTGGGGTCAATTTACCAAACACCCCAAGTCATTACAGGAAAGTGACAGCTTTTGGTAGTATTCATAGACGGCTCCAACCAACGGACCGTTTGTCCATCAACGGTTCTTTGGTGGTGGTAGTTGCTTGGGTCTGAGACTCTCCAATAATGCAGACCTGCAGGTCCAATCGACGGACCAAGTCGATGAGCCGTTGGTTGGACCACTGGCCGTCGATTGGTCTTGTTGGTGGACACTGCCTAGGCAGTCTTGGGTCCTAGTCTTGGGCCCTTCTCTAGGGACCCTTGTGGGTCCTAGGTGGGGTCCTACCCAGACGTTAAACCCCTAAACATAGTCTTATAGGTCTTAGGAATATCTCACACCAATTTCAAACAAAACGAACAGGTAAAACTCACTCAACACATGAGAACACACAAGCACTATCTAAGGCATATCTTCTGAACGTCATGGACGTTCTTGGACGTTTAACCTCCAAACTTAACCAAAATTCACACACTGCCTAAGAACATCAATACAACTCATTTTAACACAAAATTAACTTAAGAAACAATCATGAAGCTCTAGTTCACCTTAGTTTGTTTTAGGGTGTTACACTCTAGGTCATTTATCTACAAAATTTACTACACATAATCTTCCTATTCATTGCAAGGTAAATTTGTCCTCTATAAATAGTGATGGTCTTAATTTTTTAGCAGTACTTTGGAAGTAATTGCCTTTTGTTTAGTGACTGAACGTGGTCAGTCATATTGGCCACAACTTCTCATTGAAACTCCACTACGTAACGATCGGGTTACGTCGTTATAGAAAAGCCGTAGTATTTGGAATTTTCCCAACCTAGTCCAGAGTTGGACGAAATTGGAGTAATTTAGGTGTAGGGATATCTAGTACCAATAGGGTGATTTATTTATAATTTTGATTAAATGAGGGGGTAGATAACTCATTAAGGGATCCGTATGACTTTATACAATTGAAGTTGGGCAAGTAGAACTCCGGGAATTGATCTTAGCACGAAAGAGGTTTCTTGAGTGCCGTCGGTTAAAGGTGTGTTATGAAATGGGGGTCTTGGAATTATTTGAATAGCTCACTGTTTCGTACAAGCCGCTTTGGTGTTGGATTTTGTCGCTATGGAGGGGCCGCTTTGGCGGGCCAGACGGGACTTAAAGTCGTAAATAAACCCCTAAGCGACTTTATGTCTTGAAACTCATGTAACCTCTTGGTTTTTTGTCTATCCAAGTTACTACTCCATAATCTTCCTATTCATGGCAAGAAAGAATGTCTCCACTACATATAATGATGATCTTATGTTTTTCGATGTATAAGAACATATAGAGCGCATAAAAATGAGTAAACAAAAGTTCTTATTATTTGAAGTAAGATGTTCTTTTTATGAAGCTTTGGATTCAATTCTTGTCTCATATTTTTTTACTTGTACTTGGAGATTGAGGTATGTTTTCCGGAGAAGACAAGTTAAGAAACTATTGCTAGACTGGTGAAAAAACTTGTTGCCGTAGGCTTAATTAAATCTTCTTAAAAAGAGCAAGATATCTATTCGTGTCTCAACCTGAAAATTTGTTTTTAATTGTAATTTTGTAAATTCACCAATAAAAACCACTTGACTTTTCCATATAAATATATATCATCCTGTAACAATTTTATTTTATTTTTTTGACAGAAATTATACTATCTAATAAGTTGAAGAATATCTATGCATAAACCTAAATTTGTTTTCTCCATTCCGGTTTTATTGACATATTTTTTTGCTTACAACCATGTTATGAACTTTTCTTTTGAATCATAGGTCTATTAGAAATAAGATTCTTATGACACAAAGATATGGGTAAAATATGTATACATCTTAATTATTACTTTCCTCAAACTCACTTGTGTGTTTACACGGAATGTTCTTTACTAGAAAAATTGACTTCAAAAGAGGTCTGAATAAACCCATCTTTTGTATTGTGGATCAATAAGAAAAAAACTCTTTATCCTGCAAAAATAGGGATAAGATATGTGTGCATCCTACCTCCTAGATTCAACTGTAAGATAAATATGTTTTTCACTACTAAAATTTGATATTGGACGAGACTTTATTTACATCAAGTTATGGTGATGTTAAAAAAATTGATCACAAATCTTGACAAATTGCCTTACAAAAAGTCATGGTGATCGTCAAAAATTTGTCCTCAAACTTGGATGAATTACTATAATATATTCAGCATTAATGACAATATCATCTTATTTAATTTATCTCTTGATATATTTGGGATAGTTCTGAAGGAAGTGGAACTGATACACTCCCTACTAGTACAGTTGCTCTGTCCATTTATACTTTGTAATTTCATGATTCTCTTTCTATTAAAGTAAAACTATGCTCTTGAAAACTGAACGATATATTAATGTGTGTAGAACTTTTCCATCCCATTTCAATGGAATTTTTTGTATTTACTAATCATTAATAGGTTTATTCTATGGGTTGAAATCTCTCGTTTCGATAGGGTTAAATAGGGTGAAGTTTGACATTTTAGCTAAGCAACTTTTTGATGAACTTGTATAAGTGGTAGCTATGAGAAAGAAAGTCGTGAAGGACACTACAATAGCAATTTGGAATGCTAGTTTATCCATTAATATATTCTTAAATTCATTTTAAGGTTAGTTAAAATTTCTCTTTCTTGACCTTTCTAGTAAGGTTGTAACTTAAAGTACTTTTAATTACCATTCCTATATTCCATTATGCTAATCTAGGAAGTCTTACTTTTTGCTCCCATTCTTTGTCCTCAATCAATTGAAATGTTTCTATTTTTCGAGTTATCCCAATACATTGTTCGTACATTTATGAGAAGGCATCTCAAATATATTTCTTTGCATTTCTCAATTTTTATTGTTTTAACCAGTTGCGGACCCACACTATACCATGGGGGTGCACGTGCACCCAGTAACTTTCGATAAAATGATATGTATATATGTATATCTATTTTGAAAAATTGGTAGAAATTAAGATATAGTTAACATTGCACCCATAAAAACATAGAAGTGCCCTTGTGCAATTGGTAGAAGGTAGATATACCACCCTCTAGACCAGTGTCCGAATTCCACTTAAGCCTCTTTTAATTTTACGTTTAGCTTAGACCTTATATTTGAGCTATGTTTATATTGATGCACCCAAAGCCTTCAAATCCTGGGTTCACCTCTGGTTATAATGCTATTGTGAAATAACTATAACCATACAAAATAGTAAATTATTTGAAATGTACTTTATCTCCATTAAAAGACTCATTGTCCTTCACTTACAATATAATTTTCTTACTTAAATAGTCTTTCTTATAGAGAGTAAGATACGCCAATATCGAAGAGGCAAGTTTAGTTAAGGTAAGAATTCTTCATATTCCCTTTAGCTAATAATGAATGAGAATGTGTACCATTTTTCTAAAGATGATAATTTTGTGCCCTCCTAATTTGATGCACAAAATTCCTTTTTGTAGCTAAAAAAAGGTTGAAGGTATAGTCGATATGTTGGAGACAAGACATCGATCTATCATCCTCATCTACTTTTACTTGCTTGCACATTCTTCGTGCAAGGCAATTCAAACCAAAGGTAGGATTTTCTACCTTTAAGTCTTTGTCATAAGTACTTGAACATGAGTAGGGTTTCAATGTTTACCAGATTCCTCTACTATATTAGTCTATTGGTTAGGGGGACATAATTTTATTAGATTTTCTTGATAACAGTGTATTAGAGTTTGATATCTAAAGAGTAAATAATCCTTGGTCATTGTGCATATTGGGAGTTCATTGAGAGAATCAACAAAATCGATTCATATTATCCTCAAATTTTTGGAGGAGCTAGAAAACTCTTCAGGATTACTTCATCTTTGGTGATCGAATAAACCTCTTATAATTATCAACAATAGATGGAATTTTGATTTCTTATATTCCTACACAATCCGAATGTAAGTAGTTGTGGAGGGGGATGACGGTATTTTCTATATGAGGAACTCACGAAAATCATGGAATTTTCATAAATTTATTTGTTTTGAAAATATTACATGATTGACATTTCTTTAGCATATTTGATATTTTTATAACTTCCTAAATTACCCCGAAAATCCTTTTTTTAAAGATCAATATTTTGGTCATATAGACCATTTTATTAATTATCAAAAAATGAAAATAAAGTTTTGGCCCAAGCCCAACCTAATCTGATTATGGTAAAGCCCGCATTCATTAAGCCAATTTATAAAAGCTAACTACTTCCTCTTCAGTTCACCTTCATTTCTTCTTACTATGTTGCCTCCTTGCTCACGGCTGAATGTTACACTACTCCTTATTCTCTTGTGCTGTACAAGCTCCCTATTCCAACGTTCTCATCTCTCTTCTTCTCATACAAGATGTGTCAGTCAACCAAGGTAACGTAACTCCTATCTTTTCACTTCCTTTATTCATCACTGTTCTAACTCTTTGTTGCTTATCTATGTGAAAGAATTTGTTGTTGAAAAAAATATTCTAGAATTTTGAAATTTTATTCTGAGATTAAAAAATGGCTAATAGGGAAAATTCATTTATGGGGAGTACCAAAGGAAACTATTCAGTTTCTTACCTAGAAGATGTTAATTACTTTATTCCAAATTACACATGTAGTCATTACAAATTATATATATATACTACCCCGCGGCGTGAAAAATCTTATTATTATTTTCTATCTCCTAGTTTTCTTTCTGTTAGAAGTGTTCTAATAATAAGGTTGTTGAATGTACTTCAAGTGGGATGAAACACATAAAATCTTCGGTAGATGATGTTAAGCATATATTGCAGCAAAATGACTGAGTTGAAGCTTCTTTTCCCCTTTTATGGTCTTTCTGTTGTGATGACGAGTACTTCCCGGTGGAGTGCCAAATCTAAACAAAATCTAAAGTAGGCTCCAAGCCACCGTGAATCGAATTCACAATGGATCACATGAGGGTCCAATCCAATACGACTAACGTTCACAAAAATTGGAAAACCTCCTATAAAGCATTAGAGCTGTAGAAATAGGGGGAGAACTAGGATAGAGTCTTTTAAATTCATATTTTAAATTTTTTCCATAGTATCATATATGGAGATAACTTAAAAATATGCATTCATATATAACTATGATAGTCCACCATATGAGAATTACATCTCTTAGGTATAGTTCATTAATATAACATTCGGAAGAAAAGGAAGAGATAACTAGAACAAAGTGTTTTTACTTAAATAAGAGTGTAGGAACATTAATACAATCTTTTCCTTTTTTGGTTATGTGCAACACCAACACATAAATTATAAGGCAGTACCATTTTCTTACCTTTTTTTATGAAAAAAGACATTTTGTGCTTAACCAAATGATTTTTTGAACCTCCTTATCTCTTTCCTCTAGCATCCAAGGTATAATGATTGTATTCTCTACCTTGAGGTGTTAGTGTATTAGGGACGTCAGAACAACGGAACGGTGAGTTGATTTAGTGAGCAAAATGGATTCAGTTTCATTACTTCTGATAATGATGGCAATGAGATCTCTGATAATCAATCTAGTATAGATGTGAATGTTTTCATATTTTAGATGATGTTGAAGCTGTTGAACTCAAGGTGGAATATGGGTATGATGGTCGTACTATGGCTTTCAACGTTATCGGTCTAGATGGTGCTTCTGCGATCACGGGATCCTCTTTTGATAAGAGCACCTTCTGGGCCGGCAACATTAGTAGCCTTCGTATGACCATCATTCCCAGATTCCACATCTAGTTCAACCGCTTCACCGACAGTAACACTACGAAAGTCTTTAGATCTTATACTAAATTGATGAACAAATATTTCATCACCACCATCATCCAGAGAAACTAAATTGAAACCCTTTTGGTCACTAAACCACTTCACTGTTCCTTTTCTTTTACGCCTCTGATTATACCAACTTACAAAAGAGTTGATTATATGTAAAATTCACTTTTACTTTAAATCATATACACGACCATGATAAAAAAGATTGTGTTCAATGAAAACAATAAAGAGCTCTAACACATACACTTCATTTTATTTACATTTCAAACTAATAATCATGAACAATATGAATATAAGGGAAAAACTAATAAAACATGTTTAAAAAATTGATTAAACCGAATAGTATCTATAAAAATGAATAAATTCAAAGGCATATGCATGCTTTTCCTAAATTTATTTCAACTTAATGAGAATTTTCTTATAGAAGTTTCTAATAGAAATCTCACCATATGAACAAATTAAATTAGTATCAAAGTCATAATTGATAGATCAAGAATTTAATTTAGTAGGAAAAGTTTTTGTTGCATTCAAATCATTAAGTAAAGCTCAATATAATTTTTTATCCAATATGTTTTATCTGTTTTAGAAATAATTTAGCTTTTAAGGGTATAAAATTCAATCAACATTTTAACACTATATTTGCCGACAAGCATTTAACATTTTGAAATACATGAGTTTATAATATACTGATATCTATACATATAGTTTGCACCATATATTCTTAAACAAGATTTTAAATATAACATATATTCTAACTTTTAAATACTCTTTAATATGTTATTTTATGTTACTCTACTGATTTGACACAACATCAGATGAATTCTTGAACTTATTATTGAGAAAACCAATTGAAACACCAGTGCTATTAAAATTGTCTGATATTTTTTAATTTTATCAAAATTGGCTCATATTATAAATGATAGAGAAGAATTGCATTATCCTCTAAGCAATTCCTTAACCCTAGTTTCTAAAAAAAAAACTTGGAGCCATCGCAGATCTCCCTTTTTGTCAACCCTTTCTCAATTTGCCTCAACAAAAGTCCTGCCACGACCTGACTTCTTGAGTCTTGATGGGACCTACTATATCAGCTAGTATGTAAGACAACCCGTATCGAGAAGGTAATGTAGTGAGTGCAAGGGTAGAACTAAAGTTAAATGATACTAATACAAGAAAGAGACAAAACAATAGAAACCCTCCCAAAACCTTGAATCCACGATTACAAAGCTATCTAATGTAAAAAAATACAATTCCCAAAATTGGACCACAACTGTCAAACCCCGAGGCTACCCCTAGACGTAACACGGGATCTAGGATCATGAGTGACCCAAAGCTAACGATGAATCTGGCATATCATGAAAATACTGAAAATAGTTAAGTAAAACATGTACTATGCGGAAACTACAATGAAGGATACCTGAAAATGGGGAACACCTAAATGCACTAAATATAAGTGAAATAAACTAGGGTCTGTGATAACTGAAACAACTACTTAACAACTCAAGCTGAATCTACTACTATGTATGAAAAGTCTCTAAATAAGTTGAGTTGATGAGCCATGATCCCAGCTAACTCTAATAAAATGAAACTAAAAATAATGACTAAAATGAAAGCACGTCTATTGTCCTCAAAATATGATGACTCATCTTTGAAGTTGCTGAATATGCACGGAGAATCGATTTAAGCGTGATCTGGATGCTGAGTACCTAAACCTATATCTTGAAAGGATGTAGCGCAGAGTATGAGAAAGTACCTTGAATGTACTCAGCATGTAGGATATAGATACTATTCTGAAAAATATATATGAGTAGAACAAAGTGTAACTGAGAAATTACATAATCTGAGAAAGAATATAAATATCGAAACATAACAAAAAGGTTAAGCTGAATGAAGTCACCAAGTACTAATCATGAAGATAACATGATAAACAGTACACTAATATAACTGCTGAAAACCTGATCCAATGCACTAAGAGTATGGCTTTGTGAGATACTACTAACCGAGACATAAACCACGTGATCTAAAACCATGACCCCGTTTGACAGCCGATAGTTCAAAAGATTGCCCGTGAGTACCGTAGTTAATGGCCTTCGTCAGCTTTTATGTCATGGTTGTTTTTTCGTTTCTTTATTCGTTTAGGCACTTAAGCTACGTCCTTTGATTCATCAGCTACATCGTTTTACTAACAGAAAGAGAAAGAGGTGCCAGTTTCTTTCAAGAACAAGCAATAGTGTTCTTCATGTTTTTGCCCCAAAATCCAAAGAATTTCTCTTTAGATTTCTTCACTAGGTATGTGGGATTTCACTAGTCAGTTCCTTTCATCCATTAGGACCCTAAAATTAAATCAGTTCATTGGTTCTACATAGATTGTATAAACCTAGGGTTTGAATATATTTTGGGAAGTTTTTTGTGATTTCAGCTGCTATAGAATCCATAGTGCAAGTAACATGTTTTCTTAGACACGTTGCATCAATAGTGTTTTCTCCAGACCTAGAGCAGGAGGCCAACATCAATAGTGTTTACTAATTTTTTCCCTTCATTTCTGTTTTTATATATAAAAAAAATTAATTTGAAAGTTCTATTTTTAAAATGTGAGTAAAATTTCCAAATTCAACATGGGAAAAAATGAACAATTCACAACACTCGCATTAGCTGATCTTAATTCATTCAATTTATATTCAATCAAAATAAGATTTTTTCCAATCTAACAACTATTCATTAATGTAAGATATGCCTATTTTAAGAAGAAAAAAGTTGGATTACAATTCACCAATTAATTTTGTTCATCTAAAAAAACACTCAAAACTTTTCTGTAAAAAATGGAGAAAGTTGAAGAAGATATGGTTTTGTCATATGTAGTGCGACGTCATGGGTTAGAAGATGACTGTCAAATTCTCAAATTTAATTTCTCATTTACGCCGATGTATTCTTCTATTTTCATATGCAGAATGTCAGGTTAAGTATCAAAGTTTAAAAGGCGTTTTAAGTGTTTGTATCAAACAAATTTTACTGATGAAGAAGATGATGACATATAAACTTACAAAGACATAAAGATTATTAGACATAGCAAATCAAACTAAGGGATACTCCATCTTTTTCTTAAATCCCTCTTTTTTCCTTTTTAATTATTCTTTACTTATGATGTTGAAAGAAATATGAGTTTTTACTAATGTTTTGTTTGATCCAAATTTATATGATGGTTTTTATAAAAACAAAATTTTGTAGATGCAAAATATATCCAAAGATATATTATCTTTTCTAAAGTTTACTTTGGTGTTGGAACACAAATAAAGTATCACTAATTGGTACAATATGCACTAATTTTTATTTTATTTTTTCAAATAAATGTTCTTTATTCCATTTTACTATTACCAGAAAAAAAAAAAACAGCATCACTAATTATCAAAACTGCATTTTAAAAATATTTTGGGAAAAAAATATAAAACAATACTATTAACTATATATTTTTTAATAACAAATTTCTTAGCTAATTCATGTTTTTCTCATAAAAGCAGTAATTTATTGTTATCTTTGATAATTGGCCCCAAATAATTATTCATTAATTTTTGCTATTGTCCAAATTCATGTTATAAATCTATTTTTTTGGTACACTGAAAAAGATCTAAAATGAAAAAAATAAATTTTGATAAGTCAAATTACTTGATTCTCCCAAGAGATAAAAAACATTATCCTATTGTTGGTGGCTTTCCAAATTATAAATTCTTCTTTTTTTAAAAAAAAATATAAAATTGGATTTACTGAAAGAGAAAATGGAGGAGTGGATTACAAGGTAGGGTCAAACCCTCACCAATAAATTTAAAATTCAGGTAGTCAACCAACATAGCTACTATGAATCTCAAACTAGCAATTCTTTGTATGTTACAATCTTTATTTCTCAAAGAATCGGTAAGATTATTTATAATCTCTCTTCGAATGCATATTTTATCCTTTATTTCTATCAAGTGTTTAAAAATTTTATTAATAGCAATATGAGAGTGAAATTATATGTCCATATTGTTTTATTATAAATTGATAGCAAAAGGTTATATAATTATTGATATCTTTAATTATGCTATGTTTATTTAGGAAAAAAATTTCAAATTTTTTCAAATAAGAAGCTAAAGAAAGAATAAAGTTATGTGAAGAAAAAAAGAGATGATAAATCCTACTGACCAAATGGTGAAGATTAATCAAGATTCCATAAAAATTCTTGATGTGGTGAGATCTGACAATCATTATTGTCTTTTTGAATCAGCTTCTCAAAAAGGTCTATATATTCAATCTATATATATATTGTGGTTTCTTATACTTATATTTGTACTTTAATTATAAACTAAAACTAGACAATTAAAAAGACTATGTTTCTTCTAATTCAAGTGACGTTCTTTCCTATTTAATCTATTATTAAAAAATAATTTTTCTTAATTGAAACATGATGAAGTTTGAACCTCATATATTTTATCTTTCAAAGACATGTTTACTTTGACTCTACATATGACACAAAATTTTAAAACTTGTTGTCTTAAATATGCTGTAATATTTGTGTGACTATAAAACTTCTCACTAATTATTAAATAAAAATTTTATACCTTGATTATTTTCTAATATAGACAGATGTCATATTTTTGTTTATAGATTGATATCAAAATGATGTTACATAAAATCGAAAAGAAAGGAGTATCTGACATGTAATACAAAAAGTCTTGTTTTTCTTTTTAAACTCATTATTATGAGGTCAAATTTACAGTATAAGGATCGTAAAACATGGATTACATATTCGTTATAAGTTCTAATATTTATATTTTCTTCAAGAAGATTTATATTATACTAAACAAATTAAGCAGCATATGGATTTATACATTATTCAAAAAATATTAGAACAAGATAGATTTTTTGAACTTGGAAAATGTCAATTTCTTTAAATATATCTAATTGTTTTTTAGCAACGTCATTATTTTTACCCGAATGAAACTCTTCAATATTTTCTTGCCTGAACTTAAAGCCATTATGTTCAGCAACACTAACTTTGTCGTGAAATTGTGTGTGGATTAGCATCAATTGGAGAACATGTCATATTATGCACATAACAAAGCTCAAGAAGGTGAGTCGTTGGTGAGGAGGAGTACGAGAGTGAGAAATAAGGCCTGCGAATTCAAGAACGATCCGGATAATGATTGCAAAGGGAAACACCGAAGAATGACAAAGAAAACATAAGAATATTTTGGAAGTAATGAGTGAAGCTTACTAGAATGTGGTCAAATTTATAGATGTTTTTTAGGTGTATTAAATTTCTTTTGTTTTGTAGTTCGGGTGATTCATGGTTTATTGTCAATGTAGATTGGAGACTATAATTAATCTCTTAACCTTATCATGTGCCTTTTTTTTCTCAAGATTTTGTGTTTTGAAGAAAAAAAAAGTCTCATAATTGAATTAACATAATTTAGTTGATGATGTGAACAATTGTTTGGTATGTGATTTGCATCAACCTCGTTAGTTTTTTTTAGGAAAACAATATTCATAAAATTGTTAGTATATTTGTGCATTTTAATATTATTTTATTTTAAAAATGTCTCCTATCCTATCACCCTCAATTGCCCACTCTTCCTTGGAAAACGTTAGTAGAACATTGGGAGTAATTGTCTTTTATTTATTGTCGGAACGTGGTCAGTCATGACTATAACTTCTCACTGAAACTCCATTATATCACACATTATTTTATCTTTTTATGTTTTGTAATGGGATAAAGCACAAGTACCCCTAGAATATGACCAAAATATCAAAGACACACCTAAACTTAACTAGGGTCCTTACCCCCTCCCTCCCCTCCCGAACTCATTTTTTTCATATTTTTGTGCACCTTTTTTGTGCTGGCGGTGCAAGTTCAACCACCCAAGTAAGTTGTGTTTGTACACTGGCCTGCCACGTGTGTAAATATATATATATATATATATTTAAAAAAAATAATATTACTAAAAAATATTCTTATTTTCTTTATCTTGTGTTTAAATTAAGTTAATACACTTTGTTTACCTTATACCGGAACTTCTAATTTTTACCTTGATTCATTATTTTTCCATTGATTTTATTTTCGTTGTCTTTCGTTTTTATTTTATTTCAAATCTAATTCCGAGTGTCTTATATTTAAAATAATTAATTTTTAACTGATATCAAAATAAATGAAGAAAACCAAATAAAACATCAAACAATAATATGTTAAAACTAAAGGACACTTTTAAATTATTTATTTTTTAAAAAAAGCATAATCTTTTTCAAAAATTTGAATGTGAAAAGATAACAAATTAATTTTTTAAAGTTAAAGTGAGAAAGAAATTAAAATAAATATTTTAGAAAGAAAGAAATAAAAATAATTAAGTGTATATAAGTATTATATCTATCTATCTATCTATACTACCTTAAAACATGAACTCCCTAACTTGAATGTTAAATTACTAAAATACCCCCAAATTAAAACACTATATTTAGTATATATGTTATATATTTAATATTGTATTTATTTATGCTATATTATATTAAAAGCATACACATTTTCACATTGCTGGGCAGTGACTCTTCCAAAAGGTTTTGATTTTTTAATAGAGTTGTGACTTTTTCGATGAGTTATGACATATTCGAAAAGTTGTGATTTTTCTGAAGGGTTGTGACTTCTCTGAAAAGACGCGATAAGAACCTTTTCATAATATCCTTTCATGTCTTGAAATAGAGGGGGTTTCTCACACTTTTAAACTACAAATTTTGTAAGTTTTCTATTCTTCTTCTTAAAATAAGAAAAATTGGGAGAGTTGTTCAATCATGCAATTATGCTATTTATTGGTTTTCTATTCTTCTTCTTTAAATAAGGAAGATTGTGAGAGTTTTTCAATCATTCAATTACAATATTTTTTGTGGGTAAAATAGATATATCAACAAAAATTGATTCGACAAGGCAAATGAAATAACTCAACTTCAAATCAAAAGATTATCTTGATTATTCATACTTACTCATTTTCGTAGCAATAAAATATACTTTTGTAGCAACTTCTACTTGACAAAAAGATCAATGATTTTTGTTGCACAAACTACAACTTAGTTTTGAAAATCTAAAAAATCTCAAAATGTGGGGGAAAATGTATTTGATCAAAAACTTATTTAAAGAGTCCAAACTACATTTAGTAAATACTCTTTGCTTTCCAATTTATTTAGTGTACTTTAACTTTTATTCAGTTTAATATAGAATGTTATTTTTTCTTTGGGTGTGACACATCTTTAAGACCACAAAGTGAAAAGAACTTTTAATATATTCAACATATGATCCTTAAATTGAAATTCTTCTTTATTTTGTAAAATTTCATATCAAATTAAAATTACACCAACCTATATATAGAGTTTTTATCTGTCTATACTACCTAACTTAAAACACCAAATGTAGTATATCTCTATATTTTATATTGTATTATATTTCTTTGTGTGTATTATACTATATTATATTAAAGACAGACACATTTTCACAATTGAAGGGTTCTGACATTTTCGAAGAGTTATAACTTTTCAGATAAGTTGCGAGCTTTGAAAAGGGTTGTGACTTTTCTATAGGGTTGCGACTTTGAAGAGTTGTAACTTTTCCGAAGGGTTGTAAATTTTTTGAAGAGTTATGACTTTTATTATAGTTGTGACTTTTCCGAATGGTTTTGAGTTTTCTAAAGGGTTGTGACGTCTTTTTGATAAGGCATAGTATGTAGTTTTTCACACACTACCCTTTGTTGACTATAAAAAGAGGGGTTTCCTCAAATTTTTTAACTACATTATAAAAACAAATTTCATTATTCTTGTTCTTCTTCTTCTTAAAAGATCCTATTGAGTATATCTTCTATATCTTTATGATGGAAAAATATGCACATAATATTACTAAACTTTTTAACTATAAATGATGGGGTTTCCTCACATTTTTAAACTACAATTTAAAAATGTTTTTAGTTCTTCTTTTCATAAAACCTCAGGATTGATTTATAGACGTGGACAATCTCAAAGGTTAGTGAAATTAGAATATTCCCTAACATGAATGTTAAATTAATCTAATATTCCAACTAAAAACATCAAATTTAGTACATCTTCTATATTTTATAATAATATTTATATTATATTATAGGCGAAATGGTCTGGTAGACCCTTATACTTGTATGCGTTTGTATTGTAAACCCTTCTACTTTATCATTTATCAACTAGACCCTTAAACTCAATAAAATATAATATATCAAACCCCTCTGACCATTGACCAGGCTTATGTGACATTTAAAGGGTTGAGTTGACAAGAGAGTGTAGTCTCACACATGCGGAGGAGAGTGAACTTCATATTTAAATTTAAAAATATTTAATAGTAAAATATTAAATATAAAAAAAACTAAAAAATAAAATATTAGATTCAAATAAAATTAAAAACTAAAATATTGAATTAAAAAAAATTAAAAATTAAATAATAAAGAAAAACTAAATTTTAAAAAGTCGTCATCTTCTTCCTCAACTACACCTATTTTTCGTCCATCCCCATTCTTGCCCCCAACCCCTTAACCTTTCTTCTCCACACTTAGTATCACATTTAGCAGGGCATTGACACCTCCTAATCGTCAATTTCAAGTTGTTATCACTAGAGGGAGAAAGCGACGTTGATTTTATTGTGATGCTCGTCGGAGTCTACTGTTTCAAAGTGGAGTAATAGAGAGGCGGCACTGACCTTTTTCACCAGAACGGGAGGCGACAAGGGGGTTTAGTGGTACAACGGAGAGGATGGAGAAGAGAGGCGGTCTGTGGTGGCTCGCAAGGGTCATCGATGGTGTATCGGCTTGCCATTACTGATTTTGTGGAGGTTGGAGAAAGAGGAAAGGAAAACAGTGAGGTTTGCAACTGATATGGAGACGGGTACAGGTCTCGCCAGTAAGAAGAGCGGTGGCGGCGACAACTTTTGCCGGTGGATTTTAATGTTCCACTGTGAAGTCCCAAATTTTGCTTAATAAACTTATAATTTATTATTTTATATTTTATTAATTTATTTAATAATTTTAAAAAATAAATAATGAAGATAATTATGACATGGATTTAATTTATGTGACATGGATTTGACATGTCACCTATTAAAACGCGAGTGAACTGCACACATGATCAGAGGGGTTTAAAAGTATTCGTTTGATTGAGTTTAAGGGTTTAGTTGATAAATGGTTAAGTAGAAGTATTCACAATACAAACTCGTACAAGTACAAGGGTCCACCAGACCATTTCGCCTAAATTATATTATATTAAAAGTAAGAACACCAACAATAAAATAATAACATAGTACCACAATAAAGAGAAGGGAGGAGAAAGTATATTGAAGAGGTGTAATTATGAGTTATTAAGAGTGATTTTTTTTATTTTAATAATGTTTACTTTATATTTAAAAATAGTGTGCTACCTGGTTTGACATTCACGTGCAATGCACGTGCGTCAAAACTAGTAGTCAATAAATATGTGTACTAACTTATTATAAAATTACTAATCAATAAATGAAATTTATCCAATTTGTGCACTCATCACTTGTCTTCAAGTGTGTGTGATCACTCTCTATGCCATGTTAACGTATGTAGTATATTTATTCCATTTTAAATTAGTTTTGGGGGAGGGGGGATGGGGGAGTAATAGGACCTAGTTAAATTTAGGTGTGTCTTTGAGATTTTGGTCATAGACCACAAGGTACTTGCGCCTTATCCCTATTATAATTTATGTAAACTCTAGGCCATTTATCTACCCAATTTATTATCCCCATAATCTTTCTATTTATTGCAAGGAAGAATTTCTCCACGATAAATAGTGATGGTCTTACTCTATAATTAGCACAACATTGAGAATAATTGTCTTTTGCTTAGTAACTAAACGTGGTCAGCCATGACCATAACTTCTCATTGGAACTCCATTATTTTATCTTTTTTATGTTTTGTGATTCATGTAACCTCTAGATTATTTATCTACCAAATTTACTACCACAATCTTCCTATTCATTGCAAGGTAAATTTGTCCCCTATAAATAGTAATGGTCTTACTTTTTTAGCAGTACTTTGGAAGTAATTGTCTTTTGTTTAGTGACTGAACGTGGTCAGTCATATTGGCCACATCTTCTCATTGAAACTCCATTATGTAACGATCGGGTTCCGTCGTTATAGAAAAGTCAATGGGGGAAATTTTGAGAGAAAATGATCAAAATGGTCCTTGATGTATAAGAGTTACTTTATGTTGATCCTTAATATATTCCAGGTGATCTAAATGGTCCTTAATGTATTATAAAAGAGGATCAATTTGATCCTTTGACCTAAAACTAACAGATACATCAAAAAATCAGGTTAACTTTAACTTCGGGTCCCACTTGCGAAATTCAAAACAGTCAAAAGTTTTCCCTTTCCCCTTCATTCTCCATTTTCCGATCTGTTTCAAAAGAGCTTGGGGATATTATATTTTTGCTCCTCAATGATTGAAGTAAACTTCCCTCTTCTCATTTAACACAGATTTCACAACAAATCAAGAAAGATGAAGTTTTTCTCTTTTTAGTTGATCTCTGAATCTCCAATTGCTACTCCTATTCAAAGATGATAAGTGTGTTTTAATAGAAAGCAATTCTGGATGTCTTTCATTGTCGTTGTGTAAAAAATTGATTGTTTTTTAAGATACATACAGAAGATCTAATCAAAGTCCTATTAGAAGGTGAAGAAATTGATTCACGGTCAATGCTTTTGATATCGAAATTAGTAAAGAAACGGAGTGAAACTGATAGTATATAGAAAGTATTTGAAAATGGACAGTAGCATTGTGCGATAACATTAGTTGAAAGGAAGATTGAGAGGGAGTTAAAGTTAACCATTTTTTTTTATGTATCTGTTAGTTTTAGGTAAAAGGATCAAATTGATGCTCATTTATAATACAATAAGGACCATTTAGATCACCTGTAATATATTAAGGAACAACATAAAGAAAACCTTATACATTAAGGACCATTTTGATCATTTTCTCGAAATTTTGAGGCCGACAAACTTATTCGTAGTAATTAGAATTTTCCCAACCTAGTCCAGAGTTGGACAAAATTGGAGTAATTAAGTTGTAGGGATATCTAGTACCAATAGGGTGATTTATTTATAATTTTGATTAAATGAGGGGGTAGATAACTCATTAAGGGATCCATACGACCTTATAAAATTGAACTTGGTCAAGTAGAACTCCGGGAATTGATCTTAGCACGAAAGAGGTTTTCTGAGTGACGTCGGTTAAAGGTGTGTTGTGAAATGGGGGTCTTGGAATTATTTCAATAGCTCACTATTTTGTGCAAGCCGCTTTGGTGTTGGATTTTGTCGCTATGGAGGGGCCGCTTTGGCGGGCCAGACGCGACATAAAGTCGTAAATAAACCCCTAAACGACTTTATTCTACACTTTTTGATTCATAGAGCTAAAGAACGAACCCTATGCGAGTTTCACCAGTTTTTTACCATTCTTCAGGCTAAATGGAAGCTTTTTACTCCCCGAATCCATTTTTCGATCCGTTGAACGCAATAGAATGGGTAATTATCAATGTGGGAGAGTTTTGAATAGGAAACCATGGTGGAAAAAGCCTTAGTTTGGATACTTGGGATCATGAGTATTATCTAGGGTTTTTAGAATTGTTAGTAATCCAGGTAATTAGTGATTGTTTATTGAGTCCCGTATTATATTTATTGTTTGTAAACCAAGAACAAGCAGAACGAATCCATAAAGGAAAGGATTTAGGGTTTCAAGCTTGTTTCGAGATAGGTGATGATTGTGATTCTATGATATGTCGGTTTGTGCTTCATTGTGATGCATGTATGTATGCGAACGTTGCATTATTGATCACACTTTCTGTAAATAAATATGAAGGAATACCTATATGCCATGAATCACTTCTTGACTATATGATATTGAAAATATACATGTGCTTGTGATTGCGATGTGTAGAAAGGATCGGGTTCCACGTTTTGGCATAACTAATTGGGATCTGTTGTCACGTTTCTGCATAAAGATGGAATTGATTGTCACATTTCTACATAACTATTGGATCGGGTGCCACGTTCTGGTATGCTAACAGTTTGAGTTTAGGTTCCATGAGAGGACCAACTACTTGACATAATTTTCTATCTTGAGAATTGTGAAATTGTACGTTGTTCATAGATATTGATAATATTGTATATGTTCGATACATTGCATGCTTATGATGTTGTATTGACTTGCTTATTTTACGCTTAGTGGGATAGCCGCGTGGTCCCATCAGTACACTGTGGTTGTGTACTGATACTAAACTTGCTCTTATTTTGGTTGAGTACAGGGAGTATTCAGGCGGCTATTGACAGACCTTGTCGAGAAGATCAGTGATGTCGTTCGAATTTAAGGGTGAGCCAATTCTTCCGGGCTGCCATGAGTTCTCCTTTCGTCTATGTCCACATTTTGGACTTAGACTCTTCTAGTTAGTTAATATTTCATTAATTTGGGGTTTTATCCCTTCTTGTTTAGACTTTGATTCCTCGTTTAGTTATTTAGGTACATTAACTTTCAAGTTCTAGGGATTGTTCTTTCGCATTAGTTCGGTTAGTTGTTTGTTTAAACCTTGGATTTTATGGGGACTCCATTTTTATTGTCATTAAACCTACTTCCGTATTTTTAAATGCCTTAGTTTTCATAAAAGTTTTTTATTTGGGTTGTAGTAATGGTTCTCCTACCGGAGGGTTAGTATGGGGGCCAATCACGACGCTGTGGGTCGTAACACATTATTTCACTCATTATTCTATCTTTCAATGTCTTCTAACACATGTCACCTAGATGGCATTTATCTACCAAATTTACTACCCCATATTCTTCTTATTCATTGCAAGGAAGAATGTCTCCCATATAAATAGTGATGGTCTTACTTTGTTATCACAATGTTGGAGTAATTGCGATATATTTAGTGACTGAACGTGGTCTGCCATATTGGCCATAACTTCTCACTGAATTTTATTATTTTACTCATTATTCTATCTTTTTATGTCTTGAAACTCATGTAACCTCTAGGTTATTTGTCTATCCAAGTTACTACTCCATAATCTTCCTATTATTGGCAAGAAAGAATGTCTCCACTACATATAATGATGATCTTATGTTTTTCGATGTATAAGAAAATATAGAGCGCATAAAAATGAGTAAATTAAAGTTCTTATTAGTTGAAGGAAGAAGTTCCTTTAATCAAGCTTTCGATTCAATTCTTGTCTCATATTTTTTGACTTGTACTTGGAGATTGAGGTATGTTTTCCGGAGAAGACAAGTTAAGAAACTATTGCTAGACTGGTGAAAAAACTTGTTGCCGTGGGCTTAAATCTCCTTAAAAAGAGCAAGATATCTATTCATGTCTCAACCTGAAAATTTATTTTTAATTGTAATTTTGTAATTTCACCAATAAAAACCACTTGACTTTTCCATATAAATATATATCATTCTGTAATTTTTTTGTTTTATTTTTTTTGAGAGAAACTATACTATCTAATAAGTTGAAGAATATCTATGCATAAACCTAAATTTGTTTTCTCTATTCCTGTTTTATTGACATAATTTTTTGCTTACAACCATGTTATGAACTTTTCTTTTGAATCGTAGGTCTATTAGAAATAATATTCTTATGACACAAATATATGGGTAAAATATGTGTACATCTTAATTATTACTTTCCTCAAACTCACTTGTGTGATTACACGAAATGTTCTTTACTAAACAAATCGACTTCAAAAGAGGTCTGAATAAACTCATCTTTTGGATTGTGGATCAATTAGAAAAAAACTCTTTATCCCGCAAAAATAGGGATAAGATATGTGTACATCCTACCTCCTAGATTCAACTGTAAGATGAATATGTTTTTCACTACTAAAATTTGATATTGGGCTAGACTTCATTAACATAAAGTTATGGTGATGTTAAAAAAATTGATCACAAATCTTGACAAATTGCCTTACAAAAAGTCATGGTGATCGTCAAAAATTTGTTCTCAAACCTGGATGAATCACCATAATATATTCAGCATTAACGACAATATCATATTATTTAATTTATCTCTTGATATATTTGGGATAGTTCTGAAGGAAGTGGAACTGATACACTCCGTACTAGTACAGTTGAGCTCTGTCCATTTATACTTTGTAATTTCATCATTCTCTTTCTATTAAACTAAAACTATGCTCTTGAAAACTCAGCGATATATTAATGTGTGTAGAACTTTTCCAGCCCATTTCAACGGAATATTTTTTCTTTACTAATCATGAATAGCTTGATTCTATGGGTTGAAATATCTCATTTCGAGAGGGTTAAACACGGTGAAGTTTGGCATTTTACCTAAGCAACTTTTTGAGGCATTAACCAATTATGGGATAACGAGCGATGAATTTGTATAAGTGGTAACTATGGGAAAGGAAGTTGTGAAGGACACTACAATAGAAATTTGGAATGCTAGTTTATCCATTAATATTTTCTTAAATTCATGTTAAGGTTAGTTAACATTTCTCTTTCTTGACCTTTCTAGTAAGGTTGTAACTTAAAAAACTCTTAATTACCATTCCTATATGCCATTATTCTAACCTAGGAAGTCTTCCTTTTTGCTCCCATTCTTTGTCCTCAATCAATTGAAAAGTTTCTATTTTTCGAGTTATCCCTGTAGACACCAAATTTTGACCATCCCCGATAGAAATTAATTAGCAAGCTTCTCAATTCTGAACAATTTATAATAATTAGATCTTATAAAGTTTAAAATGTTCTTAGATTATTTTAAATTAATCTCATCATTTTGTATAATTTTTAGATAATATATGTGATTTACACAATCATGTATAGAGTTAGTTATTTTATAAATATTCGAAAATCGTCTCAAAAGATTTTATTTTGTTTTAAATGCTTTACTATTTTATTTAGCCATATAATTGTCTACATTTTTGGATTAATTATTTTATAATTGAGTCGATTATATTATTTTTGTTAGAATTAAGAAGCTTGTCAAATTAATTTATGTTAATTTATCTCTTTTATTTATTTCCGCGGAATTCACCAAGTGACTTAACTTGGCTAATTTATTGATCCTAAAACCATTTTAGGCTGTTATTTTACAATTTTCAGCAGCCCAATTCTTTGGATACCCCAGAAAATCCTCAGCCCATTTTTCAATCTATACAATACATAGAGCAAGCCCAATACCAGAATGACCCATTGCCATTTAATTTCCATTCTTTCATGTCCATTTTTTTTAATTCCCAGCCCACTCCAAATACCGCCCGACCCGGCCCATATTCCCCTTCACAAAGAGGAATCCAAAACAACGTAAACACTCCTAGAGACTTTCCCAAACTCCACGCGCAGCAACCGAAATTCCCAGCAAACGCGACCTCTGCGTGTTTCTTCGTCTTCCCCTTTGCGAGAGCAGCAATAGCCCAGCCTCGCACGCGTTCCACCCTAAAACGCGTGAACAACATCCCTTTCCGTTTCGTACGACCTTCAGCAGCTCTCAGAGCACGCGAATCGTCCTTGGTGGCGTGATCCAAAGTTTCAGAAAAAAAGGTTGTTGATCCAAAATTGGAAGAGAGTCTTGTTAAATTCGAAATGGGAATGGGCCCAATCCCATCCCTTTTGATCCCTTTCCCCCCCAAAATCAAACGCTATTTTTTTGGGTATATATTCTCTTTGGTTTCACTAGAGGGAGGGGGGTTCTTTTTCTGAAAAAATATTTTTGGGAGTTTCTCTTTGGCTGGAGGCTTTTCAGTTGGGAGATTTTTTTTTAAAAAACTTTTCTTTGAGTAAGAATATTATAGAAACTTGAGAAAACTAAACAGAAAATACATCTAAGCATTTTTGAAACGGAGAAAAGACTTGGTTTCGGAGTTGAGTTGGATATTTTTCCTCAGGACTCCGACTGTTGTTTGTCTGTTCCTTCTAGTCATTGTGAATTTGTGATATTAGATTTTTTGTAGATTGTTTTGATGCTTTGGCCAAAGTCAGTGATGGTTTCGGTTTGGATTATTCATGTCGTTGTTTGTAGACGAATGAAGTCTTAAAAGAAGCCTAAGTTCTCTTTTCATCGCAGCCTTCAAAAATTTTTATATGTATTTCGTTTCTCAAAATGGTTTATCGCCAGCCTAGCTGGATTTTATCTATTTATGGTTCTTCTTCAAGTTTTCTCGGTTGATTTGTACTTATTTCGATTTTTTGTTTGCTTGTCTGTAGACCCTCTTGATAACGCCTCGTATATATGTTCATGTATGCTCACTGTATGTGTAGGGTCGTCAAAAGCATTATGCAGTTGCATATTTTGTTATTTCAGTTCTAATGGTATCTTGGAATTGTGTCCTCCAATATGGCATGCCTGCGAATCTGAGCATATATTCGGTTTTAAATAAAAATTTCTGTTGGTCGCCTTCTGCTTTGCTTGTGGTTCGATGTCTCGATTTAGGATGCGGCTTGGAACATATTTATCTCCTTCCATTTTCTTAGCATGGTTATGTTATGAAAATTTCAGTCATTAATACAGTCGGTTGCCATCTCTGTGGGAGAAAGCATTTTGTGATTTGTGGCCCTCTTTCCTTACTGCTTTAAAATTCTGTACCCTTTAAAAAAAAAAAGAAGTAAAAATTGGGGCCTTAGAACTAGTTACTATACATCATATATATCTATTTTGGATGTGTTTGTAGTAGCGCTCAAACGTGTGTGCTTATGACAATAGTGTGGGGTTTTCTTTTCTTTTCTTTCTCTCTCTCTCTATATATTATTATGTGATTGTTCATGTGTACTATTCTGATAAAAAATGAGTAAATTGTTTGGTTTGATGTGAATTGCTTTTAAAATCTCTGACATTTTTTTAGCCTACATGTTTCCATTTCGGAGTCTAGGATTTTTTTTGTCATCCATTTACTTTTGTTTTTTTATCACCACTAGCTCGTATTTTTAGGTTTTCTCCCGAATCATTGGGAATTTATTGTTATATAGTGTTTACATGGTTGTCATTCTGTTCTTTATTTCTTATAATTTAATACTTATGTATTTTTATTGTTTTGCATGTGAATTCCGTTTGATTTCGCTATGAACTCTTACCCCTTTTCTTGCATTTCGAGAGAGCCATAAAAGCTCAAATTCCTTAATTTTAGTCAGCCTGCCATCCTAAAAATCAACGTACAGGTCTCGAGAATTAAAGAATCGGAGGAGATCTGAGAAAATTGAAGGAATTGGGCCAAAGAGTCCATTTTTTTTTATTTTGAAAGTGTTGTATTTTGTTAGTTTAGGGTCTAAGCCCATGTCTTTATTTTTATCATTATTGTATTGTTATGATTTTAGGACAGGTGAAAATGGTCCAAAGGCCCAAAGAGAAATGGGTCCAAATACTGGTCCAGGCGGACAGAAATCGGATTTGGACCCAAACACTCTCTATCCCTCCCTCCCTTTCTCTCTTTTTTACTTTACCGTTTACCTGCTGATTGATATTTGATATTAGTTTTAAGTTAGGAAGTTTCAAATCCCCCCAGACGCCACCTCATTTTAATCGCTTATTTAAATCAACCAAAATATAAATGAACTTAGAATAAATTTTGCGAATCATAGCTAGACGATAAAATTAATACATCTTTTTCAAAATAACTCTAAATAATTTTATACCATAATTAAGTAAAACATTTTGGCCAAATAAGTTAGTTATTGGATAATCGTGAGTTAGCGAGTATTTTAGGTGCCGTAAAAATCTTCCTAAAATATAAATAAGAATCCCGAACCCCTTTTAAGGTTTTCTTTAGATTCCCTATTTTAATCTATTGAAAACTAAGTTTTCTTGATTATTTTTCTTTAAAAAATTAAGTGACGACTCTAAACAAGTCAAAAACCTAATAAAAATATTTTTTTTCTTTTCAAATAAAACAGAATGACGACTCTGTTGGGGATTTGAAGGATCCTAAAATATTAAAATTGTTGCACCTTCATGGCATAATTTCCGCCAAACGGTAAATAGTTTGCATTAGGAAAAGGGAGTTACGTGGCTTACCACGACTTCTTTCAGAAAAACACACAAGTCTATCTTTGGAAGTAATAAATGAATAGTTGGATTGCGGTCATCCAACGTCGTTTGTTAGCTTCACCCCGTCGTCTGTCCGACTCGGGTAACCGTCACTTTTGAACCAATTCTAATCAACCTAAGATAGAGCGAAACGAAAACCGAATCTAAGCATTAGCCTAAGATGGCTTAATACCCAAGGCATATTAAGTTCATTAGTAAAACCGCCAAAATCATGTCCAAGGTCTCCGACCTAACGACATACCATATTATTTGACATTTGAATGATGTGCGTGTGGAAACCAAAATGTGGGGTGGGTAAACTTAATTGGTTTTTTGTTTTGTAGGTATGAATCGTTTTCCAAGGTTCGACATGGTTGTAGAAGCATCGCCTTTACTCAAAATATGGTATAACGACTTGACGGAGATCACAAAAGAACCCTCAACAAATATGTGGGTGCCCTGACCGAACTACTCAACATGACTGGTTGGCCTGAGCTAATCGAAGTACTCACAGGTTATTAGGACAATGAGAAAATGGTGTTCCGATTCGGAATTGCAGAAATCACCTCGACAATTGAGAAACTTCCAGACTGCATCGACACGGTTGGTACGGGGTTAGAATGAAGGGCGAGAAAACAAGAATACATCCTGATCCCTAACAAACCTTCTGTCGAAGATATCATAAGATGGTTTGGGTTAGGAAAAGATTACGCTTATTGGGCCCAAGAATCTAGTGTATCATTTAGGGACCTCTACGTTAGATTCGGGCATGCAAGTTTTTATGCAAAATATAACAAAGAGGTCAGATTTACCTACAGAGAATGGAATGAAGTCCGACCTTTGGTATTTTCTGTCGCGCTATTGGAAACAATGGTCTTTCCACATGGACCGAGCCTAAGTATCAACACTCGAGTGATAATGCTTGCGCACACTTTGTTCAACGGGTTTAAGAATCAAGGACAAGTAAAGTATTATCTCATCGCTCCGGTCATACTGTCAGACATGTATCGAGCCCTAGGAAAGTGAAAAGAGGGACATCGTTATTTTCAAGGATGTAACCTGCTCCTTCAATGGTGGATCCTAAGTCATCAGCGAAAGGGTCTGGGATTCCGGAATTACATACCTTGGATAATAAGAACACTCTCAGGGATTTGAACAATATGTTGTTTTGGGCAAATCTGGAAAATCAAAGGACTAGAGAGAGATGGGCTCAGATATTTTCGGAGCTAAGAGAAGAGGATCTCCAATGGATGCTTGATCGCTTCATCTCAGAAGATGTCGTCATAGCGGGCCGCAGACAACTCGTGCTTCCACTACCAGGTATTCGGGGAATCCGTCCTTACGCACCCTTTCGAGTCCTACGACAGGTTGGGAGGAGGAAAATCAAGCCTCGAGAGGCGTACTACGACGCCTATGTGTATGATATTGGGGATGACAGAGTGGATGACGCTACAGAAATGCTAAGGGAATGGAAATGGGCCAAGCGAATGAAGAAATACACCATCGCTCCAGATGGGTTTGACGCCGGATATGATGGAACTTATAAGGCTTGGCTGAAAATGAACATACAAAGTATCTCCTATCCAGTCCCGAACAGTTGTCGCGGTGTGGAAGACAAAGAGGCTAAAGCTGTGATTGAGCTAAGAGAGGTAAAACAGGACGCCCAAGAAATGTACGCCAAATTTATCGAAAATCAAAATACTCTTGAGAAGACAACTCAGGAATTGGAAAGGCTAAGACGCAGTTTTGATGAGTTCGACTTATGGGTTAAAGAGAAGATAGAGGGGATGCAATACGAGGATTGGGAAGAAAAAGGAAGCCGGAGCAAGGGTTACCTGCTGATACTACGATACATGTTTCAGCAATACAAGACGTAGGAAAGCAGCGGAGAAGAAGGGACGCCATGGACAACATACTGGATTTCGCCCCTGCGTGGGTTTTCTATATGTATTTTTATCATTATCAGCCCCTGCGTGGGTTTGCCTTTCTTGTATTTCCATCCGTTTAAATGGCCCCTGCGTGGGTCTGTCCTTTTATATTTTGTTCCTTATTTCCCCTGTTTATTCCCTTTGTGAACATTAACTATTCATATGTGAAATTTGCTTGGGGGGTAATTAAATGGTTCAATTCCACACGTACATCTTTCAAATGCGCTAGGCCTACCCTTGGCACAAAAGGGTCCCCTATATGTTTAGGACGCGATATATGTGTATTTAACTGTTTATGTGATACGTTGTTTTGAATGAGGGCATCGTTAACCCACTACTTTCCATAAATTTTTGAAAAAATATACACAAGTCACTATTACAAAATGTCTGACAGAATTTCCCGAGTCTTAAGTTTCTCAACCAAAAACAAATCTCATCCCCAAATCCTAAACATTACTCTATCGTCTTAGGAAAGGTAAAATCACCGCTATGGATAAAGGCAAGAATATCCAGACTGAACCAATCGAAAAGGAGATGATCAATATACGGAGGCAGCGCGGGAAGCGCCTATATAACATATTGTTTCCTCCTGAGAGCCCCGGTTGGAGAGCATTGAAGAATGTTATGAGGAAGCGATTGCCCGCAAACCTTGTCTCGAAGGACGTCTGGCAGAAGGAGACCAGAAAGTCACTCTCGAAGCATATCTACAAGAATACCAAATAGGGACGGAAGCCATTCCGTGCGCCCTCATTTTCGAGCACTATCAGTCTAGGCGTATGTTGAGGCTTGTCGAAATAGCATCCTCCCAGGTGGGATCAGGGGACATCCACAAGACCTGTGAGTGTCATCCTAACCAGAAAGGGCACACAATAGAGGAGTGCATAGAGTTTAAGAATACAGTCCGCCGTTTGCTCGATATGGACAGTATTGCGAACAGTTAGGGTGACGACGTCATCATTGCGTGTGATGAACCGAAGACTCGACATACCGGTCACTGAGAAGACTAAATTCTATCGTTGCTCCTTCACACCTTTCAAGAAAACAAAGTTGGAGGTCTATTCAGAATTTGTTCGAAATGGAGTCTTTACCCCTATCTATAAGGATGTGGGAGTGTTATATTCTCTTGGGTTCGAAGTTTGGAAACGTTGCCCCTATCACAGGGGCGCTGATCATAGCATTGAAAAGTGTCTTGCATTCCGCTGCGACATGGAATACCTCATCATCATAGGAAAGATTCGAGTCGATTCGTTCTTCGTGGATGATGTAACGTCGAGAAGAAAAATGGTTGAGATGGAGCCACCTTTTATCTTTAAAAGCTTTGTTGTTTATTTTTCAATTTCCCTATAACCGTATGAGAATGAATGAAAACAAGTATTTCTTTTGTACCCGAACTACGTAGGGCCTGAATTCCCCTTGTGAGATACGTAGGTAGACTTTCAAGGCCCGGCCCCTATCTTTCAAAGTTTTCATTCCCCCCATTTTTTTTACTCTACAAGGGAATATGAGGCGCAGATCAACGGACGTCAAAGAGATGCAGCAAGAAGACCCTAGCTCAACGTGATTTAACCTTTCTGAGACAACCTCCAAATTAAAACAAGCAAATTTCTGCTTGTCCTAAAAATTCATTTTCCCTTTACTCGTGGATCAGCATGTCCTCAAACAAAGCAACTTTTGTGTGTTTACCTGTTCTATATGTGATATCTTGCGTTGTGTATTCCGAACTCAAACTAACATATTTGCCTTTGAGTTTTTTTCCTCCACGGGTACTTACATACTGGTCTGTGTCGATTAAACTGGCTGATCATCCCTACTTCACTAGATCTAAAGGGCCTGCATATTCCTTTCCCGACCAAAGTTCAGATAAGGGAAAAGCAGTAATAGGGAACAACAATGAAGAAATCAGTCTTATTGACGTTGTGGTGGCTCAACCCACCATAGCGGATCAGAATGAACTGATTATGCAGCTAATGAAGCAGATTGCCGAGATGAGGGTGGAAATGCAAAGGAGAAAGGATCTGCCTCCACCAGGTTTTACTGCCAACGCTGCTACTGATTGAAGGCCTCCGCTATACTTTCCCTCTTCAAACATGGATCCATCTTAGATTCCACCGTCTACTCCTTCTTAGAATCCCTTAGTTATAGACTTAACCACACAAGATCCTCAATACGCCTCCGCCTCCCACCAGACCCCACCCCCTTCTCAAAACAATAATTCCCAAATACCACCTCCCCCTCAAAACGCCCATAACCAAATCGCTCCACTCCCACAAAATCAAAATACATTCAATTAACAAACATCTCTCCATCACCAAAATCAACACACTAACCCCCAAACCTTCCCACAAAATTACCAGACTACTCAAAACGCCCCAAGTCCCTCCGTAGCTCTACCTCTACCCAGAAAAACCACCTCCCCAATTCTAATTCCAAATGAGTACGACGTGAATGGTTCTGAGTTTGACCATTATGAGGAGCAGGAAAGAGAGTGGAGGTCGAAAGAAGAGGCTGCAAAGATAAACATAAAGGAGGAGATCCTAAAATCAATGAAGATACTTCTGTCCATTCCTGACGTCGACGGTTTGAACTACGAGGACTTATTCATTCATTCGAATCTTGACCTCCCAGAAGGGTTCAAGATGCCAAAGTTTGACACTTTTGAAGGAATAGGTAACCCCTTAGCGCATCTGAGGGCCTACTGTGACCAACTCGTAGGAGTTGGGAGAGATGAAGTTGTACTAATGCGGCTTTTTAGCCGAAGTTTCAGCGGGGAAGCTTTGGAATGGTTTACATCTCACGAGACTAGACAGTGCCCCAGCTGGAATGCTTTGGCTAAGGACTTCATTGAATGATTTGCTTATAATGTAGAGATCGTCCCTGATCGTTATTCCTTAGACAAGATGAAACAAAAGTCCAACAAAAGCTACAGAGAGTTTTCGTACAGATGGCGAAAAGAGGCAGCCAGAGTTCGACCTCTTATGTCTGAGAAGGAAATTATCGAAGTGTTCGTGCGGGTGCTGGAACCCAAATATTATGATAGAATCATATTGCTCGTGGGAGCAAAATTTGCCGAGATAGTAAAGGTAGGTGAGACTATCGAGGATGGATTGAAAACCTGGAAGATTGCCCGTGTTGCTGCATCACCCGGGTCCTCGGGATTGTTAAAAAAGAAAAGAGAAGATGTGTCAGTTGTTTCTTATGAGGGTAAGAAGACCCCGAGAAGATCATCATCATACCAAGGTCGTTCTCGACCTTCACAAAATCCATACCAGGCTTGTTACACACAAGCCGATAACCAAAATGTCCCACCCCCAAGTTATCAAAATATCCCCCTTCCGTTTATCAAACTACACCTCATCTACTAAAATTCTCCCCTAGCTTACCAAACTCCATCTCCTCATTATCAAAGCGGCGCTCCCTACTGCGCCAACGTGCAGTCAAATTATCTAGCGTCTCCCCCAGTATATCAAGACCAAGCTCCAGTTCACCAAAATACCTCCCCAAACTACCAAGCTCCATGGCCAAATTACCAGACAAATCCATATCCCCGATATCTAGCTCCCCGTCCTAATGTCCAAAATTATCGTCAGATGCCTCCTCCTCAAGGCAACTACGATCTCCCTCATCCTAGATTTGTGAAAAAGCCCGCCAGAACTTTTACAGCACTTGCGGAAAGCCAAACAGTGCTGTACGAGCGATTAACTGTGGCAGGTTACATCCATACGGTGGGACCCAAGCAAGTGGACACTAGCTCCCGATTTTACAAACTTGATCAGAAGTGTGCATATCACTCCAATAGCATTGGGCATGATACTGAGGACTGTATTAAACTCTAGCACAAAATCCAGTATCTAATCAACCAGAACGTGGTCTCCCTCTAGATAGCCGCACCCAACGTCAATAGTAATCGTTTGACAAATCATGGGGTGTCAATATCAATATGATAGAGACAGATGATAAATGGTGCATGATAAAGGTGATAGTCTCAATTGTTCATGACTATCTGGAAAGAGCAGTGGCTTCACTGAGCATCAAGGAGAAGAAGGAGTTCCTGATTCTGACACCCGCAAAGGTTGTTTCCTTGGTGCCAATAGAAACTCCCGCTAGGCCAAGGTTTGTGATCGAAATCGCTTTAGCTCAGGGTATGAACAGATATGGCAGATGTTATACTCTAGAAGAGTTGTCCCATGAAGGGCAAAAGAAGGACCAAGGAAAGAGGTCGATAAGCGAGGGCGAAGCTGAAGAATTCTTAAGGAAGATCCAGACGAAGGAATATTCGATTGATAAGAATTTGGAGAAAACCTCGGCTCAGATTTCTGTGTGGGCCCTGTTGATGAGTTCGCTGCTACATAGACAAGCCCTGATGAAGGCTTTGGATGATACATATGTGATCGTGGGCACCAGGTTATGCGAGGACATCAGATCAACTTCTATGATGAAGAGTTGCCCTTCGAAGGGAGGATGCACAACAAAGCTTTGCATGTCACTGTCATATGTCGAGAAAGGGTTATAAATTGTGTCTTGGTAGATGTGGATCTGGTCTCAATATTTGTCCGCTGTCAACTCCGAGGGAGTTAAGGTTTGATTTGGGGAAGCTTGAACAAAACTAAGTCAACATGAGAGCCTTCGATGGGGTGCATAGATACCCACTAGGGGCGGTAAACTTGGTCATTCAGATGGGTCCTGCAGAGTTCAATGCAAAGTTTCAAGTCCTGGACATCGACACTAGCTATAACCTTCTTTTGGGAAGGCCGTTCATCCACATGGCTGGGGCCGTGTCTTCTACCTTTCACCAGCTGATGAAGCTTGTCTGGAAGGAGCAAGAATTGGTTATTCATGGTGAAGGAAGCCACTCCGGTGGCAATGCGCCAATCATAGATGAAGTCTCTCGAGGCACTGATTTCTACACGGTGGAGCTGGTTAATGCCACCGGTGATGACTTGGCTCCGCAACCTCCTATGCCCTCTGTGTACAAGATGATTTCCACGGTGATGCTCCAAATTGGATTCGAGCCGGTTTTAGATTGGGAAGGAATTTCCAAGGAATTATCGAGCCAATTCAGGTTCCCGCCAAAGAAGCAAGGTATGGTTTGGGGTACGTCCCCACAGATGATAAGGTGAAGATGAAGAAGAGTGTTGATCAAGCATTGGCTAGGCCAATCCCTCATCTGTACCAATCATTTCCAGTCCGGGAGTACGCCGATCGTGATGGCCTCGGGGAAGGAATCCGTGACCTTTTTGAAGAGATCGATGTTGTTATAGAGGACGAGGTCGAGCTAGCTGGTATCCGCGATGCTGAGCCTAGAGAGAAGCTGCAGAACTGGACCTACACACCAATCTTGATTCCCCGAATATCTTGGTAGAATGACATCGTTCATGCCTGTTTTAAAAATTGGTGGTAGTCCGGAAAAGGCCCGAGACCCACCATTTGGCAATTTCTTGAATTACTTGAATTTTGAAATTCCTCCGTAATGTTTAAAAAGGCAACATGACCCTTTGCCACGGCCAAAGTTTGCATTGTTTTCCAATTTGAATGAAAGCCTCTTTTATTGAAAACTCCTTTATTTTCTTTTTTCTTATTTGCTTATGTTACTTTCCTAACATTGTTTGTTTATGATTTCAGTAATTTTAATTTAAACCTGTATATGTCATGTCATGTTACGAGCTGAACGAACAAAATGAGGCAGGTGATGACGAGGGTGAAGAATACGAAGAGGAAAATGAGGTACTGGAATATGTTGCTGAAGAATTTTGGCAGTTTGAAAATCAACATAAGCCAAATTTGGAAGAAACTTAGACTTTGAATCTGGGAGACCAAGAGTGTGTCAAAGAGGTCAAAATCAGTGCCCACCTGAATGAAGCTCAAAGAGAGGATCTGATTCATTTGCTTACTTAATACATTGATGTGTTCGTCTGGGAAGTTAGCGACATGCTAGGGCTGAGTACCAATGTGGTGTCTAACAAGTGCCGATTAATTTGGGATTCAGTCCAGTGAAGCAGAAGGCTTAGAAGTTCAAGCCTGAGCTAAGTTTAAAGATTAAAGAAGATATCACCAAAGAGATCGAGTCTCGATTAGTAAAAGTGATGCAATATCCAACTTAGTTGGCCAATGTTGTTCCAGTCGCCAAAAAAGATGGAAAGATCAAAATTTGTGTCGATCACAGGGATCTCAACAAAGCCAACCCAGAGGATAATTTTCTATTGCCGAACATTCATATTCTGATCGATAACTATGCTAAGCATGAAATGCAGTTATTTGTGGATTGTTACGCAGGTTATCAGCAGATCCTGATGGATGAAGAAGATGCAGAAAAAATCGCTTTTATTACGCCTTGGGGTGTATATCATTACAGGGTGATGCCATTTGGTCTCAAAAATGTTGTTGCTACTTATATGAGGGCTATGACTACCACATTTCATGACATGATCCATAAAGAGATTGAATTTTATGTAGATGATGTCATAATCAAGTCCCGCGAGAGTTTGGACCACTTGACTCATGTAAGAAAGTTATTTGATCGTCTGCGTCGGTATAACTTGAAGTTAAATACCGCCAAATGTGCTTTTTTGGGGTGCTAGCCGGCAAGTTGTTGGGATTTATAGTCAGCAAAAGAGGTATTGAGCTCGACCCTTCTAAGATCAAGGCAATTCAAGAGTTACCTCCTCCAAAAACTAGGAAGTGATGAGTTTCTTAGGGAGGTTGAACTACATCAGTCGATTCATAACACAGTCTACAGTGGTATGTGAGCCAATCTTCAAGCTGTTCAAGAAAGATGCTTTTACAAAGTGGACAGAAGAATGTCAGACTGCTTTTGATGCTAGCAAGAACTATTTGTCCAATCCACCAGTGTTGGTTCCTCCGCGAGAAGGGACCCCATTGTTGTTATATGTGTCTGTCTCACATAACGCATTTGGATGCGTAGTTGGTCAACATGACGAGACATGGAAGAAAGAGCGAACTATTTATTACATAAGCAAGAAGTTCACTCCTTACGAGTCTCGTTACACTCTTTTGGAAATGACATGTTGTGCTTTAACATGGATTGCCCAGAAATTGAGACATTATTTGTCTTCTTATACCACATACCTCATTTCCAGGATGGACCCATTGAAGTACATTTTCCAGAAAGCGATGCCGACCAGAAAGTTGGCTAAATGGTGTCACACCCCTATTTTTTCTCTCAAGATTGAATATCTTGTTTTGAAAGAAAAGAGTTTTTCCAATTAAAGTGACATTTCGAGAAGGGATTATTTATTTTTCTAGAGTCGTCACTTAGAATTGAGTTTTGGTGTTCCAAGTCACCTCATTTAAATCTCTAATCAAAAGGAATCTGACTCTTTATTTTATGGTCTGCGATATCAAAAATTCGGGTAAGGAATTCTGTTGACCGAGGGGAAGGTATTAGGCATCCCTCGAGTCCCGTGGTTCTAGCACGGTCGCTTTATGGACTTTTATGACTTAAACTAATTTGTGAATATTATATTATTAAAATAAGTATTTACCCTCATTCTTTGATTTATCTTTGACATATTTAAATCTATCATATTTCATAAGCATGTCATGTTTTTATACATTATTATTATTTATTTATTTTATTCTTTCAATTTGCTTTTTGATTTCTCTTTTTATTTTTAATTTTTTTTTCTTATTTATTTATTTTATTTTATTTTTTTTCTTTCTTATTTATGTTTGTACTAATTTTTCATGTTTTTTTTTTCTTTATAAAAAAAAGCAGACTTCCCTTATATTTTTCTTTTTACATTTTTTTTTCTTACCCTATCTTATAGTTCTTTTTTTTTCATGATAATTATAAGATATTTTATTATATTTTTTACTACTATACTTTTGTTTCTTTTCATTTTCAAAGTATATATTTTTTTTCTTACATTTTTCATTCTTTTTATTATATTTTTTAATATTATTCTCTTTTTTTTTCATTCAAATGTTTCTTCTCCACTATTTCTTTTCTTCTTCTATTGTTCATGTATTCTACCTCTTTTCCTAATTTCATTTTTTTATTTGTTATTATTCTTTTCTACCTCTTTTCCTAACAAGTTTATTATTATTATTTTTAATAGCATCCCAAAGATAATAATGTAGGACAACACACATAATATGATATAAAACATAAGTTATTCTAAACACAACCAAACAAAGAATTCATTCAACTTAGTAAGACATGAATATAATAAATTGGATAACTACGCATATTATCATTATAAAATTAACATCTTTACATAATTACTACACATATTATTATAAAATTAAATATTAAAAATAAGAATAAACTTGGACAATAATTTTACTCAAGTATGAAATAAACTATGGGTTATTTAATATGAAATAAACTACGGTTTGTTATAGCAATTTCACACTAAATATATAAAGGATCTAAACATAGAGTTGATATGAAATATTTGAACATACTTCATATAAAAATATAATGGTATGCTTGTATAAACATGATAGCAAATCATATAACAAAAAAAAATTGAATGGTACCTCTTGCGAAAATTCCACCAAAAGAAAATAATCCGAATAAGGAACCACGAACTCAAAACCACGAAAGTAAACCTCAATTTCCACTTTTGTTTGTGATTTAAAGCAAAATATGAAATAAAATGTGAGTATATTTTATTGATTTTTGTGGGTGATTTTCTTCCTCTTTCACTCTTTCACTTTTTCTTCCTCCCCTCTATTGCTTATTTTTTCCCTTCTTTTTTCTTCTTCTTTTGGTAATGATGAGGGAGTATATATGTATGGTGGGGTTGTGGGTGATGTGGGGTTGTGGATGATGTGAAGTAGTGGGTGATGGAGTAGTGGATGAGGTGGGGGTGGGATAATGGTAGATTAATTTCTTTTAATTATTATTTTTTGGTAACTAAATAAAATAATAATAGTATTAATTAAGAAAAATTTAAAAAAATATAAAAAATAAAATCACTAATTTTTTAAAACTTTGAATGAATAAATAAAAATATACCTTGAAGTGTGATAAACTTAATAAAATAAGATAAAAGTTAAAATATTTATAAAAATATTTAAGCTCTAAAAAGGGTATAAAACTTAAATTCGGTCAAAATTTACGTGTCTACAGTTTGCCCCTCTTTGACTGAAAATACGAAGAGTTTTCAGACAAAGAAGTAGACAAAGTGACAAGTTTTGACCGAACTCTTATTTGAAAGACCAAAATTTGTGCTACCGAGTCCTTGTTTTGGACAGCCTACATATCCCAGGTTATAAGGGAATCAGGTCACATGTAGTTCAAGGAGATGAAGTGATGAGTTGGAAGTTAAGTGAGGTTCCATCGAGGCTCCAGATCGGGGCTCTTATCCTTACATATAAAAAAAAATTGAAAGCTAATAGTCAAAATAAAAACAAATGTACAAGCTCCTATCTATGCAGTTTTTCATGAGTCTTCACATGAATCTTGACTTTAAGATATCACCTTGATTTTTGGGTGAATATCTTAACCTTGAATTGGAATGGAGGCTGAACTTGTCACTTAGACTGAGCTTTTGATATCCTTCAAAAGGACAATTTGAAAAATGTTCTTGAATGACTACATGTTTTATTGAGCGAAAGCTGATTAATAAAAGATGTGAGGAAGTCAGGCTGCTACATGCGTTGAAGAATCTAATTCTGACCATCGTGGGATTGATCATTCTAAAAAAGAAACTTTGTTCTTGAATTTCAAATCCATGTTTCGCGTGAGAAAACCTGAAAACCACCACAAACAAAAATAAACAAAAATTTTGCCCCAGTTTTAACTGGATTTTTTTTGTGAGTTATTAGCAAACATAAATATAAAACATAAACTCCTACTAGGAAGTGTTTATTTTATGAGAAAATAAAACTAAAAATCTAGAATATGAAGTGTTTATCTTAGGAGAAAGTAATCTAATCCCATTATCCAGGAGGGTCCTGTTATTCCCATTATCCAGGAGGGTCCTGCTAATCCCATTATCCAGGAGGGTCCTGCTAGTCCCATTATCCAGGAGGGTCCTGCTAATCCCATTATCCAGGAGGGTCCTGCTACTCCCATTCTCAAGGAGGGTCCTGCTAGTCCCATTATCCAGGAGGGTCCTGCTAATCCCATTATCCAGGAGGGTCCTGCTAGTCCCATTATCCAGGAGGGTCCTGCTAGTCCCATTCTCCAGGAGGGTCCTGCTATTCCATTCTCCAGGAGGGTCCTGCTATCCCATTATCCAGGAGGTTCCTGCTATTTCCCCATTATCCAGGAGGTCCTGCTACTCCCATATCCAGGAGGGTCCTGCTACTCATTATCCCAGGAGGGTCCTGCTAGTCCTAAGGAGGGTCCTGCTAGTCCCATTATCCAAGAGGGTCCTGCTAGTCCCATTATCCATGAGGGTCCTGCTAGTCCCATTATTCAGGAGGGTCCTGCTAGTCCCATTATCCAGGAGGGTCCTGCTAGTCCCATTATCCAGGAGGGTCCTGCTAATCCCATTATCCAGGAGGGTCCTGCTAACAAGACATTCAATAGACTAATAATACCAATGAAACATTGTGAATGTTATCTACATTATTTGCAGTACATTCAATAATAATATACTCAACCTCTGAGGTAATTGCTATTTTGATATATATTTTGGCCAATTTTCATGTAATTGAGTCCCACAAATCTTTATTGTAGGGTTTCCATTTCGCTTGTTATAGACTAGGTTGAACATCTAGGTTCTTCGAATCTTTAATCTTGAAACGACTTGTGTCCCTGCTTCAACAAAGAAAATTTGTGAGTTTGAAAAGGTGGTGGTTGGTTTGTGGTTCCATCTTTTGACAAGGGTGGCTCAACACTTGTGACACTTTGGTTGTTTCCAACGGTCAATACTCCTTATTGATTGATTGTGCTTTCATCCAACTTTGCTTATTTTTGGGACCTAAATCCAATGCCTTTATTCTACAACACTCATTGTTAGCCTTCATAAAATCAGAGAATTTTCGAATCCAACACTTGAAGACAGATTACATATCATTAGCCTGATGCTTCACCTAGTACAATTTAAAGAGTTGGTAGCGAATCTTGAAATCCCTTCCTAGTTTTTTGACACAAACCCGACCCAAATACATATGAAACAAAGTGACGAAAAGTATAAGAAAACTACGAACTACACGAGAATAAAAGAAAAGATTCGATGAAGACTCTCTTTTCAGTAACAAGAAGAAAGAAAAACTTATCTGAATGTGGGAGCTTAGTCTACTGATCATGCCATGCAATTTGAATTAATTTCCAGACTTGTCTATCCAATCTATTCCTCAACCATCATTGATCATTCAATCTTGAATGTGGAATCCCAACATCCAATGAAGCCATAAATAATTTAAAACCCTTATTCACTTTATGATATTCATGAAGGTTTTTGCCACTAAAACTCTATAATGTTAATTCCTCCAGCTCACGTCTGCCTTATGGTGCATGTCAAGGTTTTCACCAATAAGACTCTCTCATATTCAACCCTTTTTTGCCTTACGGTGTCCACTTAGGACTTTCACCAATAAGACTCTCATTTTTATTTCTCTCTACTCACATTTGTCTTATGGTGCCCATTCAGAATTCTCACCAATAAGATTCTCTCCTACTCAACTCATTTCCGCCTTACGGTGCCCACTTAGGGTTTTCACCAATAAGACTCTCTCATTTTTATTTCTCTCAAATTACATCCACCTTATCATGCCCATTCAGGATCATTCCTACCCTTAACTAAATTACTCTCGACATATCAAGGGTTGATGCAAAGACATTTCTTTGGTTGACTTTAGATGATGGGGTTGATTTTTAGGTTTGGGATGAAAGACCAAATGAATAAACAAACGACATTTTCCCCAGTTTACTACAATATGAATTTTTGGATTTGTATTTGGTTGAACCGAACCCAACACTAGGGCTGCCTACGTATCTTGCCAAAACAAGAATAAGGTCGAACGTAGTTCAGGCAATTTGTTATTTTGTTATTTTTTTGGGAAATGCCAAGGAAACAGCATAACCAAGAGTTTCCATTGAATCAACCTTTGAGATGTCGAGCCCAAATATAAGGGTTTCTAATGCCAAAAATCAAATCATATATAATATCTTTTCACAGCATCAGCATTGACGACCGTTTCTATCATTTTGCCTTCTATATCTGTTAAGTAAAGAGCACCATTGGGTAATACCCTTTTAACAATGAATGGTCCTTTCCAATTTGGAGAAAAGTTGCCTTTGGTTTCGGCTTGATGTGGCAGAATGCATCTCAACACTAATTGACCCTCCTCAAAATGTCTGGGACGCACCCTTTTGTTGTATGCTCGTGCCATTCTTTTCTGATACAATTGGCCATGACATACTGATGTCAGACGCTTCTCATCAATCAAACTTAATTGCTCTAACCGTGTTTTGATCCACTCATCATCATCAATTTCAGCCTCCACAACAATTCGTAAAGATGGGATCTCAATCTCTGCAGGTATAACTGCCTCAGTCCCATATACCAGTGAATATGGGGTAGCGCCCACTGACGTACGGACTGTAGTGCGATAACCCGACAAAGCAAAAGGCAACTTTTCATGCCATTGTCGAGAACTTTGCACCATCTTACGAAGTATCTTTTTTATATTTTTGTTAGCAGCTTCTACAGCCCCGTTTGCCTTAGGGTGATACAGAGTCGAATTTCGATGCTCAATCTTAAATTGGTGGCATACCTCTTGCATTAAGTGGTTGTTGAGATTTGCAGCGTTATCAGTAATAATCACCTTTGGAATACCAAACCTACAGATGATGTTGAAATGGATGAAATTC
Source organism: Solanum sitiens (assembly GCA_016801875.1). NCBI lineage: Eukaryota > Viridiplantae > Streptophyta > Magnoliopsida > Solanales > Solanaceae > Solanum > Solanum sitiens. Next base: position 1,736,161 of record JABWTJ010000273.1, on the reverse strand, counting down.
ACCACGACCTTCTTGGTCACTTACTTGAAAGTTACTGCTTCCACCCACTTTGTAAAATAATCAATGGCCACCAAGATGAACCTATGACCATTCGATGCTTTTGGTTCTATCGGTCCAATCACATCCATTCCCCATGCCACGAAAGGCCATGGAGCAGACATTACATGCAACTCAGAAGGAGAAGAATGTATCAAATCACCATGTATTTGACATTCATGACATTTACGAACAAATCGTATGGAATCCCGCTCCATGGTGAGCCAATAATAGCCTGCTCGAAGTATCTTCTTGGCTAGAACATATCCATTCATATGAGGTCCACAAACTCCTGAGTGTACTTCAATCATGATTGTTGAAGCCTCTTGAGCATTTACACACCTTAGAAGACCTAAATTGGGTGTCTTCTTGTACAGTATGCCTCCTCTTAAGAAAAAACCCCTTGCTAGTCATCGAATAGTCCTTTTTTGATTACTAGTTACATCCGACGGACATTCTCCAAATTTAAGATACGTTTTGATATCATGAAACCAAGGTTTACCATCAAATTCCTCCTCAATCATGTTGCAATAAGCATGTTGATCACGAATTTGTATGTATAAAGGATCGATATGAGCGTCATCAGGGTGTTGGAGCATCGAAGATAAAGTGGCCAATGCATCTGCAATATCATTGTGAACTCTGGGAATGTGTCTAAACTTTATCGACACGAATCGTTGACAAAGACCTTGTAAACAATGTTGATATGGTATGAGCTTTGGGTCTCGAGTTTCCCATTCTCCTTGAATTTGATGAACTAGCACGTCTGAGTCTCCTAACACTAACAGTTCTTGGATGCCCATGTCAGCAGCTAACCTCAAACCCAAAATGCACGCTTCATACTCAGACATATTATTAGTACAATAGAATCTAAGTTGGGCTGTTGTAGGGTAATATTCCCCTGATTCATACATAAGAACAACTCCTATTCCAACTCCTTTCCTATTAGAGGCACCATCAAAGAATAACTTCCAACCTTGATTGTTATTGTGAATAACTTCATCGATACAAGAAATCTCTTTGTCTGGAAAATAGGTTTTAAGTGGTTGATATTCTTCATCAATAGGGTTCTCTGCCAAATGATCTGCCAATGCTTGAGCTTTCATTGCGGTCCGCGTTACATAGATAATGTCAAACTCTGTGAGCAATATTTGTCATTTCGCAAGCCTGCCTGTGGGCATGGACTTTTGAAAAATATATTTCAACGGATCCATACGAGAGATGAGATAAGTAGTGTAAGATGAAAGATAATGTTTCAACTTCTGTTCTACCCAAGTTAGGGCACAACACGTTCTTTCATGAAGGGTGTACTTTGCTTCGTAAACGGTAAACTTCTTGCTGAGGTAATAAATGGCCTGCTCTTTCTTCCCAGTGTCATCATGCTGACCCAGTACACAACCAAAAGAATTATCTAGTACTGACATATACAATATCAAAGGTCTTCCCGGCTCGGGAGGAACCAACACAGGGGATTCGATAGGTAATTCTTAATTCTTTCAAAAGCCTCTCGACATTCTTCGGTCCACTCGACTGTGGCATTCTTTTTCAACAACTTAAAGATGGGCTCACAAGTTGTTGTGAGTTGAGCAATGAATCTGCTGATGTAGTTTAACCATCCTAGAAGGCTCATAACCTCAGTTTTGTTCTTTGGAGGTGGCAATTCTTGAATGGCTTTTATTTTTGAAGGATCCAACTCGATACCTCTTCGACTGACTATAAACCCCAAAAGCTTCCCCGATGGTACTACAAATACACATTTTGCAGGATTAAGCTTGAGATTATACCTACGGAGCCTTTCGAAGAATCTTCTTAAGTCTTTCACATGATTTGACTGTTTTTTAGATTTAATGATAACATCATCCACATAAACTTCAATTTCTCTATGCATCATATCGTGAAACATGGTTGTCATTGCTCTCATATAAGTTGCCCGTGCATTTTTTAACCCAAAACCATAACCCGATAACAATATGTTCCCCATGGAGTGATAAAAGATATTTTTTCTGCATCTTCTTCATCCATAATAATCTGATGGTAACCCGCATAGCAATCTACAAAGGATGCAACCTCGTGTTTAGCACAATTATCCAATAAAATATGGATGTTAGGCAAAGGAAAATCATCTTTTGGACTTGCTTTGTTCAAATCACGATAATCAACACACATTCGAACTTTGCCGTCTTTCTTAGGGACGGGTACGATGTTGGCTAACCAAGAAGGATATTGAGTGACTCGAATGACTTTAGCCTCAAGTTTCTTTGTGATGTCCTCTTTAATTATTACACTCATGTCGGTTTTAAGCTTTCTCAACTTCTGCTTTATCGGAGGAAAATTGGGATCAATTGGCAACTTGTGAACAACCATGTCAGTGCTTAATCCAGGCATGTCATCATAAGATGATGCAAAAACATCTTTGTAATCAAACAGGGCCTGGATTATATCATCCTTTTGATGTCGAACATGTACACTTATCTTAGTCTCCTTAATAATTTCATGATCCCCCAAATTTATCGTCTCAGTTTCACTCATGTTTGGGTTTGAATTATTTTCAAAATGACTGAAATCCCTCCTTACTTCTTCAAATGCTCCGTCTTCATCATATTCGATTTCTTGACTTATTATTTCAATATTAGGTCGAAGATTAGATTGGATATTAAGATCTGGCAAAAAATTCTGCATGCATGTCATATCACTAGTATCGGCATAGAAAGAACTGTATAAAAGAAAATGAACAAATATATTAGACTGAAATAAAGATGCAATTACATCCTATTGAAAAGGGAAATAGAGAGTTTGAAATAAAATGACAAGATAAAATCCGAATTACAATCCTTGAATAAATCGGACGACAAAAGAAAAAACAAGACAGACTACCAAGACTCGTTTTTAACAGGGAGAGGAGTGGCCTCCCAATTGTTTAGCTTGACATCAGGACCAATCAATTGCACATCTCTGTCGCTAGTGCCTTCTCCGAGTTCCAACATATCAACCTCGACAAATAAATCTTAAAAATAGTTGATCATTTCTTCGCTTACTTTTATCACTGCCCCTGGACAAGATGATCGATAAGATTCTGTTGCACGGGCTTTGATGAAAGATTTGTAGATTGGTTGTACAGGCTTGGTAAGTGACCATACATCTCTCTTCTGCTTCTTTGCCTTCATTTTGTCCTCGACTCTAGGTTGGTAGCCTAAGCCAAAAGTACCAATGCTCTTTCATGGACTCACTGGATAAGCTCTCCCTTGCAAGAATATTCCCAAGCCTTTACCCGGCTCAAACCCATGTTTTAGCAATTCATTTACCACCATTACAGACGCGATGGGCATCTTTGGTTTTGAAATGACACTCCCCTCGAGGACATGCTCAACAAGCACTACCTCAAAAGCTTGATAAACCAATACTTCATTCTCATTATTTGCCTTGATAAAAGGGAGGGAAGAGTCTTTATAGATTGACAAATCCCTCTCACCATAAACAATCACTTCTTGTCGGTCCTATTCAAATTTAATCATTTGATGCAAAGTGGAGGGGACTGCCCCAGCCCTATGCACCCATGGTCTCCCCAACAGTAGATTGCAGGATGCATTGATATCCAACACTTGAAAATTCACAGCGAAATCCACAGGCCCTATGGTTAGTACGAGCTCTATCTCACCAATGACATCTGTTTTTTACCCATCAAAAGCTCTAACACATACATTGTTGGGTCGGACCCTTTCAGCACTAACATTCAATTTCTGTAGAGTTTATAAAGGACAAATATTTGCTCCAGATCCTCCATCAATTAGAACTCGAGTGACATATGAAAGCTCACACTTTACAGTGATATGTAGGCCTTGGTTATGTCCAGTACCTTCCTTGGGTAGTTCATCATCTGAAAAGGTGATGCGGTTTACCTCAAATATTCTCCCAGCAATCTTCTCTAGTTGACTCACTGTAACTTCACTAGGAACATGTGCTTTATTCAGAATCTTCATTACAGCTCTACGATGTTCATCTGAATGTATCAACAAGGATAACAAAGAGATTTGGGCTGGAGTCTTTCTTAACTGTTCCAAAACAGAGTAATATGATAATTTCATCTTTCTTAAGAACTCCTCTGCCTCTTCTTCAGTGACTGAACTCTTGACTTGCATTTGGTCATTTTTAGTTTTCCTCAATTCCATCGGGGCATAGCATCTTCCCGAACGGGTTATTTCTCTCACTTGATCTATTTCTTCATTGACCTCCTTCCCCTTGTATATCACGACACTAGGATCATAATTCCAAGGAACAACTTTGGTGTTTGTCATTGGAAGTTGGGACACTGGCCTAATGATTACAAGTGGAACATAGGCCCCTTTTACGATCAAGATAGGATTATTCGGCCCTCTTGGAACAAATAATCCTTCCTCCCTTTGATTTTTCCGTTCACCTTCAAGCGTTCCTTTCAAAGTTAGGATGGGTGTGTTTGATGGGCTCAACCTTTCTAACCTACTTTTCATCCCTGAAGGCATCATTTTTGTCAAATCAACAACATTCGCTGACTTCTCAATGCTAGTTCCAACCTTAAGGATTGGCATATACGGTGATGCAAATTCTTCGCGATCCTTCATCATTTCTAGCATGTTTGTTTCAGTATGCCTTGGCAATGGATTTTGATTGATGTTGGGTCCACTCGAACTTTCAACTATAATCCGATTAGAATCGATCAAATCCTGAATGGCCCTTCTCAAATACCAGCATCTCTCTATGTTGTGCCCTGGGGCATTAGAACAATATTCACAATGTTGATAATAATCTAGATTTCTCGGGGGAGGATTCGACATCTTTCTTTCAATAGGACTCAAAACATTTAGCGTCCTTAATTTTTGGAACAAGCTAGCATATGACTCTCCAATAGGAGTGAACTCATTTTTAACTCCATTTCCCTTCTTGTATTGTGGTCTAGGACGAAAAGGAATTCTAGCAGTATTTTGATGAACTTGTAGAGGTGGTGGATGATTTTGGGGAAGTGGTGCACGCCATTGTGGATAAGAAGGGGGTGCAATTGGTTGCGCGTTAAAAACAGGATTTGGAGAGTATGGGACAGAATATTGTGGAGCTTGGGAAGGAAAATAGTGTTGTGGGGAATTATCTTGGACATAAATCCTACGCACTGATACAATAGTAGTTACATCCTCCCTTCTCTTATTCCCTCCAATATTTCCAGAACCATTTTGAAGCACTTGTGTTGTGGATTTTAAGGCAGCTTGACTTACAATCTTTCCAGACTTGATGCCAATTTCCACCATTTCCCCTACCTTAATAACTTTAGCGAATGTCTTCCCCACGGCAGAAAGCAAATAGTGAAAGTAATCAGGTTCATGCACTTGGAGAAAAACGTCAATCATTTCTGACTCCTTCATTGGTGGTTTGACCCTAGCAGCTTGCTCCCTCCATCTGACAGCATATTCACGAAAATTTTTTGTGGTCTTTTTCCTCGTGTTTGCTAACGAGGACCGATCTGGCACAATGTCAATATTATATTGGAATTGTTGCACAAAACATCGAGCTAAATCATCCCATGTATGCCAGTTGGCAATATCCTGATGTATGAACCACTCAGATGCGATCCCTACTAAGCTTTCCCCAAAATAGGCCATAAGTAACTCTTCTTTGCCCTCTGCACCCCTCAATTGATTGCAATATCGCTTCAAATGAGCTATGAGGTCTCCGTGACCATCGTATTTCTCAAACTTTGGAGTTTTAAAACCAGCAGGCAAATGGACGTGAGGAAACATACACAAGTCACTGAATGAGATGCCTTTGTGGCCTCCTAGTCCTTGCATATCCCTTATACTCCGTTCCAAACTCTTCATTTTCTTAGCCATCTCTTCATGTTCCTCATTCTTAACCATCTTTTCAATTTCGACAGGGGAACTATGTTGATGAATGTGGGGATAAGAGCTTGGAATTTTAATGGCCTCTTCAAGAGTGTAACTGTGATCATGACGAACTTTGGGTGGGGGATCGCTGTTGGATTTGGGCACCATTGTTGGTTGCAGGACGCTGTTAGTCGGGGAAGTTGACACAAATAGTGGATTACTTATCATAGGTGTAGTCGAAGGGCGCACCATAGAAGTTCCAGCGACATTGGATGTGTTAGCATAAGGACCGAATCCAGGGGGATATATCGGATCGCTTGTCAACACCTGAATAGGGGGAGACATATTTGTATTAAGATAGTTTTGGATTGAATACGGTGGAGGTTGCCCACTCATCCAAGCCTCATACATCTCTGCCATCTGTTGTTTTAATGCCCTTATCTCTTCTATTGACCCTGTTTCTTGTGAAGTCATCTGGTTTTGAATCTCATCATTGTCCGATTCATTTCCGTCTTTATGGACCATCTTTTGTTTCCCCTTCGACCTTGTATTGTAATGATGTGATGCCAGCTTAACCACAAACTAACCACCTTTAAGCTAGTATGTCTCTCTTTCTCTCTCTCTCTCTGAATGGAGTAATAAACAGATTAGTGTTAAGAAATTATGCACATCGCAACCACAATACATATTTCTAATATGGAAGACCTTATGTTTCATCCCGGCTTACCTAGGCGTTCTTATCTTCCTTAGTTATTTATTATTTTATCATTATTATTTATTTATTTACTTTTTTATTTCTACATTTTATTTATTATCATTTTATTGTTATTATTTTTATCTTTATTTTAAAAAAAAAAGTTTGGATCGAACCCCTTGGGTTGCCTACGTATCATGCTGGAGCATGAATCAGATCTTTTGCGTAGTTCGAGAAAGATATTACATTGTTTTTTTGTTTTTTTTATTTTGCATGACATATGCACATAAGGTGACCAAAAGCAAATCTTTTTCATTCATTTTCAAATATTTTTAAAACAATGATTTGAATAGAACATAAAAAACAGAAGTACCTAAGACTTAGATAGACTTTAAATGAAATAAAATAACAAAAACGAAAAAGAAAGAAAGAAAAAAAAACAATCACTACTAAGAAAATAGACTCGAAAAGAAACTGAATCCTCGAATCTCAATCATCTCCAAGACCCTTATAAATCTTCGCCAACGCTTTCGGTAGATATGGAGCCAAAGCACGGGCCTGTCGGTCCAACCTCTCATCGTTCTGGTGTAGATATCCAGCATAAACATTATTGAGTTCATCCCTGAGTTGTAGTATTCGATCTCTGGCTTCATCCATACTGTCATAACAATTCTGTAACCAGTGCTGAGCAGCATTGACTTCATGCGTCAAATTTTCCCCTTGTTCTTGGAGCTCTTCAATTTGAAGGTGGAGTGCATCTCGTTCGTCTATCCTTTGACCTCTCTCAATCTAACAGTCTGCCTGATAAGCACTGAAATGCCTTGCTATTTCTCTTTCCCGTTCCATAGAGGCTTTAACTTGAGTCTGGAGTCTAGACTGTGCGCAGATAAGCTGGGCCTTTTCTTTTTTATACTCCTCTTTCTGTTGCTCCATAGCGCCTGTGGCAATGCCCAAGTCTTCTTGTAAGGTCAGAATGGTAGAACGGTGTTTTCTAACTCTAACTTCAAATATCGCATCACGTTGGGCCAACTCCTCTTTAGCGGTCTTCAGGTCATTACTTAGGATATCCAGAGTAGATCTATAGCTTCTTTCGACTTCGAGGCGAGCTTGCTTAATCCTAACCTCAATTTCTGCTTCTCGATCTATGGGTCCCTTAATCGATCCTTCTGGCATAACCTTAGGAAGGGGCTGATCATGAACCCACTCTAAGTATGCTTGGTCCACCTCACCTTTGGTGCGATCCTTCACCATACCGTGGGGACTTGAGAGTATGCATCCCCCCCAAATCTTAAATATCTCTGATTGCCTTAAAGGTATCTCGGGATGAAACTCATACATGAATTCCCGCATATCTTCATTAGGTGGTAGAAACAAGCGTCGCCCAAGTTGTCGCATAACTCTAAGTGGTATGTAAGGTTGGACACCTCGAAGACCCATTAGGACGATGAATGATCGCAAAGTAGACATGTATATCACCTCGGCCGACAGAAACCAATGATAATTCCACACAATCTTGTCAGCAGTTAGATTATTGAGATATTGCTTCCAAGCTTCAATACCCTTCGGAAAACTATGATCTTTGATTCTTTCTTTGTGGCCTCCAATATAATCATTCCATTCTACTTTAAAGTCCATTGCATAAGGGTGATGACGAATGTGCTCAATCATCCATAGTTGTAATAACATATTGCATCCCTCAAAGTAGTCTTTTCCATCCTTGCAAATTGTTAAAGCACGATAGATGTCTGCCAGAATCATTGGTACAAGGGTGATATTAGGCTTTTTCTCAAAAGCTGTAATGACTGCAGCTAAGTTCATGCTAATCGTTCCTCCCTTTTTTGGAAATACCATGATCCCCAAAAAAGCCACCACAAAGGCATCATAACTGTGTGCTTCCCAGGTCAAACGACACCCATTATTACGGAGTTTCATTCCATACACTTCGAATCCATCATTTTATCCATATCTTTTGTACAAAAATTCTAACGGAACCTATCCATTATCGAGACAACCACCTATATCATTCTCATTTATATGCAGTAACTCTAGAAACCTCCTCCCATTAATATGTTTTGGTATCATAGGCTCTTCTTTGTGAAGATGGTTACCCTTTCCAATGAATGCCCCTATCTCTTCAAGTGTGGGGGTGAGTTCACAACCAGAAAAACGGAATACGTTCCTTAACGGGTCCCAAAAATGAACTAGTGCTTCTATCAAATCCCGTCGTGGCTCAACATACAAAAGGCTTCGTAGAAATCCCAAGCGTTTGAACACCATTCCTTTTCCATGATTTGTCATATTTTCATACCATGTCTTCAAGAGTGTTGGGGCCTTATCCAATATCATGAATCGAGGTGATTGATCCTCCCTTTGTCTCTTATCTCCCTTTCCATATGGATTCATATTTGCCTATATTATGATAGTGACAAATTAGGCTTAGTAAAATATATTTTTTAAATAAGAATAACGTAAAAATTATAAAAAAAAAAAGGAATTTTTTATTTTTTATATTTATTTTTATTTTTATTTTTTAAAAAAATGGTTATTAAAGGAAGAATGAGAAGAAACAAATATATATATATATAAGTAGCCCTCAAAACATTTTCCAAAAATAAAAAATTTTTATTAGATAACCAAGCCAGATCCCTCTTTTTTCTAGAAATAATAGTATATTCGATTATATTTTATTTTTTGTTAATTAAATTTCCAACCTTTCCTTTTTTATTTTCTGTAGAAAAACTTGATGGTAATAATAGATTTTCTATTTTTGAAAGAAATATACATTTTGATAGAGAAAAATGTGTTTAATAAAAGAAAGACACAAAAATTTTAATTTTATATCTTTATAAATTCTCTTTTTAATTAATTCATCTAAAATCGGTAAACATTTGTATAGCCTTCCCAATAATGCAACAAGTAGCACAAATAATGTACATGACAATCTTAAGTAGGGGTACCTGTCCTAGACAGGCTTGACCCTGTGTCGAGATCCCCATTAATTCAACAATATACATGATGCAGATAAATCGGATCCTATTAGGGATAGTCATCATTGAGTCTTGTTTTACTAGGTAAACAACCTAATAGAGATGGTGTCTAGACTGGCTGTAAAACGAGCGGACCACTCGAGTCGAGAAGGGACAGCTTACCAGTAGCAGGGCTTTCTGGCCTCACTGTTAGTCTTTCCCATCCTAAGACATGTGTCCTTATAGAATCCTTCCCAGGAGCATTGCCGCATCTCTGGTATCTCATTACTCGGGAGCGTAATCGCATCTCCGAATAAAGTATCTCAGAAGACTCAGATGGGTGCGCGAGGAAAGACAATTATATAATAGTTCAGATAATATCAAAAGGGTAAATAAGCAAGCAAATAACACATTATTCCATTAAATACAATATCCAAAAACTGATAAATACGTAAAAATATAATAAAGTCATGTAGAAGTCCATATTTACAAGCTCGAATTCTAGCTAGGTCCCCAGCGGAGTCGCCATCTGTCACACCCCTATTTTTCCCCTCAAGATTGAATATCTTGTTTTGAAAGAAAAGAGTTTTTCCAATTAAAGTGACATTTCGAGAAGGGATTATTTATTTTTATATAGTCGCCACTTAGAATTGAGTTTTGGTGTTCCAAGTCACCTCATTTAAATCCCTAATCAAAAGGAATCTGACTCTTTATTTTATTGTCTGCGATATCAAAAATTCGGGTAAGGAATTCTGTTGACCGAGGGGAAGGTATTAGGCATCCCTCGAGTCCCGTGGTTCTAGCACGGTCGCTTTATGGACTTTTACGACTTAAACTAATTTGTGAATATTATATTATTAAAATAAGTATTTACGCTCATTCTTTGATTTATCATTGACATATTTAAATCTATCATATTTCATAAGCATGTCATGTTTTTATACATTATTATTATTTATTTATTTTATTCTTTCAATTTGCTTTTTGATTTCTATTTTTTTTTTCTTATTTTTTTTTTTTTTTGTGTGTGTTTTTCTTTCTTATTTTTTTGTACTAATTTTTCATGTTTTTTTTTTATTTTATAAAAAAAACAAGACTTTCCTTATATTTTTCTTTTTACATTAATTTTTTTTTTCTTACCCTATCTAATAGTTCTGTTTTTTTTTTATGATAATTATAAGATATTTTATTATATTTTTTACTACTATACTTTTGTTTCTTTTCATTTTCAAAGTATATTTTTTTTCCTTATATTTTTCATTCTTTTTATTATATTTTTTAATATTATTCTCTTTTTTTTTTCATTCAAATGTTTCTTCACCACTATTTCTTTTCTTCTTCTATTGTTCATGTATTCTACCTCTTTTCCTGATTTCATTTTTTTATTTGTTATTATTCTTTTCTACCTCTTTTCCTAACAAGTTTATTATTATTATTTTTAATAGCATCCCAAAGATAATAATGTAGGACAACACACATAATATGATATAAAACATAAGTTATTCTAAACACAACCAAACAAAGAATTCATTCAACTTAGTAAGACATGAATATAATAAATTGGATAACTACGCATATTATCATTATAAAATTAACATCTTTACATAATTACTACACATATTATTATAAAATTAAATATTAAAAATAAGAATAGACTTGGACAATAATTTTACTCAAGTATGAAATAAATTATGGGTTATTTAATATGAAATAAACTACGGTTTGTTATAGCAATTTCACACTAAATATATAAAGGATCTAAACATAGAGTTGATATGAAATATTTGAACATACTTCATATAAAAATATAATGGTATGCTTGTATAAACATGATAGCAAATCATATAACAAAAAAAAATTGAATGGTACCTCTTGCGAAAATTCCACCAAAAGAAAACAATCCGAATAAGGAACCACGAACTCAAAACCACGAAAGTAAACCTCAATTTCAACTTTTGTTTGTAAGTTAAAGCAAAATATGAAATAAAATGTGAGTATATTTGTTGATTTTTGTGGGTGATTTTCTTCCTCTTTCACTCTTTCACTTTTTCTTCCTCCCCTCTATTGCTGATTTTTTCCCTTCTTTTTTCTTTTTCTTTTTGTAATGATGAGGGAGTATATATGTATGGTGGGGTTGTGGCTGATGTGGGGTTGTGGGTGATGTGAAGTAGTGGGTGATGGAGTAGTGGATGAGGTGGGGGTGGGATAATGGTAGATTAATTTCTTTTAATTATAATTTTTTGGTTACTAAATAAAATAATAATAGTATTAATTAAGACAAATTAAAAAAATATAAAATTAAAATCACTAATTTTTTAAAACTTTGAATGAATAAATAAAAATATACCTTAAAGTGTGATTCTATTTTTTATGATTTTCATATCTTTTAAAAATAAACTTAATAAAATAAGATAAAAGTTAAAATATTTATAAAAATATTTAAGCTCTAAAAAGGGTATAAAACTTAAATTCGGTCAAAAATTACGTGTCTACAAATGGAAAATGCTTTTGAGTGAATTTGATATTGTGCATGTGAATCAGAAGGCGATAAAAGCACAAGCCTTAGCTGATCACCTTGCAGAAAATCCTGTCGATGAAGAGTATGAACCTCTTAAGGCTTATTTTCCAGATGAAGAGGTATCGTTTGTAGGTGAAGATAATTCGGAGGCATACCTTGGTTGGAGGGTATTCTTTGATGGAGCGGCAAATCACCAAGGAAGAGGTATTGGAGTTGTTTTAGTGTCATAATCTTGTCAGCATTATCCTGTGGCAGCCAAACTCCTATTTAATTGCACGAACAACATGGCTAAATATGAAGCATGCATTCTTGGTCTGAAGATGGCCATTGACATGAATGTCCACGAGTTGATGGTTATTGGAGATTTAGACTTATTGATTCATCAGGTTCAAGGAGAATGGGCTGTGAAAAAACCAAAGATCACGCCGTACGTGCAGTATATACAGAAGTTATGCAGAAGATTCCGTAAGATTGAGTTCAAACATACTCCCAGAACACAAAATGAATTAGCTGATGCTTTGGCCACCATCGCTTCAATGATTAAACATCCAGATACTGATTATATTGACCCTCTGGATATAGAGTTGAAAGAACATCCAGTCCAGTATTTACATGTTGAAGCAAAACCAGACGGCTTGCCATGGTATCTTGATATCAAGAAGTATTTAGAATCCAGAACTTATCCTCAGAATGCTACAGTTAAGCAGAAGAAGTCGATACACCGTTTCTCCCTCAACTTCTTTCTAAGTGGAGAAGTCCTTTATAGGAAGACTCTGAATTTAGGTCTTCTCAGATGTATCGATGTTGTTGAAGCTGCGAAGCTTATTGAACAAATACACGCCAGAATCTGTGGCACGCATATGAATGGGCTCACTCTACCAAGAAAGATCCTTCGAGACGGTTATTTTTGGATGACCATGGAGCATGATTGTTGCAAGTTTGTGCAGAAATGTCATAAATGTCAAGTGCACGGTGATTTAATCCGAGTGCCGCCTCACGAACTCAATGCTATGAGTTCACCTTGGCCATTTGTAGCTTAGGGCATGGATGTCATCGGTCCAATAGAGCCTGCCGCTTCTAACTGACACAGATTTATTTTGGTTGCCATTGATTACTTCACCAAGTGGGTGGAAGCAGCTTCGTACAAATCGGTAACCAAGAAAGTTGTAGCTGATTTTGTTTGCAACAATCTGATATACAGGTTTGGAGTACCAGAATCCATTATTACTGATAATGGTGCAAATCTCAACAGTCATTTGATGAGAGATATATGTAAGCAATTTAAGATTACTCATCGAAACTCAACCGCGTATCGTCCTCAAATGAATAGAGCTGTAGAGGCCGCCAATACGAACATCAAGAAGATTCTAAGGAAAATGATTGACAATTACCGAGGTTGGCATGAGATGTTGTCATATGCTTTGTTAGGATACCGAACGACTGTCAAAACATCGATCGGAGCTACTCCATATCTCCTAGTGTATGGAACAGAAGCAGTCATACCTACTGAAGTTGAGATGCCGTCCTTGAGAATCATCCAAGAAGTCGAGTTAAGTAACTCTGAATGGGTTCGCAAACGGATTGACCAGTTAACTTTGATTGATGATAAAAGAATGGTTGCTGTGTGTCATGGTCAACTATATCGACAAAGAATGATGTGTGCTTTCCACAAGAGGGTTAGAGTCAGAATATTTGAAGTTGGTCAATTGGTACTTAAGCGCATTTTTCCTCATCCGCATGAGTACAAAGGGAAATTTGCGCCGAATTGGCAAGGACCTTATATGATTCACAAAGTATTATCTGGAGGTGCTTTGGTCCTGTCGGAGATGGATGGCACCGCATGGCCGAAACAATCAACTCAGACGCTGTCAAGAGATATTATGTGTGAAGCTTCAGTTTGTATTTCTATCGTTTCCTTGTATTCGTTCTGTTTGCTTGTAGTTGCTTTGTTTAAAATTTTAATCCCTCTTGTAATGAACTACTTCTGACCTAAATTCTCAAGAATGAGATACGTAGGCGGCCTATGTCGGCCTCGGTCACCCCATTTATCCCCTTTTATATTTCTTTGTATTTGAACTACGTTCAACCTGAATTCTCAAGAATGGGATACGTAGGCGGCCTATGTCGGCCTCGTTCGGTTTCCTTTGTAAATTTCTATTTGTTGTAATCCTTTGAGGGGGAACTAAGTTTGACCTGATTCCTGCCTAAACGAGATATATAGACGCTACAAGGGTTCGGTCATGTCCCCCGTAGTATTTCTATTTTTCTTTATAATAGAAAGTGAGACAAAATTTTTGAGAAGGGACTCGAAAATTCTCGTGAGGAAGATTTTTCATCAACGAGAAAAGACTGAAGTTACCTTGAGAATTTGCAACTGGGATAAAATTTTTGAGAGGATCTCAAAAATTCCGCGATTTACTCACCGGCAGTTAGAGTTAAGCCAAGACAGTTAACTGGGACAGAAATTTTGAGGATGGCCTCAAAATTTCAACATAGGTTTATCGACGGTCTAGAGAAACTTTGAATACTCCCCAGCGAATAATCAGATGGACCTCCAAACATCAGACTCAAAGAAGTTCGCTAAGTCTGACGTGACATGATACTTGACAATAACTTTTTTCAAAATACTACTTTTTGAAAATTTATTTTTTCTTAAAATTTTACCTTTATGATTCATTTGTTTTGGCATAAAATACTTTGTCTTATCTATCAAGAGTCGGGAGATCAAAAAATCAACCGGAGATAGCAGGACAAGGAACAGACAACCGAAGATATCGACACAGATCAGTTTGTTTTAAAACTGACGATCTTTGTGTGGATGCAGGTTTATAGGTTTACTCTGAAATTAAGTAATTCCTCCGATCGATGAATATGGAGAGGTTAAGGGGTGAAGAGCTCCCCAAAATTAACAATTTTTTCGGTGGATGCAGGAATTGTTTCATATTGCTTATATCGAAGGCTTGGGAACGTGAACAACATTGTTTCATCCGATTCCCAACAGCGCAAATTCTATAGCGAAGATACAACTATGTTCAAAGATGAATCAAATGAAAACCCCAAGAAAGACGTGTTACGGTTTTTCATCAAAAACGTCATCTGCATCATATTATCAGACATGATGATATTACTACCAGGAGGGTCATTTCATTTGTATTATTAATTTAGATTATTACACTACCTGGAGGGTCATTTTACCATATTGTCAATTAAGACGATATCATTATCCAGAAGGCACCTAGAAGATCACTAAGCCGCTCGATTGAAGCACTGTCTTCATTTGGTACCCAAGATGGCACCAAGAAATCATGCATCGCGAGTTGATATTCATGCATCGCAGAAATCATGCATCGCAAGATGATATTCATGCATCGCGAAAAATCATGCATCGCGAGTTGATATTCATGCATCCCAGAAAGTCATGCATCGCGATAAGATATTCATGCATTGCAGGAAAATTTCATGCATCGCGAGAAAATATTCATGCATTGCGGGAAAATGTCATGCATCGCGAGAAAATATTCAAGCATTGCAGGAAAATGTTATGCATCGCGGAAGATAGTCATGCATCGCGAGAAAATATTCATGCATTGCGGGAAAATGTCATGCATCGCAAAAAGTCATGCATCGCGAGAAAATATTTCATGCATCGCGGGAAGAATGTCATGCATCGGGGGAAGAATTCATGCATTATGGAGAAGAAGTCATGCATTGCAAACGAAAATTCATGCATCGCGGGAAAAATGTCATGCATCGCGAGAAGATATTCATGCATCACGAAGAAGATACTCATGCATCGCGGAAAGTCATACATCGCGAGAAGATATTCATGCATTGCGGGAAAATGTCATGCATCGCAAGAAGATATTCATGCATCGCAAGAAGAAAGTCATGCATCGCAAGAAGATATTCATGCATTGCAGGAAAATTTCATGCATCTCGAGAAGATATTCATGCATCGCGGAAGGTCATGCATCACGAGAAGAAATTCATGCATTGCAGAGAAGAAGTCATGCATTGCAAGAGAAAAGTCATGCATTGCGGAGAAGAAGTCATGCATTGCAAAAGAAAAAATTCATGCATCGTGGAAAATGTCATGCATCTCGAAAGGAAGTCATGCATCTCGAGAAAATATTCATGTATCACGGAAAGTCATGCATCGCGAGAAAATATTCATGCATCTTGAAAAGTCATGCATCGCGAGAAAAAGTCATGCATCGCGGAAAATGTCATGAATCGCGAAAGGAAGTCATGTATTGCAAGAGAAGGAAGTCATGCATCGCAGAAAAAGAAATCATGCACTACAAGAGAAGGAAATCCTTCATCCCAAGAGAAATATTCACCCATCAACATCAACCAAATCTTTTTATTCGAAAAGAGTAAACACCAAGAGAATCATCGAGGACGACATCAAGAGAAATATTTATCCATCATAAGAAGATCGATATCGATCACCTCATTTTGTTTCTTTGCAAAAAATGACATGAAGAGAACCATCAACAGCAACGTCAAAAGCACTGTCAGCATATTGCATCACATCAACATTTTATTTCATCGACATCAAATGAAGAGTACATTGAAGATTACATTACAAACATAAGACATAAGCTTTATTTGCTTTACGTCAAACCCAATGGAGTTGACGTCAAACGTTGAAGGAGAGAAACTAAGTGTCAACCCGGTAAAAGACACTGTCTCTCATTTGAATTGCATTTTTATGCTAATGAGTTTCATCTCAGTCTTTGTCGAGAGTAACCGAAAGGATGAATTCTCCAAAACCAAACCACAGGTGCGGACGACATGAAAAGGGATGCAGCACAACGTGGAACTTTTTCTTAGCAGCGAACTGGGACATAGTCCAAATAGGAGTGTCAAACTTTTAGGACGCGAGCAGAGGAGCGACTTCCACCACAATCAAACCACACCCCTATCAGAAGGCATGTGGGGTTTTCTTTGGGTTTGTCGGTTTCAGTTTTGCATCCGGAAATTTTGGTATCTGCCAGAAGCAAGTTTCCAATCTGAGTGACAATGCACCAAGAGCTTTGGAAATTATGTCCGTGCAAGTTCTTAATTTTTGGGTGTGAAGCGCGCCACATTCATGGTTAAGAGGTTGCAAGCCACTTTTTCATACTCGATTTATTTGTCGTCCATCTAGCCAAAGGTTATGTAGCATAATAGATTTTCTTTTCAACCGATTGAGTCAAACTTCAAGCAGCCTGATTCCTTGAGTTTGAGGATATGTAGGCGGGCTCAATGTTGAAAACTCAGCTGTATTCCAACATTCGTTCTTAGATCTTATCCCCAAGCATTATGATCCCTTCATAATTCGGTGTCGGGTGACTCTTGAATTCATTCAAAATCGTGCGTTAAATCAAGCTTATCGAACTACAGGTGGACTGAATTCACATATAGCCTGCGATATGTAGGAAATCCATTTCCGTGGTTCGGCCATAATTCATAAGTCCTTACAAAATCCCTTTGCATAAAGATGAATGTGTGGTCGGTCAAAATTAATTTTGGTCAACTTCATTTTCCTCGAATTTCTTGCATCAATCCAAGTAAAATGAGGGACAGTTGTTGACACCCAATTTGAACCTCCCCGATAGAAATTAATTAGCAAGCTTCTCAATTCTAAACAATTTATAATAATTGGATCTTATAAAGTTTAAAATGTTCTTAGATTATTTTAAATTAATCTCATCAATTGCTATAATTTTTAATAATATATGTGATTTACATAATCATGTATAGAATTAGTTATTTTATAAATATTTGAAAATCGTCTCAAAAGATTTTATTTTATTTTAAGTACTTGACTATTTAATTTAGCCATATAATAGTCTACATTTTTGAATTAATTACTTTATAATTAAGTTGATTATATTATTTTTGTTAAAATTAAGAAGCTTATCAAATTAATTTATGTTAATTCATCTCTTTTATTTATTTAAGCGGAATTCACGAGTCACTTAACTAGGCTAATTTATTGATCCTAAAACCATTTTGGGTCGTTATTTTACAACTTTCAGCAGCCCAATTCTTTTGATACCCCAGAAAATCCTCAGGCCATTTTTCAATCTATACAATACCAGAATGACCCATTGCCATTTAATTTCCATTCTTTCATGTCCATTTTTTTAATTCCCAGCCCACTCCAAATACCGCCCGACCCGGCCCATATCCCCCTTCACAAAGAGGAATCCAAAACAACGTTAACACTCCTAGAGACTTTCCCAAACTCCACGCGCAGCAACCGAAATTCCCAGCAAACGCGACCTCTACGTGTTTCTTCGTCTTCCCCTTTGCGTGAGCAGCAATAGCCCAGTCGCTCACGCTTTCCACCCTAAAATGCGTGAACAACATCCCTTTATGTTTCGTACGACCTTCAGCAGCTCTTAGAGCACGCGAATCATCCTTGGTGGTGTGATCCAAAATTTCAGAAAAAAAGGTTGTTGATCCAAAATTGGAAAAGAGTCTTGTTGACTTCGAAATGGGAATGGGCCCAATCCCATCCCTTTTGGTCCCTTTTCCCCCCAAAATCAAACGCTATTTTTACTGATATATATTCTCTTTGGTTTCACTAGAGGGAGAGGGGTTCTTTTTCTGAAAAAATATTTTTGGGAGTTTCTCTTTGGCTGGAGGCTTTTCAGTTGGGAGATATTTTTTAAAACTTTTCTTCGAATAAGAATATTATAGAAACTTGAGAAAACTAAACAGAAAATACATCTAAGCATTTTCGAAATGGAGAAAAGACTTGGTTTCGGAGTTGAGTTGGATATTTTTCCTCAAGACTCCGACTGTTGTTTGTCTGTTCCTTCTGGTCATTGTGAATTTGTGATGTTAGATTTTTTTTAGATTGTTTTGATGCTTTGGCCAAAGTCAGTGATGGTTTCGGTTTGGATTATTCATGTTGTTGTTTGTAAACGAATGAAGTCTTAAAACAAGCCTAAGTTCTCTTTTCATCGCAGCCTTCTGAAATTTTTATATGTATTCCGTTTCTCAAAATGGTTTATCGCCAGCTTAGCTGGATTTTCTCTATTTATGGTTCTTCTTCAAGTCTTCTCGGTTGATTTGTACTTTATTTTGATTTTTTGTTTGCTTGTCTGTAGACCCTCTTGATAACGCCTCGTATATATGTTCATGTATGCTCACTGTATGTGTAGGGTCGTCAAAAGCATTATGCAGTTGCATATTTTGTTATTTCAGTTCTAATGGTATCTTGGAATTGTGTCCTCCAATATGGCATGCCTGCGAATCTGAGCATATATTCGGTTTTAAATAAAAATTTCTGTTGCTCGCCTTCTGATTTGCTTGTGGTTCGATGTCTCGGTTTAGGATGCGGCTTGGAACATATTTATCTCCTTCCATTTTCTTAGCATGGTTATGTTATGAAAATTTCAGTCATTAATACAGTCGGTTGCCATCTCTGTGGCAGAAAGCATTTTGTGATTTGTGGCCCTCTTTCCTTACTGCTTTAAAATTCTGTACACTTTCAAAAAAAAAAAACACTAAAAATTGGGGACTTAGAACTAGTTACTATACATCATATATATCTATTTTGGATGTGTTTGTAGTAGTGCTCAAACATGTGTGCTTATGACAATAGTGTGGGTTTTTCTTTTCTTTTCTTTTCTCTCTCTATATATTATTATGTGATTGTTCATGTGTACTATTCTGATAAAAAATGAGTAAATTGTTTTGTTTGATGTGAATTGCTTTTATAATCTCTGACATTTTTTTTAGCCTACATGTTTCCATTTCGGAGTCTAGGATTTTTTTTGTTATCCATTTACTTTTTTTTATTTTTATCACCACTAGCTCGTATTTTTAGGTTTTTCTCCCGAATCATTGGGAATTTATTGTTATATAGTGTTTACATGGTTGTCATTCTGTTCTTTATTTCTTATAATTTAATACTTATGCATTTTTATTGTTTTGCATGTGAATTCCGTTTGATTTCGCTATGAACTCTTACCCCTTTTCTTGCATTTTGAGAGAGCCATAAAATCTCAAATTCCTTTATTCGAGTCAGCCGGCCAGTCTAAAAATCGACGTACAGGTCTCGAGAATTAAAGAATCGGAGGAGATCTGAGAAAATTGAAGGAATTGGGCCAAAGAGTCCATTTTTTTTAATTTTGAAAGTGTTGTATTTTGTTAGTTTGGGGTCTAAGCCCATGTCTTTATTTTTATCATTATTGTATTGTTATGATTTTAGGACAGGTGAAAATGGGCCAAAGGCCCAAAAAGAAATGAGTCCAAATACTGGTCGAGGCGGACAGAAACCGGATTTGGACCCAACACACTCTCTATCCCTCCCTCCCTTTCTCTCTTTTTTACTTTACCGTTTACCTGCTGATTGATATTTGCTAGTAGTTTTAAGTTAGAAAGTTTCAAATCCCCGCCAGACGCCACCTCGTTTTAATCGTTTATTTAAATCAACCAAAATATAAATGAACTTAAAATAAATTTTGCGAATCTCAGCTAGACGATAAAATTAATACATCTTTTTCAAAATAACTCTAAATAATTTTATACCATAATTAAGTAAAACATTTTAGCCAAATAAGTTAGTAATTGGATAATAGTGAGTTAGCGAGTATTTTAGGTGCCGTAAAAATCTTCCTAAAATATAAATAAGAATCCCGAACCCCTTTTAAGGTTTTCATTAGATTCCCTGTTTTAATCTGTTGAAAACTAAGTTTTCTTGATTTTTTTCTTAAAATAATTAAGTGGCGACTCTAAACAAGTCAAAAACCTAATAATTTTTTTTCTTTTCGAATAAAACAATCCCAATACATTGTTCGTTCATTTATGAGAAAGCATCTCAACTATATTTCTTTGCACTTCTCAATTTTTATTGTTTTAACCAGCGGCGGACCCACACTATACCGTGGGGGTGCATGTGCACCCGGTAACTTCCGAAAAGATTATATGTATAAATGTATATCTATTTTGAAAAACTAGTAGAAATTAAGATATAGTTAACAGTGCAACCATAAAAAACATAGAAGTGCCCTTGTGCAATAGGTAGAAGGTAGATATATCACCCTCTAGACCAGTGTTCGAAACTCACTTAATCCTCTTTTTATTTTAAGTTTAGCTTAGACCTTATATTTTAGCTCAATTTATATTGGTGCACCCAAAGTCTTCAAATCCTGGGTTCACCTCTGGTTATAACGCTATTGTGAAATAACTATAACCATACAAAATAGTAAATTATTTGAAATGTACTTCATGTCCATTAAAGACTCATTGTCCTTCACTTGCAATATAATTTTTTTACTTAAATAGTCTTGCTTATAGAGAGTAAGATACACCAATATTGAAGAGGGAAGTTTAGTTAAGGTAAGAATTCTTCATATTCCCTTTAGCTAATGATGAATGAGAATGTGGACCATTTTTCTCGAGATGATAATTTTGTGCCCTCCTAATTTGATGCACGCAATTCCTTCTTGTAGCTAAAAAAAGGTTGAAGGTATAGTCGATAAGTTGGAGACCTGGCATCGATCTATCATCCTCATCTACTTTTACTTGGTTGTACATTCTTTGTGCAAGGCGATTCAAACCAAAGGTAGGATTTTCTACCTTTAAGTCTTTGTCATAAGTACTTGAACATGAGCAGGGTTTCAATGTTTACCGGATTACTCAACTATATAAGTCTATTGGTTAGGGGGACATAATTTCTTTAGATTTTCTTGATAACGGTGTATTAGAGTTTGATATCTAAAGAGTAAATCATCCTTGGTCATTGTGCATATTGGGAGTTCATTGAGAGAATCAACAAAATCGATTCATTTTGTCCTCAAATTTTTGGAGGAGCTAGAAAACTCTTCAGGATTACTTCATCTTTGGTGATCAATAAATCTCTTATCATTATCTACAATAGATGGAATTTTTATTTATTTTATTCCTACACAATCCGAATGTAAGTAGTTGTGAAGGGGGATGAAGGTATTTTCTGTATGAGGAACTAACGAAAAATCATGGAAATTTCATATTTTAACTGTTTTGAAAATATTACATGATTGACATTTCTTTAGCATATTTGATATTTCTATAACTTCCTAAATTACCCCGAAAACCCTTTTTTAAAGATCAATTTTTTGGTCATATAGGCCATTTTATTATTTATCAATAAATGAAAATAAAGTTTTGGCCCAAGCCCAACCTAATCTGATCAGGGTAAAGCCCACATTCATTGACCTTATTTATACAAGTTAACTTCAACTTCTTCTTGAGCTCACCTTCATTTCTTCTTACTATGTTGCCTCCTTGCTCAAGGCTGAAGGTTACACTACTCCTTATTCTATTGTGGGTTGTACAAGCTTTCTATTCCAACGTTCTCATCTGTCTTCTTCTGTTACAAGATGTGTCAGTCAACCAAGGTAACGTAACTCCTAGCTTTTCACTTCCTTTATCCATCACTGTTCTAACCCTTTGTTGCTTATCCATGTGAAAGAATTTGTTGTTGAAAAAATTATTCTAGAATTTTGAAATTTTCTTCTGAGATTAAAAAATGGCTAAAAGGGAAAATTCATTTATGGGGAGAATCAAAGGAAACTATTCAGTTTCTTACCTAGAAGATGTTAATTACTTTATTCCAAATTACACATGTAGTCATTACACATTATATATATATATATATATATATATATATATATATATATATATATATATATATATGGGCTACCCCATGGCGTGAAAAATCTTATTTTCATTTTCTATCTCCTAGTCTTCTTTCTGTTAGAAGTGTTCTAATAATAAGGTTGTTGAATGTACTTCAAGTGGGATGAAACACATAAGATCTTCGGTAGATGATGTTAAGCACATATTGCAGCAAAATGACTAAGTTGAAGTTTCTTTTCCCCTTGTATGGTCTTTCTGTTGTGATGACGAGTACTTCCCGGTGGAGTGCCAAATCCAAACAGAATCTCAAGTAGGCTCCAAGCCACCGTGAATCGAATTCAAAATGGACCACAAGAGGGTTCAATCCTATACAACTAATGTTCACAAAAAATTGCAAAACCTCCTGTAAAGTATCAAAGCTGTAGAAATAGGGGGAGAACTAGGATAGAGTCTTTTAAATTCATATTTTAAATTTTTTCCATAATATCATATATGGAAATAACTTAAAAATATGCATTCATATATAACTATGATAGTCCACCATATGAGAATTACATCTCTTAGGTATAGTTCATTAATTTAACATTCGGAAGAAAAGGAAGAGATAACTAGAACAAAGTGTTTTTACTTAAATAAGAGTGTAGGAACATTAATATAATCTTTTCCTATTTTTGTTATGTGCAACACCAACACATAAATTATAAGGCAGTACCACTTTCATACCCTCTTTTTATGAAAAAAGACATTGTGTGCTTAACCAAATGATTTTTTGAACCTCCTTATCTCTTTCCTCTAGCATCCAAGGTATAATAATTGTATTCTCTACCTTGAAGTGTTAGTGTATTCAAGGACGTCAGAACAACCAAACGGTGAATTGATTTAGTGAGAAAAATGGATTCAGTTTCGTTACTTTTGATAATGATGGCAATGAGCTCTCTGACAATCAATCTAGTATAGATGTGAAGGTTTTCATAGTTTAGATGATGTTGAAGCTGTTGAACTCAATGTGGAATCTGGGTATGATGGTCGTACTATGGCTTATAATGTTATCGGTCTAGATGGTGCTTTTGTCAAAGGAGGACCACGTTATGGTGGAGGTGGTGGGGTAATTTATATGGTGGTGGTTGTAGATATTGATCTTGAGGTGGGATATATGGTGGTGGTGAAGGTGGTTAGGGCGTTAGCAAGAATTATGGAGGTGATGGTTGATATGGCGGTCGTGGTGGGAGGTATGATGGAGGTGGAGGTGGTAGAGGAGGAAGTGGGTATTACAAGTGTGAGAATGCTGGTCATTTTCAAGGAAATGTAGTCAAGGTTACGGCTATGGCAGCGGTGGTGGTGGTAAATAAGGTTGAATGACGGAGGAGGTGGAGGTGGTGGTGGTTGTTACAAGTTAGGGGAAGAATGGTTGGTAACTTTGACATTCTTTATATAAATATCATTCCAACCACCTCCGCCTCCATTCTCGTGCAACCATATCTCCCACCACCAATACTGCTGCCATATCCACAACATTGGCTACATTCCCTTGTGAAATGACAATCTTCTCCACACTTGTAAACTCTACCACCACCACTATACCCATCGCCACCTCCACCATACCTCCCACCACCACCGCCATATCAACCATCACCTCCATACCGCCTTCCACCCTAACAACTTTCACCACCACAATATTTCCCACCTAAAAATGTATATAAACCACCACCACCATAGGAATCACTTTCACCACCTCTGCGATCACGGGATCCTCTTTTGATAAGAGCACCATCAGGGTCGGCAACATTGATAGCCTTCGTATGACCATCATTACCAGATTCCACATTGGTTCAACCGCTTCACCGACAGTTAAACTACGAAAGTCTTTAGATCTTATACTAGATTGATGAACAAAAAGCTCATCACCACCATAATCCGGAGAAAACTGAATCTTTTTTGGTCACTAAACCACTTCACTGTTCCTTTTTTCTTGCACCTCTGATTATACCAACTTACAAAAGAGTTGATTATATGTAAAATTCACTTTTACTTTAAAACATATACACGACCATGATCAAAAATCTCGTGTTTAATGAAAACAATAAAGATCTCTAACACCTAAACTTCAATTTTATTTCCATTTCAAACTAATAATAGTGAACAATATGAGTTTAAGGGAAAAAACTAATAAAATATGTTTATAAAATTGATTAAACCGAATAGTATCTATAAAAATGAATAAATGCAAAGCCATATGCATGTTTTTTCAAAATTTATAACAACGTCATGACAATTTTCTGATAGAAGTTTCTAATAGAAATCTCACCATATGAACAAATTAAATTAGTATCCAATTTATAATTGATAGATCAAGAATTTAATTTAGTAGTAAAAGTTTTTGTTGGATTCAAATTATTGAGTAAAGCTCACTTTAATTTTTTATCCAATATGTTTTATCTGTTTAAAAAAATAATTTAGCTTTTAAGGGTATAAAATCAATCAACATTTTAAAACTATATTTGCCGATAAACATTTAACATTTCTAAATTCATGAGTTCATACTAAACTGATTTCTATACATATAGTTTGCACCAGATATTCTTGAACAAGATTTTATATATAACAAAAAAACTATATACAATAGAAACCCTTCCAAAACCTTTAAGTCATGAGTACAAAGCTATCTAATGTGAAAAAATACAATTCCCAAAAGTGGACACCAACTGTCACACCCCGAGACTACCCCCTAGACATAACACGGGACCTAGGATCATGAGTGACCCAAAGCTAACGCTGAATCTAACATATGATGAAAATACTGAAATAGTTAAGTAAAACATGTACTGTGCGGAAACTACAATGAAGGATACCTGAAAATGGGTAAAAACGTAAACGCACTAAATATAAGTGAAATAAACTAGGGTTTGTGATAACTGCAACAACCACTTAACAACTCAAGTTGAATCTAATACTATGTCTGAAAAGCCTCTAAATGAGTTGAGTTGATGGGGCATGCCCCCAGCTAACTCTAATAAAACTGAAACTAAAAATAATGACTAAAATTAAAGCATGTCTATTGTCCTCGAAATATGATGACTCACCTTTAAAGTTGCTGATCTGTATGCTGAGTACCTAAACCTATATCTTGAAAGGATGTAGCGCAGAGTATGAGAAAGTACTTTGAATGTACTCAGCATGCAGGATATAGATACTATGCTGAAATATATATATGAGCAGAACAAAGTGTAACTGAGAGATTACATAATCTGAGCAAGAATATAATACCGAAACATATTAAAATGGTTAAGCTGAATGAAGTGACCAAGTACTAATCATGAAGAGAACATGATGAATAGTACACAGATATAACTGCTGAAAACCTGATCCAATGCACTAAGAGTCTGACTTTGGGGATACTATTAACCGAGACATAAACCACGTGATCTAAAACCATGACCCGTCTGACAGTCAATAGTTCAAACAATGTGCCGGGAGTATCGTAGTTAATGGCCTGCGTCAAAGTTTATGTCAGGGTTGTTTTGGTCATTTCCTTATTCATTGAGGCACTTAAGCTACATCCTTTGATGCCTAAGCTACATCGTTTTACTAATAGAAAGAGAAAGAGGTGCCGGTTTCTTTCAAGAACAATGAATAGTATTCTTCATGTTTTATCCCCAAAATCCAATGGACTTCTCATTAGATTTCTTCACCAGGGATGTGGGATTTCACTAGTGGGTTCCTTTCATCCATTAGGTCCCTAGAATTATGCCAGTTCCTTGATTCTACATAGACTGTATAGACCTAGGGTTTGAATAAATCTTGGGAATTTGTTGTGATTTCAACTGCTATAGAATCCATAGTGCAAGTAGAATATTTCCTTAGAAACATTGCATCAATAGTGTTTTCTCCAGACTTAGAGCAGGAGGCCAACATCAATAGTGTTTACTAAATTTGTTGCTTCATTTATGTTTTTATATATAAAAAAAAATTAAAAGTTCTTTTTTTAAAATGTGAGTAAAATTTTCAAATTCAACTTGGGAAAAAATGAACAATTTCATAACAAAACACTAATATCGTAAAAAAATGTTATTTTAAGAAAGTGAATACAATTTATATACCATGACTTTTATAAGAAAATGACAATGAACAAAAAACACTTATTTCTTTTTACCACACTCGCATTAGCTGATCTTGATTCATTCAATTCATATTCAATCAAAATAAGATTTTTACCAATCTAACAACTATTCATTAATCCAAGATATGCCTACTTTAAGAAGAAAAAAAATTGGATGACAATTCACCAAGTAATTTAGTTCCTCTAAAAAACACTCAAAATGTTTCTTTAAAAAATGGAGAAAGTTGAAGAAGATATGGTGTTTTCATGTGTAGTGTGGCGTCATGGGTTAGATGGCTGCCAAATTCTCAAATTTAAAATCCGATTTACGTCGATGTATTCTTCAATTTTCATATGCAGAATGTCAGTTTAAGTATCAAAGTTTAAAAGGCGTTTTAAGTGTCTATATCAAGCAAATTTTACTGATGTAGAAGATGATGACATATAAACTTACAAAGACATATAGAGATTATTGGACATAGCAAGTCAAACTAAGGGATACTCCATCTTTTTCATAAATCCCTCTCTTTTCCTTTTAAATTTTTCTTTACTTGTGATGTTTAAAGAATTATGAGTTTTCACTAATGTTTTGTTTGATCTAAATTTATATGATGGTTTTTATAAAAACAGAATTTTGTAGATACAAAATATATCCAAAGATATATTATCTTTTCTAAAGTAATTAGGTGTTGGAATACAAATAAAGTATCACTAATTGGTACAATATGCACTAATTTTTATTTTAGTTTTTCAAATAAATGTTCTTTATTCCATTTTACTATTACCAGGAAAAAAAGAACCAGTATCACTAAATATCAAAACTGCATTGTAAAAATATTTAGGGAAAAATTGTTAAAACAATACTATTAACTATATATTTTTAATAACAAACTTCCTAGCTAATTCATGTTTTTCTTATAAAAGCACTAATTTATTGTTAGCTTTGATAATTGGCCCCAAATAATTATTTATTAATTTTGGCTATTTTCCAAATTTATGTTGTAAATCTATTTTTTTTGGTACACTGAAAAAAACCTAAAACGGAAAAAATAAATTTTGATAAGTCAAATTACTTGATTCTCCAAAGAGAAAAAACTTTATCTTATTGTTAGTGACTTTCCAAACTAGAAATTCTTCTTTATTTTACAAAATAAAATTGGAGTTAGAGAAAGAGAAAATGGAGGAGTGGATTACAAGGTAGGGTAACCCTCACCAATAAATTTAAAATTCAGGTAGTCAACCAACATAGCTACTATGAATCTCGAACTAGCAATTCTTTGTATGTTACAATCTTTATTTCTCAAAGAATTTGTAAGATTATTTATAAACTCTCTTCGATTGCATATTTTATCATTCCTTTCTATCAAGTGTTTATAATTTTCATTAATAGAAATATGAGAGTGAAATTATATGTCCATATTGTTTTATTATAAATTAACAGCAAAAAGGTTATATAATTATTGATATCTTTAATTATGCTATGTTTATGTAGGATTTTTTTTTTTGGAAAATTTTCAAATAAGAAGCTGAAGAAAGAATAAAGTTAAATGAAGAAAAAAAGGGATGATAAATCCTAATGACCAAATGGTGAAGATTAATCAAGATTTCATAAAAATTCTTGATGTGGTGAGATCTGACAATCATTATTGTCTTTTCGAATCTCAGCTTCTCAAAAAGGTCTATACATTGTCAATCTATATATATGTTGTGGTTTCTTATACTTATATTTGTACTTTAATTATAAACTAAAACTTAGACAATTAAAAAGAATATTTTGTTTCTTCTATTTCAAGTGACGTTCTTTCCTCTTTAATCTATTATTAAAAAACAATATTTTCTTAATTGAAACATGATGAAGTTTGAATCTCATATATTTTATCTTTCAAAGACATGTTTACTTTGACTTTACATGGAATACAGAATTCTAAAACTTGTTATCTTAAATACGTTGTAATATTTGTGTGACTATAATACTTCTCACTAATGATAAAATAAAATTTTTACAGCTTGATTATTTTCTAATAGGAAGATGTCATATTTTTTTTGATAGATTGATATCAAAATGGTGTTACATAAAATCGGACAGAAAGGAGTATCTGACATGTAATACAAAAAGTCTTTTTTTCTTTCTTTTTAAACTCATTGTTCTGAGGTCAAATTTACAGTATAAGGATCATAAAACATGGATTGCATATTCGTTATAAGTGCGAATATTTATATTTTTTTGAATAAGATTTATATTATACTAAACAAAATTAAGCAGCATATTGATTTATACATTATTCGAAACATGTTAGAACAAGATAGGTTTTTCGAACTTGGAAAATGTCAATTTCTTTAAAGATATCTTATTGATTTTTAGCAACGTCATTGTTTATTACCCGAATGAAACTCTTCAATATTTTGTCTCGCCTAAACTCAAAGACATTATGTTCAGAAATCCTAATTTTGTCGTGAAATTGTGTGTGGATTAGCAGCAATTGGAGAACATGGCATATTAGGCACATAACAAAGCTCAAGAAGGTGAGTCGTTGGTGAGGAGGAGTATGAGAGTGAAAAATAAGGCTGGCGATTTCAAGAATGATCCGGATAATGATTGCAAAGGGAAACACTAAAGAATGACAAAGAAAACATAAGAATATTTTGGAAGTAATGAGTGAAGCTTACTAGAAGGTGGTCAAATTTATAGATGTTTTTTAGGTGTATTAAATTTCTTTTGTTTTATTGTTCGGTTAATTCATAGTTTATTTTATCTTTTTATGTTTTGTAATGGGATAAAGCACAAGTACCCCTACAATATGACCAAAATCTAAAAGACACACCTAAACTTAACTAGGGTCCTATTACCCCCTCCCTCCCATTCCGAACTCATTTTTTTTCATAATTTTGTGCACCTTTTGTGCTGGCGTGGCAAGTTCAACCACCCAAGTAAGTTTCGTTTGTACACTGGCCTGCCACGTGTGCAAATATATATATATATATTAAAAAAATTAATATTACTAAAAACAATATTACTAAAAAATATTCTTATTTTCGTTATCTTGTGTTTAAATTAAGTAAATACACTTTTTTTATCTTATACCGAAACTTCTAATTTTCACCTTTATTCATTGTTTTTCTATTGTTTTTATTTTCATTGTCTTTCATTTTCATTTTATTTCAAATCTAATTCCAAGTGTCTTGTATTTAAAATAACTTAATTTTGAACTGATATCAAAATAAATGAAGAAAACCAAATCAAACAACAAACAATAAAATGTCAAAACTAAAGGACACTTTTAAATTATTTATTTTTTAAAAAAAACATAATCTTCTTAAAAAAATTGAAAAAGAAAAGATAAAAAAATAATTTTAAAAAATTTAAAATGAGAAGTAAATTAAAATAGATATTTTATAAAGAAAGAAATAAAAATATTTATGTGTATATAAGTTTTATATCTATCTATCTATCTATATCTATACTACCTTAAAAACATGAACTCCCTAACTTGAATGTTAAATTACTAAAATACCCCCAAATTAAAACACTATATTTAGTTTATATGTTATATATTTAATATTGTATTTATTTATGCTATATAATATTAAAAGCATAAACATTTTCACATTGCTGGGCAGTGACTCTTCCGAAAGGTTCTGATTTTTTTTATACAGTTGTGACTTTTTCGATGAGTTATGACATATTCGAAAAGTTGTGATTTTTCTTAAGGGTTGTGACTTCTCTGAAAAGACGTGATAAGAACCTTTTCATAATATCTTTTCACGTTTTTAAATAGAGGGGGTTTCTCACACTTTTATACTACAAATTTTGTAAGTTTTCTATTCTTCTTCTTAAAATAAGGAAAATTGTGAGAGTTGTTCAATCATGCAATTATAATATTTTTTGGTTTTCTATTCTTCTTTAAATAAGGAAGATTGTGAGTTTTTCAATCATTCAATTACAATATTTTTTTGTGGGTAAAATAGATAGATCAACAAAAATTGTTTCGACAAGGCAAATGAAGTAACTCAACTTCAAATGAAAAGATTATCTTGATAATTCATATTTACTCATTTTTGTAGCAATAAAATATACTTATGTAACAAATTATACTTGACAAAAAGATCAATGATTTGTGTTGCACAAACTACAACTTAGGTTTTGAAAATCTAAAAAGTCTTAAAATGTGGGGGAAAGTGTACCTGATCAAAAACTTATTGGAAGAGTCCAAACTACATTTAGTAAATACTCTTTCCTTTCCAATTTATTTAGTGTACTTTTACTTTTATTCAGTTTAATATAGAATGTTATTTTTCTTTGGGTGCGACACATCTTTAAGACCACAAAGTGAAAAGAACTTTTAATATATTCAACATATGATCCTTAAATTGAAATTCTTCGCTATTTTGTGAATTTTCATATCAAATTAAAATTAGACCAATCTATATATACAATTTTTATCAGTCTATACTACCTAACTTAAACCACCAAACGTAGTATATCCTCTATATTTTATATTGTATTATATTTATTTGTGTGTATTATACTATATTATATTAAACACAGACACATTTTCACAATTGAAGGGTTGTGACATTTTTGAAGAGTTATAACTTTTCAGATAAGTTGTGAGCTTTGAAAAGTGTTGTGACTTTTCTATAGTTATAACTTTTCCGAAGGGTTGTGAAATTTCCGAAAAGTTTCGACTTTTCTTATGAGTTGTGACTTTTACGAATTGTTTTGAGTTTTCTAAACGGTTGTGACGTCTTTTTGATACGGGCCAGTATGTAGTTTTTCACACACTACCCTTTGTTGGCTATAAAAAGAGGGGTTTCCTCAAAAAATTTAACTACATTTTTTAAAAAAAATATTCATTATTATTGTTCTTCTTCTTCTTAAAAGATCCTATTTAGTATATCTTCTATATCTTTATGATGGAAGAATATGTGCATACTATTACTACACATTTTAACTATAAAGATGGGGTTATTTTACATTTTTAAACTACATTTTAAAAATGTTTTAAGTTCTTCTTTTCTTAAAACCTCATGATCGATTTATAGACGTGGATAATCTCAAAGGTTAGTGAAATTAGAATATTCCCTTACATGAATGTTAAATTAATGTAATATTCCAACTAAAAACATCAAATTTAGTACATCTTCTAGATTTTATAATAATATATATATTATATTATATTATATTATATTAAAAGTAAGAAAATCAACAATAAAATAATAACATAGTACCACACTAAAGAGAAGGGAGGAGAAAGTATATTGAAGAGGTGTAATTATGAGTTATTAAGAGTGATTTTTTTATTTTAATAATGTTTACTTTATATTTAAAAATAGTGTGCTACCTGGTCGGACATAGTTAAATTTAGGTGTCTTTGTGATTTTGGACATAGTCCACAGGGGTCGCCTTATCCCTATTATAATTTATGTAAACTCTAGGCCATTTATCTGCCAAATTTATTAGCCCCATAATCTTTCTATTTATTGCAAGGAATAATTTATCCCCTATAAATAGTGATGGTCTTACTCTATAATTAGCAAAACCTTGAGAATAATTGTCTTCTGCTTAGTAACTAAACGTGGTCAGCAATGACCATAACTTCTCATTGGAACTCCGTTATTTTATCTTTTTTATGTTTTGTCATTCATGTAACCTCTATGTAACGACCCGCAAGTAACCCTAGAAGTTAGGGTGAACCCTTGGTTCGTCACAACGCGTACTTGACCCTTTGGGGTCTTGTACAAGCCCTTTAACTATTGTTCATTACATAACACATGAAAAGTAGTGTGGAATTAAAACTTTTCACGAATAATTTAATAAAGGAAACATTTTTCATAAAATACTAAGGAAGTATCATCGTCACAAGCCAATCTTAAAGACACGATAAAATATCTTAGGGACACGACCCTTTACATTGAAAGAAAATACATAATAAGTCTTTAAATAAGAAACTAAGAGAATAGGACTATGCCCTCGGATATATGAGCACATACTTTGTCTTGATAAAGTAGATTCCTAAGCTTCGCCTTCAAATCTTCAAAAACCTCCAACCTATACTTATTAAGTATAGAAAAGTACGAGGTTAGTACAAAACACTGTACTAAGTGTGGCATATGCAAAAACATGGAAAAAGGGACATTTTAGTTAAAACACATTTTCATGCCAATTAAGTAAAACATTCATGAATATAGAAGTAAAAAAAAATAAAAATCATCATTTAACACTAAAATAAAGATTCCCATAATTTTAACCAAAAAGGACCATTTTACAGTAAGCTTTCAAAATGTTACAGTGAACTTTTTTTAACATTACAGTGAATCATTTTATTCCAAACACAACGAACACCCAAAGCCAAACCAAGAGGAAGTGAACTCATTTCCGTAGGAGTTTCCCTAGTTAAGTTTATCCTAAGACTCACTAAGGTAAGTCATGAAGGAAATGCACATACGCCTCCTTCAATACACACCTAAGTGATCCCCAAGACTACCCCTTCTAGGCTTACTCACCTCGGGAGAACAAGCCCCCACTCAATGACAACACATTAGAAGAACACTCAAACAACACACCAAGACTTCCCTTTCGGAATGCCTACTTAGTGCAATAAGTAGATGGCATCCCATTCCACCACCTACCCTAAGTAGTACACTCTTTTAGAAGACTTATCACCAAGACTCCCCTTTCGGAAGGTCTACTTAGTTCAATGGATAGATAGCGTCCCATTCCACTACCTACCCTAAGTAGTACACTCTTTTAGAAGACTTAGCACTTTCATTACTTTTGTGGGGGTTAGCTTAACCGACATAGACCATGAGAGATAGACATGGAATCCAGATACTTCCCTTATCGGAGAAGTGCCCCCCCACTTGCCTAGAGTGAGGTCTTTTCTTCTAACTTTTACATGTCTTTTCCAATAGCTACACCTTTGAGGGCGCGTAGTTAAGGGAACGGAGATTGCTACTAAGTAACTCATTCGCTACTAACGATGAGTACTCATCTCAAGAGGTATATTGGAATACAACATCTCAACTCACGAAGTGTAACCACCTCTCCTTCATATCCTCTCGGTGTCAGGCATGACTCCCTACGAATTCTCAACATTATACACTATAGGTTAAGGATAATTAGTGAACACTACATCTCTAATCACCAAGGGCATTCATCCTCCGACCTATCTTAGAAAGCTCTTAGGATGTAGTGAGGTTGCTACTAAACACTTCATCTCAACTCACGAAGAGTGTTCACCTCAAAACTCCCCTTTCGACTTAACTTAGCTTCATTCATTCATTCAAGTGTGTGTGTGTAAATATGAACACACCTCGCATATAAACATCATTTCATTTACATTAACTTCTATACATGCTTAGGCCTTCATTCATCACATTACACACTTTACCATGCTCAACCTATACAATTACTTCATTTAGGCATAATCTAGGCAAAACATACAATTCAAGCTTCATAATGCATATCAACATGAACCTCATCATTATCACTTCATTTCACACACTAGGACTTCAAAGTCATACTCACAATACATACCAAATACAACAAGTAAACACCACCACCAAGAAGATGGACCATACCACTCAAGAGCATTTCATAATAAGAGTTATACAATAAATCCAACTCACCATTTAACCAAGCTTTCACCACCTATAATCAATTCTTCAATATTTCATCATAATATGGCCCTTAGGGTAGTAGATAAACCATTATAACAACATAAGGAAACAAAAGTTCAAACACTACACAATTATGCTCATTTAACCCATTTCTTAAGTCAAAGTTTGATAAAAAGCATTAACATGTTTTCATTGAAGTTATAGAATTAAAATAACCAACTAACATTATAAACATCATATTTGAATCATTTAAAATTGTTTCATGCAAGACCCATATTTAAAGTTAAAGATAGACGAAGTTAGGGTTGAAAACCCTTTTTGAAAATTCATTAGAAAGGACTCCTTGAATGGAAGTGAGTTCAAGGATCACTACAATACCTCAAATCGAAGAAACCCCAATGATTTTGATGAAGAACTCAACCACCAACAGACCTCCAAACTCTTTCTTGAATTCTAGCTTCTATGGAGTTTTAGAAAAAGTTTTAAGAGACAGGGTTTTGGGTTTTAGGAAATGAAGTCTAAAATTAGGTCTTAGGGTTTGAAAAACTTTAATATACCTAAAAGACCCTAAAAGTATCATCCTAGGTTCATAAAAGACTTGGGTGAATTTACCAAACACGCCAAGTCATTACAGGAAAGTGACAACTTTTGGCAGTCTTCACAGACGGCTCCAACCAATGGACCGTTTGTCCATCAACAGCCCGTTGGTGGTGGTAGTTGGTTGAGTCTGAGACTCTCCAAACATGCAGTCCTTCAGTCCCAATCGACGTACCAAGTCGACGAGCCGTTGGTCGGACCACTGGCCGTCGATTAGTCTCGTTGGTGGACACTGCCTAGGCAGTCTTGGGTCCTAGTCTTGGGCCCTTCTCTAGGGCCCCTTGTGGGTCCTAGGTGGGGTCGTACCCGGACGTTAAATCCCTGAACATAGTCGTATAGGTTTTAGTAACATTTCACACCAAATTCAAATAAAACAAACACGTAAAACTCACTCAAACACATGAGAACACAAAAGCGCTATCTAAGGAATATCGTCCGAACGTCATTGACATTTTTGGACGTTTGACCTCCAAACTTAAACAAACTTCACACACTGCCTAAGAACATCAATAAAACTCATTTTAACACAAAATTAACTCAAGAAACAATCACGAATCTCTAGTTCACCTTAGTTCATTTTAGGATGTTACATTCTCCTCCACTTGGAATAACATTCATCCTCGAATGACATTAAAACTTTAAGACCATCAAGTAATCTATTAGAAACACATAAAACATTAAAATCATGATCAACCATTCATATTCAAGGCACCAACTAACAAGGAGCACCATTTCATATTTCCAAACACTTGTAACACAGACAACTTTTGCAAAACTTCACAAATTCAAAACTCACCCTTATCCTTCTTTTATGGAGGAACTACATTCTCCAACCTTAAACATTCTCAAAATTCAAAAATTTACAATGAGCATCAGTGTAACATAGTGAAACATGCTAGAAAATCCAAAAATCCACCTTGTAAGCAATTCATCAAGAAAACATGATCATATGAATTATAAAACCATATAAAATCATCTTACAACATAAACGCAACAACCATAAAGAGTTAAGACTTACCGGGACTATCAACTCCGGATTAGTTATCCTTCCTAGCTCGCATCCCATAGGGATGATTCTTCTTTGGAGCATTGGGATCTAGACCACCTTGAGGGAATTGATTGAACTCTTTCCTTCTTTCTTTGATGTTACGGCAGTCCCTCATCTTGTGCCCATTACTACCACAACTAAAACAACCATCCATTCCGGCAAGACACTTACCCAAGTGTTGCTTTCCACAAGAAGTATACCCAGTCCTCTCAAAAGTATGGCCACCAGCTTGGGAATTTTGGTTTGGAGCCCTATTCTTGTTTCCCATGGAAGACTCTTGGTGATAGAACCTCTTCTTAGGTTTTTGGTGACTAGAATCATCCAACCTAGGCCTCTTACCCTCTTGCCTTATCTCCTTAATTTTGTGCTCCTCAATTTGTTGAGCATACACCATGAACCTAGAAATATCCATGTCATTAAGAAGCATTGCCGTACGACACTCTTTCTCCACCAAGCTAGACACTCCCATCACAAATATGTTCATCCTAGCCCTAGGGTTGGCTACCATGGTTGGGGCATACTTAGAGAATTGGGTGAATTTAAGGGAGTACTCTTGCACACTCATTCCCCCTTGACAAAGATTCATGAATTCAACCATTTTCTTCTCCCTCAACTCTAGGGGAAAGAACCTATCTAGGAAAGCCTCTTTGAACACCTCCCAATCTATCGGACCATCTCTCAAGGGTCTCTCATCCCTCCATTGCTCAAACCACACTTGAGCCACATCCTGAAGTTGGTAAGAGTCTAACTCCGCTTTCTCTCTAGGGGTCACACCAATAGCATCCACCACTTTGAATACCTCATCTATGAAGCTTTGTGGATCTTCATCCACCTTAGTTCCATGAAAAGTAGGAGGGTTCATTCTCATACTAGCATGAGGTTGAGGTCAACCTCCTTGATTAGCTTGGGCAACAAAGTGATTATTAACGACATGAGCTTGAGCCGTCATGAGTTGGGTCAAATTCATCAGGGAAGCCCTCAACTCCGCATTAATCATATCCCCTTCAACAAAAGGAGCTTGGGGCATAGGGGCATTTCGGGTACTTGAGGCTCTTGAGGTTCCGGAGGCACTTGAGGTCCTTGAAGGGGAACCTCCTCATTCTCTCCCTCTAGGCCAACTATAGGAACTTGGTCAACACGGGGAGGGATCCTCTCATTAGCTACACCTCCCTCCTCCCTTCTAGCTGTTGATCTCCTCGTATTCATGTCCTAGAAACACAAAGAGAAGAGGTTGAGAGATATATCTTATAGAACTCAACTCTAAGGTATGACGTCAGAATAATCAAAAGGTGAAACTTCTATCATCTAATAGCCTCTTGTCCATGGATGTGTCGCGACTCACACCAATGACCAAGACTTTACTAGACGTGGCTTGTGAGACTTTTAGACCCTAAATTGTTACCCATTACCTTATGCTCTAATACCAAGTCTGTAACGACCCGCAAGTACCCCCTAGAATTTAGGGAGAACCCTTGGTTCGTCACAAGGCGAACTTGACCCTTTGGGGTCTTGTACAAGCCCTTTAACTATCGTTCATTGCATAAGACATGAAAAGTAGTGCTGAATTAAAACTTTTCACGAATAATTTAATAAAAGAAACATTTTTCATAAAATACTAAGGAAGTCTCATCGTCAAAGCCAATCATAAAGACAAGACATAATATCTTAGGGACACGGCCCCTTACATTGAAAGAAAATACATAATAAGTCTTAAATAAGAAACTAAGAGAATAGGACTATGCCCTCGGATATATGAGGACATACTTCGTCTTGAGAGAGTAGGTTCCCAAGATTCGCCTTCATATCTTCAAAAGCCTCCAACCTATACTTATTAAGTATAGAAAAGTATGGGGTTAGTACAAAACAATGTACTAAGTATGACATATGTAAAACCATGGAAAAAGGGACATTTTAGTAAAACATTCATGAATATAGAAGTAAAACAACATAAAAATCATCATTTAACACTTACAGAAAGATTTCCATAATTTTAACCAAAAAGGACCAATTTACAGTAAGCTTTCAAAATGTTACAGTGAACTTTTTTTAACATTACAGTGAATCATTTTATTCCAAAAACAGTGAACTCCCAAAGCCAAGCCAAGAGGAAGTGAACTCATTTCCGTAGGAGTTTCCCTAGCTAAGGTTATCCTAAGACTCACTAAGGTAAGACATGAAGGAAATGCACATACACCTCCTTCATTACACACCTAAGTGATCCCTAAGACTTACCGTTCTAGGCTTACTCACCTCGGGAGAAAAAGCCCCCACTCAATGACAAGACATTAGAAGAACACTCAAACAACACACCAAGACTTCCCTTTCGGAATGCCTACTTATTGCAATGAGTAGATGGTATCCCATTCCACAACCTAACCTAAGTAGTACACTCTTTTAGAAGATTTAGTACTTT
Source organism: Solanum sitiens (assembly GCA_016801875.1). NCBI lineage: Eukaryota > Viridiplantae > Streptophyta > Magnoliopsida > Solanales > Solanaceae > Solanum > Solanum sitiens. The sequence continues at coordinate 1,697,704 of JABWTJ010000273.1, read as the reverse complement.
CAATTCATATAAGACTCACCAAGACTCCCCTTTCGGAATTCCTACCTAGTGCAATGGATAGATAGTGTCCCATTCACTACCTACCCTAAGTAGCACACTCTTTTATAAGACTTAACACTTTCATTAATTTTGTGGGGGTTAGCTTAATCGACATATACCATGAGAGCTAAACATGAAATCCCGATACTTCCCTTATCGGAGAAGGGTCCCCCAACTTGCCTAGAGTGAGATCTTTTCTTCTAGCTTTTACATGGCTTTCTCAATAGCTACACCTATGAGGGCGCATAGTTAAGGGATAATGATATTGCTACTAAGTAAATCATTCTCTACTAACGATGAGTACTCATCTCAAGAGGTACATTGGAATACAACATCTCAACTCGCGAAGTGTAACCACCTCTTCTTCATATCTCGGTGCTAGGCATGACTCCCTACGGATTCTAAACATTATACACTGTAGGTTAAGGATAACTAGTGAACACCAAATCTCAACTCATGAAGGTCATTCATCCTCCGACCTATCTTAGAAAACTCTTAGGATGTAGTGAGGTTGATACTAAGCACTTCATCTCAACTCGCGAAGAGTGTTCACCTCAAAACTCCCCTTTAGACTTAACTTAGCTTCATTCATTCATTCAAGTGTGTGTGTGTAAATGTGAACACACCTTGAATATAAACATCATTTCATTTACATTAACTTCTATACATGCTTAGGTCTTCATTCATCACATTACACACTTTAACATGCTCAACCTATACACTTACTTCATTTAGGCATAATCTAGGCAAAACATACAATTCAAGCTTCATAACTCATATCAACATGAATCTCTTCATTATCACTTAATTTCACACACTATTCCTTCAAATCAATACTCACAATACATACCAAATACAACCAAATACAACAAGTAAACACCGCCACCGAGAAGGTGGACCATACCACTCAAGAGCATTTCGTAATAAGAGTTATACAATAAAAATAACTAACCATTTAAACAAGCTTTCACCAGCTATAATCAATTCTTCAATATTTCATCATAATATGGCCCTTAGGGTAGTAGCTAAACCATTATAACAACATAAGGAAACAAAAGTTCAAACACTACACAATTATGCTCATTTAACCCATTTCTTAAGTCAAAGTTTGATAAAAAGCATTAACATGTTTTCATTGAAGTTTTAGAATTAAAATAACCAACTAACATAAGAAACATCATATTTGAATCATTTAAAACGTTTTCATGCAAGACCCATATTTAGAGTTAAAGATAGACGAAGTTAGGGTTGAAAACCCTTTTTGAAAATTCATTAGAAAGGACTCCTTGAATGGAAGAGAGTTCAAAGATGACTACCATACTTCAAATAGAAGAAACCCCAATGACTTTGATGAAGAACTCAACCACCAACAGACCTCCAAACTCTTTCTTGAATTCTAGCTTCTATGGAGTTTTAGAAAAAGTTTTAAGAGAGAGGGGTTTTGGATTTTAGGAAATGAAGTCTAAAATTAGGTGTTAGGGTTTGAAAAACTTTAATATACCTAAAAGACCCTAAAAGTATCATCCTAGGTTCATAAAAGACTTGGGTGAATTTACCAAACACCCCAAGTCATTACAGGAAAGTGACAACTTTTGGCAGTCTTCACAGACGGCTCCAACCAATGGAACGTTTGTCCATCAACGGCCCGTTGGTAGTGTTCGGTTTTTGGGTATGAGACTCTCCAAACATGTAGGCCTTCTGGTACAATCGACGGACCAAGTCGACGAGCCGTTGGTTGGATCAGTAGTCGTCGATTGATCTCGTTGGTGGACACTGCCTAGGCAGTCTTGGGTCCTAGTCTTGGGCCCTTCTCTAGGGCCCCTGTGGGTCATAGGTGGGGTCGTACCCGGACGTTAAACCCCTAAATATAGTCTTCTAGGTCTTAGTAACATCTCACACAAATTTCAAACAAAATGAACACGTAAAACTCACTCAAACACATGAGAACACACAAGCACTATCTAAGCTATATCTTCCGAACGTCATGGACGTTTGACCTCCAAAATAAACCAAACTTAACACACTGTCTAAGAACATCAATACAACTCATTTTAATATAAAATTAACTCAATAAACAATCACAAAGATCTAGTTCACCTTAGTTCGTTTAAGGGTGTGACACTCTAGGTCATTTATCTACCAAATTTACTACCACATAATCTTCCTATTCATTGCAAGGTAAATTTGTCCCCTATAAATAGTGATGGTCTTACTTTTTTAGCAGTACTTTGGAAGTAATTGCCTTTTGTTTAGTGACCGAACGTGGTCAGTCATATTGGCCCCAACTTATCATTGAAACTCCATTATGTAACGATCGGGTTCCCTAGTTATAGAAAAGCCAATGGGGGAACTTTTGAGGCCGAAAAACTTATTTGTAGTATTCAAAATTTTCCCAACCTAGTTCAGAGTTGGACGAAATTGTAGTAATTACGGTGTAGGGATATCTAGTACCAATAGGGTGATTTATTTATAATTTTGACTAAATGAGGAGGTAGATAACTCATTAAGGGATCCGTACGACTTTATACAATTGAACTTGGGAAAGTAGAACTCCGGGAATTGATCTTAGCAGGAAAGAGGTTTTCTGAGTGCCGTCGATTAAAGGTGTGTTGTGAAATGGGGGTCTTGGAATTATTTGAATAACTCACTGTTTCGTGCAAGCCGCTTTGGTGTTGGATTTTGTCGTTATAGAGGGGCCGCTTTGGCAGGCCAGACGCGATTTAAAGTCGTACATAAACCCCTAAACAACTTTATTCTACACTTTTTGATTCTTAGAGCTAAGGAACGAACCCCATTCAAGTTTTAACAATTTTCTACCATTCTTCAGGCTAAAGGGAAGATTTTTACTCCCTAAATCCATTTTTCAATCCGTTGAACGTAATAGAATGGGTAATTATCAATGGAGAGTGTTTTGAATAGGATACCATGGTCGAAAAAGCCTTAGATTTGATACTTGGGATCATGAGTATGATCTAGGGTTTTTTAGAATTGTTAGTAATCCGGGTAATTACTGATAGTTTATTGAGTCCTGTATTATATTTATTATTTGTAAACCAAGATCAAGTAGAACGAAACCATAAAGGGAAGGATTTAGGGTTTCAAGCTTGTTTCTAGATAGGTGCTGATTGTGATTCTATGATATGTCGGTTTGTGCTTCATTGTGATGGATGTATATATGGGAACGTTGCATTATTGATCACACTTTCTGTAAATTAATATGAAGGAATACCTATATGCCATGAAACACATCTTGACTATTTGATATTGAGAATATACTTGTGTTTGTGATTGCGATGTGTGGAAAGGATCGGGTCCCACTTTTTGGCATAACTAATTGGGATCAATCGTCATGTTATTGCATAAGTATGGAATCGATTGTCACATTTCAACATAACTATTGGATCGGGTGCCACGTTCTGGTATGCTAACGGTTTGAGTTTGGGTTCGATGAGAAGACCAACTACTTGTCATAAGTTTCTATCTTGAGAATTGTGAAATTGTACGTTGTTCATAGATATTGATAATATTGTATATGTTCGATACTTTGCAGGTTTATGATGTTGTATTGACTTGTTTATGTTACACTTAGTGGGATAGCCGCGTGGTTCCATCAATACACTGTGGTTGTGTACTGATACTGAACTTGCTCTTATTTTTGTTGAGTACAAGACATATTCGGCTATTGAAAGACCTTGTCGTGAAGATCAGTGATGTCGTTCGAATTCAAGGGTGAACCAATTCTTCCGGTCTTCCATGACTTCTCCTTTCGTCTATGTCCACATTTTGGATTTAGACTCTTCTAGTTAGTTAATATTTCATTTATTTGGGGTTTTATCCTTTCTTGTTTAGGCTTTGATTCCTCGTTTAGTTATTTAGGTACATTGACTTTCAAGTTCTAGGGATTGTTCTTTCGCATTAGTTTGGTTAGTTGTTTGTTAAAACCATGGAGTTTATGGGACTCCATTTTTATTGTCATTAAACCTACTTCCGTATCTTTAAATGCCTTAGTTTTCATAAAAGTTTTTAATTTGGATTGTAGTAATGGTTCTCCCACCAGAGGGTTAGTATGGGGGCCAATCACGATGTTGTGGGTCGTAACACATTATTTAACTCATTATTCTATATTTCTATGTCTTCTTACTCATGTAACCTAGATATCATTTATTAACAAAATTTACTACCCCATATTCTTCTTATTCATTGCAAGGATGAATGTCTCCCATATAAATAGTGATGGTCTTACTTTGTTATCACAATGTTGGAGTAATTGCGATTTATTTAGTGACTGAACATAGTCAGCCATATTGGCCATAACTTCTCATTGAACTTTATTATTTTACTCATTATTCTTTCTTTTTATGTCTTGAAACTCATGTAACCACTAGGTTATTTGTCTATCCAAGTTACTATTCCATAATCTTCCTATTCATGGCAATAAAGAATGTCTCCACTACATATAATGATGGTCGTAAGTGTTTCGATGTATAAGAAAATATAGTGCGCATAAAAATGAGTAAATAAAAGTTCTTATTAGTTGAAGGAAGATGTTCTTTTTGTGAAGCTTTGGATTCAATTCTTGTGTCATATTTTTTAACTTGTACTTGGAGATTGAGGTATGTTTTCCGGAGTATACAAGTTAATAAACTATTGCTAGACTGGTGAAAAAACTTTTTGCCGTGGGCTTAAATCTCCTTAAAAAGAGAAAGATATTTATTCATGTCTCAACCTGAAAATTTATTTTTAATTGTAATTTTGTAATTTCACCAATAAAAACCTCTCGACTTTTCCATATAAATATATATCATCCTGTAATTTTTTTATTTTATTTTTTGACAGAAACTATACTATCTAATAAGTTGAAGAATATCTACGCATAAACCTAAATTTGTTTTCTCTATTCCTATTTTATTGACATATATTTTTTGCTTACAACCATGTTATGAACTTTTCTTTTGAATCGTAGGTCTATTAGAAATAATATTCTTATGACACAAAGATATGGGTAAAATATGTGTACATCTTAATTATTACTTTCCTCAAACTCACTTGTGTGATTACACGGAATGTTCTTTACTAGAAAAATTGACTTCAAAAGAGGTCTGAATAAACCCATCTTTTAGATTGTGGATCAATTAGAAAAAAATTCTTTATCCCGCAAAAATAGGGATAAGATATGTGTACATCCTACCTCCTAGATTCAACTGTAAGATGAATATATTTTTCACTATTAAAATTTGATATTGGGAAAGGCTTTATTTACATCAAGTTATGATGATGATAAGAAAATTGATCACAAATCTTGACAAATTGCCTTACAAAAAGTCATGGTGATCGTCAAAAATTTGTTCTCAAACCTGGATGAATCACCATAATATATTCAGTATTATCGACATTATCATATTATTTAATTTAACTCTTTATATATTTGGGATAGTTCTGAAGGAAGTGGAACTGATACACTCCCTACTAGTATAGTTGAGCTTTGTCTCTTTATACTTTGTAATTTCATCATTCTCTTTCTATTAAGCAAAAACTATGCTCTTGAAAACTCAACGATATATTAATATGTGTCTAGAACTTTTCCAGCCCATTTCAAAGGAATGTTTTTTCTTTACTAATCATGAATAGCTTGATTCTATGGGTTGAAATCTCTCGTTTTGAGAGAGTTAAACACGGTGAAGTTTGGCATTTTAGCCAAAGCAACTTTTTGATGAATTAACCAATTATGGGATAACGAGTGATGAACTTGTATAAGTGGTAGTTATGAGAAAGAAAGTCGTGAAGGACACTACAATAGCAATTTGGAATGCTAGTTTATCCATTAATATTTTCTTAAATTCATTTTAAGGTTAGTTAAAATAAATCTTTCTTGACCTTTCTAGTAAGGTTGTAACTTAAAGAACTCTTAATTACCATTCTTATATTCCATTATGCTAATCTAGAAAGTCTTCCTTTTTGCTCCCATTCTTTATCCTCAATCAATTGAAATGTTTATATTTTTTGAGTTAACCCAATACAGTGTTCCTACATTTAAGAGAAAGCATCTCAGCTATATTTCTTTGCAATTCTCAATTTTTATTGTTTTAACCAGCGGCGGACCCACACTATACCGTGGGGGTGCACGTGCACCCAGTAACTTCCGAAAAGATCATATGTATATATGTATATCTATTTTGAAAAATTGGTAGAAATTAAGATATAGTTAACAGTGCACCCGTAAAAAACATAGAAGTGCCCTTGTGCAATTGGTAAAAGGTAGATACACCACCATCTAGACCAGTGTTCGAATCTCACTTAAGCCTCTTTCTATTTTAAGTTTAGCTTAGACCATATATTTGAGCTATTTTTATATTGGTGCACCCAAAGCCTTCAAATCGTAGGTTCACCTCTGGTTATAACGCTATTGTGAAATAACTATAACCATACAAAATAGTAAATTATTTGAAATGTACTTCATCTCCATTCAAGACTCATTGTCCTTCACTTGCAATATATTTTTCTTACTTAAATAGTCTTGCTTATAGAGAGTAAGATACACCTATATTGAAGAGGGAAGTTTAGTTAAGTTAATAATTCTTCATATTCCCTTTAGCTAATGATGAATAAGAATGTGGACCATTTTTCTCAAGATGATAATTTTGTGCCCTCCTAATTTGATGCACGCAATTCCTTTTTGTAGCTAAAAAAGGTTGAAGGTATAGTCGATAAGTTGGAGACCTGGCATTGATCTATCATCCTCATCTACTATTACTTGGTTGCACATTCTTCGTGCAAGGCGATTCAAACCAAAGGTAGGATTTCTACCTTTAAGTCTTTGTCATAAGTACTTGAACATGAGCAGGGTTTCAATGTTTACCAGATTCCTCTACTATTTAAGTCTATTGTTTAGGGGGACATAATTTTTTTAGATTTTCTTGATAATGGTGTATTAGAGTTTGATATCTAAAGAGTAAATCATCCTTGGTCATTGTGCATATTGGGAGTTCATTGAGAGAATCAACAAAATCGATTCATATTGTCCTCAAATTTTTGGAGGAGCTAGAAAACTCTTCAGGATTACTTCATCTTTGGTGATCAATAAATCTCTTATCATTATCTACAATAGATGGAATTTTGATTTCTTATATTCCTACACAATCCGAATGTAAGTAGTTGTGAAGGGGGATAAAGGTATTTTCTATATGAGGAACTCACGAAAATCATGGAAATTTCATATTTTAACTGTTTTGAAAATATTACATGATTGACATTTCTTTAGCATATTTGATATTTCTATAACTTCCTAAATTACCTCGAAAACTCTTTTTTTTAAAGATCAATTTTTTGGTCATATAGGCCATTTTATTAATTATCAATAAATGAAAATAATGTTTTGGCCCAAGCCCAACCTAATCTGATCAGGGTAAAGCCCACATTCAGTAACCCTATTTATAAAAGCTAACATCTACTTCTTCTTGAGCTCACCTTCATTTCTTCTTACTATGTTGCCTCCTTGCTCACGGCTGAATGTTACACTACACCTTATTCTCATGTGTGCTGTACAAGCTCCCTATTCCAACGTTCTCATCTCTCTTCTTCTCTTACAAGATGCGTCAGTCAACCAAGGTAACGTAACTCCTATCTTTTCTTTTCCTTTATTCATCACTGTTCTACCCCTTTGTTGCTTATCCATGTGAAAGAATTTGTTGTTAAAAAAAATTATTCTAGAATTTTGAAATTTTCTTCTGAGATTAAAAAATGGCTAAAAGGGAAAATTCATTTATGAGGAGTACCAAAGGAAACTATTCAGTTTCTTACCTAGAAGATGTTAATTACTTTATTCCAAATTACACATGTAGTCATTACACATTATATATATATATATATATATATATATATATATATATATATATATATATATATATATATATATATTTGAGTGAAATCTACTTTTTTGGGGCTACCCGGTGGCGTGAAAAATCTTTTTTCTATTTTCTATCTCCTAGTTTTCTTTCTGTTAGAAGTGTTCTAATAATAAGCTTGTTGAATGTACTTCAAGTGGGATGAAACACATAAAATCTTCGGTAGATGATGTTAAGCACATATTGCAGCAAAATGACTAAGTTGAAGTTTCTTTTAACCTTTTATGGTTTTTCTGTTGTGATGACGAGTACTTCCCAGTGGAGTGCCAAGTCTAAACAGAATCTCAAGTAGGCTCCAAGCCACCGTGAATCGAATTCACAATGGATCACAAGAGGGTTCACTCCTATACAACTAATGTTCACAAAAAATTGCAAAACCTCCTGTAAACAATCAAAGTTGTAGAAATAGAGGGAGAACTAGGATGAGTCTTTAAAATTCATATTTTAATTTTTTTTCCATAAAATAATATATGGAAATAAATTAAAAATATGCATTCATATATAACCATGATAGTCCACCATATGAGAATTACATCTCTTAGGTATAGCTCATTAATTTAACATTCGGAATAAAAGGAAGATATAACTAGAACAAAGTGTTTTTACTTAAATAAGAGTGTAGGAACATTCATACAATTTTTTTCTATTTTGGTTATGTGCAACACTAACACATAAATTATAAGGTAGTACCACTTTCGTACCCTTTTTTATGAAAAAGGACATTGTGTGCTTAACCAAATGATTTTTTGAACCTTCTTATCTCTTTCCTCTAGCATCCAAGGTATAATAATTGTATTCTCTACCTTGAAGTGTTAGTGTATTGAGGGACGTCAGAACAACGGAACGGCGAATTGATTTAGTGAGCAAAATGGATTCAGTTTCGTTACTTCTGATAATGATGGCAATGAGCTCTTTGATAATCAATCTAGTATAGATGTAAAGGTTTTCATAGTTTAGATGATGTTGAAGCTGTTGAACTCAATGTGGAATCTGGCTATGATGGTCGTACTATGGCTTTCAATGTTATCGGTCTAGATGATGCTTCTGTCAAAGGAGGACCACGTTATGGTGGAGGTGGTGGGGGTGATTTGTATGGTGGTGGTTGTGGATATTGATCTTGAGGTGGGATATATATATGGAGGTGGTGAAGGTGGTTAGGGAGGTAGCAAGAATTATGGAGGTGATGGTTGATATGGCGATCGTGGTGGGAGGTATGGTGGAGGTGGCGGTGGTAGAGGAGGAAGTGGGTATTACAAGTGTGAGTATGCTGGTCATTTTCAAGGAAATGTAGTCAAGGTTATGGATATCGCAGCGGTGGTGGTGGTAAATATGGTTGAACGTCGGAGGAGGTGGAGGTGGTGGGGAAGAAGGGTTGGTAACATTGACATCCTTTATATAAATATCATTCCCACAACCTCCGCCTCAATTCTCGTGCAACCATATCTCCCACCACCACCGCTGCCATATCCACAACCTTGGCTCCATTCCCTTGTGAAATGACAATCTTCTCCACACTTGTAACACCCACTTCCTCCTCTACCACCACTACTATACCCATCGCCACCTCCACCATACCTCCCACCACCACCGCCGTATCAACCATCAACTCCATACCGCCTGCTGCCACCCTAACAAACTTCACCACCACAATATTTCCCACCTAAAAATGTATATTAACCACCACCACCATAGGAATCACTTCCACCACCTCTGCGATCACAGGATCCTCTTTTGATAAGAGCACCATCTTGGCCGGCAACATTGGTAGCCTTCGTATGACCATCATTCCCTGATTCCACATCGAGTTCAACCGCTTCACCGAAAGTTAAACTACGAAAGTCTTTAGATATTATACTAGATTGATGAACGAAAAGCTCATCACGACCATCATCCGGAGAAACAAAATTAAATCCCTTTTGGTCATTAAACCACTTCACTGTTCCTTTTTTCTTACGCCTCTGATTATACCAACTTACAAAAGAGTTGATTATATGTAAAATTCAGTTTTACTTTAAATCATATACATGACCATGATCAAAAAGCTCGTGTTCAATTAAAACAACAAAGAGCTCTAACACACACTTCATTTTTATTTCCATTTCAAACTAATTATCGTGAACAATATGAATATAAGGGAAAAACTAATAAAACATTTTTATAAGATTGATTAAACCGAATAGTATCTATAAAAATGAATAAATTCAAAGGCATATGCATGCTTTTTCTAAATTTATATCAACGTCATGACAATTTTTTGATAGAAGTTTCTAATAGAAATCTCATCATACGAACAAATTAAATTAGTATCAAAGTCATAATTGATAGATAAAGAATTTAATTTAGTTGGAAAAGTTTTTGTTGGATTCAAATTATTAAGTAAAGCTCAATATAATTTTTTATCCAATATGTTTTATCTGTTTTAAAAAATAATTTAGCTTTTAAGGGTATAAAAGTCAATCAACATTTTAAAACTATATTTGCCGATAAACATTTAACATTTTGAAATACATGAGTTCATAATATACTGATTTCTATACATATAGTTTGCACCAGATATTCTTAAACAAGATTTTAAATATAACATATATTCTCGCTTTTAAATACTCTTTAATATGTTATATTATGTTACTCTATTGATTTGACACAACACCAGATGAATCTTGATTTGATTATTGAGAAAACCAATTGAAACACCAGTGCTATTAAAATTGTCCGATATTTTTTAATTTTATCTAAATTGGCTCATATTATAAATGATATAGAAGAATTACATTATACTTTAAGCAATTGCTTAACCCTAGTTTCTATTAAAAAAATCCTTGGAGCCATCACAGATCTCCCTTTTTGTCAAACCTTTCTTAACTTGCCTCAACAAAAGTCCTGCTACGACCTGACTTCTTGAGTCTTGATGGAACCTACTATATCACCTAGTATGTAAGTTAACCCGTATCGAGAAGGTAATGTAGTGAGTGCAAGGGTAGAACTAAAGTTAAATGATACTAATAAAAGAAAGAGACAGAAGCGAAGTAAAACAAAAAAAACTATATACAATAGAAACCCTCCCAAAACCTTGAAGTCACGAGTACAAAGCTATCTAATGTGAAAAAATACAATTCCCAAAAGGGGACCCCAACTGTCAAACCCCGAGGCTACCCCTAGACGTTACACAGAACCTAGGATCATGAGTAACCCAAAGCTAATGATGAATCTTGCATATCATGAAAATACCAAAAATAGTTAAGCAAAACATGTACTGTGCAGAAACTACAATGAAGGATACTTGAAAATGGGGAACACCTAAATGCACTAAATATAAGTGAAATAAACTAGGGTTTAAGATAACTGAAACAACCACCTAACAACTCAAGCTGAATCCACTACTATGTTTGAAAAGCCTCTAAATGAGTTGAGTTGATGAGACATGCTTCCAACTAATTCTAATAAAAATGAAACTAAAAATAATGACCAAAATGAAATCATGTCTATTGTCCTTGAAATATGATGACTCACCTTTGATGTTGCTGAATGTGCACGGAGAATCGATTTAAGCGAGATATGTATGCTGAGTACCTAAACCTATATATTGAAAGGATGTAGCGCTGAGTATGAAAAAGTACGTTGAATGTACTCAGCATGCAGGATATAGATACTATGCTGAAAAATATATATGAGCAGAACAAAGTATAACTGAGAAATTACATAATCTGAGCAAGAATATAAATACCGAAACATAACAAAAAGGTTAAGCTGAATGAAGTGACCAAGTACTAATCATGAAGATAACATGATGAATAGTACACTGATATAACTGCTGAACACCTGGTCCAATGCACTAAGAGTTTGGCTTTGGGAGATACTATTAACCGAGACATAAACCATGTGATCTAACACCACGACCCCATTTGACAGCCGAAAGTTCAAACGATGGCCCGTGAGTATCGTAGTTAATGGCCTTCGTTTCCTTATTCGTTGAGGCACTTAAGCTGCGTCCTTTAATGCCTAAGATACGTCGTTTTACTAACAGAAAGATGAAGAGGCGCCAGTTTCTTTCAAGAACAAGCAATATTGTTCTTCATGTTTTTGCCCCAAAATCAAAAAGATTTTTCTTTAGATTTCTTCACTAGGTATGTGGGATTTCACTAGTGAGTTCCTTTCATCCATTAGGTCTTTAGAATTAAATAATTTCCATGATTCTACATAGATTGTATAGACCTAGGGTTTGAATAAATCTTGGGAAGTTTTTTGTGATTTCAGCTGCTATAGAATCCATATTGCAAGTAACATGTTTTCTTAGACAAGTTGCATCAATAGTGTTTTCTCCAGACTTAGAGAAGGAGGCCAACATCAATAGTGTTTACTAAATTTGTTGCTTCATTTCTGTTATTATATATAAAAAAAATAAAAATTTGAAAGTTTTTTATTTAAATGTGAGTAAAATTTCCAAATTCAACTTGGGAAAAAATGAACAATTTCATAACAAAACACTAATATCATTAAAAGAATGTTATTTTAAGAAAGTGAATACAATTTATATACCATGACTTTTATGAGAAAATGACAATGAACAAGAAACACTTATTTCTTTTTACAACACTCGCATTAGCTGATCTTGATTCATTCAATTCATATTCAATCAAACTAAGATTTTTACCCATCTAACAACTATTCATTAATGCAAGATATGCCTATTTTAAGAATAAAAAAATTGGATGACAATTCACCAATTAATTTAGTTCCTCTAAAAAAACACTCAAAACTTTTCTTTAAAAACGGAGAAAGTTTAAGAAGATATGGTGTTGTCATGTGTAATGCGACGTCATGGGTTAGAAGATGACTGCCAAATTCTCAAATTTAATTTCCGCTTTACGTCGATGTATTCTTCTATTTTCATATGCAGAATGTCAGGTTTAGTATCAAAGTTTAAAAGGCGTTTTAAGTGTCTATATCAAATAAATTTTACTGATGAAGAAGATGAAGACATATAAACTTACAAAGACATATAAAGATTATTTGACATAGCAAGTCAAACTAAGGGATACTCCATCTTTTTCATAAATCCCTCTTTTTTCCTTTTTAATTATTCTTTACTTGTGATGTTGAAAGAATTATGTGTTTTTACTAATGTTTTGTTTGATCCAAATTTATATGGTAGTTTTTATAAAAACAAAATTTTGTAGATGCAAAATATATCCAAAGATATATTATCTTTTCTAAAGTTTAATTAGTGTTGGAACACAAATAAAGTATCACTAATTGGTACAATATGCACTAATTTTTATTGGGAAATTTTTCAAAATATCAATATTTTAACATTTAAGAGGGCTAATTAGCAACACTCAATATTTAGTAAAATGACAAAATTTTAATTTGTTATGTATCTTTATTTATGTTTTTATTATTTGTTTTTATTTAAAGAATATAATTATTTAATAACAAAAGGGAGAAAATCAAGGGAGAGAATATTTAGTAAAAATCACTTAATTTTCTCATCAGTTACATTTTCAAATAAAACTCAAACTTTGTTCTTTTTTTTCCCTCCAGAATCTTAACCTTTTTTTTATTAGCTTGTATTCATTCCAATAGGTATGCCAAATGAATCTATAGTTATTTAAGTAAAATATTTGTATTCATATATTTGTTCATGTGTATTTATTTATTTTTTCGAAAATCTTGTATTTCGTATTTATTTCAATATGTATTTTATTTGTATTTCTGTTTATTCTAGTTTTTATTTAGAATATTGTATATTAATATATAAAATACACAAAAATAGTATGATGAAAAAGTGAGATAATATTTTTTAGAAAAGGAACATATCACTTAAAATTCTCATCATTTACAATTTCAAAAAGAATTCTTTTTTCATTCTATTAGATCAACTTTCCTTTGTTATGCTTTCGTTATAATTGTATACCAATAATTTTTACATTTTATGTGATCACTTTACCATTCAAATTAAAATTGATTTTTTTTCTTTCAAACTACAAATTGTACTTCGGTGATCAAAACTGTATTACTTGATTGCCATATATATATATATACACGTATCTCAATATATATGAATATGATTTATGAAAGGATACAAGATTTTTGGGGGAAAATAGTATACTTGGTGGAAATAATAAATCTGTTGAGGAAGAATATAATATTATAAAAAAAAATACAAATTGACTATGAAAGAAATAAAAATACAAGATTCTAGAAAACAGATAGCATACATAGTAAAATAATATAATCAGAATACAATATTCTAAAAAAATACAAATTAACTATTGAAAAACAGGATACATATATGTTTAAGAAATACAAATTCATATGAGATAGCATACATAGTGAAAATGATATAATAGAATACAATATTCTAAAAAAAATACAAATTGACTGTTAAAAAATATGATACATCTATGCTTAAGAAATACAAATTCATATGAAATATGTATTTGAATGACTACAAATAAAAAAAATACAATGTTCTTAATAAAAATACAAATGATGAGTAAAAGAAAAATAATTGACAAACAAAAATTAATATGAATATTATTCTGATATGAATACAATTTCGCAACATTCTTCTTTGACTCTCTCTTTCTTCTTCGTCTTCTATGTTTCTTTTTTCCAGTTCTTTTCACCAAATTCAAATCTGAATCTGTGTTTATCTGTGAATTAATAACCCTATAAGCAAAATTTGAAATTATTAAATATGAATATACAAAAAAATTAAATAATATATTATGTATGAATGCTTATGTGGATTACTACAAATTACAATCTACTAAATCTCGAATATGAAAATAAAATCATAAAAAATAGTGTTTCAAATACTAAAATTCCGAAATGCATAAATATTCGATGAGTATGTTAACAAACTCATATAAAAATCAAAAAATATGACGAAAAATCTGTAATACATACAATCCAAAATTCAATATAATTTTTTATTTCGAAAACAAAATCTCATGAAATCTCGCAAAATAAATGATGATTTCGAAAATACCTTTATGCATTGAGAGATTTCTTGAATTAATCGATAGATCTGAACAAATTGGTATGAACTTGAATAATTAGTTCTTCTTCAACAATGACAGAGAGAATAATGGTGAAAATGGTAAAAGAGAAAAAAAATTGAAAATCTTAAAGATGGAAATAAATTTAATGGTATTAAAGTCTAGAAGAAGTCTAAATGGATAGTGAATATATTTAATGTTGGACTGTTTTGAGAAATAAAAGAAAAGACAAATAATAATATTTGGATACAAATTATTTTTAAAATATTGACATTTTGACATTTTGAATAAATATTTTAAAATGTAGACGTTTTTACTAATTAAGTTAGGAATTGTGACTAGTTTATTAATTTTTCCATTTTTTATTTTTATTTTTTCAAATAAATGTTCCTCATTCCATTTTACTATTACCAGAAAAAAAAAGGAACCAGTATCACTAAATAACAAAACTGCATTGTAAAAATATTTTGGGAAAAATTGTTAAAACAATACTATTACCTATATATTTTTTTAATAACAAATTTCTTAGCTAATTCATGTTTTTATCATAAAAGCACTAATTTATTGTTAGCTTTGATAACTGGGCCCAAATAATTATTCATTAATTTTGGCTATTGACCAAATTCATGTTGTAAATTTATTTATTTTTGGTACACTGAAAAATACCAAAAATGGAAAAAATAAATTTTGATAAGTCAAATTACTTGATTCTCCCAAGAGAAAAAAATATTATCTTATTGTTGGTGACTTTCCATATTAGAAATTCTTCTTTTTTTAAAAAAAAATTATAAAGTTGGATTTAGAGAAAGAGAAAATGGAGTAGTGGATTACAAGGTAGGGTCAAACCCTCACCAATAAATTTAAAATTCAGGTAGTCAACCAACATAGTTACTATGAATCTCAAACTAGCAATTCTTTGTATGTTACAATCTTTATTTCTCAAAGAATCTGTAAGATTATTTATAATCTCTCTTCGAATGCATATTTTATCCTTCATTTCTATCAAGTGTTTATAATTTTCATTAAAAACAATATGAGAGTGAAATTATATGTCCATATTGTTTTATTATAAATTGATAGCAAAAGGTTATATAATTATTGATATCTTTAATTATGCTATGTTTATGTAGGAAAAAAATTTCGAGTTTTTTCAAATAAGAAGCTAAAGAAAGAATAAATTTATATGAAGAAAAAAAGAGATGATAAATCCTAATGACCGAATGGTGAAGATTAATCAAGATTTCATAAAAATTCTTGATGTGGTGAGATCTCCACAATCATTATTGTCTTTTCGAATCTCACCTTCTCAGAAAGGTCTATACATTGCCAATATATATATATATATATATATATATATATATATATATATATATATATATATATATATATATATATATATATATATATATATATATATTGTGGTTTCTTATACTTATATTTGTACTTCAATTATAAATTAAAACTTAAACAATTAAAAAGAATACTTTGTTTCTTCTAATTCAAGTGACGTTCTTTCCTCTTTAATCTATTATTAAAAAATAATATTTTCTTCATTGATGAAGTTTGAACCTCATATATTTTATCTTTCAAAGACATGTTTACTTTGACTCTACATGGAACACAAAATTCTAAAACTTGTTGTCTTAAATATGTTGTAATATTGGTGTGACTATAAAACTTCTCACTAATGATAAAATAAAATTTTTATACCTTGATTATTTTCTAATATAGACAGATGTCATATTTATTTTGATAGATTGATATCAAAATGATGTTACATAAAATCGGATAGAAAGGAGTATCTGACATGCAATACAAAAAGTCTTTTTTTTCTTTTTAAACTCATTATTGTGAGGTCAAATTTACAGTATAAGGATCATAAAACATGGATTGCATATTCGTTATAAGTTCTAATATTTATATTTTTTTCAAGAAGATTTATATTATACTAAACAAATTAAACAGCATATGGATTTATACATTATTCAAAAATGTTAGAACAAGATAGGTTTTTCGAACTTGGAAAATGTCAATTTCTATAAAGATATCTTATTGATTTTAAGCAACGTCATTGTTTTTTACCCGAATGAAACTCTTCAATATTTTGTCTCGCTAGAACTTAAGCCATTATGTTCAAAAACCCTAATTTTGTCGTGCAATTGTGTGTGGATTAGCAGCAATTGGAGAACATGGCATATTATGCACATAACAAAGCTCAAGAAGGTGAGTCGTTGGTGAGGAGGAGTACGAGAGTGAGAAATAAGGCTTCCGAATTCAAGAACGATCCGGATAATGATTGCAAAGAGAAACACCGAATAATGAAAGAGAAAACATAAGAATATTTTAGAAGTAATGAGTGAAGCTTACTAGAAGGTGGTCAAATTTATAGATGTTTTTTAGGTGTATTAAATTTCTTTTGTTTTGTAGTTCGGGTGATTTATGGTTTATTGTCAATGTAGATTGGAGACTATAATTAACCTCTTAACATTATCATGTGCCTTTTTTTTCCTCAAGATTTTGTGGCTTGAAAAAAAAAAGTCTCATAATTGAATTAACATAATTTAGTTGATGATGTGAACAATTGTTTCGTATGTGATTTGCATCAACCTCTTTAGTTTATTTTTAGGAAAAAATATTCATAAAATTGTTAGTATATTTGTGCATTTTAATATTATTTTATTTTTAAAATGTCTCCTATCCTATCACCCTCAATTGTCCACTCTTCCTTGGAAAACGTTAGTAGAACATTGGGATAATTGTCTTTTATTTAGTGATAGAATGTGGTCAGTCATAACTATAACTTCTCACTGAAACTCCATTGTATCACACATTATTTTATCTTTTTATGTTTTGTAATGGGATAAAACACAAGTACCTCTAGAATATGACCAAAATCTCAGAGACACACCTAAACTTAACTAGGGTCCTTACCCCCTCCCTCCGCTCCCGAACTCATTTGTTTCATATTTTTGTGCACATTTTGTGCTGGCATGGCAAGTTCAACCACCCAAGTAAGTTGCGTTTGTACACTAGCCTGCCACGTGTGTTAATATACATATTTTTTTTTAAAAATAATATTACTAAAAACAATATTACTAAAAATTATTCTTATTTTATTTATCTTTTGTTTAAATTAAGTTAATGTACTTTTTTTTACCTTATACCAAAACTTTTAATTTTTACCTTGATTGATTGTTTTTCCATTGATTTTATTTTTGTTGTCTTTCATTTTCATTTTATTTCAAATCTAATTCCAAGTGTCTTGTATTTAAAATAACTTAATTTTGAACTAATATCAAAATAAATGAAGAAAACCAAATAAAATGTTAAAACTAAAGGACACTTTTAATTATTTTTTAATAAAACATAATCTTTTTTAAAAATTTGAAAGTGAAAAGATAACAAATTAAATTTTAAAAATTTAAAGTGAGAAAGAAATTAAAATAAATATTTTATAAAGAAAGAAATAAAAATAATTAAGTGTATATAAGTTTTGTGTATATCTATCTATCTATATCTATACTACCTTAAAAACATGAACTTCCTAGCTTGAATATTAAATCACTAAAATACCCCCAAATTAAAACACTATATTTAGTAGATATGTTATATATTTAATATTGTATTTATTTATTCTATATTATATTAAAAGCATACACATTTTCACATTGCTGGGCAGTGACTCTTCCGAAAGGTTCTGATTTTTTTTATAGAGTTGTGACTTTTTCGATGAGTTATGACATATCCAAAAAGTTTTGATTTTTCTGAAGGGTTGACTTCTCTAAAAATACGCGATAAGAACCTTTTCATAATATCCTTTCATATGTTTAAATAGAGGGGGTTTTCTACACTTTTAAACTACATATTTTGTAAGTTTTCTATTCTATAAGGAAAATTGTGAGAGTTATTCAATCACGCAATTATAATATTTTTTGGTTTTCTATTCTTCTTCTTTAAATAAGAAAGATTGTGAGAGTTTTTCAATCATTCAAATACAATTTTTTTATGGGTAAAATTTATAGATCATCAAAAATTGATTCGACAAGGCAAATGAAATAACTCAACTTTAAATGAAAAGATTATCTTGATAATTCATATTTACTCATTTTCGTAGCAATAAATATACTTCTGTAGCATCTTCTACTTGACAAAAAGATCAATGATTTCTGTTGCACAAACTACAACTTAGTTTTGAAAATCTAAAAAGTCTCAAAATGTGGGGGAAAATATATTTGATCAAAATCTTATTTGAAGAGTCCAAACTACATTTAGTAAATACTCTTTCCGTTCTAATTTATTTAGTGTACTTTTACTTTTATTCAGTTTAATATAAAATGTTATTTTTTCTTTGGGTGTGACACATCTTTAAGACCATAAAGTGAAAAGAACTTTTAATATATTCAACATATGATCCTTAAATTTAAATTCTTCTTTATTTTGTAAAATTTCATATCAAATTAAAATTAGACCAATCTATATATACATTTTTTATCTGTCTATACTACCTAACTTAAAACACCAAATGTAGTATATCCTCTATATTTTATAATGTATTATATTTATTTGTGTGTATTATACTATATTATATTAAAGACAGACACATTTTCACAATTGAAGGGTTATGGCATTTTCGAAGAGTTATAACTTTTCAGATGAGTTGTGAGCTTTGAAAAGGGTTGTGACTTTTCTATAGGGTTGCGACTTTGAAGAGTTGTAACTTTTCCGAAGGGTTGTGAAATTTCTGAAGAGTTATGACTTTTCTTATGAGTTGTGACTTTTCCGAATGGTTTTGAGTTTTCTAAAGGGTTTTGACGTCTTTTTGATAAGACACATTATATAGTTTTTCACACACTACCCTTTGTTGACTATAAAAAGAGGGGTTTCCTCAAATTTTTTAACTACATTATAAAAACAAATTTCATTATTCTTGTTCTTCTTCTTCTTAAAAGATCCTATTTAGTATATATTCAATATCTTTATGATGGAACAATATGCACATACTATTACTAAACTTTTTAACTATAAATGATGGGGTTTCCTCACATTTTTAAACTACAATTTAAAAATGTTTTTAGTTCTTCTTTTCTTAAAACTTCAGGATTGATTTATAGACGTGGACAATCTCAAAGGTTAGTTAAACTAGAATATTCCCTAACATGAATGTTAAATTAATCTAATATTCCAACTAAAAACATCAAATTTAGTACATCTTCTATATTTTATAATAATATTTTATTATATTATATTATATTATATTATATTAAAAGTAAGAACACCAACAATAAAATAATAACATAGTACCACACTAAAGAGAAGGGAGGAGAAAGTATATTGAAGAGGTGTAATTATGAGTTATTAAGAGTGACAATTTTTTTATTTTAATAATCTTTACTTTATATTTAAAAATAGTGTGTTACCTGGTTTGACATTCACATGCAATGCACGTGCGTCAAAACTAGTAATCAATAAATATGTGTACTAACTAATTATAAAATTACTAATCAATAAATGACATTCATCCAATTTGTGCACTCATCACTTGTCTTCAAGTGTGTGTGCACACTCTCTATCCAATTTATTAGCCCCGTAATCTTTCTATTTATTGCAAGGAAGAACTTCTCCACTATAAATAGTGATGGTCTTACTGTATAATTAGCAGAACATTGAGAATAATTGACTTTTGCTTAGTAACTAAACGTGGTCAGCCATTGCCATAACTTCTCATTGGAACTCCATTATTTTATCTTTTTTATGTTTTATGATTCATGTAACTTCTAGGTCATTTATCTACCAAATTTACTACCACATAATCTTCCTATTCATTGCAAGGTACATTTGTCCCCTATAAATAGTGATGGTCTTACCTTTTTAGCAGTACTTTGGAAGTAATTGCCTTTTGTTTAGTGACTGAACGTGGTAAGTCATATTGGCCACAAATTCTCATTGAAACTCCATTATGGAATGTTCGGGTTCCGTCGTTATAGTAAAGCCAATGGGGGAAATTTTGATGCCGGAAAACTTATTCGTAGTATTTGGAATTTTCACAACCTAGTTCAGAGTTGGACAAAATTGGAGTAATTAAGTTGTAGAGATATCTAGTACCAATAGGGTGATTTATTTATAATTTTGATCAAAATGAGGGGGTAAATAACTCATTAAGGGATCCGTACGACTTTATACAATTGAACTTGGGATAGTAGAACTCCGGCAATTGATCTTAGCACGAAAGAGGTTTTCTGACTGCCGTCAGTTAAATGTGTGTTGTGAAATGGGGGTCTTGGAATTATTTGAATAGCTCACTGTTAAGTGCAAGCTGCTTTGGTGGTTGATTTTGTCGCTATGGAGGGGCCGCTTCGGTCGCCAGACGCGACTTAAAATTGTAAATAAACCCCTAAACAACTTTATTCTATACTTTTTGATTTTTAGAGCTAAGGAACAAACCCTCATGCGAGTTTCGACAGTTTTCTACCTTCTTCAGGCTAAAGGGAAGCTTTTTACTCCTCAAATCCATTTTTCGATCCGTTGAACGCAATATAATGGGTAACGTAATAGAATGAGTAATTATCAATGGGGGAGGGTTTTGAATAGGAAACCACGGTGAAAAAAGCCTTAGTTTGGATACTTGGGATCATGAGTATGATCTAGGTTTTTCAGAATTATTAGTAATCTGGGTAAGTAATGATGGTTTATTGAGTCCTGTATTATATTTATTGTTTGTAAACCAAGAACAAGCATAAAGAATCCATAAAGGGAAGGATTTAGGGTTTCAAGCTTGTTTCGGTATAGGTGATGATTGGGATTCTATGATATGTTGGTTTGTGCTTCATTGTGATGCATGTATGTATGCGAACGTTGCATTATTGATCACACTTTCTGTAAATTAATATGAAGGAATACCTATATGACATGAATCACTTCTTGAATATATGATATTGAAAATATACTTGTGCTTGTAATTGCGATATGTGGAGAGGATCGGGTTCCATGTTTTCGTAATTGGGATCGGTTGTCACGTTCCTGCATAAAGATGGGATTGATTGTCACATTTCAACATAACTATTGGATCGGGGTGCCACGTTCTTGTATGCTAACAGTTTGAGTTTGGGTTCCATGAGAGGACCAACTACTTGACATAATTTTCTATCTTGGGAATTGTGAAATTGTACGTTGTTCATAGATATTGATAATATTGTATATGTTCGATACTTTGCTTGTTTATGATGTTGTATCGACTTGCTTATGTTAAACTTAGTGGGATAACCGTGTGGTCCCATCAGTACACTATGGTTGTGTACTGATACTGAACTTGCTCTTATTTTTGTTTTGCTCTTATTTTTGTTGAGTACAGGGCATATTCGGCTATTGAAAGACCTTGTCATGAAGATTAGTGATGTCGTTCAAATTCAACGGTGAGCCAATTCTTCCAGGCTTCCATGAGTTCTCCTTTCGTCTATGTCCATATTTTGGACTTAGACTCTTCTAGTTAGTTAATATTTCATTAATTTGGGGTTTTATCCCTTCTTGTTAAGACTTTGATTCCTCGTTTAGTTATTAAGGTACATTGACATTCAAGTTCTAGGGATTGTTCTTTCGCATTAGTTTGGTTAGTTGTTTTTTAAAACCTTGGAGTTTATGGGGACTCCATTTTTATTGTCATCAAACCTACTTCCGTATCTTTAAATGCCTTAGTTTTCATAAATGTTTTCAATTTGGGTTGTAGTAATGGTTCTCCCACCGGAGTGTTAGTATGGGTGCCGATCACGGTGCTCTGGGTCGTAACATATTATTTCACTCATTATTCTATCTTTCTATGTCTTCTAACTTATGTAACCTAGATGTCGTTTATCTACCAAATTTACTACCCCATATTCTTATTATTCATTGCAAGGAAGAATGTTTCCCATAAAAATAGTGATGGTCTTACTTTGTTATCACAATGTTGGAGTAATTGCGATTTATTTAGTGACTGAACGTGGTCAGCCATATTGGCCATAACTTCTCATTGAACTTTATTCTTTTACTTATTATTCTATCTTTTTATGTCTTCACTCTCATGCAACCTCTAGGTTATTTGTCTATCCAAGTTCCTACTCCATAATCTTCCTATTCATGGCAAGAAAGAATGTCTCCACTACATATAATGTTGATCTTATATTTTTTGATGTATAAGAAAATATTGAGCGCATCAAAATGAGTAAATAAAAGTTCTTATTAGTTGAAGGAAGATGTTATTTTTATGAAGCTTTGGATTCAATTGTTGTCTCATAGTTTTTGACTTGTAGTTAGAGATTGAGGTATGTTTACCGAAGAAGACATGTTAAGAAATTATTGCTAGTCTGGCGAAAAAATTGTTGTCGTGGGCTTAAATCTCCTTAAAAAGAGCAAGATATCTATTCATCTCTCAACCTGAAAATTTATTTTTAATTGTAATTTTGTAATTTCACCAATAAAAATCACTTGGCTTTTCCATATAAATATATATCATCCTGTAATTGTTTTTTTGACAGAAACTATACTTTCTAATAAGTTGAAGATTATCTACGCATAAACCTAATTGTTTTTTCTCTATTCCTGTTTTATTGACATATTTTTTTGCTTACAACCATGTTATGAACTTTTCTTTTGAATCGTAAAATAATATTCTTATGACACAAAGATATGGGTAAAATATGTGTACATCTTAATTCTTACTTTCCTCAAACTCACTTGTGAGATTACACGGAATGTTCTTTACTAGAAAAATCGACTTCAAAAGATGTCTGAAGAAACCCATCATTTGGATTGTGGATCAATTAGAAAAAAACTCTTTATCCCACAAAAATAGGGATAAGATATGTGTACATCCTATCTCCTAGATTCAACTGTAAGATGAAATGTGTTTCACTACTAAAATTTGATAGTGGGAAAGACTTCATTTACATCAAGTTATGGTGATGTTAAAAATTGATCAAAAATCTTGACAAATTGCCTTACAAAAAGTCATGGTGATTGTCAAAATTTTGTTCTCAAACCTGGATGAATCACCATAATATATTCAGCATTAACGACAACATGATATTATTTAATTTATCTCTTGATATAATTGGGATAGTTCTGAAGAAAGTGGAACTGATACACTCCCTACTAGAACAATTGAGCCCTGTCCATTTATATTTGTAATTTCATCATTCTCTTTCTATTAAACTAAAACTATGCTCATGAAAACTCAACATATATTAATGTGTGTGTACAACTTTTCCAGCCCATTTCAATGGAATGTGTTTTCTTTACTAGTCATGAATAGCTTGATTCTATGGGTTGAAATCTCTTGTTTCAAGAGGGTTAAACACGGTGAAGTTTGGCATTTTAGCTAAGCAACTTTTTGATGAATTAACCTATTATGGGATAACGAGTGATGAACTTTTTTTGGGCTACCCCGTGGCGTGATTTTTTTTTTCTTTCTATTTTCTATCTCCTAGTTTTCTTTCTGTTAGAAGTGTTCTAATAATAAGCTTGTTGAATGTACTTCAAGTGGGATGAAACACCTAAAATCTTCGGTAGATGATGTTAAGCACATATTGCAGCAAAATGACTAAGTTGAAGTTTATTTTCCCCTTTTATGGCCTTTCTGTTGTGATGACGAGTACTTCCCAGTGGAGTGCCAAGTCTAAAAAGAATCTCAAGTAGGCTCCAAGCCACCGTGAATCGAATTCAGAATGGATCACAAGAGGGTTCACTCCCATACAACTAATGTTCACAAAAAATTGCAAAACCTCCTGTAAACAATCAAAGTTGTAGAAATAGGGGGGAACTAGGATGAGTCTTTTGAATTCATATTTTAAATTTTTTCCATAAAATCATATATGGAAATAACTTAAAAATATGCATTCATATATAACCATGATAGTCCACCATATGAGAATTACATCTCTTAGGTATAGTTCATTAATTTAACATTCGGAATAAAAGGAAGATATAACTAGAACAAATTGTTTTTACTTAAATAAGAGTGTAGGAACATTAATACAATCTTTTCCTATTTTGGTTATGTGCAACACTAACACATAAATTATAAGGCAGTACCACTTTCGTACCCTTTTTTATGAAAAAAGACATTGTGTGCTTAACCAAATGATTTTTTGAACCTCCTTATCTCTTTCCTCTAGAATCCAAGGTATAATAATTGTATTCTCTACCTTGAAGTGTTAGTGTATTCAGGGACGTCAAAACAACGGAACGGTGAATTGATTTAGTGAGCAAAATGGATTCAGTTTCGTTACTTCTGATAATGATGGCAATTGGCTCTCTGATAATCAATCTAGTATAGATGTGAAAGATTTCATAGTTTAGATGATGTTGAAGCTGTTGAACTCAATGTGAAATCTGGGTATGATGGTCGTACTATGACTTTCAATGTTATCGGTCTAGATAGTGCTTCTTTCAAAGGAGGACCACGTTATGGTGGAGGTGATTTATATGGTGGTGGTTGTGGATATTGATCATGAGGTGGGATATATGGTGGTGGTGAAGGTGGTTAGGGCGGTAGCAAGCATTATGGAGGTGATGGTTGATATGGTGGTCGTGGTTGGAGGTATGGTGGAGGTGGCGGTTGTTGACACCCAATTTTGACCCTCCCTGATAGGAATTAAATAACGAGCTTATTAATTTTAAACGACTTGAAATAGTTGATTTTATAAAATTTAAAACGTTTTAATGTTATTTTAAGTTAATCTTGCCATTTTTTTTTGTATATATATATATATATATATATATATATATATATATATATATATATATATATATATATATATATATATATATATATATATATATATATATATATATATATATATATAATCTTTAGGTAATATATATATTTTTTACATAATTACGCATACCATTTGTATATTTTAGGATCATTCGAAAATCACCTCAAAAGATTCTACTTTTTTTGATTATTTTATTGCGTTAAAATTATGAAGCTTTTGATTAATTCATAGTAATTCATTTTTATCTAATTACCAAATTATTTTAATCCATTTGGACAGATCGATTTTGGGCCATTTCTTGACACTGAATTCGGCCCACCTCAGCTCCCATCCCAGCCTTTTAATAATGCAGCCCATTGTCAAAGTCCAGCCCACTTCCAAAATGCACAAAGGGCCAGCAACAGCGAAATTAACTCCAAAAATCCGGTGATCCAGGCCTTTTTTCCCAGAACACGACCCGATTTCCCCCTTTTGTCCATCAATTCGACCCAACACGTGCAATCCCAGCATCAATCGTCAATCCCCAATCAGATATGCGTAGCAAAGAAACGCGCGCATCAGCGAGTAGGCAACCTTTGCGCGCATCATTTTTCTTTTACGAGAAGGACGCGCCAACGTTCACGAAGAGCCAGCGAAATCAAATCGTACGAGTTTCACGCGAAAGAGGCAGTATCAGAAGGCGGTACAATTCGGTAGCTCTCAAAGCACGCGAGTCGTCCTTGGTGGCGTGAGATCGTTCCACGTCAAAGCCAAGGACGATAGGGCTAATCCGAGCCGTCGTTTCACCGCTTCCCTTTCCCGAAATGGTATAAATCTTCAGAGAAAAGATTTTTTGCCATTTTTGGGTGAAAGATTTTGGAAAATTTTAAATTTTGGGGATGGGCCTTGAACCTGATTTTCGTCCTTTTTCCCTCCCAACTCCGAACCCTAAACTTCCCCATATATAAGCTCACATCTTCTTCAACCAAAGGGGGATTTGTTTTGGAGATTTTTCAGTTGAAAACGTCGAGCAAGAAACAGAGAGGAAAAAGAGAAAAATTACGAACTTACTCTAGCTAGGCATTGAGAATCGTTTTGAGCGAGCGACAACAAAAGATATACAAATACATTCTAAAAACAAAAGAAAAGAAAAACGAGAGTTAATTTCTATTCCTTAAGGTAGTTCAAGTGTGAGTTGTTGTTTAGGTCTCCTTCTTGCTGTTCGATTCGTGTCTCTGGTGGTGAAGTCACTAACTCGTCACTGTCCGTTTTCGCTGCATCGAGAGAGTCCACTTGGATTCCATTTCGTCCCTGCATTTTAAGTGGGACGCAAAGGCCTCAAATTTTGTTCTCGAGTCAACCAGCTATAAATTGACGAACAGGTTCC
Source organism: Solanum sitiens (assembly GCA_016801875.1). Taxonomy (NCBI): domain Eukaryota; kingdom Viridiplantae; phylum Streptophyta; class Magnoliopsida; order Solanales; family Solanaceae; genus Solanum; species Solanum sitiens. The sequence continues at coordinate 1,670,646 of JABWTJ010000273.1, read as the reverse complement.
GAAGTTTGAAGAATTGAAGAAAGTCAAAGAAATTGGGCTAAAACTCTCAAAAATTCATTTTTTTAGAACTTGTATTTTGTTATTTTTTGGGCCTAAGACCCTTTGTCGCTTTCATTTTATTTATTATTTATTACTCGGTTTAGCTTAGGATAGGTACAAAACAAAGGAGGTCCAAATACCGGTCCAGGCGGACAGAAACCAGAGTTGGACCCAACTCTCTTTCTCTCTCCCTCTTTTACTTTATAGCTTATATGTTTTGTTATTTTTGTCATTTGTCTTAGGGTTAAAATCTAGAATCCCCACAAGAAGCCACCTCGTTTTAACTACTTATTTAAATCGATCAAGTTTAAACAACTTAAAGCAAATTTTGCAAATCTCAACTGGATAGTAAAAATTAAAACTTCACTTTTTAAATTTTTATCTCAAAATTAAGTTAGATCTTTTAAGCCAAACAAGTTAGTTGTTGGATAATCGCGAGTTAGCGAATATTTTAGGTGTCGTAAAAACCTTCCTAAAATATAAATAAGAATCCCCAAACCTCCCTTAAGGTTTTCAATCGGTTTTGTGTTTAAAATCTTTTGAAAACTAAGTTTTTCTTGATTTTTTCTCAAAAATTAAGTGGCGTCTCTCAAAAAGTCAAAAACATAAAAAATATTTTTCCGAAATAAAATAGAATGGCGACTCTGCTGGGTGTTGGAGGATTCTAACCTTAAGACTAAACTTATTTGGCTATGTGAAATAACTATTTACTTGTTTATTTATCCTATTATTAAAAATGGTTGCATTTTCATGGCAACAACTCCGCCAAACGGCAAATAGTTTGCATTAGGATAAAGGGAGTTATGTGGCTTACCATGACTTCGTTCAAAAAACACACATGTCATTCTTTGGAAGTAATAAATGAATAGTTGGCTTACGGTCATCCAACGTCGTTTGTTAGCTTCACCCCGTCGTCTGTCCGACTCGGGTAACCGTCACTTCTGAAACAAATTCAAGTCAGCCTAAGATAGAGCGAAACCAAAACCAAATTTAAGCATTAACCTAAGATGGCTTAATACCCAAGGCGTATTAAGTCCATTAGTTGAAACCGGAAAAATCATGTCCAAGGTCTCCGACCTCACGATATATCATTTTGTTTGACATTTGAATAATGTACATGTGGAAATCAAATGTGGGGTGGGTAAACTTAACTTGATTTTGTTTTGTAGGTATGAATCGCTTTCCAAGATTCGACATGGTCGTAGAAACCCCGCCTCTACTCAAAATGTGGTATAACGACCTTGACGGAGATCACAAAAGAACCCTCAACAAGTATGTGGGTGCCCTGACCGAGTTACTCGACATGAAGGGTTGTCTTGAGCTAATTGAAGTCCTCACAGGTTATTGGGACAACGAGAAAATGGTGTTCTGTTCGGAATTATGGAAATCACCCCAACAATCGAGGAACTTCAAGACAACATCGATACGGTTGGCACAGGGTTAGAAAGAAGTGCGAGAAAGCAAGCAGACATTTTGATCCCCAACAAACCTTCTGTCAACGATATCACGAGATGGTTTGGGTTGGGAAAAGATTACGCTTACTGGGCCCAAGAATCTAGTGTATCATTCAGGGATCTCTACGTTAGATTCGGGCATGCGAGTTTTTATGCAAATTACAACAAAGAGTTCACGATCACCTACAGAGAATGGAATGAAATTCGACCTTTAGTATTTGTCGTCGCATTATTGGAAACAATGATCTTTCCCCACAGCCCGAGCCTGAGTATCAACACTCGAGTGATAATGCTTGCGCACACTTTGTTCAACATGTTTAAGAATCAAGGACAAGTGAAGTACTACCCCGTCGCTCCGGTCATACTGTCATACATATATCTAGCCCTAGAAAAATGCAAAGAAGGACATCACTACTTTCAAGCATGTAACCTGCTCCTTCAATGGTGGATCCTACGTCATTTAGCGAAAGGGCCCGGGACTCAGGAATTGCATACTCTAGATAATAAGAACACTCTCAAGGATTTGAACGATATGCTGTTTTGGGAAAATCTGGAGAATCGAAGGACTAGAGAAAGATGGGCTCAGATCTTTTCTGAACTAAGAAAAGAAGACCTCCAATGGATGCTCGATCGCTTCATCTAAAAGGATGTCATCATAGCGGGCCGTAGACAACTCGTGCTTTCACTGCCAGGTATTCGAGGAATCCGTCCTTAAGCACCCTACCGATTCCTACGACACTTTGGGAGGAGGCAAATCACGCCTCGAGAGGCGTACTATGGCACCTATGTGTATGATATCGGGGATGACAGAGTGGATAACGCTACAAAAATGCTAAGGTAATGGAAAGGAGCCACGCAAATGAAAAAAGACACCATTGCTCCAGATCGGTTTGACGCTGGGTATGACAAAACTTACAAAGCTTGGCTGAAAAAGAACATACAAATTATCTCCTCTCCAGTACCAAAAAATTGCCGCAGTGTGGAAGACAAAGAGACCAAAGTTGTGATTGAGTTGAGAGAGGTAAGGCAAGACGCTTAAGAAATGTACGCCAAATTCCTCGAAAATCAAAGTACCCTTGAGAAGACAACCCAAGAATTGGAAAGACTAAGACACAATTTTAAAGAGTTTGACTTATGGGTTAAAGAGAAGATAGAGAGGAAGCAATACGAGGATTGGGAAGAGAAAGGACGATGGTGCGAGGGTTATCTGTTGATACTAGGATACATGTTTCAGCAATATAAAACACAGGTAAGCAGCGGAGAATAAGGACAATCAGGGACATCATAGTGGATTTCGCCCCTGTGTGGGTTTTTCTATATGTATTTCTGTTATTTTTAGCCCCTGCGTGGGCTTGCCTTTCTTGCATTTTCGTACATTTTAAATGGACCCTGCGTGGGTCTGTCTTTTTCTAGTTTGTTCCTTATTTCCGCCCATTTATTCACCTTGTGAACATTAACTATTCATATGTGAAATTTGTTTAGGGGGTAATTAACTAGTTCAATTCCACACGTACATCGTTCAAATGCGCTAGGCCTACCCTTGGCACAAAAGGGTCCCCTGTATGTTTAGGACGCGATATATGTGTTTTTAACTGTTTATGTGATATGTTGATTTGAATGAGGACATCGCAAACCCACTCCCTGTCAGAAATTTCCAGAAATATGCAAGTCACTACTACAAAGTCCGACCAAATTTTCCGAGTCTTGAGTTTCCCAAACAAAATCAAAATCCTAAAACCCTACTCTACCATATCAGGAAATGTGAGATCACCGCTATGGACAAAGGCAAAAGTATCCATACTGAACCAACCGAAGAGGAGATGATCGACATAAGGAGGCAGTGCGAGAAACACCTATATAATATATTGTTTCCTCCTTAGGGCCCCGAGTTGGAAAGTATTGAAGAAAGTTATGAGGAAGCAATTGCCCGCAAACCTTCTCTCAAAGAACGTCTAGTGGAAGGGGACCAGGAAGTCACTCTTCAAGCATATCCGCAAGAATACCGAACAAGGAAGGAAGCCATTTTGTGCGCTCTCATTTTCGAGCACTATCAGTCTAGGCGTATGTTGAGGCCCGTCGAAAGAGCATATTCCCAAGTGGGATCAGGAAACATATGCAAGACCTGTGAGTGTCATCCTAACCAGAAAGGGCACACAATAGAGGAGTGCATAGAGTTTAAGAATGCGGTCCACCGTTTGCTCGATATGGACAGTATTGCCAATAGTTGGGGTGACAACGTCATCATTGAGTGTGATGAATCGAGGCTCGACATACCGGTCACTGAGAAGACTAAATTCTATCGTATCTCTTTCACACCTTTCAAGAAAACAATGTTGGTGGTCTATTCAGAATTAGTTTGAAACGGAGTCTTCACTCCTCTCTATAAGGACGTGGGAGTGTTATATTCCCTTTTGCTCAAAGTTTGAAAACGTTGCTCCTATAACAGGGCCGCTAATCATAGCATTGAAAAGTGTCTTGCATTCATCCACGACAAGGAATACCTCATCAGTATAGTAAAGCTTCAAGTCGAGACTGTTCCCCGTGGCTGATGTAACGTCGACAAGAAAAACAGCTGAGATGGAGCCATCTTTTATCTTTAAAATCTTTGTTGTTTGTTTTTCAATTTCCCTGTAATCGTACGGGAATGAATGAAAATGAGTATTTTATCTGTACCCAAACTACATAGGGCCTGAATTCTCCTTGTGAGATACGTAGGCATCCTTTCAAGGCCCGACCCCTATCTTTTAAAATTTTCATTCTCCCCCTTTTTCATTCTACAAGAAAATGTGAAGCTCAGATCAACGGACGTCAAAAAGATGCAGCAAGAAGACCCTAGCTCAATGTGATTTTACTTTTCTAAGATAATTCCAAATTAAAACGGGAAAACTCCTGCGTGTTCAAAAAATCAATTTCCCCTTTATTCGTGCGTTAGCATGTCCTCAAACAAAATAATTTTTGCGTGTTTATCTGTTCTTTGTGTGATATCTTGCATTATGTATTCTGAACTCAAACTAACAAATTTGCCTTTGAGTTGCTCTTCTCCAAAGGTACTTAGAAATCAGTCTATGTCAATTAAACTGGCTGATCATCCCTACTTCACTAGATCCAAAGGGCCTGCAAATTCCTTTCCCGGCCAAAGTTCAGATAAGGGAAAAGCAGTAATGGGGGACAACAACGAAGAAATCAGTCTTACTGACGTTGTGGTGGCTCAACCGACCATAGCGGATCTGCCTCCACCAGGTTTTACTGCCAACGATGCTACTGATGGAAGGCCTTTGCTATACTTTCCCTCTTAAAACGTGGAACAGGCTCAGAACGCACCATCTACCCCAGCTCAAAATCCCTCAATCATCGATTTAACCACTCAAAATCCTCAGTATGCTGCAGCCTCCTACCAGACTCCACCACATCCTCAAAACCCCAATCCTCAAATACCACCTCCCCCTCAAAATGCCCACCATCAAACCGCTCCACTCCCACAAAACCAAAATACATTCCAACCCCAAAGATCTCTCCATCATCAAAATCAGCACACTATCCCACAAACCTTCCCAAAAAATTACCAAGCTACTCAAAATGCCCCAAGTCCCTGCGTAGCTCCACCCCTACCCAGAAAAACCACCTTCCAAATTCTCGTTCCAAATGAGCATGACATGAATGGTTCTGAGCTTGACCATTATGAGGAGTAGGAAAAAGAGTGGAGGTCGAAAAAAGAGGCCGCGAAAATAGACATAAAGGAGGAGATCTGAAAAGCAATGAAGGAACTTCAGTGCATTCCTGACGTCGCCGATTTAAACTACGAGGACTTATGCATTCATACGAATCTAGACCTCCCTGAAGGGTTTAAGATGCCAAAGTTTGACACTTTTGGAGGACCAGGTAATCCCTTAGTGCACCTGAGGGGCTTACTGTGACCAACTCGTAGGAGTTGGGAGGGATGAAATTCTGCTAATGCGGCTTTTTAGCCGAACTTTGAGCGGGGAAGCTTTGGAATGGTTTACATCTCACGAGACCAGACAGTGGCCCAGCTGGAATGATTTGGCTAAGGACTTCATCGAACGGTTCTCCTAGAATGTAGAGATCGTCCCTGATCGTTATTCCTTAGAAAAGATGAAACAAAAATCCAACAAAAGCTACAGAGATTTTTCGTACATGTGGCGCAAGGAAGCAGCTAGAGTACGACCTCCTATGTCCGAAAAAGAGATAGTTGAAGTGTTTGTGCGGGTGCAAGAGCCCGAATACTATAATAGAATCATGTTGCTAATTGGATCAAAATTTGCTGAGATGGTCAAGGTTGGTGAGACTATCGAGGATGGGTTAAAAACCGGGAAGATTGCCTGTGTTGCTGCGTTGACCGAATCATCGGGTTTGTTGAAGAAGAAAAGAGAAGACGTTTTTGCAGTCTCTTATGGGGAGGAAGACCCCAGAAGACCATCATCCTACCAAGGTCGTCCTCGACCTTCACAGAATTCTTACCAGGCTTGCTATACGCAAGCTGGTTATCCAAATACTCCTCCTCCCATCTACCAAAATGCTACCTCCACATACCAAAATGCCCCCCCTCAAAATTACCAAATCCATCTCCCGTTTATATCAAGTTCAATATCCACTCTACCAAAATACCCCTCGGAATTACCAAGCTCCATTTCCAAATTATCAAACAAATCCTTATCCAAGAAACCAAACTCCCCGTCAAATACCCAAAATTATGAACAGATACCTCTTCCCCAATAAGGCAACTATGATCCCTCTCGACCCAGATTCAAGAAGAAGCCCCCAAGAAACTTTACCGCGCTCGCTGAAAGCTAAACAAAGTTGTACGAGCGACTGGCTTTGGCTGGCTACATTCACCCGGTGTGGCCCAAGCCGGTGGATACTAGTTCCAAATTCTACAGACCCGACCAAAGGTGTGCGTATCAACCTCAAACACAAGATTCAAGATTTGATCGACCAAGAAGTGGTTTCTCTTCAAACAGCCGCACCCAATGTCAACACCAATCCTTTGCCGAATCATGGATGCGTCAATATCGACATGATAGAGACAGATGATGACTGGTGCGTGACAAAGGCGATAGTACCGATTGTTCATGACGAGCTGTAAAGAGCATTAGCTTCACAGAGTATCAAGGAGAAAAAGGAGTCTGTGATTCTAACACCCGCAAAGGTTGTTGCCTTGGTGCCAATAGAAACTTCCGCTAGGCCAAGGTATATGATCGAAAACGCTTTAGCTCATGGTATGACCAGGTCTGGCGGGTGTTATACTCCAGAAGTGTTGTCCCATGAAGGGCAAAAGAAGGACCAAGGAAAGAGGCCGATAAGCGAAGGCGAAGCTGAAGAATTCTAGAGAATGATGCAGCCGAAGGACTACTCGATTGTTAATAATTTGGAGAAAACCCCGGCTCAGATTTATGTGTGGGCCTTATTGATGATTTTGCAGTTACATAGGCAAGCTTTGATGAAAGCTTTGCATGATACAAACGTACCTGTGGGCTCGACAATGTAGCGGCCATGATTAACCACGTTATCCGAGGACATCAGATCAGCTTCTGTGATGAATAGTTGACCTTCGGAGGGAGGATGCACAATAAAGCCTTGCATGTCACTGTCATATATCGAGAAAGGGTTATAAACCATGTTTTGGTAGATGATGGGTCGGGTCTCAATATTTGTTCATTGTCGACTCTGAGGCAGTTAAGGTTTGATATGGGAAAGCTTGAACAAAACCAAGTCAACGTAAGAGCCTTTGATGGAGTGCAGAGAGACACACTTGGGGCGGTAAACTTGGTCATTTAGATGGGTCCTGCAGAGTTCAACGCAAAGTTCAAGGTCTTGGACATTGACACCAGCTATAACCTTCTTCTAGGAAGGCCTTTCATCCATATGGCTGGGGTTGTGCCTTCTACTCTTCACCAGATGATGAAGCTCGTTTGGAAGGACCAAGACCTGGTTATTCACGGCGAAGGGAGTCACTCCGGCAGGCAGGCGCCAATTATTGATGAAGTCTCGCGAGGCACTGATTTCTATACGGTGGAGCTGGTAAATGCCACAAATGAGGATTTGTCCCCAAAACCTCCTATTCCTTCTGTGTACAAGATGATCGCTACTGTGATGCTGCTGAATGGGTTCGAGCCAGGTTTTTAATTGGGAAGGAATTCTAAAGGAATTATTTAGCCTATTCAAGTTCCCGTCAAAGGAGCGAGATATGGTTTGAGGTACGTCCCCATAGATAATGAGGCGAAGATGATGAAGAGCGGTGATCAAGCATTGGCTAGGCCAATCCCTCACCTGTACCAATCATTTCTAGTCCGTGAGTATGCCGATCATGACGGACTCGGGGAAGGAATCTGCAATCTTTTCGAAGAGATCGATACTATCATAGAGGACGAGGTTGAGCTAGCTTGTATCCGCGATGCTGAGCCTAGAGAGCAGCTGCAGAACTAGACTTCTACACCAATCTTTATCCCTCGATCATCTTGGTAGAAGAAGACTATCTATGAATGTTTTGAAAAAACGATGGTAGTCCAGAAGGGGCCCGAGACCAACCATATTGATTTTTCTTTAATTGCTTGAATATTAAAATTCTCCGATGATGTTTAAAAGGGCAACACGACCCTTTGCCATGGCCAAAGTTTGCATTGTTTTTCCCAATTTGAATGAAAGACTCTTTTATTGAAAACTTGTTTATTTACTTATTTGCTATATTTTACTTTCCTAACTTTGTCTGTTTATGATTTCAGTAATATTAATTTTAAATCTGTCAATGTCATGTCATGTCACGAGCTGAACGAACAGAATGAGAAAGGTGATGACGACGGTGAAGAATACGAAGAGGAAAGTGAGGTATCAGAATATGTTGCTCAGGAATTTTGGCAGTTCGAAATCAGCATAAGCCAAATTTGGAAGAAACAGATACTATGAATCTGGGAGACCAAGAGTGTGTCAAAGAGGTCAAAATCAGTGTCCACTTGAATGAAGCTCAAAGAAAGGATCTAATACATTTGCTTACTGAATACATTGATGTGTTCGTTTGGAAAGTCAATGACATGCTGGGGCTGAGTACCAATTTAGTGTGCCACAAGTTGCCGATTAATCCAGGGTTCAGTCCAATGAAACAGAAGGATCCGAAGTTCAAGCCTGAGTTAAGTTTAAAGACTAAAGAAGAAATCACCAAACAGATTGAGTCTCGATTAGTGGAAGTGATGCAATACCCGACTTGGTTGGCCAATGTTGTTACGGTCGCCAAAACGATAGGAAGATCAGAATTTGTTTCGATTACAGGGATCTTAACAAAACCAGCCCAAAAGATAATTTTCCGTTGCCAAAATTCACATTCTGATTGAAAACTGTGCTAAACATGAAATTCAATAATTTGTGGATTATTACGCAGGTTATCACCAGATCCTGATGGATGAGGAAAATGCAAAAAAGACAGCTTTCATTAAGCCTTAGGGTGTATATCATTACAGGGTGATGCCATTTGGTCTTAAAAATGCTGATGCTACTTATATGAGGGCTATGACGACCATATTTCATGACATGATTCATAAGAAGATCGAGTTGTATGTAGATGACGTTATAATCAAGTCCCGCGAGAGTTTGGACCACTTGACGCATTAAAAGAAGTTCTTAGATCGTCTGTGTCGTTATAACTTGAAATCAAATCCCGCTAAATGTGCTTTTGGAGTGCCAGCCGACAAATTGTTAGGATTTATAGTCAGCAAAAGACGTATTGAGCTTGATCCTTCTAAGATCAAGGCAATTCAAGAGTTACCTCCTCCGAAGACTAAGAAGGAAGTGATGAGTTTCTTAGGGAGGTTGAACTACATCAGTCATTTCATAGCTCAATTAACTGTGGTGTGTGAGCCTATCTTCAAGCTGTTGAAGAAAGATGCTCTGACAAACTGGACTGAAGAATGTCAGACAGCTTTTGATGCGATCAAGGATTATTTGTCTAATCCACCGGTGTTGGTTCCTACGCGAGAAGGGAGCCCACTTTTGCTATATTTGTCTGTCTCAGACAATGCATTCGGATGCGTACTTGGCCAACACGAAGAGACAGGGAAGAAAGAGTGAACTATTTATTACATAAGCAAGAAGTCCACTCCTTACGAGTCCCGTTACACTCTTCTGGAAAGAACATGATGTGCTTTGACTTGGATTGCCCAGAAATTGAGGCATTATTTATCTTCTTATACTACATATCTCATTTACAGAGTGGACCCGTTGAAGTATATTTTCCAGAAGGCGATGCCGATAAAAAATTTAGCTAAATGGAAAATGATTTTTAGTGAACTCGATATTGTCTATGTAACCTAGAAGGCGATAAACGCATAGGCCTTGGTTGATCATCTTGCAGAAAATCCTGTCATTGAAGAGTATGAACCGCTCAAGACTTATTTCCCTGATGAAGAGGTATCACTTGTGGGTGAAGATATTTATGAAGTGTATCTTGGTTGGAGAGTGTTATTGGATGGAGAGGCGAATCACCAAGAAAAAGGTATTGGAGAGGTCTTAGTGTCAGAATCCGGTCAGCAATATCCTATGCAGCTAAGCTCCAGTTTAATTGCACGAACAACATGGCCGAATATGAAGCGTGCATCCTTGGTTTGAAGATGGCCATTGACATGAGTGTCAACGAGCTGCTGGTTATTGGAGATTCAGATTTGTTGATTCATGAGGTTCAAGGAGAATGGGTTGTGAAGAACCCGAAGATCACACCGTATGTACAATATATACAGAAGTTGTGCAGAAGATTCCGTAAGATTGAGTTCAGACATACTCCCAGAACACAAAATGAGTTAGCTGATGCTCTGGACACCATCACTTCAATGATTAAATATCCAAATACTGATTATATTGACCCTTTGGATATAGAGCTAAAAGAACATCCGGTCCATTGTTCCCATGTGGAAGCAGAACAAGACGGTTTACCATGGTATTTGATATCAAGAAGTACTTAGAGTCTGGGATTTATCTAGAGAATGCGACATTTAACCAGAAGAAATCAATACGTCATTTGTCCCTCAACTTCTTTCTGAGTGGAGAAGTCCTTTATAGGAGGACTCCGGATTTAGGTCTTCTCAGATGTATCGATGATGGTGAAGCTGCGAAGCTTATCGAATAGATATATGCTGGAGTTTGCGGCAAGCACATGAACGGACTCACTTTGGCGAGGAAGATCCTTCGAGCTGGTTATTTCTGGATAACTATGGAGCATGATTGTTGCAAGTTTGTGCAGAAATGCCATAAATATCAAGTGCATGGTGATTTTACCCGAGTGCCACCTCATGAACTCAATGCTATGAGTTCTCCTTGGACATTTGTAGCTTGTGGCATAGATGTCATCGGTCCAATAGAGTCAGCCTCTTCTAACGGACACATATTTATGTTGGTTGCCATTGATTACTTCACCAAGTGGGTGGAAGCAACTTCGTACAAATTGGTAACCAAGAAAGTTGTAGCTAATTTTGTTAGCAATAATCTGATATGCAGTTTTGGAGTACCAGAATCGATCATTACTGATAATGGTGCAAATCTCAACAGTCACTTGATGAGAGATATATGTGAGCAGTTTAAGATTACTCATCGAAACTCAACCGCCTATCGTCCTCAGATGAATGGAGTTGTAGAGGCCGTGAATAAGAACATCACAAAGATTTTGAGGAAAATTATTGACAATCACCGAGGTTGGCATGATATGTTACCATATGCTTTGTTGGGTTATCGAACGATTGTCAGAACGTCGATTGGGGCTACTCCATACTTGCACGTCTATGGAACAGAAGCAATTATACCCACTGAAGTCGAGATACCATCCTTGAGAATCATATAAGAAGCTTAGTTGAGTAATGACGAATGGGTCAGCAAGTGAATTGATCAATTAATATTGATTAACGAGAAGAGAATGGTTGTTGTTTGTCATGTTAAACTATATACACAAAGAATGATCCGCGCTTTTCACAAGAGAGTAAGAGCCAAAATTGTTGAAATAGGTCAGTTGGTACTTGAGCGCATTTTTCCTTATTAGGATGAGTACAAAGGGAAATTTGCACCGAATCGGCAAGGACCTTACATGGTTCGCAAGGTATTATTTGGGGGCGCTTTAATCCTGTCGGAGATGGATGGCACTGCATGGACGAAGCCGATCAACTCAGATGCTGTCAATAGATATTACAGGTGAAGCTTCAGTTTGTATTTCTATCACTTCCCTGTAATTGCTCCATTTACTTGTAATTGTTTTGTTTAAAATTTTATCCCTCTTGTAATGAACTACGTGTGACCTGAATTCTAAAAAATGAGATACGTAGGCGGCCTATGTCGACCTCGGTCATCCCGTTTACTCCTTTTAATATTTCTTTGTATTTGGACTACGTTCGACCTGAATTCACAAGAATGAGATACGTATGCGGCCTATGTCGGTCTCGGTCAGTTTTCTTTGTAAACTTCTTATTTTTGTTAACCTTTGAAGGGGGAACTACGTTTGACCTGATTCCTGCCTCAACGGGATACGTAGGCGCCACAAGGGTTCGATCATAAATCCCGTAAGATTTCTATTTCTCTTTACAATAGAAACTGGGATAGAGTTTTTGAGAGGGACTAAAAAATTCTCGAGAAGAAGATTTTTCCTCAACAAGTCAAGATTGAAGTCCCTTTGAATTTTGCAATTGGGACAAATTTTTTGAGAGGATCTCAAAAATTCCGTGATTTACTCACCATCAGTTAAAGATGAGTTGAGACAGTTATCTGGGATAGAAATTTTGAGGATGGACTCAAAATTTCAACACAGGTTTATCGACAGTCTAGAGTAACTTTAAATACTACCCAGCGAATAATCAAATATACCTCTAAGCATCAGACTCAAGGAAGTTTGCTAAGCCTGACGTGACATGATATTTGGCAGTAACCTTTTTCAAAATACTACTTTTCAAAAATCGATCCGTCTTATATTTTATCCTTTATGTTTTATTTATTTTGGCATAGCATATGTTGTCCTATCTATCAAGAGCGGGAGATCAGAAAAATCAACCGGAGATGTAGGATAAGGAGCAGACAATCGAAGAAATCGACACAGATTAGTTTATTTTGAAACTAACAATTTGTATGTGGGTGCAGGCTTACAAGGCTACTGCCAAATCAGAAAATTCCTCCAATCGATGAATTGGAGAAGTCAAGGAGGCGAAGAGCTCCCCCAAATTAATAATTTTTCTATGGATGCTGGAAATATTCTATATTACTTATATCGAAGACTGGGAAGTGTTAACATTATTGTTTCATTCAATTCCCAACAACGAAGTCTAAAATAAAGATACAACTATGTTCAAAGATGAATCAAATGAAAACCCTGAAAAGACATTTTATGGTTTTCATCGAGGACGTCATCTGCATCATATTATCAGACATGTTAGTATCACTACCTAGATGGTTATTTTATTCGTGTTATCAATTTATATTATACACTACGTGGAGGGTCATTTTACCGTATTGTCAATTGAGACGATATCACTATCCAAAAGGCACCTAGAAGACACTATATTGCTCGATTGAAGCATCTTCGTTTGGTACCAAGGATGGCATCAAGAAAAGGATATTCATGCATCGTGAGTTGATATTCATGGATCGCGAGAAGATATTCATGCCTTGCAGAAAATCATATATCGCGGGAAGATATTCATGTCTCGTGGAAAATGTCATACACCGCGAGAAGATATTCATGCATCGCGAGTAAATATTCATGTGTCGCAAAAAATCATGTATCGCGAGTTAATATTCATGCATCAAGGAAAGTCATACATCGCGAGTTGATATTCATGCATCGCGGAAAATTCATGCATCGCGAAGAAAGCATGCATCACGAGTTGATATTCATGCATCGCGGAAAAATCATGCATTGCGAGTTGATATTCATGCATCGCGGAGAAAGCATGCATCACGAGTTGATATTCATGCATCGCGAGTTGATATTCATGCATTGCGGAAAAATCATGCATCGCGACTTGATATTCATGCATCGTGGAGAAAACATGCATCACGAGTTGATATTCATGCATCGCCTAGAAATCATGCATTGCAAGTTGATATTCATGCATCGCGAGTTGATATTCATGCATCGCGGAAAATTCATGCATCACGGAGAAAGCATGCATCATGAGTTGATATTCATGCATCACGAAGAAATCATGCATCGCAAGTTGATATTCATGCATCGCAGAAAATTCATACATCGCAGAGAAAGCATTCATCACGAGTTAATATTCATGCATCGCGGAGAAATCATGCATCGCGAGAGGAATTCATGCATTGCGGAAAAATCATGCATTGCGAAGAAGAAGTCATGCATTTCAAGAGAAAATTCATGCATCATGGAAAATTCATGCATTGCAGAAAAATCAGGCATTGCGAAGAAGAAGTCATGCATTGCAAGAGAAATTCATGCATCGCGAAAAAATCATGCATTGCAAGAGAAGAAATACATGCGTCGCGAAAATTTCATGCATCGCGGAAGGGAAATCATGCACTGCAAGAGAAGGAAATCGTGCCTCTCAAAAGAAATATTTACCCATCAACACCAACCACATCCTTTTATTTTGACAAGAGGGAACACCAAGAGATTCATCGAAGACAACATCAAGAGAAATATCAACACTGCATCAGCTTTTATCTATTTCGACATCAAATGAAGAGTACATTGAAGATTATATTGCAAACATAAGATATAAGCTTTATTCGCTTTACGTCAAATCGATCGAGTTGACATCAAATGTTGAAGAAGAGAAACTAAATGTTAACACGGTAAAAGACACTATCTCCCATTTGAATTGCATTTTTATGGTAATGAGTTTATCTCATTCGTTGTCGAGAGCATCCGAAAGGATGAATTCTCCAAAAAAAAAAAAAAAAAGGTGCGGACGACATCAAAAACTGATGCAACACAACGTGGAACTTTTTCTTAGCAGCGAACTGGGACATAATCCAAAGAGGAGTGTCAAACTCTTAGGACGCGAGCAAAGGAGTGACTTCCACCACAATCAAACCACACCCCTATCAGAAGTTATGTGGGTTTCTCTTTGGGTTATGTCAGTTTTGGGTTTTTCATCCGGAAAGTTTAGTTTCTACCAGAAGTAGATTTCCAATCCGAGTGACAATACACTAAGAGCTCTGGAAATTATGTTTGTGTAAGTTCTTACCTATGGATGTGAAGAGCTCCACCTTCATGTCTAAGAGGTTGCAAGCCTTTTTTTCATACTCGACTTTATTTGTCACTCTTCCAGAACCAAAGTTTAGCTAACATAATAGATTTCCTTTTCAACCGATCGAGTCAAACTACAAACAGCCTGATTCCTAAGATATAAGGATATGTAGGCGAGCTAGGTGTTGAAAACTCGGCTGTATTCCAACATTCAATCTTAAATCCTATTCTTGAGCATTTCGCTCCTTCATAATTCGGTATCGAGATGACCTATGAATTCTCTCAAAATCATGTGTTAAATCAAGCTTATCGAACTGCTAGCTTGAATTCTCATATAGTCTGAGATATGTAGGAAACCCTTTTCCGGAGTTCGGCCATAATTCTTAAGTCCGTACCAAATTCCTTTCCTAAGGATGAATATGTGGTGGGTCAAAATTAGATTAGTCAATTTCATTTTCCTTGAATTTCTTGCATCAATTAACGTAAAATGAGAGACTGTTGTTGACACCCAATTTTGACCCTCCCCGATAGGAATTAAATAACGAGATTCTTAATTCTAAACAACTTGAAATAGTGGATTTTATAAAGTTTAAAACGTTTTAAAGTTATTTTAAGTTAATCTTGTCATTATATATATATATATATATATATATATATATATATATATATATATATATATATATATATATATATATATATATATATATATATATATATATATATATATATTTACATAATAACGCATACCATTGGTATATTTTAGGATTATTCGAAAATCGCCTCAAAAGATTCTACTTTATTTTGAAAAGGTTTACTAACTGGTTTAATTATACCATAGTTTACATTTTTGAGATTAACTACTTTACAACTAAATTGATTTTTTTATTGCGTCAAAATTAAGAAGCTTTTGATTAATTCATAGTAATTCATTTTTATCTAATTACCAAAAATTTTAATCCATTTAGACGAGTCGATTTTGGTCCATTTCTTGACACAAAATTCGGACCACCTCAGCTCCCATCCCAGCCTTTTAAGAATGCAGCCCATTTTCAAAGTCCATCCCACTTCCAAATTGCACAAAGGGCCAGCAACAACGAAATCAAATCCAAAATTCCGGTGATCCAGCCCTTTTTCCCCAGAACCCGACCCGATTTTCCCCTTTTGTCCCTCAATTCGACCCAACGCGTGGAATCCCAACAGCAATCGTCAATCCCCAATCAAAGATACGCAACAAAGAAACGCGCGCAGCAGTGAGTAGGCAACCTCTGCGCGCATCATTTTTCTTTTACGAGAAGGACGCGCCAACGTTCATGAAGAGCCAGCGGAGTCAAATCGTACGAGTTTCATGCGAAAGAGGCAGTATCAGAAGGCGGTACAATTTCCTCTTGTCATCTTCCCCAATGTCCCTCTCCGTGGCAGCTCTCAAAGCACGCGAGTCATCCTTGGTGGCGTGAGATCGTTCCACGTCAATGCCAAAGATGATAGGGCTAATCCAAGCCGTCGTTTCACCCCTTCCCTTTTCCGGAATGGTATAAATCTTCAGAGAAAAGATGTTCTGCCATTTTTGGGTGAAAGATTTTGGAAAATTTTGAATTTTGGGGATGGGCCTTGAACCCGATTTTCGTCCTTTTTCCCTCCAAACTCCGAACCCTAAACTTCCCCATATAAGCTCACATCTTCTTCAACCAAAGGGGGATATTATTTTTTTTGGAGATTTTTCAGTTGAAAATGTCGAGCAAGAAACAAAGAGGAAAAACAGAAAAATTATGAACTTACTCTAGCTAGGCATAGAGAATCGTTTCGATCGAGCGACAACAATAGATATACAAATACATTCGAAAAACAAAAGAAAAGAAAAACGAGAGTTAGTTTGTATTCCTTAAGGTAGTTCAAGTGTGAGTTGTTGTTTAGGTCTCCTTCTTGCTGTTCGATTCGTGTCTCCTGTGGTGAAGTCACTAACTCGTCACTGTCCATTTTCGCTGCATCGAGAGAGTCCCCTTGGATTCCATTTCGTCCCTGCATTTTAAGTGGTCCGTAAAGGCCTCAAATTTTGTTCTCAAGTCAACCAACTATATATTGACGAACAGGTTCCGATGTTTGAAGAATTGAAGAAAGTTAAAGAAATTGGGTTAAAAGGCTCAAAAATTCATTTTTTAGAACTTGTATTTTGTTATTTTTTGGGCCTAATCCCCCTTGTCGCTTTCATTTTATTTATTCTTTATTACTCGGTTTAGCTTAGGATAGGTACAAAACAAAGGAGGTCCAAATACCGATCCAGACGGACAGAAATCGGATTTGGACCCAACTCTCTTTCGCTCTCCCTCTTTTACTTTATTGCTTATATGTTTTGTTATTTTTGTTGTTAGTCTTATGGTTAAAATCTAGAATCCCCGCAAGAAGCCACCTCGTTTTAAGTACTTATTTAAATCGATCAAGTTAAAACAATTTAAAGCAAGTTTTGCAAATATCAATTGGATATTAAAAATTAAAACTTCACTTTTTAAATTTTTATCTCAAAATTAAGTTAGATATTTTGAGCCAAACAACTTAGTTGTTGGATAATCGCGAGTTAGCGAATATTTTAAGTGCCGTAAAAACCTTCCTAAAATATAAATAAGAATCCCCGAACCTCCCTTAAGATTTTCAATCGGTTTTGTGTTTAAATCTTTTGAAAACTATGTTTTTCTTGATTTTTTCTCAAAAACTAAGTAGCGACTCTCAAAAAGTCATAAACTTAAACAATATTTTTTTGAAATAAAACAGTGGTAGTAGAGGAGGAAGTGTGTATTACAAGTGTGAGTATGCTGGTCATTTTCAAGGAAATGTAGTCAAGGTTATGGATATGGCAGTGGTGGTGGTGGTAAATATGGTTGAGAGACGGAGGAGGTGGAGGTGGTGGTGGTTGTTACAAGTTAGGGGAAGAAAGGTTGGTAACTTTGACATCCTTTATAAAAATATCATCCCCACCACCTCCGCCTCCATTCTCGTCCAACCATATCTCCCACCACCAGTACCGCTGCCATATCCACAACCTTGGCTACATTCCCTTGTCAAATGACAATCTTCTCCACACTTGTAACACCTACTTCCTCCTCTACCACAACCACTATACCCATCGCCACCTCCACCATACCTCCCACCACCACCGCCATATAACCCATCACCTCTTTACCGTCTTCTGCCACCCTAACAACCTTCACCACCACAATATTTCCACCTAAAATGTATATAAACAACCACCACCATAGGAATCACCACCACCTCTGCCATCACGGGATACTCTTTTTATAAGAGCACCATCTGGGCCGGCAACATTGGTAGCCTTCGTATGACCATCATTCCCAGATTCCACATCGAGTTTAACCGCTTCACCGACAGTTAAACTACTAAAGTCTTTAGATCTTATACTAAATTGATGAACAAAAAGCTCATCACCACCATCATCCAGAGAAACAAAATTTAATCCCTTTTGGTCACTAAACCACTTCACTGTTCCTTTTTTCTTACGCCTCTGATTATACCAACTTACAAAAGAGTTGATTATATGTAAAATTCACTTTTACTTTAAATCATATACACGACCATGATCAAAAAGCTCGTGTTCAATGAAAACAATAAAGAGCTCTAACACATACACTTCATTTTTATTTCCATTTCAAACTAATAATCGTGAACAATATGAATATAAGGGTAAAACTAATGAAACATGTTTATAAAATTTATTAAACCCAATAATATCTATAAAAATGAATAAATTCAAAGGCATATGCATGCTTTTTCTAAATTTATATTAACGTCATGAGAATTTTGTGATAGAAGTTTCTAATAGAAATCTCACCATATGAACAAATTAAATTAGTATCAAAGTCATAATTGATAGATCAAGAATTTAATTTAGTAGGAAAAGTTTTTGTTGGATTCAAATTACTAAGTAAAGCTCAATGTAATATTTTATCCAATATGTTTTATCTATTTTAAAAAATAATTTAGCTTTTAAGGATATAAAAATCAATCAACATTTTAAAACTATATTTGCCGATAAACATTTAACATTTTGAAATACATGAGTTCATAATATACTGATTTCTCTACATATAGTTTGAACCAGATATTCTTAAACAAGATTTTAAATATAACATATATTCTCACTTTTAAATACTCTTTATATGTTATTTTATGTTACTCTATTGATTTGACACAACACCAGATGAATTCTTGAACGGATTATTGAGAAAACCAATTGAAACACCACTGCTATTAAAATTGTCCGATATTTTTTAATTTTATAAAAAATTGGCTCATATTATAAGTGATAGAGAAGAATTACATTATCCTTTAAGCAATTCATTAACCCTAGTTTCTAACAAAATAACCCTTGGAGCCATCACATATCTCCCTTTTTGTCAACCCTTTCTCAACTTGCCTCAACAAAAGTCCTGCCACGACCTGACTTCTTGAGTCTTGATGGAACCTACTATATCAGCTAGTATGTAAGACAACCCGTACCGAGAAGGTAATGTAGTGAGTGCAAGGTACAACTAAAGATAAATGATACTAATAAAAGAAAGAGACAGAAGTGAAGTAAAAAAATATATATATATACAATAGAACCCATCCTAAAACCTTGAAGTCACGAGTACAAATCTATCTAATGTGAAAAAATACAATTCCCAAAAGTGGACCCCAACTGTCACACCCCGAGGCTACCCCTAGACGTAACACGGGACCTAGGATTATGAGTGACCCAAAGCTAACGATGAATCTGTCATATCATGAAAATACTGAATATAGTTAAGTAAAACATGTACTGTGCGGAAACTACAATGAAGGATACCTAAAAATAGGGAACACCCAAATGCACTGAATATAAGTGAAATAAACTAGGGCTTGTGATAACTGAAACAACCACCTAACAACTCAAGCTGAATCTACTATTACATCTTTAAAACCTCTAAATGAGTTGAGTTGATGAGACATGCTCCCAGTTAACTCTAATAAAACTGAAACTAAAAATAATTACTAAAATGAAAGCATGTCTATTGTCCTCAAAATATGATTACTCACCTTTGAAGTTACTGAATGTTCACGGAGAATCAATTTAAGCGTGATCTGTATGCTCAGTACCTAAATCTATATCTTGAAAGGATGTAGCGCAGAGTATGAGAAAGTACTTTGAATGTTCTCAGCATGCAGGATATAAATACTATGCTGAAATATAAATATGAGCATAACAAAGTGTAACTGAGCAATTACATAATATGAGCAAGAATATAAATACCGAAACATAACAAAAAGGTTAAGTTGAATGAAGTGACCAAGTACTAATCATGAATATAACATGATGAACGGTACACTGATATAACTGTTGTAAACCTGGTCCAATGCACTAAGAGTCTGGCTTTGGGAGATACGATTAACCGAGACATAAACCACGTGATCTAAAGCCATGACCCCATTTGACAGCCGATAGATCAAACGATGGCCCGTGAGTACCGTAGTTAATGACCTTCGTCAGCTTTTATGTTAGGGTCATTTTTTTCATTTCCTTATTCGTTGAGGCACTTAAGCTACGTCGTCTTACTAACATAAAGAGAAAGAGGTGCCAGTTTCTTTCAAGAACAAGCAATAGTGTTCTTCATGTTTTTGCCCCAAAGTCCAAAGTATTTCTCTTTAGATTTCTTCACTAGGTATGTGGGATTTCACTAGTGAGTTCCTTTCATCCATTAGGTCCCTAGAATTAAATCAGTTCCTTCATTCTACATAAATTGTATAGACCTAGGGTTCGAATAAATCTTGGGAAGTTTTTTGTGATTTCAGCTGCTATAGAATCCATAGTGCAAGTAACATGTTTTCTTAGAAACGTTGCATCAATAGTGTTTTCTCCATACTTAGAGCAGGAGGCCAACATCAATAGTGTTTAAAATTTGTTGCTTCATTTCTGTTTTTATATATAAAAAAATAAAATAAAAATTCTTTTTTAAAAATGCAAGAAAAATTTCTAAATTCAACTTGGGAAAAAATGAACAATTTCATAACAAAACACTAATATCGTAAAAGGAATGTTGTTTTTAAGAAAGTGAATACAATTTATATGCCATGAATTTTATGAGAAAATGACAATGAACAAGAAACACTTATTTCTTTTTACAACACTCGCATTAGCTGATCTTGATTCATTCAATTCATATTCAATCAAAATAATATTTTTACCAATCTATCAACTATTCATTAATGCAAGATATGCCTATTTTAAGAAGAAAAAAATTGGATGATAATTCACCAAGTTATTTAGTTCCTCTTAAAAACACTCAAAACATATTTTTAAAAAATGGAGAAAGTTGAAGAAGATATGGTGTTGTCATGTGTAGTCGACGTCATGGATTAGAAGATGGCTGCTAAATTATCAAATTCAATTTCAGATTTACGTCGATGTATTCTTCAATTTTCATATGCCGAATGTCAGGTTAAGTATCGAAGTTTAAAAGCCATTTTATGTTTCTATATCAAACAAATTTTACTTATGAAGAAGATTATGACAAATAAACTTACAAAGATATATATAGATAATTGGACATAGCAAGTCAAACTAAGGGATACTCCATCTTTTTCATAAATCCCTCTTTTTTCCTTTTTAATTATTCTTTACTTACGATGTTGAAAGAATTGTGAGTTTTCACTAATGTTTTGTTTGATCCAAATTTATATGATGGTTTTTATAAAAACAAAATTTTGTTGGAGATACAAAATATATCCAAAGATATATTATCTTTTCTAAAGTTTAAACAAAATTAGGAGTTGTAACACAAATAAAGTATCACTAATTGGTACAATATGCACTAATTTTTATTTTATTTTTTCAAATAATTGTTCTTTATTCCATTTTACTATTACGAGAAAAAAAAAGAACCAGTATCACTAAATATCAAAACTGCATTGTAAAAATATTTTGGGAAAAATTGTTAAAACAAAACTATTAACTATATATTTTTTAATAACAAATTTCCTAGCTAATTCATGTTTTCTTGTAAAAGCATTAATTTATTGTTAATTTTGATTATTGGCCCCAAATAATTATTCATTAATTTTGGCTATTGTCCAAATTCATGTTGTAAATCTATTTTGTTTTGGTACACTGAAAAAAACCTAAAAAGGAAAAAATAAATTTTGATAAGTCAAATTACTTGATTCTGCCAAGAGAAAAACCCATTATCTTATTGTTGGTGACTTTCCAAATTAGAAATTCTTCTTTATTTTAAAAAATAAAATTGTATTTAGAGAAAGAGAAAATGGAGGAGTGGATTACAAGGTAGGGTCAAACCCTCACCAATAAATTAAAAATTGAGGTAGTCAACCAACATAGCTACTATGAATCTCAAACTACCACTTCTCTGTATGTTACAATCTTTATTTCTCAAAGAATCTGTAAGATTATTTATAATCTCACTTCGAATGCATATCTTATCACTATCAAGTGTTTATAATTTTCATTAATAGCAATATGAGAGTGAAATTATATGTCCATATTGTTTTATTATAAATTGACAACAAAAGGTTATATAATTATTGATTTCTTTAATTATGCTATGTTTATGTAGGAAAAAATTTCCAATTTTTTCAAATAAGAAGCTGATGAAAGAATAAAGTTAAATGAAGAAAAAAAGAGATGATAAATCCTAATGACCAAATCGTGAAGATTAATCAAGATTTCATAAATTTTTGATGTGGTGAGATCTGACAATCATTATTGTCTTTTCGAATCTCAGCTTCTCAAAAAGGTCTATACATTGCTAATCTATATATATGTTGTGGTTTCTTATACTTATATTTGTACTTTAATTATAAACTAAAACTTAGACAATTAAAAAGAATACTTTGTTTCTTCTATTTCAAGTGACGTTCTTTCCTCTTTAATCTATTATTACAAAATAATATTTTCTTAATTGAAAAATGATTAAGTTTGAACCTCATATATTTTATCTTTCAAAAAAATGTTTACTTTGACTCTACATGGAACACAGACTTCTAAAACTTGTTGTCTTAAATATGTTATAACATTTGTGTGACTATAAAACTTCTTACAAATGATAAAATAAAAATTTTATAGCTTAATTATTTTCAAATATAGACAGATGTCACATTTTTTTGATAGATTGATATCAAAATGGTGATACATAAAATCGAAAAGAAAGGAGTATCTGACATATAATAGAGAAAGTCTTTTTTTTTCTTTTTAAACTCATTATTCTGAAGTCAAATTTACAGTATAAGGATCATAAAACATGGATTGCATATTCGTTATAAGCGCTAATATTTATATTTCTTTCAAGAAGATTTATATTATACTAAACAAATTAAGCAACATAAGAATTTATACATTATTCAAAACATGTTAGAACAAGATAGGTTTTTCGAACTTGGAAAATGTCAATTTCTTAAAAGATATTTTATAGATTTTTAGCAATGTCATTGTTGATTACCTGAATGAAACTCTTCAATATTTTGTCTCGCCTGAACTCAAAGCCATTATGTTGAGAAACCCTAATTTTGTCGTGCAATTATGTGTGGATTAGCAACAATTGGAGAACATGGAATATTATGCACATAACAAAGATCAAGAAGGTGAGTCGTTGGTATGGAGGAGTACGAGAATGAGAAATAAGGCTTGCAAATTCAAGAACGATCCGGATAATGATTGCAAAGGGAAACACTGAAGAATGACAAAGAAAAAATAATAAGAATATTTTGGAAGTAATTAGTGATGCTTACTAGAATGTGGTCAAATTTATAGATGTTTTTAGGTGTATTAAAATTCTTTTGTTTTGTAGTTCGGGTAATTTATAGTTTATTCTCAATGTAGATTGGAGACTATAATTAATCTCTTAACCTTATCATGTGCCTTTTTTTCTCAAGATTTTGTGTTTTGAAGAAAAAAAAGTCTCATAATTGAATTAACATAATTTAGTTAATGATGTGAATAATTGTTTGGTATGTAATTTGCATCAACCTCTTTAGTATTTTTTAGGATAAAATATTCATACAATTGTTAGTATATTTGTGCATTTTAATATTATTTTATTTTTAAATTGTCTCCTATCCTATTATCCTCTATTGCCCACTCTTCCTAGGAAAACGTTAGTAGAACATTGGGAGTAATTGTCTTTTATTTAGTGACCGAACATGGTCAGTCATGACTATAACTTCTCATTGAAACTCCATTGTAACACACATTATTTTATCTTTTTATGTTTTTTAATGAGATAAAGCACAAGTACCCCCTAGAATATGACCAAAATATCAAAGATACACCTAAACTTAACTAGGGTCCTATTTTTCATATTTTTGTGCACCTTTTGCGCTGACGTGACACGTTCAACCACCCAAGTAAGTTGCGTTTCTACACACTCGACTGCCACGTGTGTAAATCATTATTTTTTATTTAAAAAAATTAACTTTACTAAAAATAATATTACTAAAAAATATTCTTGTTTTCTTTTTCTTCTGTTTAAATTAAGTTAATACACTTTTTTTTACCTTGTACCGAAACTTCTAATTTTTACCTTGATTCATTGTTTTTGTATTGATTTTATTTTCTTTGTCTTTCGTTTTCATTTTATTTCAAATTTAATTCCAAGTGTCTTGTATTTAAAATAACTTAATTTTGAACTGATATAAAAATAAATGAAGAAAACCAAATAAAACATGAAAAAAAAAGTTAAAAATAAAGGACACTTTTAAATTATTTATTTTTTTAAAAACATAAACTTTTTAAAATTTTTGAAAATGAAAAGATAAAAAATTTATTTTTAAAAAGTTAAAGTGAGAAAGAAATTTAAATAAATATTTTATAAAGAAAGAAACAAAAATAATTAAATGTATATAAGTTGTATCTATATCTATATCTATATACTACCTTAAAAGTATGAACTTCCTAACTTGAATGTTAAATTACTAAAATACCCCCAACTTAAAACACTATATTTAGTATATATGTTATATAATTAATACTAGTAAAATTACCCGCGCTTCACGCAGGAATTTAATATCAGAGACTTTATAAAATAATATTCTAAACCTATCAGTTATAAAAATTAAACACTATATTATCTCACATAGAAGATTTCATACTAACAAACATTAATAATGTAAAGGAAAATGAAATTTATTACATCTTATCATTTATTCTTAATAACATAAGCATAAATTAATGACTGTAAAAAAAATACCAAGAACTGTAACATATCATGCCTTATCCAAAATCTTACAACTATTTGGAAAAGTTGCAACCCTTCGGAAATGTTATAACCTTTCATAAAATTCACAACTTTTCTTAAAAGTTGCAACTCTTCATTATAGTCGCAACATTTCATATAAGTCACAACTCTTCATTAAAGTCACTTCTCTTCATTAAAGTCATAACTCTTCATAAAAGTCACAACTCTTCATTGAAGTCGCAACTCTTCATAAAAGTCACAATTTTTCAAGAAAGGGGAATGCTAGTTTTGAAAATAAATAAGTTTAAAAGGAAATTCTGGTTTGTGGTGGCTCCACATAGGCGTATCTAAGTTTTTTTTTTATATATATATTGCATTGAATTTGCACTTATTATTTTTTATTGATATCTGTTCATTAAAAATAATGGAAAAATAGTGTCTTCAAAAAATATTAGCAGTATTCCAACATGAATATGATTATTTTTCATTATCATATAACCCAAGAACATCCAATGAATGAATTATTCAAAAACTAATAAATCATTGGTTCTTTAATCAACATTAAAAGGAAAATAAAAAAGAAAATAAGAATATGTATAAAAATGCATTTCATAATATAAAGAAACATTTAAGTTGCATAGATTATATAATTGTGATTTATGTCTAAGGAGAAAATTAAAAAACTTGTTAACATATTTTTAAAAAAATTACGCTTGAACATCAAATCAATTATAACTTTTATACTTGCATAATGAATTTCTTCAATTGGTAAGTGAGAAATTTCATATCTATGTTAAAATGGACAATATATAAGCTTATATATAGTAATTTTAAATTATAAAATTTAATATAGAATATCAAAACATAGAACCTTGAAATTGAGTACAATAATTATTTTCCGCACAATTAATATATGTAATATATGTGTATATATTCATTATAATTGGAGACAATAACTTTAAAGAAACATAAAAGCAAAGTTTAAAATATCCACTCAAAAACAACAATCCATACCATACGCACAGATTAATGAGTGTAAAAAACATACAAGAATATCTAAAATTAGAATGAAATAGATAGGAAAAAATCGAGTCCACTGAATGCACAATGTCCCCTTAAGAAAACTATTCCCCTCCAATACCAGAGGTTTAAAAAATTCCTCTCAGAATGGAACAATTTTATTCACCAACTTATTGAAACAAAAACAATGGTGTTAGTAAGTTACTCAACAGGAGCAAAGTACACAAATATTTAATTTTGCGGAACTAGAAGAAGAAGATCATAATTTTGTTGTTTTAAAATGAGAGGGAATCTCACTATTTATAGACACAAAGGTAGTGTGAACAACTATTTATTGTGCCTTATCAGAAGGGATAAAACTATTTTGAAAAGTTGCAACCCTTCGGAAAGTTCACAACCTTTCATAAAAGTGACAACTTTTCATAAAGTCGAAACTCTTCATTAAAGTTCGCAACTTTTCATAAAAGTCACAACTTTTCATAAAAGTCTCAATTTTTCATCAAAGTCACAACTTTTGATAAAAGCCATAACTTTTTATAAAAGTCATAACTTTTGATAAAAGTCACAACTCTTTATTAGAGTCACAACTTTTCGTAAAAGTCACATCTTTTTATGAAAGAGGAAGTCTAGTTTTGGAAATAATATATATTTAAAGAGAATCCTGGCTTTGGTTGAGCCACATAGGCGAGCCTAGGGTTCTCTTATATATATATATATATATATATATACATATACATATATATATATATATATATATATATATATATATATATATATATATATATATATATATATATTTATGCTATATTATATTAAAAGCATACACATTTTCACATTGTTGGGAAGTGACTCTTCCGAAAGGTTCTAATTTTTTATAGAGTTGTGACTTTTTCGATGAGTTATGACATATTCAAAAAGTTGTGATTTTTTTGAAGGGTTTTGACTTCTCTGAAAACACACGATAAGAATGTTTTCATAATATTCTTTAATGTCTTTAAATAGAGGGGTTTGTCACACTTTTAAACTACAATTTTTTTTAAGTTTTCTATTCTTCTTCTTAACATATGGAAGATTGAGAGAGTTGTTCAATGATGAAATTATAATATTTTTAGTTTTTCTATTCTTCTTCTTTAAATAAGGAAGATTGTGAGAGTTTTTCAATCATTCAATTACAATTTTTTTTGTGGGTAAAATAGATAGATCAACAAAAATTGATTCGACAAGGCAAATGAAATAACTCAACTTCAAATGAAAAGATTATCTTGATAATTCATATTTATTCATTTTCGTGGCAATAAAATATATTTTTGTAGCAACTTCTTCTTTACAAAAAGATCAATGATTTCTGTTGCACAAACTACAACTTATTAGTTTTCAAAATCTAAAAAGTCTCAAAATGTTGAAGAAAATGTATTTGATCAAAAACTTATTTGAAGAGTCCAAACTACATTTAGTAATTTATAATGTTTCCTTTCCAATTTATTTAGTTTACTTTTACTTTTATTCAGTTTAATATAGAATGTTATTTTTCTTTGGTGTAGCACATATTTAAGACCACAAAGTGAAAAGAACTTTTAATATATTCAACATATGATCCGTAAACTGAAATTCTTCTTTATTTTGTAAAATTTCATATCAAATTAAAATTAGACTAATTTATATATACATTTTTTTATCTGTCTATACTACCTAACTTAAAACACCAAATGTAGTATATCCTCTATATTTTATATTGTATTATATTTATTTGTGTGTATTATACTACATTATATTGAAGACATATACATTTTCACAATTGAAGGGTTGTGACATTTCCGAAGAGTTATAACTTTCAGATGAGTTGTGGGCTTTGAGAAGGGTTGTGACTTTTCTATAGGGTTGCCACTTTGAATAGTTGTAACTTTTCCGAAGGGTTGTGACATTGCCGAAGAGTTATGACTTTTCTTCTGAGTTGTGACTTTTCTGAATGGTTTTTAGTTTTCTAAAGGGCTGTGATGTCTTTTTGACAAGGCATAGCAAGTAGATTTTCACACACTACCCGTTGTTGGCTATAAAAAGAGGGGTTTCCTCAAATTTTTAAACTGCATTTTTAAAAAAAGTATTCATTTTTCTTCTTCTTCTTAAAAGATCCTATTTAGTATATCTTCTATATCTTTATGATGGAACAATATGCACATACTATTACTACACATTTTAACTATAAATGATGGGGTTCTCTCACATTTTTAAACTACATTTTTTAAATGTTTTTAGTTCTTCTTTTCTGAAAACCTCAGGATTGATTTATAGACGTGGACAATCTCAAATGTTAGTGAAATTAGAATACTCCCTAACATGAATGTTAAATTAATCTAATATTCCAACTAAAAACATCAAATTTAGTACATCTTCTATATTTTATAATAATATTTATATTATATTATAATATATTAAAAGTAAGAACACCAACAATAAAATAATAACATACTACCACACTAAAGAGGAGGGAGGAGAAAGTATATTGAAGAGGTGTAACTAACAGATTTTAAGAGTGACCATGTTTTTATTTTAATAATGTTTACTTTATATTTGAAAATAGTGTGCTACCTGGTTAGACGTTCACGTGCTATGCACGTGGGTAAAAACTAGTAATCAATAAATATGTGTACTAACTAATTATAAAATTACTAATGAATAAATGACATTTGTCCGATTTGTGCACTCATCACTTGTCTTCAACTGTGTGCACACTCTCTATGCCAGGTTAGCGTATATAGTATATTTGTTCCATTTTAAATTAGTTTGGGAGGCGGGGGGGGGGGGGGGGGGGGGAGGGTGGAGTAATACGACCTAGTTAAATTTAGGTGTGTCTTTGAGATTTTGGTCATAGTCTACAGGGGTACTTGCGCCTTATCCCTATTGTAATTTATGTAACCTCTAGGCCATTTATATATCCAATTTATAGGCCCCATAAACTTTATATTTATTGCATAGAAGAATTTCTCCCCTACAAATAGTGATGGTCTTGCTCTATATTTAGCAGAACATTGAGAATAATTGTCTTTTGCTTAATAACTAAACGTGGTCAGCCATGGCCATAACTTCTCATTGGAACTCCATTATTTTATCCTTTTTATATTTTGTGATTTATGTAACCTCTAGGTCATTTATCTACCAAATTTAGTACCACATAATCTTCTATTCATTGCAAGGCAAATTTGTCCCCTATAAATAGTGATGGTCTTACTTTTTTAGCAGTACTTTGGAAGTAATTGCCTTTTGTTTAGTGACTGAACGTGGTCAGTCATATTGGCCACAACTTCCGATTGAAACTCCATTATGTAACAACCGGGTTCCGTCGTTATAGAAAAGTCAATGAGGGAAATTTTGAGGCCGGAAAACTTATTCGTAGTATTTGAAATTTTCCCAACCTAGTCCAGAATTTGACGAAATTGGAGTGATTAAGGTGTATGGATATCTAGTACAATTAAGGTAATTTATTTTTAATTTTGATTAAATGAGGGGTAGATAACTCATTAAGGAATCCATACGAATTTATACAATTGAATTTGGGCAAGTAGAACTCCGAAAATTGATCTTAGCACGAAAGAGGTTTTCTGAGTGCCGTAGGTTAGATGTGTGTTGTGAAATGGGGGTCTTGGAATTATTAGAATAGCTCAGTATTTTGTGCAAGCCGCTTTGGTGTTGAATTTTGTCGCTATGGAGGGGCCGCTTTGGCAGGCCAGACGTGACTTAAAGTCGTAAATAAACTTCTATACGACTTG
Organism: Solanum sitiens; assembly: GCA_016801875.1. Taxonomy (NCBI): domain Eukaryota; kingdom Viridiplantae; phylum Streptophyta; class Magnoliopsida; order Solanales; family Solanaceae; genus Solanum; species Solanum sitiens. The sequence continues at coordinate 1,640,972 of JABWTJ010000273.1, read as the reverse complement.
ATTTTGTACTTTTTGAATATTAGAGCTAAGGAATGAACCCCAAGTGAGTTTCGAAAGTTTTCTACAATTCTTCATGCTAAAGGGCAGCTTTTTAATCCCCGAATCCATTTTTCGATCTGTTGAACGTAATAGAATGGGTAATTATCAATGGGGGAGGATTTTGAATAGGAAACCATGGTGGAAAAAGCCTTAGTTTGGATACTTGGGATCATGAGTATGTTCTAGGGTTTTTAGAATTGTTAGTAATCCGGGTAATTAGTGATTGTTTATTGAGTCCCATATTATATTTATTGTTTGTAAACCAAGAACAAGCAAAACGAATCCATAAAGGAAAGGATTTAGGGTTTCAAGCTTGTTTCGAGGTAGATGATGATTGTGATTCTATGATATGTTGGTTTGTTATTCATTGTGATGCATGTATGTATGGGAACGTTGCATTATTTATCACACTTTATGTAAATTAATATGAAGGAATACCTATATGTTATGAATCACTTCTTGATTGTATGACATTGAGAATATACTTGTGCTTGTTATTGCGGTGTGTTAAAAGGATCGGGTTCTTCATTTCGGCATAACTAATTGGGATCAGTTGTCACGTTCGTGCATAAACATGGGATTGATCGTCACATTTTGACATAACTGTTGGATCGGGTGCCACTTTCTGGTATGCTAACAGTTTGAGTTTGGGTTCCATGAGAGGACCAACTACTTGACACAATTTTCTATCTTGAGAATTGTGAAATTGTACGTTGTTCATAGATATTGATAATATTGTATATGTTCGATACTTTGCATGTTTATAATGTTGTATTGACTTGGTTATGTTACACTTAGTGTGATAGCCGTGTGGTTCCATCAGTATAATGTGGTTGTGTACTGATACTGAACTTGCTCTTATTTTTGTTGAGTACAGGGCATATTCAGGCAGCTAGTTACAAACCTTGTCGTGAAGATCACTGATGTTGTTCGAATTCAAGTGTGAGCCAATTCTTCCAGGATTCCATGAGTTCTCCTTTCGTCTATGTCCACATTTTTTACTTAGACTCTTCTAGTTAGTTAATATTTCATTATTTGGGGTTTGATCCCTTCTTGTTTAGACTTTGATTCCTCGTTCAGTTATTTAGGGACATTGACTTTCAGGTTCTAGGGATTGTTCTTTCGCATCAGTTTTGTTAGCTGTTTGTTAAAATCGTGAAGTTTATGGGGACTCCATTTTTGTTGTCATTAGACCTACATCCGTATCTTTAAATGCCTTAGTTTTCATAAAAGTTTTTAATTTGGGTTGTTGCCAATCACGACGCTCTGGGTCGTAACACATTATTTCCTTATTATTCTATCTTTCTATGCCTTCTAACTCATGTAACCTGGAGTCATTTATCTACCAAATTTACTACCCCATATTCTTCTTATTCACTGCAAGGAAGAATGTCTCCCATATAAATAGGTATGTCTTAATTTATTATCACAATGTTGGAGTAATTGTGATTTATTTAGTGACTGAACGTGGTCAGCCATATTGGCCATAACTTCTCATTGAACATATTTTATTTTACTCATTATTCTATCTTTTTATGTCTTGAAACTCATGTAACCTCTAGGTTATTTGTCTATCCAAGTTACTACTCCATAATCTTCCTATTCATGGCAAGAAAGAATGTCTCCACTAGAAATAATGATGATCTTACGTTTTTCGATGTATTAGAAAATATAGAGCACATAAAAATGAGTAAATAAAAGTTCTTATTAGTTGAAGGAAGATGTTCTTTTTATGAAGCTTTGGATTCAATTCTTGTCTCATATTTTTTGACTCGTACTTGGAGATTGGGGTATGTTTTCCGGAGAAGACAAGATAAGAAATTATTGCTAGACTGGTGAAAAAACGTGTTGCCGTGGGCTTAAATCTCCTTAAAAAGAACAAGATATATATTCATTTCTCAACCTGAAAATTTATTTTTAATTGTAATTTTGTAATTTCACCAACAAAAACTAGTTGACTTTTCCATATAAATATATATCATCGTGTAATGTTTTTAACAAAAACTATACTATCTAATCAGTTGAAGAATATCTACGCATAAACCTAAATTTGTTTCTTTCTATTCCTATTTTATTGTCATATTTTTTTGCTTACAACCATGTTATGAACTTTTCTTTTGAATCGTAGGTCTATTAGAAATAATATTCTTATGACACAAAGATATGTGTAAATTATATGTACGTCTTAATTCTTACTTTCCTCAAACTCACTTTTGTTATTACATGTAATATTCTTTACTAGAAAAATCGACTTCAAAAGAGGTCTGAATAAACCCATATTTTGGACTGTGGATCAATTAGAAAACAATGCTTTATCCCGCAAAAATAGGGATAAGATATGTGTACATCCTACCTCCTAGATTCAACTGTAAGATGAATATATTTTCAATACTAAAATTTTTTATTGGGCAAGACTTCATTTACATAAAGTTATGGTGATGATAAAAAGATTGATCATAAATCTTGACAAATTGCCTTACAAAAAGTCATGGTGATCATAAAAAATCTGTTCTCAAACCTGGTTGAATCACCATAATATTTTCAGCATTAACGACAATATCATATTGTTTAATTTATCTCTTGATATATTTGGGATAGTTCTGAAGGAAGTGGAAATGATACACTAACTTGTAGTACTGTTGAGCTCTGTTCATTTATACTTTGTAATTTCATCATTCTCTTTTGATTAAACTAAAACTATGCTCTTGAAAACTCAAGGATATATCAAGGGAAACTTACATAACTATACTATAATAAAAAAATATTTACCATTTATAGCAATAATATTTCTTTTTCACTTGATCACTTTTAATTCATTTATAATACAAGTTTAATTCATATTACAATGAAATTTTTTTTATTCACATATAATACAAATTTTAATGATAGATAATTCATTTATCACACATTTTAATACACTTTTAATACAATATGTCAAATTTTTACCAAACAAACATAATATATTTTATAAAACAATTATAATTCATATATAATTCAAATATATTGCATATATAATTTACTTTTAATACATATTGCAGATTTAACATATTATTGCTATAAATGGTAATAAATAAAAAGTATTGCTAAAATCAGTAATTATTTATTAAAATGTACCAATTCATGTAATTTTTCCATATATTAATGTGTGCGTAGAACTTTTCCAGCCCATTTCAATGGAATGTTTTTTCTTTACTAATCATGAATAGCTTGATTCTATGGGTTGAAATCTCTCGTTTCGAGAGGGTTAAACACGATGACGTTTGGCATTTTAGCTAAGCATCTTTTTGATGAATTAACCAATTATGGGATAACGAGTGATGAACTTGTATAAGTGGTAGCTATGAGAAAGAAAGTCGTGAAGGACACTACGATAGTAATTTGGAATGCTAGTTTATCCATTACTATTTTCTAAAATTCATTTTAAGGTTAGTTAACATTTCTCTTTCTTGACCTTTCTAGTAAGGTTGTAACTTAAAGAACTCTTACTTACCATTCCTATATTCCATTATTCTAATCTAGGAATTCCTCCTTTTTTCTCCCATCTTTGTCCTCAATCAATTGAAATATTTCTATTTTTCGAGTTGACCCAATACATTGTTCATACATTTATCAGAAAGCATCTCAGGTATATTTCTTTGAACTTCTCAATTTTTATTGTCATAATGGTTTTGTAAAATCACTATGACCATACAAAATAGTAAATTCTTTGAAATGTACTTCATTTCCATTAGAGACTCATTGTCCTTCACTTGCAATACAATTTTCTTACTTAAATAGTCTTGCTTATAGAGAGTAAGATAGGCCAATATTGAAGAGAGAAGTTTAGTTAAGGTAAGAATTCTTCATATTCCCTTTAGCTAATGATGAAAGAGAATGTGGACCATTTTTCTCGAGATGATAATTTTGTACCCTCCTAATTTGATGCACGTAATTCCTTTTTGTAGCTAAAAAAAGGTTGAAGGTATAGTCCATAAGTTGGAGACCTGACATCGATCTATCATCCTCATCTTCTTTTACTTGGTTGCACATTCTTCATGCAAGGCGATTCAAACCAAAGGTAGGATTTTCTACCTTTAAGTCTTTGATATAAGTACTTGAACATAAGCAGAGTTTCAATGTTTACCAGATTCCTCTACTATATAAGTCTAATGGTTAGGGGGACATAATTTCTTTAGATTTTATTGATTACGGTGTATTAGAGTTTGATATCTAAAGAGTAAATCATCCTTGGTCATTGTGCATATTGGGAGTTCATTGTGAGAATCAACAAATTCGATTCATATTGTTCTCAAATTTTTGGAGGAGCTAGAAAACTCTTCAAGATTACTTCATCTTTGGTGATCAATAAATCTGTTATCATTATCTACGATAGATGGAATTTTGATTTCTTATATTCCTACAATCCGAATGTAAGTAGTTGGGATGAAGGTATTTTATATATGAGGAACTCACGAAAATCTTTGAAATTTCATATTTTAACTATTTTGAAAATATTACGTGATTGACATTTCTTTAGCATATTTGATATTTCTATAACTTCCTAAATTACCCCAAAAACCCTTTTTTTAAAGATTATTTTTTGCTCATATAGGCCATTTTATTAATTTTCAAAAAATGATAATAAATTTTTGGCCAAAGCCCAACCTAATCTTATTAGGGTAAAGCCCACATTCATTAACTCTATATATAAAAGCTAACTTCAACTTCCTCTTGAGCTCACCTTCATTTCCTCTTACTATGTTTCCTCCTTGCTCACGGCTGAATGTTACTCTACTCCTTATTATCTTGTGGGCTGTACAAGCTCCCTATTCCAACGTTCTCATCTCTCTTCTTCTCATACAAGATGTGTCACTCAACCAAGGTAACATAACTACTATCTTTTCCCTTCCTTTATTAATCATTGTTCTAACTCTTTGTTGCTTATCCATGTGAAAGAAGTTTTTGTTGGAAAACATTATTCCATAATTTTGAAATTTTCTCTGGAGTTTAAAAATGGCTAAACGGGAAAATTCATTTATGGGGAGAATCAAAGGAAACTATTCAGTTTCTTACCTAGAAGATGTTAATTACTTTATTCCAAATAACACATGTAGTCATTAAATATATATATATTGTTTTAGTGAAATCTATTTTTTGGGCTACCCCGTGGCGTGAAAAATCTTACTTTTATTTTCCATCTCCTAGTTTTCTTTTTGTTAGAAGTGTTCGAATAATAAGGTTGTTGAATGTACTTCAAGTGGGATGAAACACATAAAACCTTCGGTAGATGATGTTAAACACATATTGTAGCGAAATGACTTAGTTGAAGTTTCTTTCCCTCTTTCTGTTGTGATGAGGAGTACTTCCCGGTGGAGTGCAAAATCTAAAGAGAATCTCAAGTAGGCTCCAAGCCACCGTGAATCGAATTCACAATGGATCACAAGAGGGTACAAGACTATACAAATAATGTCCACAAAAAATTGCAAAACCTTATGTAAAGCATCAGAGCTGTGATAACGAGTTGTTCCCATTGGAGTGCCAAATCTAAAGAGAATCTCAAGTAGGCGCCAAGACACGTGAATCGAATTCACAATGGATCACAAGAGGGTCCAAGCCTATACAACTAATGTCCACAAAAAATTGCAAAACCTCATGTAAAACATCAGACTGTAGAAATAGGGAGAGAACTACGATAGGGTCTTTTAAATTCATATTTTTAATTTTTTCCATAATATATTATATGGAAATACTTAAAAATATGCATTCATATATAACTATGATAGTCCACCATATAAGAATTACATCTCTTAGGTATAGTTCATTAAATTAACATTCGGAAGAGAAGGAAGATATAACTAGAAAAAGGTTGGTTTTACTTAAATAAGAGTGTAGGAAGATTAATACAATCTTTTCCTATTTTGGTTATGTGCAACACCAACACAAAAATTATAAGGCAGTACCACTTTCGTACCCCTTTTTATGAAAAAAGACATCGTGTGCTTAACCAAATAATTTTTTGAACCTACTTATCTCTTTCCTCTAGCATCCAAGGTATAATAATTGTATTCTCTACCTTGAAGTGTTAGTGTATTAAGTGATGTCAGAACAACGGAACGGTGAATTAATTTAGTGACCAAAATGGATTCAGTTTCGTTACTTCTGATAATGATGTCAATGAGCTCTCTTCTAATCAATCTAGTATAGATGTGAAGGATTTCATAGCTTAGATGATGTTGAAGTTTTGGAACTCAATGTGGAATCTTAGAATGATGGTCGTACTATGGTTTTCAATGTTATTGGCCTAGATGGTTCTCTTGTCAAAGGAGGACCACGTTATAGTGGAGGTGGTGGGGGTGATTTATATGGTGGTGTTTGTGGATATTGATCTTGAGGTGGGATATATGGTGATGAAGAAGGTGGTTAGGGCAGTAGCAAGCTTTGTGGAGGTGATGGGTGATATGGAGGTCGTGGTGGGAGGTATGGTGGAGGTGGCGGTGGTAGAGGAGAAAGTGGGTGTTACAAGTGTAAGTATACTGGTCATTTTCAAGGAAATGTAGTCAAGGTTGTGGATATGGCAGCATTGGTGGTGGTATATATGGTTGAACGACGGGGGAGGTGGAGGTGGTGGTGGTTGTTACAAGTTAGGGGAAGAAGGGTTGGTAACATTGACATCCTTTATATAAATATCATTCCCACCACCTCCGCCTCCAATCTCGTGCAGCCATATCTCCCACCACCACCGTTGCCATATCCACAACCTTGGCTACATTCCTTTGTGAAATGACAATCTTCTCCACACATGTAACACCCACTTCCTCCTCTACCATCACCACTATACCCATTGACACCTCACCATACCTCCCACCACCACTGCCATATCAACCATCACCTCCATACCGCCTGCTGACACCCTAACAACTTTCACTACCATAATATTTCCCACCTAAAAATGTATATAAACTAAAACCACCATAGGAATCACTTCCACCACCTCTGCAATCACAAGATCCTCTTTTGATAAGAGCACCATCAGGGCCGACAACATTGATAGCCTTCGTATGACCATCATTCCCAGATTCAACATCGAGTTTAACCGATTCACCGCCAGTTAAACTACGAAAGTCTTTAGATCTTATACTACATTGATGAACAAAAATCTCATAACCACCATCATTCACAAAAACAAAACTGAAACCCTTTTGGTCACTGAACCACTTCACTATTGCTTTTTTCTTACGCCTCTGATTATACCAACTTACAAAAGAGTTGATTATATGTAAAATTCACTTTTACTTTAAATCATATACACGACCATGATCAAAAAGCTCATGTTCAATGAAAAAAATAAAGAGTTATAACACCTAAACTTCATTTTTATTTCCATTTCTGTCACATACGGGAATACCCCCTAGACGTAACCGACGTCGTCTTTGAGGACTAAGACTAGCCTCTTAGCTTACATAATTACATTCATAGTTCAAAATTAGCGGAAATTTAAAACTTTTTACTACTAATACATTAAGGTTTCCATAGACCTCTACATACACGTAATAGATATATATTGAGTATACATAGACCCTTCGTATAGGAAGATTACTTAGTCTTCTACTTTTGTTGCACATAAATATATAGAACAAAACATAGTCTCAAATAGTCATCTCATCTCATAATAATCGAATAAGAGTATATCAAATTGGGCCTAGCCCATACATATATGAAACAAGACCACATTTAGGTCGTGCAACGTTTAGTATACAAATGAAAAGGAAAGAAAGATAAGAGTCTTAAAAACTAAAGCAACATCATAGGCTTGATAGTGGCATTGTCCTCGGAAAGCGAGGACCTACCCAACTTGGATGATTAAGAACTCCAAGTCTTCTTCAAAGTCGTCTCCAAAAGTCTTTCAACGACCGGAACCTAAAATATTGGGGGAAAGGAGGAAATGGGGTTGGTACACCACTTGTACTAAGTATGAGACCATATGCATATATAATATCAAACCATGCTAAAAAGAGAACATTTTATTAAGTATGCAATTTTCTTTGGAAACCATTATGCACATTAAACAAGACCATACCAAATCAATAAAACATATTCATTAAGTTATATGAAGGTACATCACAAGACCAACAACATCAAATCTAGTCAAGTCAACATGCATATTATGTAATTGAATACATAGTCAAGTACTCTATCATCAAGTCATAATAACCACAAGCATGAATAAGAGTTCATTATAACATAACCAAAGCAAGACAATTACCATGAACCCATATCAAGTCAAACTAATCAACATTTAGTATCAACAATGTGCAAGTTCATCATATACATATCATGTACCATTATAAGCATATACATACATAAGGTCATCCTCCTAAGGTTTCCCTCAAGGCAAACTACTGCAAGACATAGGTAGAGTCCCATACCCCTACCTAAGCTAAGTCAACCTCTCAAGTCACCCTAGTTGGTTTGTACCTCATTACATCATTTTTAATTTATGGAACACTTGCCTTAACAGAAATAGACCACAAGAGGTAAGTGTAGAATTCGGTGTTGTAAAACAGTACACCGAAGAAAGGTGGTCTACCGGCCAAAATAAAACCAAACAAAATCCGAGGTTTCTAGGTGGATCGACTAGCTAGTCTTCCTATGAGGGCAACATATTTCAAGAACTAAGAGATATATATAATCTCTCTACATACCACTTGGAAATTGGGGCCTCCTCTCATGGGAATCAAATGTATGAGTATAACACATAGGGGAGTCAACATCTGATATGGAGCTATAGGGTGAATCTTCCTTTATGGAAAGTCATCACCTCCCATTGTCAAATTCACTCGGTGCTAAGCTAAGTTCCTTTTTGAAATGTCTTTAATGTCTTTATTAATCATCATAACTTAATGTAGGTCATAGTGTCTAACCCTTGTATAATCATCATCATCATCATCATAGCTCAATAAGAATTGCATGAGTATTATCCTTTCATTACAATTCATATAAGTGAGGTTAGCACATTTACATATCACTTCATAATAAGGCACATTGGTAAATCATTCACCATCCTTATAACATTTACATCTTAGCCAATAACTCACAAACCATAGTCAAGACATTTCAATTCAACATCAAACCAACCCTATAAATCCTAATACAAGGCATACTCCAATACAACATCACGACTTAATCACAATTAACCATAATTGATGTAAAGAGTAGGGATCACAAGACTTACCAAGTCTCCTTCATAATTCATCATCAAGGTCTTACCATCAACTCTTAATTTAAACCAATTAGGGTGTAGTATCATCATATAACCATAACCAACATGATAACAAGGCTAATTGAATTACTATATCACAATCCAACACTAGCTTATAGCTTAAGACAAGAGACATAAATCAAAGTCATAATCTAAAGAAATTACTCAACAACTAGTATGATAGGACTATAATTCACCCTAATATATTCATGATTGATACATTAACATCACCAAGTATTAATTGAACCAATAACCAAGTCAATTGAACCAACATTACACAATTCACATCAAGATCACAACCTAGTGTTAAGAGGTAAGGGTCATCTTCTACAAACTAGAACAATCCATCAAGATATATCATAATTGAGTTAAATTACATATTAATATATTCATAATATTCAAAATAAACATAAACAAATCAATTTATAACATAAATTTCGAAATTGGAAAAGACCCACTTGAAAACACAACTTTTGAAATCATTTTGATGGAACCCTTTGAGGAAAGAGGTCTCAAAGATGAAAGATATCAGATACCTTACTAATTGATGAAGATTGATGGAGGAAATTGACTCTTTTAATCCCTTAATACCTCCACCTAGATTGGTCTTCAATGGAATTCTTTACTAGAGAGAGAAAGAAGAGAGAAGGAAGAGAGTTTTGGGTTTGTGAATTATTAGAGTTTAAGTTAGGTTAATTAGGTTAGGGATTTATATAGGGGGTTAACTAACTTAATTAGACCTACACTAACCCCTAATTAACTTCCTAAATAAGCCAACTAATTAAATGAAATAATTCAAAACATGTAGCAAAACACATACCTCACAGACGACACCACGATCGACGGATCGTGGGTCAATCGAAGGCTAGTCCCCCTTCCGTGCTGCATATCCTTTGCTAAGTTCAGAGAGTTGTCAAAATGCCCCTTTCAATATTTTGGCTAAGTGACCATCGATGGTGGCCATCGACGCCCTGTCGAATGGCACACACCCTGTCGATGGCAATCGTCTGTGCACACTGCCTTGGGTAGTCCTTTGACCCCAAATTGCAAGGGTCCTCCTCAAGGGCCCTTGGTTGGTCCTTGGAGAGTCGTGCCCGGTCGTTTCGACTATGAACTAACTCTAACACGTGTTAGACACCATTCCACCAATTTACATCTTTTTTTGATTTCTAAAAGCTAGTCAAATAGGCTAAGGCACGCTAGCACCTCATTGAACTAGTTTCCGGACGTCATGGACATTCTAGGACGTTTTGGTTTCTAGTCTTCCTAGATGACTTATATTCATTAAAATAGACCTTAAAACAGTTTCTAAACCTTATGACACTCATGTTAGGCTCTAGAACACGTCCTGGATTTTCGAAGTGTTACATTATCCCCCCCTTAGGAACATTCGTCCCCGAATGACACTAAAAATCTTTTCAAGGAAGGAGTAGACTCAAGACTAGCAGCCCAACCAACAACAATACATAACAACATCAATCATATCATTTACACTAGGCAATTCAAAACATCAATTACCACACATAAGGCTCAAAATTACATTATGAGGAATATCCTTCGCACAACAACAAGAGCTCAACATATCATATATGAGTCAATTATGCCAAATCTTAACTTATCAACATGATATATATCATTTCATAAATACTCACCATATCAAAATGCACAACATAACTCAGAACAAGCAAAATTGCAAAATTTCCCAGTTGAAAGCACATTTCACTTTAACTTACTGTAACAACATAAAAAATGCACATTTTTGCAGAACTTCATCAAAAATCAAGAAACTTCAATTTTTAGTCAATATTTTCATTATTAGTAAAAACAACTAACCTTAGTTATCAAATAGATGAGGGTAACGGGACTTGATGTCGGCCTCAGCCTCCCATGTCGCACCCTCAACTAGGTGATTCTTCCATAACACCTTTACATAAGCCACCTCTTTGTTCCTTAACTTCTTTAATTGCCTATCAAGGATTTGAACCGGAACCTCCTTATAAAAGAGGTTATATTTTATACCAGGACCCTCAATAGGAAGAATAGACTCGGGATCACCGATACACTTCTTAAGCATAAAAACATCAAAAATCGGATGAACCGAAGACAATTCACTAGGCAACGTTAACTCATAGGCAACCTTACCAACTTTTTGCAAAATTTCATAGGGACCCACATAACGAGGACTCAACTTCCCTTTCTTGACAAATCTAACCACTCCTTTTATAGGGGAAATTTTCAAATACACTTTATCACCTTCTTCAAACTCTAAATCCCTTCTCATATGATCGACATAAGACCTTTGCCGACTATAGGCTGATTGCAACCGGTTCCTTATGATATGAACCTTCTCCAAAGTCTTATAAATCAAATTGGCACCCAAAAGTGAAGACTCACCCAATTCAAACCATCCAATAGGAGACCTACACCTCCTACGATACAAGGCTTCATAAGGAGCCATATATATAGATGAATGGTAGCTATTATTGTAAGCAAACTACACTAAAGGCAAATGCTTATCCCAATTTCCCTTGAAATCAATAATACAAGCTCTAAGCATATCCTCAAGAGTTTGAATAGTATGCTTCACTTGACCATCCGTTTGGGGATGAAAAGCGGTGCTTAACTTCACCTTGGTACCCAACCGTTGTTGGAATGACCTCCAAAACCTAGATGTGAATTGTGCAACCCTATCCGATATGATGGATAATGGAATACCATGGCGACACACAATCTCATCTATGAAGATCCTTGCATAATCCTCCACCGAATAAATAGACTTGACGAGAATAAAATGAGCGGATTTGGTAAACCTATCCACAATCACCCATATAGAGTCATATTGCTTTTGTGTCTGAGGAAAATGTAACAACCCTAAAAATGACTATGCTAAGTAATGTCTAGCGTATCTAGAATGCCTAGATTTGATCGGGTTCACACGAATTGATGCGCGTAGAACCAGACCTCTGAACCTCTACAACAACCAAGCCAACTAACTTGGTGAGTTAGTTGAGCTAGGAAAGGTTGGGTCTAGCTATGTAGGGCACCCGAATATGAAGATTTACCCGGATGAATCTTAACCAGACTTAAAAAGGGGTAATCTTAAGTTTGGAGGGTCTAGGGGTAAAATGGTCTTTTCCAGGCTAAGGGTAGTATTATAATTATCCTAAATATTTAATTAATTAATTAATTAATATGGTGGAGGGGCAATTCGGGTAGAGGTTGCCGAATTTTACCCATTAAGCAAAATCTAGCTTCACTTGGGTTCGAGCCTTGGTGGAAGCAAGGATTAAATTGATTTAATTTTATTAAGTGAATTAGTTGAATTAATTAATATTTAAAAATTTGATTTAAGTAAGGTCCTAGTTTGACTTAGTCTCCACCTAACTCTCCTAATCCTAATCATAATCCTAATCCTCTCATTCTCACGTCTCTCACTCTCGTTCTCACGTTTTTTATCATTAAAACAACTAAAAATAATAGTTCTTCACTCTTGAAGAACCTACACACAAAAACTCAAACGAAAAACTAAGCTAAAAACGAAAATCAACAACAAGTTCTTGACGGGATTATGCTTGAAGTTTCGGTGGTGAGGCTTGGTTTCATAGTAAATTGGCAGCATTTAAACAAGTTTTGAACGACATTAAGGTATGGGTTTTCTTCTCTCTTGGTCCCTTTCACAAGAGACCCTTAAGGTTCAGTTTAAATTACGATTGAAAGACTAAGGTTTTCCCCGTTGCATGCCCCTGTCATTAGATCCTCTGAACGATTCAAAGCATGCGTTGGTATGATTTCTGGTAGATAATGTTAGGTCTGGTTGTGATTATGTGTTGAATGTGTGGTAAGAAATCATGTAAAGGATGAAAAATATATTCTGGAAAAGTGCATTAAGTGGACTATTTTGAGCATGTGTGTCAGGACCGGAATCTAGACCCAAGACGAGACCGGCATCGTTGACCTCTCAGAGGTTGCAGACAAACCTACATACGTCATTCTTACTTCACTTGGGTTAATTTTAGCGGAAAATTTGAAAATTTTTGTTTCTTAACATACTTACTAAATATTCTCATCATTACATAATTGTTCACCATCAACCATCTAATAATAAGAGATAAGAAACTGAAAGAAATAGTTCAATAAGTATTAAGTGTATAATTGCCAAAATGGCACCAATACATAATCTGAATCAAAAACAGGAAAGAAACGCTAGTGGAACATGCTCCACTAGCTCAACTCTAAAACTAAGCTAGAATATAAACGGCAGCATCCTCGAAAGCATGAGGACCTACCAACTCTGGATGAATGCTGGACGTCTGGATAACTGCAACAATGATCCTACAGCTCTATCGACCACCTGTGCCTGCACCTAAAATAGTAGAGGTGTATAGGGTTAGTACACACTTGTACTAAGTATGGGTATATGCAAGCACACACCAAGGACATACATGAGAAAAGATAGTTCTTTCCTAACAACATGATTATGGGAAGTCAAGTCAATGGACTTGCCAAATTGAGATTAGGAAAGTTAGTGAACCTTCCAAATTTGAATTAGGAAAGTCAGTGAGCTTTCCAAATTTGGATTAGGAAAGTCATTCCATGATAGTAACATGCATCATCATAATTATCATATTGCACACAACACATAACATCATACACATAACACATATCATAGCACATAACATATAGCACATAGCATCTTTCATATCATTCATTCATATGCCATGAGACCTTGGAATCATGGACTTGACATTAAGACTTTCCAAAATGAGGGCTCAACATATGGGACCTCAACTAGGGAGTCTTCATTAGCAAACACAGAGTCTGCTTCATTCATTCATACGTACTTCATTTCTTTTCGTTCACAAGCCAGTGTGAACACCAGCTATACCTAGGGTGTAGTTTAAGACTTTCATCGAGTTTGATGTGCAGTGATCAAGAATAACCTAGTGTCATTACCTGAGTCTAGCTCACCTCTTGATTATCCTATCCTAACACCTTTGGTATCATTCATTTTGTTATGTGCTAGGCTGGCCTCATTCATTCATTGGGAACTTTAACTTTAACCGACATAGATTATGTGAGCATCACAAAATCCAGTGTCTTCCCCACACCGAAAAGAGGTGGAATCACCGGCCAAGGTGACCCAAAAACATGCTAGTATACATGGGAATTTAACCTCGCCAGATCCCTATATTGGCAGTATAGGTTCGAAGACTAGGAGATATAAGGAGACCCATACTCGGCAAGCCGTACAGTCTCATCTCATGAGAGTTACGTGAACCTCCACCCTTTCCGAAAGAAGGCATCACCGCTCATAGCTAGCCTATCGGTGCTAAGTATAAAGTTCCATTTCATTCATATCATACGTCATGGAAGCTGACTTCTAGTATGAGGACATCATAGCTCATTATATGATTTCTCAACTCATCATTAGTATTAAGTGTGTTAATCTCAATACTTTCATTAGAGTGTTCATAGAGTCTGGTCTTTTCATTATCTTACACTCTCATAGGTGAGTACGTTTAGACTCATTTGAGATTGCTCTCATCATTTACATTAGCCTCATATCATGTTGTCACCATATTCATTGTCATTAGCACATTTACTCTTCATAATTACTCACCTCATTTTACGTGAATGTTCATTTTATCATATGCCAATATACTTGGCCATTGGTGTGTTTCATACCCTTACTTAACCCTTCTAGGGTTTCATCATTTCATTATTTATTTCATCATTCATTACATACATCTTAGGTTCACTTACTTTTAAACGTATGCTAGAATTATGAGTCTATACACACAAGCCACGAGGCTTCATTCATAATTCGTTAAGTGATTCATACATTCCTAAGATTATGTAGTACAAGACTTATGTATCTTGTATATATGCCAAGATCTTGATTTCGATCTAATTAGGTGGCATTATTCTTGGATATTTTGTTCACGTATGACTTATGTATCAATACGGAAGTTTGGGCAAGGAAACCCAAGTTTGAATCACTTGGATATCATTTAATTTTTCGTTGATTTTATTTTTAATATTCATAACATTAGAACTCTAGATTAAATCCCAACATTAACATCGTATAATTAATTTTCTATTCAGTTTTCCTCTTAAATTGGCCGAAGGGTTGTGGGTTCAAACCCCCACAACCCCTTTTTATTTTTAATTAACATCTCATTGCCCTTTTCGCCCAAACCAAGAGATTGTGGGATCAAACCCCCACAGCCTCTTCTATTTTTGTTATTTATTCGCTGGAATAGGGACGTTGTGGGTTCGAACCCCCACAGCCTCCTTAATTTAATTTGAATTCGCTAGAGCATTGAGAGGTTGTGGGTTCGAACCCCCACAGCCTCCTTATTTTAGTTTTTAATTTCGCTAGGCTGTGAGGTTGTGGGTTCGAACCCCCACAACCTCCTATCTTTAATTTTAATTAAAGACTTCTTAACTAGGCTCCTTGGCAGTGAGGTTGTGGGATCTAGCCACCACAGCCTCACTTTATTTTCTTAATTAATTTTGCCTTCTCCTTTTCCAGCCTTGAGGTCGTGGGTTCGATTCCCACACCTCACGTTTTCTTTTATTCATTTTCTCCTCTTTCACTCGCTGCTTGGAGGTCGTGGGTTCGAATCCCACGCCTCCCATTTATTTGTTTAATTTATTTTTTTCTCCTCTTTCTCCCCTAGTGTCGCGAGTTCGATCCCCCCAGCCCCCTTTTTCTTTTCCTTTCTCGCGAAAACCAGTAGATAAAGGGTGAGATCACAGGTTTGAATCCTGGTGGCCTCACCTCTTTTAAATGTATCAAATTCTCATATTTCAATCCCCCTTTTGAACGAAATTTATAGTACATTAGGCTAGAAATTCATTCATAGTTTTTATCTTCCTTTAATCAACCTTTTCATGTTAGTTTCTTAGGGTATTTCACCAAGCACTTAGTGTGTAATTAGGTGTAGTTTAGGGGTTACATTTAGTCAAGCGTTTTCACTCAAAATTTGTAACTTGACACACCATATGAACATCACATTATGCACAACTTTAGCACATAAAATACAAGAAATAACATGCTTTACACGTCTTCAAAACAGTGGCTAAACTCACTGCCAACGTGCACACACACACATCATTTTTTTCGATCACACATTGGTTGTCATTTTCGTGATTTCACGCACATAAACATATTAGCATTCAACATAAAAACATCACACATACCTAAATCTACCAGCAAACAAACCCAACCTACGAAATCATTGGGAGCTAGTGACAAGGACATGCAACGGGGAAACAACCCTAGTTTCGGAGTGAATATCTTGAATCGTAAGGGGTCTCTTGGGAAAGGGACCAAGAGAGATGAAACCCATACCTTAATTTGCTTGTTTAAACGTGAATTTGCTGCCCAGACCTTCTCCAGAACCACGTCCAACCCTCTAAATGTCAACACCACTTCGACGGACAAACCTCTCTAAGCCTAACGTGTGATTAATGTTGTTTTTCTTTAAAATTCATGTGAGTTCTTCAAGTGTGAAGAACCTTTGTTAAACTTTTTGTTCTTCACGTTATTTTTGGTAGAGATATCTTGGAGAATTTTGTGTGATCGTGTGAGAATGTGATAGACGTGTTAGGAGAGTGTTAGCTTATGTTTAAGAGTCTAATTCAAGACTTAGTCAAAATAGGGTTTAATTAAATTAATAAAAATCAGATTTATTTAAACTAATATGTGAAAGGACCATTTTGCCCTTAAAAAAATCAGATTTTAACTGATGATTAAATCATTAATTCGTTGCCTCTCGTGGGGCTCGAACCCGAGTGACACCCCTTTTTGCGAAAATGGGTCACTTCGAGTCGACCCAACCCAAATTGATCTTTTAATTAAATTAATAATTAATTAATTCCTCAGGGTAATTACAATATTACCCTTGGCCTAGAAAAGACCATTTTACCCCTGGACCCTCAAAACTTAAAATTTCCTCTTTTAAGTCCAGTAAAGACTCTTTCGATTAAATCTTCGTTTACGAGAGCCTCACATGGTTGGTTCCAACCTTTCCAAGCTCAATTAACTCCCCAAGTTAGTTGTCTTGGCCGTAGTAAGGGTTCTGAGGTCTGGTTCTACGCGTATCAATCCGTGTGAACCTTGATCTAATCGCAAGCATTCTTGACACCTTAAGAATTTATCTTATTCATTTTTAGGGTTGTTACATTATCCCCCCTTAGGAACATTCGTCCCCGAATGACACTACCACTACATATCGTAATGCCATTCAGATCATAAAAAAATCACTATGCACAGTCAAGCAATAGAAACAAAATACGGAGAGAAAAGGGAACATATACTTAAGAGTAGGAAGTCTAACCTCAAGAGCTGAAAAGATGTGGGTAGCGGGATCTCATGTCGGCCTCAGCCTCCCACGTAGCACCCTCAACAAGATGATTTCTCCACAATACCTTCACTGTGGCAATCTCCTTGTTCCTCAGCCACTTGACCTGTCTGTCTAAGATCTCAACAGGTACCTCCTCATAAGACAATTCTTCACCAACCCCCAAATCTTCAACAGGTAGAATCGATGCTGGATCACCTTGGCACTTCTTCAACATAGAGACATGAAAGACTGGATGAACAGAAGCTAGTTCCGCAGGCAATGCTAACTCATAGGCCACCTCACCCAGACGCTGCAGGATTTCATATGGCCCAACATACCTCGAACTCAGCTTTCCTTTTCTACCAAATATCATCACCCCTTTCATAGGTGATATCTTCAAGTAAACCTGGTCACCAACATCAAACTCTAAGGGCCGTTTTCTGTTATCTGCATATGACTTCTGCCGACTGTAAGAAGTAGCCAACCTGTCCCTAATCACTCTGACCTTCTCTAAGGCCTCATGAATGATCTCTCGACCCAAAATGGATGACTCTCCAACCTCAAACCACCCAACTGGAGATCTACACCTCCTACCATACAGTGCCTCAAATGGTGCCATCCCAATACTGGAGTGATATCTATTATTATACGAGAACTCTATCAAGGGAAGATGGTCATCCCAGCTACCTCTGAAGTCAATCACACACGCTCTCAACATGTCCTCCAATGTCTAAATGGTGCGCTCTGCCTGCCCATATGTCTGAGGATGAAAGGCAGTGCTAAGCTTTACATGCGTGCCCAAGCTCTTCTGGAAAGATCTCCAGAAATGTGAAGTAAACTGAGCTCCTCTATCTGAAATAATAAACAAAAGAATCCCATGCAATCTCACAATCTCATCAATGTAGAGTCTCGCATAATCCTCGGCTCTGTAAGTAGACTTCACAGGGATAAAGTGGGCAGACTTAGTCAATCTGTCCACAATAACCTATATGGAGTCATGTTGCCTCCTAGTCTTCGAAATACCAACCACGAAGTCCATATTAATGGCCTCCCACTTCCAAGTCAGAACCTCAATAATCTGAGTCAGACCACCAGGCTTAAGATGCTCTGCCTTAACCTGCTGACAATTAGGACACTTAGCCACATATTTTGCAATGTCCTTTTTCATGCCATCTCACCAATAAATCTGCTTAAGATCATGATACATCTTGGTGGAACCTGGATGTATGGAATATCTGGAACCATGGGCCTCTGCAACAATCCTGGTCCGCAAATCATCCACATCTGGTACATACAACCTGTCCTGATACCTAAGTATGCCATCACCACCCAAAGCGAAAGACTCATTCATCTTCATCAGCATTGAGTCCTTCAGCTCCATCAACACAGGATCTAGATGCTGACCCTGCTTGACTTCAACTACCAAGTATGATTCAGAACTAGGATGAACTGAAACATCCCCACTAGTAGAGTCAACCAATCGCACACCCAGTCTGGACAGTCTGTGTACATCTTTCACCAGCTCCTTCTTCTCATCCTCAACGTGGGCTGTACTTCCCATGCTCATCCTGCTCAAAGCATCAGCTACAACATTAGCCTTACCTGGATGGTAGTGCACATTCATGTCATAATCTTTCAATAGCTCCAACCATCTCCGCTGGCGTAGATTCAACTCCCTATGTGTGAACACGTACTGGAGACTCTTGTGGTCTGTGAATACATCCACATGCACTCCATACAAGTAGTGCCTCCACAACTTTAGTACAAACACCACAGCTGCCAACTCCAGGTCATGAGTGGGATAATTCTTCTCATGAACCTTGAGCTGTCTGGACGCATAGGCTATCACCTTACCAACCTGCATAAGAACACAACCAAAAACAACCCTAGATGTATCACTAGAAACAGTGTAATTCTCACCACACTTAGGCAACGTAAGCACCAGGGCTGAAGTGAGTCTGTCCTTGAGCTCCTGGAAAGTCCTCTCACAAGTCTCCGTCCACTCAAACTTGGCTTTCTTCTTAGTCAAAGCTGTTAATGGGGAAGCAATGGAAGAAAACCCCTCCACAAAACTGCGGTAGTAACCAGACAATCCCAAAAAGCTACGGATGTCAGTGGGAGTAAGAGGCTTTGGCCAGTTCTTCACATCCTCAGTCTTTCTGGGATCCACCTCCACGCCCTGATCGGACACAACATGACCCAGGAAGTTCACTGATCTCAGCCAGAATTCACATTTGCTGAATTTAGCATACAACTGATGCTGTCTAAGTACCTGCAAGGTTAGTCTGAAATGTTGTTCATGCTCTTCCTTGGTCTTAGAGTAGATGAGAATGTCATCAATGAATACTATGATGAAAGAGTCATGGTATTCACGGAAGACCTTGTTCATGAGATCCATAAATGCAGCAGGTGCATTCGTGAGACCAAATGACATTACTAGAAACTCATAGTGACCATAGCGGGTACGAAAGGTTGTATTTGGGATATCTCTATCCCTAACCCTAAGTTGATGATACCCTCAACGAAGATCAATCTTAGAGAAGAAACTAGACCCTTGGAGCTGATCGAACAAATCATCTATTCTGGGGAGTGGATACTTATTCTTTATAGTGACTTTGTTGAGCTGCCAATAATCAATACACATTCTAAGGGTTCCATCTTTCTTTTTCACAAACAACACTGGAGCGCCCCAAGTGGATATGCTCGGCTGAATGAAACCCTTATCAGTGAGATCTTTTAACTGTAGCTTCAACTCTTTGAGTTCAGCTGGAGCTATTCTGTAAGGAGGAATGGAAATTGGTTTAGTATCGGGTTCTAAGTCGATACCAAAATCAATCTCTCAAGGGGGAAGGACTCAAGGCAAATCATCAGGAAATGCATCTAGGAACTCATTCACTACAGGCACTGAGTCTATGGAAGGAATGTCATGATCTAAATCATTAACACTTACAAGATGACACAATAACCCCTTGGACACCATTTTATTGGCCTTAAGGTTAGAAATCAAGAGGTTAGGACGACTCGAGTTGTACCCCTACCAGACTAGATCCTCTTCATTAGGGAAACGAAATCTCACCACTCTACTACGACAATCCAAACAAGCATAACAACTGTGAAGCCAGTCCATGCCAAGAATAACATCAAAATCATGCATGGGTAACTCAACCAAGTCTGCACACATAGTCTTACCACTTATCACTATTGGACAATCCTTGTAGACTCTATCAGTTCTTACATTTTATCATAAAGGTGTACTAACCACTATAGGATCATGCAGAACTTCAGGCAATATCTCAAAAGTGAGAGCAAGCAAAGGAGTTACAAAGAAAAGCGTAGACCCTGGATCAAATAAAGCATAAACAGAAGTTGAGAATACTTGCAGCATACCTGTGACCACATCAATGGACTTTTCCTGCTCCTCCCTGCCCTTCAGGGCATAGAACCTGTTCCTCTTAGGAGGCTCGGCTGCTGTTGCACCCTATGGATTAGGCCTAGGCTGAGCATTACCTCCAGCCTGACCTCTGTTCTATGGGCAGTCTCTAGCCATATGCCCACTCTTACCACAACCGAAGCAGGCATTAGTGCCCTGTCTGCACTCTCCACTGTGAGCTCGGCCACACTTAGCTTAGGACGCTGCATCTCACCTACATTGACCCTCTTGGGCTCAGGTCCCTCTCCTCTAGGTGCTGTACTCTTCTGAGAGTTAGAGTTTCCAGAACTCTGTTGCCCCTTCTTAAACCTGGGCTGCTCACGGACGCCAAAATTTTTTCTGTGGCCTCGAAGGCTGGGACCTGCCTGATCTTGAGGCTTAGGCCTCCTAGCATCACTAATACCCCTCTTTTTGCGGCTGTCCTCTACCTGCTGGACATGCACCATAAACCTGGAGAGGTCCATATTATCATGGAGCATCGCAGACCGACACTTCTCCTCCAGATCTCCATTGACTCATGTGAGGAACCTGCTCATCTCATCCCTGCTGTTAGACACAAGGGAAGTAGCATACCTGGATAATTTAACAAACTTCAGTACTCACCTTATCCTTGTTGTTAGATACTAAGAAAAGTAGCATACCTGGATAGCTTAATAAACTTCAGGGAATACTCTCTGACTATCATAGATCCCTGCTTAAGGTTGATGAATTTCTCAACCTTGGCCTCCCTCATTTCTCTGGGAAAGAATCTCTCCAGAAAGGCTGTCTTAAACAACTCCCAAGTGACTGGAACTCCGCCCAAAGCTCGACTATCCTGCCACATCTTGCACCAAGTCTGTGCCACATCCTTGAGCTGATAGAAAGCCAGCTCAGCCTTCTCAGTATCTGTGGACCCCATAGCCACCATAATCTTATGCACCTCTTCCACAAACTCCTGGGGATCCTCTGAAGTCTTGGACCCTGTGAAAAGAGGAGGATTCATCCTCTTGAAGTCTCTCAGCCATGCTACGAACCGGTGGGTTCTCCCTCTGAACATCCTGCCGGTTGACCTGGGCAGTTATAGCCTGGGCCTGCATAGTAATGGCCTGTGCCATCTGGGACAGAGATGCCCTCACCTCAGCATCAGTCAACCAAGCTGGGTTAACTGGTATATCCACTCCTTCAGCTGGAGCCTGGGGTGGAACCTGATTGTTCCCAGCAGCTGCTCTTCCTCTCCTCTGACCAACGTTCCTCCTAGTATTCATTCTCTAAAAACAATAAGAATTGATGTTAGACACGCTCATAACACCAAGAAATCAGACATTAGGAAAAGCATGATAACATTAGAAGAAGGGAAATTTTCCTACGCATTATGCAGTCTCTAATTCAGGATAGTGGTGCACTTCACTACCATGACTTAGAAACTACTCAATGTGGTTGATGTGAACTTATTATACTCGGAATTTAACCTAGTGCTCTGATACCAACTTTGTCATGACCGGAATCTAGACCCCAGATGAGACCGGCGTCATTGACCTCTCAGAGGTCGCAGACAAGCCTACATACGTCATTCTTACTTCACTTAGCTTAATTTTAGCGGAAAATTTGAAACTTTTTGTTTCTTAACATACTTACTAAATATTCTCATCATTACATAATTGTTCACCATCAACCATCTAATAATCAGAGATAAGCAACTGAAAGAAATAGTTCGATAAGTATTAAGTGTATAATTGCCAAAATGACACCAATACATAATCTGAATAAAAATAGGAAAGAAACGCTAGTGGAACATGCTCCACTAGCTCAACTCTAAAACTAAGCTAGAATATAAACGACATCATCCTCGAAAGAATAAGGACCTACCAACTCCGGATGAATGCTGGACGTCCGGTTAACTGCAATAATGATCCTGTAGCTCTATTGACCACCTGTGCCTGCACCTAAAATAGTAGAGTTGTATAGGGTTAGTACACACTTGTACTAAGTATGGGTATATGCAAGCACACACCAAGGACATGCATGAGAAAAGATAGCTCTTTCCTAACAACATGATTATGGAAGTCAAGTCAGTGGACTTGCCAAATTGAGAATAGGAAAGTTAGTGAACCATCCAAATTTGGATTAGGAAAGTCAGTGAGCTTTCCAAATTTGTATTAGGAAAGTCATCCCATGATAGTAACATGCATCATCATAATTATGATATTGCACACAACATATAACATCATACACATAACACATATCATAGCACATAACATGTAGCACATAGCTTCTTTCATATCATTCATTCATATACCATGAGACCTTGGAATCATGGACTTGACATTAAGACTTTCCAAAATGAGGGCTCAACATATGGGACCTCAACTAGGGAGTCTTCATTAGCAAACACACAGTCTGCTTCATTCATTCATACATACTTCATTTCTTTTCGTTCATAAGCCAGTGTGAACACCAGCTATACCTAGGGTGTAGTTTAAGACTTTCATCGGGTTTGTTGTGCAATGATCAAGAATAACCTAGTGTCATTACCTGAGTCTAGCTCACCTCTTGATTATCCTATCCTAACACCTTTGTTATCATTAATTTCATTATGTGCTTCATTTGAGGCTGGCCTTATTCATTCATTAGGAACTTTAACTTTAACCGACATAGATCATGTGAGCATCATGAAATCCAGTATGTAATCCCCACACTGAAAAGAGGTGGAATCATCGGCCAAAGTGAACCAAAACATGCTACCGTATATAAGGAGTCGAACCCTGCTAGATCCCTATATTGACAGTATAGGTTCGAAGACTAGGAGATATAAGGAGACCCATACCTGGCAAGCCGGACAGTCTCATCTAATGAGAGTTACGTGAACCTCCTCCCTTCCCGAAAGAAGGCATCACCGCTCATAGCTAGCCTATCGGTGCTTAATATAAAGTTCCATTTCATTCATCTCATACGTCATGGAAGCTGGCTTCTAATATGAGGACATCATAGCTCATTAGATGATTTCTCATCTCATCATTAGTATTATATGTGTTAATCTCTATACTTTCATTAGAGCTTTCATAGAGACTAGTCTCTTTATTATCTTACACTCTCATAGGTGAGTACGTTTTGGTAACATTTACTTAGGCTCATTTGAGATTTCTCTCATCATTTGCATTAGCCTCATATCATGTTGTCACCACATTCATTGTCATTAGCACATTTACTCTTCATAATTACTCACCTCATTTTACTGAATGTTCATTTCATCATATGCCAATATACTTGGCCATTGGTGTGTTTCATACCCTTACTTAACCCTTCTAGGGTTTCATCATTTCATTGTTCATTTCATCATTCAGTACATACATCTTAGGTTCACTTACTTTTAAACGTATGCTAGACTTATGAGTCTATACACACAAGCCATGAGGCTTCATTCATAATTCGTTAAGTGATTCATACATTCCTAAGATTATGTAGTACAAGACTTATGTAACTTTTATATATGCCAAGATCTTGATTTCGATCTAATTAGGTGGCATTATTCTTGGATATTTTGTTCACGTATGACTTATGTATCAATACGGAAGTTTGGACAAGGAAACCCAAGTTTGAATCACTTGGATATCATTTACATTTTTCGTTGATTTTATTTTTAATATTCATAACATTAGAACTCTAGATTAAATCCCAACATTAACATCGTATCATTAATTTTCTACTTAGTATTCCTCTTAAATTGGCCGAAGGGTTGTGGGTTCGAACCCCCACAACCCCTCTTTATTTTTAATTAACATCTCATTGCCCTTTTCGCCCAAACCAAGAGGTTGTGGGATCAAACCCCCACAACCTCTTCTATTTTTGTTATTTATTCGCTGGAATAGGGAGGTTGTGGGCTCGAACCCCCACAACCTCCTTAATTTATTTTGAATTCGCTAGAGCATTGGGAGGTTGTGGGTTCGAACCCCCACAACCTCCTTATTTTAGTTTTTAATTTCGCTAGGCTGTGAGATTGTGGGTTCGAACCCCCACAGCCTCCTATCTTTATTTTTAATTAAAGACTTCTTAACTAGGCTCCTTGGCAGTGAGGTTGTGGGATCGATCCCCCACAGCCTCACTTTCTTTTTTTAATTAATTTTGCCTTCTCCTTTTCCAGCCTTGAGGTCGTGGGTTCGATTACCACACCTTACGTTTTCTTTTATTCATTTTCTCCTCTTTCACTCACTGCCTGGAGGTCGTGGGTTTGAATCCCACGCCTCCCATTTATTTGTTTATTTTATTTTTTTCTTTTCTTTCTCCCCCAGTGTCGCGAGTTCGATCCCCCAGCCCCTTTTTTCTTTTCCTTTCTCGCGAAAACCAGTAGCTAAAGGGTGAGGTCACATGTTCGAATCCTGGCGGCCTCACCTCTTTTAAATGTATCAAATTCCCAGATTTCAATCCCCCTTTTGAACGAAATTTATACTACATTAGGCCGGAAATTCATTCATAGTTTTTAGCTTCCTTTAATCAACCTTTTCATGTTAGTTTCTTAGGGCATTTCACCAAGTACTTAGTGTGTAATTAGGTGTAGTTTAGGGGTTACATTTACTCAAGCGTTTTCACTCAAAATTTGTAACTTCACACACCATATGAACATCACATTATGCACAACTTTAGCGCATAAAATACAAGAAATAACATGCTTTACACGTCTTCAAAACAGTGGCTAAACTCACTGCCAACGTGTACACACACACATCACTTTTTTCGATCACACATTGGTTGTTATTTTCGTGATTTCACGCACATAAACATAATCACATTCAACATAAAAACATCACACATACCTAAATCTACCAGCAAACAAACCCAACCTACGAAATCATTGGGAGCTAGTGACAAGGACATGCAACGGGGAAACAACCCTAGTTTCGGAGTGAATATCTTGAATCGTAAGGGGTCTCTTGGGAAAGGGACCAAGAGAGATGAAACCCATACCTTAATTTGCTTGTTTAAACGTGAATTTGCTGCCCAGACCTTCTCCAGAACCACGTCCAACCCTCTAAATGTCAACACCACTTCGACGGACAAACCTCTCTAAGCCTAACGAGTGATTAATGTTGTTTTTCTTTAAAATTCGTGTGAGTTCTTCAAGTGTGAAGAACCTTGGTTAAACTTTCTGTTCTTCACGTTATTTTTGGCAGAGATATCTTTGAGAATTTTGTGTGATCGTGTGAGGGTGTGATAGACGTGTTAGGAGAGTGTTAGCTTATGTTTAGGAGTCTAATTCAAGACTTAGTCAAAATAGGGTTTAATTAAATTAATAAAAATCAGATTTATTTCAACTAATACGTGAAAGGACAATTTTGCCCTTACAAAATTAGACTTTAATTGATGATGAAATCATCAATTCGTTGCCTTTAGTGGGGCTCGAACACGAGTGACACCCCTTTTTGCGAAAATGGGTCACTTCGGGTCGACCCAACCCGAATTGATCTTTTAATTAAATTATTTAATTAATTAAATAATTCCTCAGGGTAATTATAATATTACCCTTGACCTGGAAAAGACCATTTTACCCCTGGACCCTCAAAACTTAAAATTTCCTCTTATAAGTCCGGTAAAGACTCTTTCGATTAAATCTTTGTGATCGAGAGCCTCACATGGTTGGTTCCAACCTTTCCAAGCTCAATTAACTCCCCAAGTTAGTTGTCTTGTCCGTAGTAAGGGTTCTGAGGTCTGGTTCTACGCGTATCAATCCGTGTGAACCTTGATCTAATCGCAAGCATTCTTGACACCTTAAGCATTTATCTTATTCATTATTAGGGTTGTTACAATGTGTGTGCTGAAAATTTGACTATGTTTGTTGCCTGAAATTTGTATGTTAAATGTTGTGTTTTGCTTGTGTAAAAATGCTAAAAACGTTATGTTCGTAAAAGGTTAAGGTGGCTGACTGAATGTCACTCAAAATGCTACAAAAAAATCAACAAAAGAATGAGAGAATAATGGATTGGAAGAGCTGGAAATTTGTAGTCTCGGCCAAAATGACTAATTTTTAATTTTTTTTTAAAAATTGTGAGGTCATTGGGAATTGAACCCAAGTCCTCACCAAATGTAAATTATATAAAACTTTCATGAAAAAAATGAAAGGAAAAATAAATGTGGAGAGTGGGGATTGAACCCCCAACCTCTTGAATGGATGAGAGAGTTAGGAGAAAAATAAAGGAGAAAAATAAATGTGGAGAGTGGGGATTGAACCCCCAACCTCTTGAATGGATGAGAGAGTTAAGAGAAAAATAAAGGAGGAAAATAAATGTGGAAAGTGGGGATTGAACCCCCAACCTCTTGAATGGAGGAGAAAAATAAAGGAGAAAAATAAATGTGAAGAGTGGGGATTGAACCCACAACCTCTTGAATAGATGAGAGAGTTAGGAGGAAAATAAAGGAGAAATATAAAATGAGGTGAATGAGGATTGAACCCACAACCTCTAGAATAGGTGAGAAAGTTAAGAGATAAATTAAAAGAAAAATAATGAGCTTGTGGGGGATTGAACCCACAACCTCCTTGACTTAAACGAAAAAGGAGAGGAGAAAAAGAAAGGAAATATTATGGGGTTGATGGGGATCGAACTAGGGTCCCCCAAATCTGGAAAATGCAATTATCAAGTTTAAAATAAGATTAAGTGTTGTCCAAGGGATTCAAAATCGGGTTCCCTTGCCCAATTCTGTATTGACACATAAGTCATACGTAAGTAAATATTTAATGAATGTTGCCTGTAAAGATCGAAATCAATATCTTGGCATACCTACAAGATGCATAAGTCTTGTACCACATAATCTTGGGTAAATATGAATCACTTAGATACACTATGAATGAAACCTCATGACTTGTATGTGTGGACTCATAAGTCAAGCATACGTTTAAAAGTAGGTGAGCCTAAGATGTATGTGATAAAATGATGTAACCCTAGAAGAGTTAAGTAAGAGTGTGAAACACACTAAATGGCCAAGTGCATTGGCATATGATGAAATGAACATTCACGTGAAGGGGTGAGTAATTATGAAAAGCAAATGTGTTAAAGTTAATGAATGAGGTGACAATATGATAAGAGGCTAATGTGTAAGATGAGAGCAATCTCAAATGAGCCTAAGTAAATATTACCAAAACGTACTCACCTATGAGAGTGTAAATCTAATGAAGAGACTAGTCTCTATGAACACGCTAATGAAAGTATTGAAGTTAATGCATACTTAATACTAATGATGAGATGAGAAGTCATCTAATGAGCTATGATGTCCTCATGCTAGAAGCCAGCTTCCATGATGTATGAGTTAAATGTAATGGAACTTTATTTTGAGCACCGATAGTCTAGCTATGAGCGGTGATGCCTTCCTTCGGGAAGGGCGGAGGTTCACGTAACTCTCATGAGATGAGACTGTCCGGCATGCCGGGTATGGGTCTCCTTATATCTCCTAGCTTTTGAACCTATACTACCAATATAGGGATCTAGCAGGGTTCAACTCCTTATATACACTAGCATGTTTTTGTTCACTTTGGCTGATCATTCCACCTCTTTTCAGTGTGGGGATTACACATTGGATTTCATGATGCTCACATGATCTATGTCGGTTAAGGTTAAAGTTCCCAAAGAAAGAATGAGGCCAGCCTCAAATGATGCACATAATAAAATGAACGATACCAAAGGTGTTAGGATAGGATAATCAAGAGGTTAGCTAGACTTAAGTAATGACACTAGGTTATTCTTGGTCATTGCACAACAAACCCGATGAGAGTCTTAAACTACATCCTAGGTATGACTAGTGATTGCACTAGTATATGAATGAATGAAAATAAAATACGTATGAATGAATGAAGTAGACTTTGTGTTTGCTAAAGAAGGCTCCCTAGTTGAGGTCCCATATGTTGAGCCCCCATTTTGGGAAGTCCTAATGTCAAGTCCATGATTTCAAGGTCTCATGGCATATGAAAGAATGATGTGAACTACGTGATATGATATGTGCAATACGTTATGTGTTGCTTGCAAAATGATAAGTATGATGATGCATGTTACTCTCATGGCATGACTTTTCTAATCCAAATTTGGCAAGTCCACTAACTTTCCTAATCCAAATTTGGCAAGTCCACTGACTTGACTTTCCATAAATCATGTTGTTAGGAAAGAGCTATTCTTACTCATGCATGTCCTTGGTATGTGCTTGCATATACCCATACTTAGTACAAGTGTGTACTAATCCCATACAATATCTACTTTTAGGTGCAGGCACATGTGGACGTTAGAGCGTACAGTGCGACGTTGAAGCAATCCAAACGTGGAGCATTCATCTTGATTTGGTAGGCCCTCATGCTTTCGAGGACGCTTGCCCATTATATTCTAGCTTAGATATAGGTTTGAGTTAGTGGAGTATGTTCCACTAGCGTTTCTTTCTCATCTTATTTCAGACATTGTATTGGTGCCATTTTGGCAAGTATACACTTAATGCAGTATTGAACTATTTCTTTCATTTGATGATCTTAATATTAGATGGTTGATTGTGAACGTTTATGATTTTAAGTAGAATGTCTTATATGAATGTTAAGTAATAAAAAGTTCAAAATTTCCGCTAAAATTAACCTAGATGAAGTAACAATGACATATGTAGGCTTGTCTTCGACCTTTGAGAGGTCAACGACGCCGATCTCGTCTGGGGTCTAGACTCCGGTCGTGACAAAGTTGGTATCAGAGCATTAGGTTAAATTCGAAGGATAATAAGTTCACATCAACCACATTGAGTAGTTTCTAAGTCATAGTAGTGAAGTGCACCACTATCCTTAATTAGAGACTGCATGATGCGTAGGAAATTCCCTTCTTCTGATCTTATCTTGCCTTCTCTAATGTCTGTTTCTTGGTGTTAAGAGCGTATCTAACATGAACTCTTAAGATTCAGAAAGATGAATACGAGGAGAAATGAAGGCGGAGCAACAAGGTGTTCCCAGGAAGAACCCACATGCTAGCACCATGGCTAGCAGGTTAAGGGACTTTACGAGGATGAATCCTCCCGTTTACACTGGATCTAAGATTGCTGAGAATATCGAGGAGGAGTGTAGGGCAGCTATGACGCATGCCAGCATGGGCCTTTCCAGACTTATGGTCCATGTCCAACAAGTGGAGGAATGCAGGAAGAGGAAGCATACTAGGGCAGGGAACAGGTCAAGGCAAACTGAGAAGAATTTTTCAAGGAAGAGTAGTACTGAAATTAGGGATAAGCCAAGGTTTAAGAAGGGACTCTCCCACCAAGGGGAGTCAAGTTCATCCAATGGTCGCTATGAAAGGGATTCGGAGCCCAGAGTTAAGAGAAACAGTGAAGTAGATACACCTCAGGAGAGGCCACCTTATAGGAAGTGTGGCAAACTTCATGGATGAGAGTGTAGGAGGGGATCTAACGCTTGTTACAGTTGTGGAAAACCGGGTCACATGATGAAGGATTGTCCGTATATGAGAGGTCGAGAAAAAGGGAAGGAGAAAGTTCAGCCGAATGGTCCAAGTGATGAGGCTCCAAGGAGGCAACGATTCTTTGCACTCAAGTCTAGGGGTGTAGGGGAAGACACCTCTGATGATGTCTCGGGTGCGTAGCCTAAATTAGTTTTTCATGTGTATGGTTTTATACACTACTATGAAGTTAATATGTTGGAGTCATCATGTTCGTTGCTGACTTATGTGACTTATGTGTTTAATTATGTTGTATGCTTTGATGAGACTAGTGTAGGAAGGAGTTCCTTAGTCTATTAATGTGAAGCTGCTAGTAGGTTTCAAGGATGTGCACCAACCTACTAATATGTGAATCATATATTCACCAATAAAAGGCATGGAATAGCTTAGGTATGGATTTTCTCCATAAGTGTTATGCTACCGTAGACTATCAAACCAGGGTAGTGAGGTTTCAGTTGCCAAATGAGATAGGGTATAAATGGGTAGGGCGTGGATTAATCCAACAAAGACATATAATTTCAAATCTTAAGGCCGACAAGATGTTATCTAAGGGGTTAGATATACTCCTCCGAAGGCTGGTTTTGTTTAAGAAACTCTAAGTTTTAGTGCAATAGTCGACTTGGTGTTGTAAGTCCATAATCGTATGAGTAATAAATGTACTATGTGAGTTAAAATAAATTCATGTTTGCATGTCATGTTGCTATTTTTGTATAGCGCGGACATGATTTTTGTGTTGCATGAGTTGTGAGGTGCATCAAGTTAAGTGCGATTTAGAAGGAAGTTCCTCAATCTCAAATATGTAGCTTCAGATAAGCTTGAGTAATATGCATTATCCAGAGTAAGTGTGAAACAGAAATTCACAAAGCGTAAAGTCTCAAGTATGTCAAGATATCTTCGAAAATCACCCTCTTTATTTTAAAATGATGTGTAGTGTCATTTGGGGACGAATGTTCCTAAGGGGGGGATAATGTAACAACCCTAAAAATGACTATGCTAAGTAATGTCTAACGTATCTAGAATGCCTAGATTTGATCGGGTTCACACGAATTGATGCATAGAACCAGACCTCTGAACCTCTGCAACAACCAATCCAACTAACTTGGTGAGTTAGTTGAGCTAAGAAACGTTGGGTCCATCCATGTAGGGCACCCAAATATGAAGATTTACCCGGATGAGTCTTAACCAGACTTAAAAAGGGGTAATCTTAAGTTTGGAGGGTCTAGGGGTAAAATGGTATTTTCCAGGCTAAGGGTAGTATTGTAATTACCCTAAATATTTAATTAATTAATTAATTAATATGGTGGAGGGGCAATTCGGGTAGAGGTTGCCGAATTTGACCCTTTAAGCAAAATCTAGCTTCACCCGGGTTCGAGCCTTAGTGGAAGCAAGGATTAAATTGATTTAATTTTAGTAAGTGAATTAGTTGAATTAATTAATATTTAAAAAGCTGATTTAAGTAAAGGAAATATCATATTTTTAATAAAAAAATAATAATAATAAAATTAATAAATAATGAGGAGTCCTAGTTTGACTTAGTCTCCCGCTAACTCTCCTAATCCTAATCATAATCCTAATCCTCTCATTCTCACGTCTCTCACTCTCGTTCTCACGTTTTTTTATCATTAAAATAACTGAAAATATAGTTCTTCACTCTTGAAGAACTTACACACAAAAACTCAAACGAAAAACTAAGCTAAAAACGAAAATCAACAACAAGTTCTTGACGGGATTTTGCTTGAAGTTTGGGTGGTGAGGCTTGGTTTCATGGTAAATTGGCAACATTTAAACAAGTTTTGAACGACATTAAGGTATGGGTTTTCTTCTCTCTTGGTTCCATTCCCAACAGACCCTTAAGGTTCAGTTTAAATCACGATTGAAAGACTAAGGTTGTCCCCGTTGCATGCCCCTGTCATTAGATCCTCTGAACGATTCAAAACATGCGTTGGTATGTCTTCTGGTAGATAATGTTAGGTCTGGTTGTGATTATGTGTTGAATGTGTCGTAAGAAATCATGTAAAGGATGAAAAATATATTCCAGAAAAGTGCATTAAGTGGACTGTTTTGAGCATGTGTGTGCTGAAAATTTGACTATGTTTGCTGCCTGAAATTTTTATGTTAAATGTTGTGTTTTGCGTGTGTAAAAATGCTAAAAACGTGATGTTCATAAAAGGTTAAGGTGGCTGACTGAATGTCACTCAAAATGCTAAATATAAATCAACAAATGAATGAGAGAATAATGGATTGGAAGAGACCAAATTTCCAGCTTGCTGGAAATTTGTAGTCTCGGCCAAAATGACTAATTTTTAATTTTTTTTAATAATTGTGAGGTCATTGGGAATTGAATCCAAGACCTAACCAAATTTAAATTATATAAAAATTTCATGAAAAAAATGAAAAGAAAAATAAATGTGGAGAGTGGGGATTGAACCCCCAACCTCTTGAATGGATGAGAGAGTTAGGAGAAAAATAAAGGAGAAAAATAAATGTGGAGAGTGGGGATTGAACCCCCAACCTCTTGAATAGATGAGAGAGTTAGGAGAAAAATAAAGGAGAAAAATAAATGTGGAGAGTGGGGATTGAACCCACAACCTCTTGAATAGATGAGAGAGTTAGGAGGAAAATAAAGGAGAGATATAAAATGAGGTGAATGGGGATTGAACCCACAACCTCTTGGATAGGTGAGAAAGTTAAGAGATAAATTAAAAGAAAAATAATGAGCTTGTGGGG
Organism: Solanum sitiens; assembly: GCA_016801875.1. Lineage (NCBI taxonomy): Eukaryota > Viridiplantae > Streptophyta > Magnoliopsida > Solanales > Solanaceae > Solanum > Solanum sitiens. Next base: position 1,607,759 of record JABWTJ010000273.1, on the reverse strand, counting down.
GATTGAACCCACAACCTCCTTGACTTAAACGAAAAAGGAGAGGAGAAAAAGAAAGGAAATGTTATGGGGTTGATGGGGATCGAACTAGGGTCCCCCAAATCTGAAAAATGCAATTATCAAGTTTAAAATAAGATTAAGTGTTGTCCAAGGGATTCGAAATCGGGTTCCCTTGCCCAATTCCGTATTGACACATAAGGCATATGTAAGTAAATATTTAATGAATGATGCCTCTAAAGATCGAAATCAATATCTTGGCATACCTACAAGATGCATAAGTCTTGTACCACATAATCTTGGGTAAATATGAATCACTTAGATACACTATGAATGAAGCCTCATGGGTTGTATGTGTGGACTCATAAGTCTAGCATACGTTTAAAAGTAGGTGAGCCTAAGATGTATGTGATAAAATGATGTAACCCTAGAAGGGTTAAGTAAGAGTGTGAAACACACTAAATGGCCAAGTGCATTGGCATATGATAAAATGAACATTCACGTGAAGATGTGAGTAATTATGAAAAGCAAATGTGTTAAAGTTAATGAATGAGGTGACAATATGATAAGAGGCTAATGTGAAAGATGAGAGCAATCTCAAATGAGCCTAAGTAAATGTTACCAAAACGTACTCACCTATGAGAGTGTAAAGCTAATGAAGAGACCAGTCTCTATGAACACTCTAATGAAAGTATTGAAGTTAATGCATACTTAATACTAATGATGAGATGAGAAATCATATAATGAGCTATGATGTCCTCATGCTAGAAGCCAACTTCCATGATGTATGAGTTGAATGTAATGGAACTTTATACTGAGCACCGATAGGCTAGCTGTGAGCGGTGATGCCTTCCTTCGGGAAGGGCGGAGGTTCACGTAACTCTCATGAGCTGAGACTGTCCGGCATGCCAGGTATGGGTCTCCTTATATCTCCTAGTCTTTGAACCTATACTGCCAATATAGGGATCTAGCAGGGTTCGACTCCCTATATACGCTAGCATGTTTTGGTTCACATTGGCCGGTGATTCCACCTCTTTTCGGTGTGGGGATTACACACTGGATTTCATGATGCTCACATGATCTATGTCGGTTAAGGTTAAAGTTCCCAAAGAAAGAATGAGGCCAGCCTCAAATGATGCACTTAATAAAATGAACGATACCAAAGGTGTTAAGATAGGATAATCAAGAGGTAAGCTAGACTTAAGTAGTGACACTAGGTTATTCTTGGTCATTGCACAACAAACCCGATGAGAGTCTTAAACTACATCCTAGGTATGACTAGTGATTACATTAGTATATGAATGAATGAAAATGAAGTACGTATGAATGAATGAAGCAGACTATGTGTTTGCTAAAGAAGGCTCCCTAGTTGAGGTCCCATATGTTGAGCCCCCATTTTGGGAAGTCCTAATGTCAAGTCCATGATTCCAAGGTCTCATGGCATATGAAAGAATGATGTGAACTACGTGATATGATATGTGCAATACGTTATGTGCTGCTTGCAAAATGATAAGTATGATGATGCATGTTACTCTCATGGCATGACATTCCTAATCCAAATTTGGCAAGTCCACTGACTTTCCTAATCCAAATTTGGCAAGTCCACTGACTTGACTTTCCATAAATCATGTTGTTAGGAAAGAGATATTCTTAGTCATGCATGTCCTTGGTGTGTGCTTGCATATACCCATACTTAGTACAAGTGTGTACTAATCCCATATAACATCTACTTTTAGGTGGAGGCACAGGTGGATGTTAGAGCTTACAGTACGATGTTGCAGCGATCCAGTCATGGAGCATTCATCCGGATTTGGTAGGCCCTCATGCTTTCGAGGACGCTTGCCCATTATATTCTAGCTTAGATATAGGTATGAGTTAGTGGAGTATGTTCTACTAGCGTTTCTTTCTCATCTTATTTCAGACATTGTATTGGTGCCATTTTGGCAAGTATACACTTAATGCAGTATTGAACTATTTCTTTCATTTGATGATCTTAATTTTAGATGGTCGATTGTGAACGTTTATGAGTTTAAGTAGAATGTCTTATATGAATGTTAAGTAACAAAAAGTTCAAATTTTCCGCTAAAATTAACCTAGATGAAGTAACGATGACGTATGTATGCTTGTCTGCGACCTCTTAGAGGTCAACGACGCGGGTCTCGTCTGGGGTCTAGACTCTGGTCGTGACAGAAAACGTACCACAAAATCCATATTGATGTTTTCCCACTTCAAAGTAGGAACTTGGATTTCTTGGAGTAAACCGCCTGGCTTTTGATATTCGGCTTTCAATTGTTGGAAATTTAGACACTTAGCAACAAATTCCGCTATGTCCTTTTTCAAACCTTCCACCAAAACACTTTCGTAAGGTCATGGTACATCTTTGTCAAATCCGGATTAATGGAGTAACGGGACCCATGAGCTTCTCAAAGATCCGGTTCCTCAAACCATATACATTGGGAACACACAACCTTCCTCGATACCTCAAGACACCATCCCCCCTAAGTATAATGACTCATTAATATTACCAAGAACCGATTCCTTCAACTCCATCAATGGTTGATCAAGGTGTTATTTGGACATCACCTCAACTACCAAAGATGACTCGGAGTTATGATGGACATAAAATCACCATTCAGAGAATCTTCCAACCTTACACCCAATCTAGCCAACCTATGAACATCTTTCACTAGGTCTTTCTTGACTTCCTCTACATGAGACACACTACCCATGGTCATACGACTAAGAGCATCCGCAATCACATTGGCCTTGCGGGGGTGATAGATAACACTCATGTATAATCTTTCAACAATTCCAACCACCTTTTTTGTCGGAGATTCAACTCATTTTGAGTAAACACATATTGGAGACTCTTGTGGTCGGTATACACATCAACATGAACACCACACAAGTAATGCCTCCATATTTCAAGGCAAATACCACTACCGCTAACTCAAGCTTATTAGTTGGATAGTTTCTCTCATTCACCTTAAGTTGTGTAGAAGCATAGGCTACCATTTTCCCATGTTGGATAAGTACACACCCTAAACCCACTCAGGATGCATCACAATATACAACGAAACCCTTTGTACCCTCCGGTAAAGTCAACACTGTAGCGGAAGTAAGCCTATCTTTCAAGATTTGGAAGCTTCTCTCACATGCCTCAGACCACTCAAATTTCTTACTCTTTTGGGTCAAAGTAGTCAAGGGAGATGCAATAGACGCAAAACCATCCACAAACATCTAATAATAACCCGCTAGACCCAAGAAACTCCTAATGTCGGTTGGAGTCAATGTTCTAGGCCAATTCTTGACCGCCTCGGTTTTGTTTGGATCAACTTCAACTTCCTCACTAGAGATGATATGAACAAAAAACGCCACTGACCTCAACCAAAACACACATTTGCTATGCTTGGCAAATAATTGGTTCTCCTTAAGCACTTGTAACACCACACTCAAATGGTCCATGTGATCACCCTAATTATTCGAATATACCAAGATATCGTCAATGAAGACAATGACAAATGAATCTAGGTAACTTCGAAACACTCTATTCATGAGATCCATAAACACTGTCGGGGCGTTAGTGAAACCAAAGGACATTACTAAGAAGTCATAGTGACCATATCTAGTCCGAAATGTCATTTTTGGTATATCCTCACCTCTCACCCTAAGTTGGTGATACCCCGACCTCAAGTCAATCTTAGAAAAGTAGCTTTCCTCTTATAGTTGATCAAAAAAGTTGTCAATCCGAGGGAGAGGATACCTGTTATTAATAGTGACTTTATTGAGTTGGCGGTAATTAATGCACATCCTAAGGGAACAATCGTTCTTCTTCACAAATAAACCGGAGCATCCCATGGAGAAATACTAGGTCTAATGAAGCCTTTGTGTAGTAAATCTTTGAGTTGAGCCTTCAACTCTTTCAATTCGGCCAGAGCCATCCGATAAGGAGGAATTGAAATGGATTTGTATCCGGTAACAAGTCGATACCAAAATCAATTTCCCGTTCGGGAGGAATACTGGGAAAAGCATTAGGAAAGACTTCTAAAAATTCCCTCACTACGGGGACCGACTCTATGAGAGGAATTTTGGATTCTAAATCTTGGACTCATACTATATGGTATATACACCCTTTAGAGATCATTTTACAAACTTTCAAACAAGAGATGATACAACCTCTACAAATAGAATTTCCCCCTTTCCACTCTAAAACGGGATCATTTGGAAAGTTAAAATTTACCACCCTTCTTCTACAATCTATAGAGGAAAAGCAAGTATGCAACCGATCTATACCCAATATGACATCAAATTCAAGCATATCAAGTTTTAGTAGTTCAACATACGTAACTCTATTGGGCAACATTATAGGACAATTTCTATATAACCTCTTTGCAACAACCAACTCACCCACCCGGGTAGACACCATAAAAGGTTCATTCAAAATTTCAAGTAAGATATCAAATTTCGTAGCTATCAAGGGAGTAATAAAAGATAATGTAGCGCCCGGATCAAGTAAAGCATATACATTAATACAAAAGACTTTCAACATACCGGTCACCACGTCGGGAGAAGTCTCTTGCTCACCCCTTGAGCGAAGTGCATAAAAATGATTCTTCTTCATTACATTATTAGATACACTTGCTTGCCCACTACCCTTGTCTTGACCCTTCACATTAGGTAAATCCCTAACCTTGTGGCCACTCTTTTCACAACCAAAGCAATTGCCCGTTCCAACTAAGCATTCACACACATGACCCTTTCCAAATGTGGCACAACTAGGCTTCTTGTTCGGTGAACTAGGATCTCTTCCCTTCTTAGGCTTAGGGTTAGACACCCTATCATCACGATACTTTGGGAACTTGTAAGGAACTTGATTGGACACCCTCTTTTTGAACCTAGGATTTTCTTGAATCTCAAGCCTACCCTTAGAAGAACCACCATTCAAAGATCTTGCCCTCTTATCATCTCTACTCTTTCTCTTAGCCCTTGCCTCTTCCACTTGTTGATTGTGAACCATGAGACGAGAAATATTCATATTGTCATGTAGCATAGCCGAATCACACTCTTCGTGCAAGTAATCTGAGACCCCCGTCACAAAACACTTCATTTCATCTCTAGGGTCAGAAACCAAAGAAGGAGCATATTTTGACAATTTAGTGAATTTCAAAGAGTATTCAAGAACACTCATACCTCCTTGACGAAGGTTGATGAACTCCACTACCTTAGCTTCCCTCTTCTCCCTAGGAAAGAACCTATCAAGAAAAGCCTTCTTGAACACATCCCAAGTCACCGGTCCACCCCTTAAGGACCTATTGTCCCTCCATTAGATATCCCGAGTTTGGGACACATCTTTGAGTTGGTAAGTGGCTAACTCGGACTTCTCTCTAGTAGACAACCCCATCGCATAGAGGATCTTGTAGATTTCATCAATGAACTCTTGGGGGTCTTCTTCAACCTTGGAACCATAAAAAGTAGGGGGATTCATCCTAGTGAAATCCCTTAGACGGGAGGCCATGGTAGTAACTTGTTGGTTTGCTCGGGATACAACCTCCCAATTAGCTTCGGCCTTCATGGATTGGTCTTGAGTAGTGGAGGCTTGTGCTTGCACAGTAATGGCTTGGTCCATTTGGAAGAGTGCGGCCCTTATGGCACCATCCGTCAAAGGAGGATCGACCGGAGCTTGGTCATCAGTCATATCTTTATCAAGAGGAGGGACTTGATCACCACGGGAAGGAGCTCCCGCATTGGCAATCTCTTCCTCTAGTCTTCGTGCCGCATTCCTTCGAGTATTTATTGCCTATAATCATAACAAGAGGATTAGATGCAAAAGCATATAGAGCTTAAATCTAGAGGCACGATATTGGACTTCCAAGAAAGTGAGAGTTTCCTAAGCATCACACAGATTCCTATTCATAAGTGTGGCACGCTTCACAATTATGAATATGAACCTACATAGACGTGGTTGATAGAGACATTGACTCAAGGATATTCAACCTCATGCTCTGATACCAAGATTGTCACATCCGGGAATACCCCCTAGACGTAACCAGTGTCGTCGTCCTCTTTGAGGAATAAGACTAACCTCTTAGCTTACATCATTACATTCATAGCTCAAAATTAGCGGAAATTAAAACTTTTTACTACTTCTATATTGAGGTTTACATCGACCACTACATACACGTAATAGATATATATCGAGTATACATAGACCCTTTAACGTACCCAATTAGTCCCAAAACTACTAGCCAAGTAGGTTGTAAGTCCCCTTTGTGGGTAATCAGTTTAGTGATCACGCCAGCATGTCTTTATACCTCTGGCAGGGTATATTGGGTCCTCTCGATGGGGCGTATACATCGGACTCCACATTTAGCTCATGTGGTTTTATTGTCAGTTATTAGTAGCTCTCATAGTTCAGTCAGACTTTATTGCATTGACCAATTATCAGTATATTCAGTATTCAGTTTCAGCATGTTATAAAGTGGTAATTGTATTCAGTAAGCTTAGAATTCTCTAAATCATGTTCAGATTATTATACTTGCTTTTGTGCTTGTTTAGTTATGTTTTGTTGCAGTTTTATTCTATCCTACATGCTCAGTACCCTTCAAGAACTGACGCATACATGCGCTACATCTTCTCGTGATATAGGTTCAGGTTCTCAGCATCCAGATGACGCATAGATAGATTTCCGATCTCCAGTTCAGCAGATTCAGTGGTGAGTCCTCATTTTCCGAGGACAACAGTCATGAGTTTCTTTTCAGTATTCAGGCCTTTAATTTTATTTTTGCTAGACTTAGCTGGGGCTTGTCCCAGTATTTCTAGTCCAGCTTAGAGGCTATTTTCAGACATAGTTAGTTTCAGCTTAGTATTAAGTTAATATTTCCTTTGTATTAAACTCATTGTTTTCAAATATCTCAGTTATAGAATATGAGTATTCCCCATCTTTTCAGCCTAAATTATGATTTAGCTTCCGCATTTAGTTTATTATCTTTAGTATGCTCATAATCATGCCAGCAGGGTTAGCTTTGGATCATTCGTGGTCCTAGTTCCGTGTACGCGTCTCAGGGGTAGCTCAGGGCGTGACAAACTTGGTATCAACGCACAATGTTTAAGTGTCCTAGGATGTCTGAAAAGCCGGACTAAGTAGATTCATTTTCATGGGTGTGAAGTGCACCACAGCTAATGAGAGAGAGGCTATGAAGTGTTTTAGGAAACTTCACTTTGTTGTTAAGGTATGATCTAATTCCATTCTAACTTGACGTTCTATGTTTCAGATCATGTCTCCTCGTAGAACTAAAGCTAGGAATGTGAATGCCAGGAATGCAAACATATCTCCTCCAGTCCTAGATCAAGAAGTCTCCAATGCTGAGTTCAGGAATGTCATACAGATATTGGCTCAGAGTATGACCAACCTGAACAATCGGGTTCATGCTCCTGTGAATGAAAATGGTGGATCAGCAATATTAAGGGTCTGTGACTTTGTTAGGATGAATCTGCTTGAGTTCTTAGGATCAACTAATGATGATCCTCAAATATCTTGGAGGAGATCAAGAAGATCTTTGAGGTAATGCAAGTCACTGGGAATGATCGGGTTTAGTTTGCATCATACCAGTTGAAGGATGTTGCTCATATCTGGTACACTTGGTGGAAGGAAAATAGGGGTACAAATGCATCTCTTATTACTTTGTATTGCTTTAGTGAGACCTTTCTGCACAGATTTTTCCCAATAGAGTTTAGAGAAGCAAAGGCTCAGGAATTCATCAACTTTAGGAAGGAAAACATGACAGTACAAGAGCATGGGCTGAAGTTTAACCAACTCTCCAGGTATGCTCCTCACATGGCTGCTGACTCCAGAGCTCATACAAATAAGTTTTTGTATGGAGTGTCGGATTTGGTGAAAACTGAGTGCGGAAATGCAATGTTACTTGGATATATGAACATATCAAGGCTTATGACTCATGCTCAGCAGGTTGAGGGTGATAAACTTAGGGAACAGGCTAAGCAAAATAAGACGGCTAGGACTGGGAACTATGACTATCCTCAGCAGAAATAGGGTGATGGAAATTGCTCCAGAGTCAGCAGAAGTTTTCAGCTCCAGCCCCTTCATGAGCTAGTGTTTCGTCCTCCAAGAACAGGTATGACCACAAGGGTAGAGCACAAGTCTCTAAGTCTCAGGGAAGTGTTTCAGGCACCAAGACTTACCCCACTTGCCCTATGTGTGGTAAGAACCATCAGGGCGAGTGTCTTGCAGGAACAGAAGGATGTTTTGGGTGAGGTCAGTCTGGTCACAGCTTGAGGGATTGTCCTTCTAGACAGGGTCAAGGAGGTGGTAATGGTAGAGCTCAGTCTACAACTTCAGCAGCACCAGCAAGTCGCCTGACTCAGCAGGGTAACTCATCTAGTACAAGTGGCGGTCAGCGCCAGAACAGGTTGTATACTCTTCAGCCTCACCAGGATCAGGAAGGTTCTCCTGATGTAGTCACTTGTATATTACGAGTCTTTCACCTAGATATTTATGCATTGTTAGATCCAGGGGCTACTTTTTTTTTGTAACTCCTTACATAGCAGTCCAATTCAGTGTCAGTACAGAAACTCTCTCAGAACCTTTCTCAGTCTGTACTCCAGTCGGTGACCCAGTTATAGCTAGAAAGGTATACAGAAATTGCCCTGTCACAGTCTCTGAGAAAGTCACCTCAGCAGATCTTGTACAGATAGAAATGGTAGACTTTGATGTCATTCTAGGCATGGATTGGTTACATTCATGTTATGCCTCAGTCGAATGTAGAACTAGGATTGTTCGCCTTCAGTTTCCTGATGAACCAATCTTAGAATGGAAGGGTAGTAGCTTAGCGCCTATGGGTCGATTTATTTCTTACCTTAAGGCCAGAAAGATGATCTCTAAGGGTTATCTCTATCATCTAGTTCGGGTTAAGGATTCTAACTTTGAAACCCTAACTCTTGAGTCAGTTCCACTAGTCAGTGAGTTTCCATAAGAATTTCCAGAAGATCTTCCCGGAGTTCCTCCGGAAAGGGAAATCGACTTTGGAATTGATCTCCTTCGAGATACCCAGCCTATTTGTATTCCTCCTTATAGAATGGATCTAGTAGAGCTTAAGGAATTGAAATATTAGTTGAAGGACCTTCTAGATAAGGGTTTCATCAGACCTAGTATTTCTCCATGGGGTACACCAGTGTTGTTTGTAAAGAAGAAAGATGGCTTGAGTTCCTTAAGGATTGTGATATGAGTGTGCATTACCATACTGGTAAGGCGAATGTAATAGCAGATGCTCTTAGTAGATTATCTATGGGTAGTTTATACCATGTTGAGGAAGAAAGGAAGGAGCTAGTGAAGGATGTTCACAGGCTTGCTCTCTTGGGAGTTTGCCTGATGAGAAAATCAGACAATGGTGTAACAGTTTAGAATGGGGCAGAATCTTCTTTGGTAGTGGAGGTTAAGGAAAAGCAAGACAGTGATCCAATCTTGCTTGAACTTAAGGGTGCAGTCCATAATCAGAGATTGGAGGTTTTCTCCCAAGGGGGAGATGGTGTACTTCTCTACCAGGGTAGATTGTGTGTTCCTGATGTGGGCGAGTTGAGACAACATATTCTTTCAGAAGCCCACAACTCCAGGTATTCTATTCATCCAGGTGCCACTAAGATGTACCGCGATCTGCGGGAAGTCTATTGGTGGAATGGTATGAAGAGGGATATAGCAGATTTTGTGAGTAAGTGCCCCAAATTGCGGCCAAGTCAAGGTAGAACATCAAAAACCAGGGGGTATGACTCAAGAGATCGACATTCCTACTTGTAAGTGGGAAGTGATCAATATGGATTTCATCACAGGGTTACCGCGTACTCGCAGACAGCATGACTCCATATGGGTGATAGTCGATAGGATGAATAGTTCTTCTCGATTTTTGGCGATCAAGACTACAGATTTGGCAGAGGACTATGACAAGCTTTACATTAATGAAATTGTGAGGTTTCATGGGATTCCTTTGTCTATCATCTCAGATAGAGGTCCTCAGTTTACCTCTCATTTCTGGAAGTCATTTCAGAAGGGTCCTCGTACTCAAGTTAACCTTAGCACAACATTTCATCCGCAGACGGATGGACATGCAGAGCGTACCATTCAGACCCTAGAGGATATATTGAGAGCTTGTGTGATCTATTTCAAAGGTAGTTGGGATGATCACCTTTGTCTGATTGAGTTCGCCTACAATAATAGCCACCATTCAAACATTCAGATGGCCCCTTATGAGGAACTATATTGGCGTCATATAGATCTCATGTTGGGTGGTTTGAAGTAGGTGAAGCAGCTTTGATAGGGCCAGATTCAGTACTTTATGCTATGGAAAAAGTGCAACTAATTAGATATAGATTTAAGACAGACCAAATTCGTCACAGATCCAATGCAGATGTAAGGAGAAGGGAACTAGAGTTTCAAGTGGATGATTGGTTTTTTTTGAAAGTGTCACCTATGAAAGGGGTGATGAGATTTGACAAGAAAGGGAAGCTTAGTCATAGATATGTAGGCCCTTACAAGATCTTGAAAAGGATTGGCAAGGTGGCATACGAGTTAGAGTTATCAGCAGACTTAGCAGTTGTGCATCCGGTCTTCCACATCTCGCTCTTGAAGAAGTGGGTGGGTGACCCAGCCTCTATAGTGCCATTAGAGAGTGTGGCGGTGAAAAATAGTTTTTCTTATGAGGATGTACCTATTGATATTCTTGACCGTCAGGTTAGAAGGTTGAGAAACAAAGAAGTCGCGTCAGTCAAAGTTTTGTGGAGGAGTCAGTTCGTAGAGGGAGATACTTGGGAAGCAGAAGCAGCCATGAAAGCCAAGTATCCTCACCTCTTTCCTTCCGATCCCACTCCAGCTTGAGGTAATAGTTCTTCTTCAGTTTTTTAGTCACTCATGTGTAAATTCAGCCTTAGAATCATGTTCCCTCAGTTTGTACTTGCATCTTCAGCGTATTTGCATGTTCTTGGAACTCAATTCAGTCAGAAACTCACTTCTCAGTGTTTAGTGGTAGGGTTTGCAGCTCTCTCCCTCTATTTTAGCTAGTTTAGTCCTGATTCGAGGATGAATGTTCCTAAGGGGGAGATAACGTAACACCACGTATCCAAAACAGACCAAAAAAACTAGTTTTTCAGAAAAATCTTCAGGTGCAACCAACGTGGCCATCGACGGACCGTAGCCTGACCCACGGTCCGTCCTACACATCCGTCAATGGGGTCAGAAACCCCCAAAATCTCAGCCCAGGAAAATTTGGTTAAGTCCTGATCGACGGACGGACCTACGGTCCGTAGGTGAGACTACGGTCCGTAGTTTGTGACCGTCGATCGACACCCCATTCACCCACTCTTCTAACAAGAACCACGATTGGCCAGCAGGGTCAGTAGGTGGACCCACTGTCCGTAGGTGGGAAGTAGCAGACAGTTAGGGGGGAAATGCAGTTGGATCAACTTCAAATAATCATTACTCTTATCACAAAATGAATTAGGTAACCCATGACATACAAAAATATAGATAACTGAATTAGCTTTCCATAGACACCGACCTTGATACAATCAGAGCTTAGAATAAAAAGGTATGCCCGTTTTAGTAAAGGCCTGTTGAACACACCCAATATACAGACCAAACGATGGACCGTTGATTGAACGACGGACCGTCTGTCTAGATCGTCTGTCTAGATCGTCGTTTGGTTTGATAGTAACTTACTCAGGGGTCTTTTTATCCTTTCCCACTTCATTTAAACTCTAAGATATCGTTTTAACCCTAAATAATCATATTTTAGTCAGTTTAAGCCTAGAAACATAACTAACACTTACCTATGTCAAATTATTAATCAAAACATAGAAAATTAGAAGCAAGAAGAAAAAGGTCAAGAACCCTAGTTCAAGAACGCAGCAAGGTTCCAGCCCCAAAATCTAAATATTTCTCCGTAAATTTCATCACCAGGTATGTGGGATTTCACTAGTGGGTTCCTTTCACCCATTGGATCCCTAGTTTTCAGTCATATTCTTGATTCCAATATCATGATTAGACCTAGGGTTTTTAGAACTTCAACAGAATTTCATGAATTAATTAGTTATATGTTCCAAATCAGATTTCCATGTTATTATTAAGTTTATCACATGAATTTCAGAACCCTAGCTATGTATTTCTTTAGTTCTTGAATTACATATGCTAGGTCAGATATTGCAGTTGCTTCAGATATACATGCCTCAATTATAAATGCATAATTACCAGATTTATTGTTGCACTCTCAGTTTGCATGTTTAGTTTTTAGCTATCCAGTATTTACAGAAATTCAGTCATAATCAGTTAATTACAAATTTCATTGGGAGTAGCACAATACCGAGTTGGACTAGGGTTCAGCGTACCCAAATAGTCCCATAACTACTAGCCATGTAGGTTGTAAGTCCCCTCTGTGGGCAATCAGTTAGAGATCACGCCAGCATGCCTTTATACCTTTGGCAGGGTATATTGGGTCCTCTCGATGGGGCGTATACATCGGCCTCCACATTTAGCTCATGTACTTTTATTATCGGTTATTAGTAGCTCCCACAGTTCAGTCAGACTCTCTGCATTGACCATTTATCAGTTTATTCAGTATTCAGTTTCAGCATATTATAAATTAGTCATTGTATCTAGTTAGCTCAGAATTCAGTGTGTCATGTTCATATTATTATAATTGCTTTTGTGCTTATTCAGTTATGTTTTATTTCAGTCTTGAGTTTCTTTTCAATATTCAGTCCTTTAGTTTCAGTTTTTGCTAGACTAAGATGGGGCTTGTCCCAGTATTTCTAGTCTAGCTTAGAGGCTATTTTCATACATAGTTAGTTTCAGCTTAGTATTGAGTTAATGTTTCCTTTGTATTAAACTCATTGTTTTCAAATATGTAAGTTATAGAATATGAGTATTCCCCATCTTTTCAGCCTAAATTATCCATTAGGTCCCTAGAGTTCAGTTAGTTCCTTCATTCTACATAGATTGTATAGACCTAAGGTTTGAATAAATCTTTGGAATTTGTTGTGATTTCAGCTGCTATAGAATTCAAAGTGCAAGTAACATGTTTTCTTAGAAACGTTGCAGAATTCCTTGTATAAAACTCAGAAACCTAGATTATATAAATTATCTTAGTTCATGAGTTACACTTGTTAGGTAATTTAAATAAAAAATCGTGCTCCAGATTTTGAATATCTTGTTATAATTATATAAATGTTGCATTGTAAGATAGTGTGCCAGTGTTTTGATCTATTCAGTATATTGTTCATTAAATTTTCGTATATATTTAGTTGGGTGTAGACTTCGCACCGAGTTTGACTAGGTTTCGACATACCCTCACAGTCCCACAACTATGTGCTCACGTAGGATTGTAAGTCCCCTCTTTTGGGAATCAACATTAGTGATCACACCACAATTATGCCTTTATACCCCTAGCAAGGTATATTAGGTCCTCTTGATGGGTCATGTACATCGGACTCCATGTTTAGCTCACGTGGTTTATATTGGTTAATAGTAGCTCCCACACTCATACTCTCCATGCATTTATTAGGTTTTGAGCATTTATATATATCAGTATATAGTTCAACATATTATCTTCATGATTAGAACTTGGTCATTGCATTCAGTTTAGTTTTTTAGTTCTATTTTAGTATCTCTGCTCAGATTACATCATTGCTCAATTAGGTAATGTTCAGCTTATATATCTTTTGTTAATCTTAGTATCTATATCATGCATGCTAAGTATATTCCAACTACCGAAGCATACTTTGTGTTACATCGTTTCATGATTTAGGTTCACGTACTCAACATCTAGATCAAGTTGAGATAGATTCTCAGTTTGCATTCATGTCATGACTCTGGGACACCTCCTAGATGTAACATGGCATACAAGACCCCAATAGGTCTCATATAATCCAATAAGCTTTCATAGTCAAGATAATAGAAGTCGATATCAATTAAAACATTTTCAACATAACAAAAGTTCTATAAAACGAAGTGTAAGTCTAATACACTTGTCTCAAAAACTAGCTAATACAATAGAATCTTGGGACACAGCCCATACATAAACGTTCAAAACTAAAAAAGAAAAGAACATAAGGAAAATAGTGGTTATATCACCGGTTAAATAAGGACTTACCAATCTTCAACTTCTTCTTCTACTAGATATCCTAGCCACAAAGATGAGAATCGGGAATGTCGAACACAACATTTGGATAAGAAATGTAGGAAAGTGTTTGCGTTAGTAAGAAATTATACTAAATATGATAGCTTGAATAAAAAAAAAAAGAGTTAGACACCAAGAGTCATAAATAATAATCTATCATTTCACATATAAGGAGTACTTCATGAAGTAACCTCAATTCATACTTAGTAAGACATGAGTAACAACCACTGGTATTACTCATCAAGGAAGGAAAACTAAAGCGACAATCCAAGATCATCACCTACAATAAAATATCCTAGCTTATCCTTTAAAGACATGGGAAGTCACCTCTTGCCTTATTATAAAGGAACATGGGTAATTGAGTTTAGCCCTTTGACGTTAAGATCATGGGCAGTCGCCTCTAGTTATTTTGCTTAAGATTATGGGTAGTCTCCTCTTATCCAATTTACTATAGGATCGTGGGTATTCACCTCTTGTCCCTACATCGTGTGACATGGGTACTCTGCCTCATGTATCATATGACATGGTTATCGCCTGTTGTATTTTACTTAGGATCATAGGCATTCACCCCTAGTCAGACTCAAAGAAATATGGGTAATCACCTCATATTCTTCTCATGGGTGGTCATGGCTAATTCCCTCCAACCTCATCAATTTCATAGTTTCTAATCTTAGATTCGATTTATGTGAGCAATCCTTTCAACCTAGAATCATTAAATATGATTAAGCCTTTCACATTGCATAAGAAAATCATATGGGAAATATCCCTTCCACAACAATTACATAACCAATCAACAATTCATAACATATGTTTCACTCTCAAAGAAATTCATATCATAATCCTCACATATGATTTAATTTCAAAGCAATAATTATCATAATAATCACATATGCTTCAATCTCAAAGAAATACATATCACATATTATTTATCTCATAAGAATGCACATAAATCCATACATTCTCCTTTCATAGAGTAAAACTCAATTACATCAATTTTATCTTTGAAATATGGTTTAAGCATGGGTACATGAGATTTCATCATAAAAACATAGAATCTTCTCAATTCATGCTTAAACAATAATAATTCAATCAATTGAGTCAACATTCACGAAGATCCACACTTTCGAAGAAAACCCTAACTCAAATTAGGGAGTTTCTACTTTTATATTAAGGAACTTAGGGGCTCCATGGATGCAAGGATTTCATGGATGAAAAATCTATCACACGTTTCTATAAAATCCCATACAGAGTTGGAGAATGGAGACTTAACCTTGAGCCCTAGCTTCAACCCTTTTTCTTCTTCTTCAAGTTTCTAGAGAGAGAAATATTTTGGAGAGGAAGAACCCAATTTCTTTTGGTAAACTTAATAAAACTATTTTTTCTGCATGCGCATTGCATGTGAGTACCAATTCAGAACAAAAATAGTATTTGCTTATTTAAGCAATGATTTGAATAATTAGCCTTGCACAAAATAATATTGCAGATTCTTTTGTGAATGTTCAATGTGGATCATCATATATATCTCTTATTCACGTGAACCTATGAAGATGGTCGATAAAAAAATATTAGTTATTGGAATAATGTATATATTTATTTCAATTTGGTAAGGTTCAATCATGTTATTAGTCCTATGTCAATAACGTTACCTTATCGACAATATTTGTTGTGTATTTTTCTTGTCATATAACCAGGCGTGGTTTGCACATGCATTCCACGTTAAATTTTCCACATGTCATATGAACATGTGATGAGAACAATTACATTTAATTCTTAGAACTAATTTTTTTTGTATATGAACTTTTATTTTAGTTAAAAGGGTCAAAAATACCCCTCAACTTTGGTTTATTGTTTGATTTTACTCCGCCGTTAAAATGAAGTTATTGTTACTAATTTCACAAAAATTACCCCTCATTTGACGGAATCCCCAAAATTGACCCAAATTGACCCGACTTTTTTATCAAAAAAAAACCTATTCCCTATTTTTAACCCAATGACACTGATGTGGGAAAGGAGAAAACTAATCAGACTAATAATCAACAAATCAAACTAAGAATGCCATAATGAGTGAAACTCAAACATCCAACACCAATTTTGAGAATGAGTGATGATCAGCTACAGGAGTTTACAATGATATAACAAGTTGAAGCCTTAGAAATAGGGAACTTTTCCTGAGAGCAGTAAATGGGGATGGAGTTATTGATCAAGGGAAATACTCAGGACAATAGACATTACTCAAATTCTTTAGCAAAAGAATATTGTCAGTAATCAAAATATTTCTGAGAAAATGGGAACGAGTAATGGGTTAATTGGTATCGGGTTATCAGTCTTGTCATTGGGTTAAATATAGGAAAAGTTTTTTTTTTTAAAAAAAATCGGGTCAATTTGGGTCAATTTTGGGAATTCCGTCAAATGAGGGGTAATTTTGGCAAAATTAGTAACGGTAGGGGTAAATTTAACTATATTTTAATGGCGAGGACAAAATCAAACAATAAACCAAAGTTGAGGGGTATTTTTGACCCTTTTCCATTTATTTTATAAGTTATAACATAATAGATGATGTTGTTGTTGTTGTCTCTCATATTTGACTCGTCGATTGACTGTGTACATAAATCAAAGATAATTTTGACTGTCCATAGTCAACTAAGAATGTTTACTTTTTGTTTACTTAAAAATTAAAATATTACAATTAAAGAAAATATTTTGTTTGTGAAATCACATATATAAGCACATGTTTACTTTACACCCAACAAAGATATAGTTCTTATCCTTGTAAATGATTTTCAATTTAATCGAGTAAACATGATTCGTTCAAGAAAAATTAACAACACTGTGTTATCATATATATAGGGATGGTATAACAATATGAAAAAAATGTTTGTCAAAAGTTAATATGAGAAAAAATGCGAGATAGAAATAATTAATGTAATCGCTGTGGGTGTTCATAATATTATAACTAAATAATGTGAAAGAGTGTAAATACTGTCTGCAATATTTAGTAATAACTAAGAGAATGTATAGTGTTATAATTGAAGAATTAAAGTTCAATAACTGCATTTCTAATAAATTTTATACTTACATAAATAAATTGGAATTTTAATAATGTTACTATTTTTATTTATAGTTATTAGTTTTTAATTTAGTGTAGGGACAAAATGAAAATGTTTATTCCATATTACTGAATATAAAATTTCTTTTGTAAATGATAAACTTTAAATGTTTCATATATATTCACATATTTTTCACATTTGTTGTAGTTAGTTTTTTAAAAGAACTCAGAACATTTTATAACAATATATTTTTAAGTAAAAAAGATCTTGTAAACTTGATAATACATTCATGACATATATAATACTTTACACAAATTCCTACCCAGAATATATATATATATATATATATATATATATATATATATATATATATATATATATATATATTTGTGTGTGTGTGTGTCCTAGTCAGCTTCTTGTTCGGATGTATCACCTACTTTATTTGAAGAGTTCTATCCCTCAACAGGAGAAAGGAAGGAATAATAAGGCCCCTTCTATTATGTTCTTTGTTCGTAGTGCACTGGACATTCTTAGCCTATCCTTATCTCTTCTACATGGTTATTTCAACCACCCCCGTAGTGTTGAATACAGACCAACTTCTTCTTGCTCTTAGCTGCTTTGTCCGCGTTACCTGATATGGCAAGGAGACTTGAAAGACCAAAAATAACTGTTATAAAGTCTCTGACAAGACTTTTTCCTAATGAAGACCGGGCCATAGACTGGACGATAGAGGGTAATCATGATATATTGAGAGATTTTGGAATCTTAATCCAAATTTGATTAGTATACGAATGTGGAATAATAGGTTAACCTCGGTAGGATAGGGAGAAAAAGATAAAGATGGTGGGTACAACCAGCGCTGTAGGACTCATTAGCTCTTCAGGAAGAGAAGGACTCCATAGGTTCTCTGTAGAAGCTGGACAATGGTTGGGCCTGAGGATCTACTTTTCTATATTATCCTGAGAATCAGAGAGATAATGTGAAGGGATTGGAGGTTTTAATTGAGACATATTTGGAGGGAAGGCAATGTGAACATTTTTTGGCGAAACAAAGTATCGGTCCTTCTTCTGGCTTAACCATCCTACGTTACCCCCTAAAGCAGTCAGACGGTGAAAAAAGAATGATAACTTAGGTGCGAAGACACTTAGAGTTATGAAGATGAGTTAGAGCGTAAAGCCTTAACATGTTCCAAGAAAGGAAGTATACATGTCTCTCCCTCATGTATATTCTCCACACAAGAGGAGAACTCGGTTTGCCGCCAGAATCAGTCCCTTTGTGGACTTAAGCAAGCGTCTCAAAATGGGTTTGCTAAATTTGCTTCTGTGGATGCTGGTTGCTTCAATCATAGGTCGACCATTTTTACTCGTCAACATGGAAACTATTCTGTTTTTAATTTTGGTATATATTTATAAAATTTTAATCATCGGTAATGATATTCTACTAATTATATCAAGCCGTTTATTTGGAGATTGAGGTGCGGAGTAAGAGTATTTATAAAATTTTAATCATCGATAATGATATTCTACTCATCATATCAAGCCGTTGATTTGGAGATTGAGGTGACGGAGGAAGAGTATAAGGTGTGGTATATTCCCACAGCCTTGAGATCTTTCTTTTGTTATACTCTAGAAGCTCTAGAAGTTCCTGTTCTCGCTTTTCTTGATCTTCAATGCTTGGAGCTCACATTCTTTGAAAGAGGAGAGACAACCATTTGATGCATGACAATGGAGAAAAGTACTATATGCTTTATGTTTCCTATGTATCTACTACATCTAATAAGTTGTGTATGATGATATGTGATGCATGCTTTGACTTCTAAGGCTTGACAAGTCCTTTTGGTCGATTTCTAGTTGATTGACTCAACCTAACAATTGAGTGAGTTGGATAAAAAAGTCTTAGAGGGCTACGACTCGATAAGTTTCGCGTCTTATTTTTTTGCATGTCTACTATTCATTTAGGTGCAAAGAGCCTAAGCGGTTCAAGCTATTATATTCCGAGCCTTATCTCCATTTCCACCGTTGACGCAATAGAAGTTCTTAATGCATTATCTGGTGGTAAAGACATTCCCACTGCTACAGTTAGGGTTGACGGTACTAGTTTTGTTAGACTATGAGCTCTTGTTGTAATAACTAGTACTAGTTACTTGACTGTTGGAGGAGAAACCACTGTTAGAAATGTTCATGTACAAGATCCTCTTTCATCTCCACGTATATACTTCTTTGGATCTTATCTCTTGAGAGGTAAATCAATAGGGAAATACACATTTTTTGATCCTCCTCTATAAAATACTTTTTCATGGGAATCTTCTATTCAAACGGATCTTACTCAATTCAATAGAAACTTTACTTCTTCCCCACTTTTTTTCTTTTTAGGCTCAATTGTTGGGACAAATTTTTTATTGGGATTCAAGCTTTCAAAATGCTTTATCATTCTTACTGAGAAGTAAAACTCAACTGGATTTTGACACAGGTGTGAAGCAATTCAATGCGGAAATGATAGGAAAAAGCTCATATGATACGTGAGTTGTTGGTGGAATACGAGAAAGGACATGAATAACCTCTCTATTTCCTTTGATTCGCTCATGATCCCATATCTAAATATCCCTTCTTCTACGTTAATTTGGTCAAGAAAGGTTTTTTTTTCTTCAATGTATAGAGGGCTCTTCTTCATCTTGAGGTAATGGCTAACTCGACTATAGGAAGAGGGGTTCAAGATGCCATCGTCTAAGTCTTTTAATTTCTTTCCTTGATTTAGGAGCTCATAGGTATCAATGTTTGTTTTTCAACTCGATCAGAGGACTCTGTTGAGATGTCAACTGCTAAGGGAACGTCTTCCAGATCGATCGAAGAGGTAGGTGAAAAGATTTGAGTATATCATTGTTGAATGCAGATTTGATAATATCCGCTTTCAATGAGGAGGCTCTTTTTAAGAAGGCAAACTCACTCTTGCATTTAGTATCTTCACAACGGTTCATTTTCTGATTTATTAGAAAGACCAACCCCGGCCCTAGTTAGAAGAAGATGGTTAGACGCCAATTGAAAGAGTGGTAGATTTCTTCATGATGACCGGGTGGACCCCTTCGATCTACTACGTAAGCTAAAGGAAGATGACGTTGTGGAGGATGTCCAAGATAGAAAGTCAACCTTTTCATTTTAATGCTTGCCGAATTAGAAATTCAAATTATATATGCATTTATGCATTTTCTTTTTATGCGAAAGGTATTGGACCTTAGGAATTAGGTTCGGGAGATGCTTTAGAAGTTGATGCTGGCTCCGGGTGTCAGTAATAGAAAAATATTTGAACGGGAAAGACCATGGACATTGGTTGTATTGTTGGGGAAGCCTCTCATCAAAAAGAAAAAAGAAAATAGGAAAAAGCTGACTTCAGGTTGGGATTTCCGCACTGATTTCAGATCCTTTTCTTAAAGGCACATTTCCGCACTGATTTCAGATCATTCAGGTTGGGATTCAGTCGAAGAACCTTCTCCTTCCATTCCACTGATGAAACTACTCGTACAAAATCATTCATATAACCTTTCTTCAAGTCGATTATATTATATGAAATCAAAGTCAAGAGGCGATAGTGACATCGGTCTTCACGTTCCATGAGGAAAAGGTTCAGAATGGCCTATTATCATGTCAAAATCGCGAGTTTACGGGCTCTGTAAGGTCTCAATCTATAGGTTTACTAAACATAATCAAAATGAAGGGCTTTCTTTGAATAACAATATGCAATCTTCCTTTAGCCATCTCTTCCTGTCAATTCAAGTCTTGAACCACTCTGAAAATATATTGGTAATTGATATTTAGGAACAAGCCCTTTTAAAGCCTAAGTCTAATTCAAAGTAAAGGCTGAACCCAGGCCAATGTCAGATCAATTGTTCTTTCTAGGTGGTGCAATAGTGCACTCGGATTTCCACATCTTATGAACTGGAACTCATCTCTTTATAGACAAGTGGCTTTACGCTCCTCGGCTTGAGCCAAGTGAGGTTGGGTTTTATATTTTGCCGCTCCCATTGACCACATAGCCATGCGAGAGAAATTTCTAAACAATGATTCAATGATTGAAAAGGCTTTGACAAGACCTCGACATTCTCGTTTATGTTATTAAGTCTCACTTGTCTTCCGAGGCATGGGCCTACTACCAGAGACCCCATTAATATGGTAGGCTTTAATGATCTCTGATATTTCTTCTTATGGTAAACCAAAGGGATCGGGTCAACTTCCCAAATACTAGCTTTACATTCACGCCTCAGTCTATGCAACTTTCCCTAAGGAGGGGTTTCCATAGGCTTGCGTGAATTTGAAACTGCTACTATACTAAATCAGCTGAAAGAGCATAGTTTTTTACCTATGAACCTTACATGAAAGTCTCTTCTCCTTCGCGGGATAGGGCTTTAAAACTCGATCCATCTCTTAAACTATATGATCCTCGTCACTACTCAACTAATACTAATAGTTATCCTCCTATGGACCTTTGTCATCCCTCTGTTTCCACAATAAGAAGAAAAAGCTAAATTTTTCCTGAATATGAACTACGACAAGGAAATTCAATCCTTAGAAAGACAAACATTGAATTGTTTTTGTGTTACATATCTCTTTTTTCTTTGTCTATTGACTGAGTTCCCCTTTTTTTGTTTATGTTTTCCAATATGTGAGATGTGGGATTAAGCTTCGAAGCAAGAGATAGAATTCAAAGGCCGGTGGAACTTCACTGTGTTTTAGGAGCGCTGCGTACGGACCTTCTCTTTCAGCAAAAAAAAGAATCTAGTCCCACATAGTTCACAATTAATCCGTTAAGTAGATCGTGTTTAAACATAAAATAGACTCTTTAGGAGGTATGCGTCATGTGCAACAAAAGAGAGCTAGAGACTGGGTCACGGTCAGCTACAGAGGCAGAGAAAATGCTTCCCAGTCACTCTCTATGAGAGAGAGAGAGATTATGAAAGAAAGCTACGTACACATTTTCAAACAGAAAGCGAGATCTTGCAACCACATTCGAAGAAGCACGCAACAAAGCTCTTTTCCTTTCTCATTGAAGTATGCAGTGAGGAATCGAAGGGATGAGATCCTATTTATTTCTATGATTAAATCAAATTCTTCTTTTCATTACTTTACCCACTGTAACTCACTATCACGTACAACGAGAGTGTGCGCATCCCACTATTCTTTCTTCTTGTATGGGGCATTATACAAGCAAATAAGACTTGTATAAAAGGTAGTACCTAATTATGGATTTGTGGTATAATTCTTTTCTGAAAGAGGTTTGTGCCGACCCAATGACTTCCCGATGAAATTGACAAGCAACGAAGCATGGAACAAAGTTTAATTCATCTTGACAGGAGTTCACCAAGTCTAATAAAGGGTCGGTCATCCAAGGAGGAGGAGTAAATTAGGTAAGCCAGCTAAGTCCCACTTTTACCTTAAAGATCAAGGTTTGTGAATGAAATGTCCTCTACACGGTAGTAGTAGTAGAAACAATATGTAACTCATTCATCCGTGCAAATGAGAAGGGGGGCTTCACATGATCACTCTGAATCCGCTGATCAAGAAGAGAGAAAAAAAGAGGTTTTTTCTTTGGATAAATCAGAAGCTCTTTACTGCCCTATTTGCGAGTAGTTAATCTTAAATTTTAACCCGGCTTTGGCAGGAATCGTCAGATATTTCTCAGGAAAAGGAGGGATCGACACTCGCTCACAAGTGTTAAGAAGTGGTAAGCGCAAGGACATGTTAATTCAGAAAGGGTAAGAGGAGCTAAAACAAGGTCCAAAGATTTCCTCCCAAAAGTATGGTTTATAAAAATCCTTTCGGATTAGTGAGGAATATGATAGTGAAAGTGAGAAGAAAGGAAATTTGTTTATGGCGGCTTACCTTCGTACATTCAAGAATAGTTATGACTCCTTGGAATTTATCAATGCACCGGTGTCCCAATCTGATATGTTTACATTCCTTCTTGCAACCCTACCTTTGGACAATGAAAGCTTTTTGACTAGAGCAAAGCTTCAACGACAAAAACCAACTATGGATTAGCTTCGTCCAATATGAGTAAAGCACGTGTCGGAATATGTTCTCGTAGGGCTTGAAGGAATGCACTCCAAGTCAGATAGAGCAAAAGGGTGGGGGTCCTATCAAGTCGGTCCACTAAGGCCTTATCTTCTTATTTATAAGACACAACCTACTTCGGTGTTTACAATTTTCCATACAGGAACTTCTTCCTACGTCTTTGGCCATTGCAGCTAAACTAAAGGAGGGAGGAGGAAGAGAAGGGTGGCGGATATCAAACGGATTAGAGTTTTCAAAAAACTAGAACAGGTTCAATTCCTCTTAGATGTGGTTATGGCAAAAGATATACATAAGAGAATAAATTCAAAGTTAATACAGGTTTTTCTTAGGTCATCAGGTAAAATTTAATAGTTCTAAGCTAAACGTATTGAATAAATTAGCTTATTACTATTGGAAAATTCCATTAATTTCTTGATAATATTTCATTCTCATATTATCTATCTATGATAAAAGCAGAAGCAAGGTCTCCGCTTTTTTCAAGGAAAGTCTCAGTGTGTAAAGATTCCTCATACAAGAAAAAACCCAGTGCTGTAGTGAACTAGGTGAGTAAAAAATAGGTCGTAGGTATAGGAGGTCCCTTTACCAATTAATGTATTTCCCCCTTAATCTCCATCCAAGTATGGAGTAAGGATGAAATGAAATGAAGGACTGGAGTAGTAAAGAAACTATGATTAATTGTGTCAACAACTTATTCCAAAATACGCGTAATAACAATAAGATGAATGCCAAGGTCGTATATGACGCACTTAAATCCCTCTTTGATATAGCTCGGAAAAAGACCAAACCAACCCATGAAAGTAAGAAAGAAGAAAAGAAATAAATCTAATGCTATTGCTTTACCGCGTAAGGATTTGCGCTCTCCCAGCAAGCATTAAGATTGATGAGTCCTAAAATAGGACACATTTAGTATTTTATTTTAATGCAAATAGTTCGTCAATTTCTCATTCTATCTCAATATCTGATGAAAACTCTTAAGTTTCAGATATTTGAAGTTTTGGTATAAATATGGAAACATAGGCGCAAAACGGATATAAAAAGGATGAAAAGAGCTAAAGTTGAAGCTTGAGCATCACCGTGTATTTTTCAATGAGCCGAAAGGATGCATTTCACCCTTTGTTCCAATATGCGAAGCTCTGGATGAAGTGAATTCAAAAGGCAATGAAAAGGAGCATTCTGCGCTTCGCCGAATAGTTTTGCTAAGCAGAATTATTCCGCCCAACGATCCAAAACGCATAGACGCTGAAGGCAAAGCAAAAATGGCGATGAACTAGAGGAAGGGCAAATCTCCAAACTTCTTGACGATTCACCAATAAATTCACCGAACCGATTCGCCAGCACCAAATCTGAAAACTATAACTACTAGCCTTAGTTATTATTTTTATAAGTCTGAATATTATTATCAATTTTCGGTTTTTGTCAAGTTTGGAGAGGTTTTTGTTGGAAATTTGAAAAAAGAAGTTCTTTTTCCTCAAATCGAAAATGAGTCTTGTCCATTCTTCTTCCTTTGCTCATATTAAGGTTTAGTTTCTCATACCCATTTGGTTTATCATTTTAGGTGTATTTGATTATTGCTTGATGTGTGGCTAAAAACCCTTTTTCTTTGGGTGTTATTTAGCAAGTATGTGTTGATATTATTGTTGGGTCTTGCTTGCTGATAAAATTAGATGCATTTTAATGGTGATTTAACCTATTAGTTGTGGTTTAATTTATTGGGTTTTTAGTTCCAAATACAAAATGACTCATGTTTTTTTGGCTTGCTCGCGAGAGAGGTCGCGAAACCAAGATCAATAGATTAATGTCCTAAGGAATGGGGAGACATGAGGCTCAGCCCAAGAGGGTGAGACCTAGTCCCATATCAAAGCACTTTTCATCGAAAGGGCGAGTGTGGATAAGGGGTAAATTGGTCTTCATTAGACGAGTGGGTGTACGAGAGGAACCCATTTGATATGCGGTCAGTTGCCCGAGGGGGAATTTACTTTCACCCAAAGCTTAGCCTAGTTACCGTTATTTTGCTAATTTTCCTGTCAAAAGCATTTATCCATTCATTTACATCAACATGTATTGTGGTAACACCCCAAGAACGTCTCCCTATCCTTGATTACCTTTGGTATTTTTTTTGTCTTTACTACTTGTGACAAGCCCCCATTTTCGGTATTTAACAATTCGGTGTCACCCATTGAATTTACCTTGTTTTAATTCAATAATTTTTAAACCACTACTAACTAGAACAAAATTCTAGTTTAGCTACCATTTTCACTACCGCTCCCTTCGAACACGACCCCAACCCTTGGTTGGGTTACTATACTCACTTCGATTTGTGGACACTTAGATTGTAGGCTAGTGTGGTTGATAACGATAAAATAAGAAGCATAAAAGATCATTTGTTCAATGGAATTAAGATCAAACATATAAGACACATGAACAGGTAGTGTACAACTTATTTATGTTCCAGTACAGTAACTACGGTTATTGATTCAAATACCAGTCCCTTATTGTCAGTTAGAAAACCCTCAAGGTTAACATTCTTCTTTTTGTTACCATGCTTCTATCCAATGTTGATTAGTTACCAATGAAGACATTAATCGTCCAATGGAATCTATACAATTTTTCAATCTTTACTATTGGTGGACATATAACTATCGTCCGCAGTCATACTTACGTCGGTACAACGGATCGATGTGTCACGTTCCTAACCATAGGATTGCTCGATTACAAAGGTCAGACATTCATTACTATATATATAACTACCAGCATCTCCACTTTCCCTGCTCTAATATAAGTTGAATTTCTCAAAGTTGAGAGTAAAGTATAAGTAAAATATCAGAGATTGCCTCCTCTTCTAGGGTCACTCTCTTCATTTGTTCAATGCATTGGAAGAAGAGGAGCGGCAAACAAAGAGGGAACATGGCATTGGCTCATTTCATGATACTATCATCTCTCCCTATACATTGTTGTTCTAGCTCGATATCTATATAAGTATCAATCTCTTTCCTTTCCTGTGTGTGAGTGGAATTTTGATTAATCGATGAGACTAGTAAGGATTCTCCAATAGGTATAACCCTTGTACTTTTATTTTTTAAATGCTCGAGGGACTTCTTTCAATGTCAATGCTTCAATTACTATTATACACAACATAGCGAGCAGTTATTCTGCTCTATTCATCTACCGCTAACAATAACAAGAAGCAGCGGTGCTAAAGTTCAAATCCGTAGTGATCTCTGCTGATGTATATAGTGTGTCACGTTAGGTAACTTGACTTATTTCCATTGATGGAATGAATCAATCTCGGTACGTCATGAATTTATGTTGTCCACGACTCTATCCGGGTTAGTTATGCTATTAAATAAATAATAAAAAGTAAACTGATACAAACTTCAACTGACATTATTACAAGTCATATGAATTTTTGTTCATCTAAAATACTTATATAGTAAGAAATAGTAATTAATTTAAAAAAGGGAAATGTTTATATAGTAATAATTGTTTTGAAGCAAACTTTTAGCAATTTAAATCGCTTAAGTAGAATTCATAAATAAAGTCATTATTATATGTTGAGCATCAAAAAATAAATTGTGACAATTCTTGGACTCGTCAGAAGTTTAATAATTTTGGAAAAACATATTCAGAAGCATATATCCGATTAGAACAGAAATAGTTAACCATAAAGAAATGAATTTACACTACCTGATGTTAACTTCATATATTGGAACGTTACATACTACAATATATATTAAGATAAAAAAATAATATTATATCATCAAAAATTATTTTCTTAAGTAGTCGAGGTTATGCAATATATCCTCTTAGGGTAGAACAAGTAACTTCATCAAAGTAGTGGTACCTCATATTCAACTAAACTTCAAACTCACTCAACGACAATAAATCACACACAAAAAAATTAAAATGCAAGAAGACGAAGAGTAGAAGATTAAAAAAAATTGTGGTTGAAAAAATAGAGGAAGCGCCTCTATTTATATTCAACAAAGGGTAGTCTGAATAAGTGGTTTTTGTGTCTTATCTGAAAATACATGACCTTAAGGAGAACTCACGACCCTTTTAAAAAGTCACGGCTTATTGAAAAAGTTACAACTCTTTGGAAAAGTCACAACTCATAGAAAAATCACCAACCTTTGAAAAAAGTCACAACTCGTCGAAATAGTCACAACCGTTCAAGAGAAAATATTCAATTTAAATAGGTATAGATGTGTGTTTTAAGTTAGGGATATTATAGTTAATTTATCGTTCATGTTAGAAGTTCATGCTTTTAAGGTAACAAGATACAGTGCACGTGCGTTACACGTGTAGGTTAAGTCTTCAGATCCTTATGCATGAGATATTTTATCTTTTATGGTTATTTTAGGTTCCAACATATTAATATTTATTTAATATTTCACTACCTCATACTAAGTGAATGGACAATCTATTTGCCTTCTTACTTATTGGGCATGTAGTGACGAACGTCATGTTCTTAAATTGTTATTAGGAAATTTGTTAGTAAGTAATTGTGCACAAGTTAATAGTTTGTACTATGAAGCATTAGGGAATCATTAAAAAGTATGACCCTTTCTACCCACGTTGGCTATATTGTTTATTGGGGATTTAAGTTAATGTGAACTCTCCCCCATATCGGTGCTCAATACTACCCCCACAATATACTAGCTCATATGTTACAACAATAACTTTTTCTGTGGTTTAAGATTATTACTCAAAAAAAATTCTCTTAAATGAGATGGTACTCAAAATGCTCAAAATCTTTTAGAAATCTCAGTTTCCTCTCATCTGAAATGTGAGAACATTTACTCTTGGAAATGATTTGTTCCCATATATAATTTTAAGGAAAACAAACTCAACAGTGTTACTTCTCAAAAGCATTAAAAAATATATTATAATATGATCATTAATGACTCGGGAAATCATACTGCATAAATATTTATGCTATATCTAGATACGATAATTCTCATACATTGATGACATACTCGATTGTCATACTAAACTCATTTCTCAAAATTTATCTTTACTTTCCGGAAACTCAGTTTAAGAGCTTAAGTGTTGGCTTTAAAAAATGTTTTAAAACTTAATACTCAAATAATAGGGTTCATATAGAATTATCAACATGAATGACTCAAATCAGGGATATTAAGAACAATAAAGAACTTCAGTACTAAAAACTCAAGACTAATGATACTACTGATCTCTAGATTGCTCAACTCATACGGTTCATGCGGAATTATGGGAATGAACTACTCAACTCGAGGACCTTCATAAGTAACGTTTAGTAGCCTCATTATTAGGAATATAATCTGAAAATGATTAGGAACTCCATATTCTAGACTTAGAAATTAAAGATACTCCTCCTCCCAAAGATACTCAACTGATGGAGTTCATTCGGAATTTATAAGCATGAATGACTCGACTCAAGGGTCTAAATAGAAATATGGAACTCATGTATATGAATATTCTCAATTGCATACTCACTTCCTCAAAACTAAGTTTTAAAACTCAAGTTTTGGATTTGAAAAACTTATCAAGATTTGTTACTCAATTATGGTAAATTCCAAATTAGAGACATAAACAAATCAACTCAAGGATCTCAATAAATATATAAAAATTCAATAATTAGGAATAGAATTTTTGAAAGAACCATGAACTCAATAACTCAAATCATCTTATATCAAGAATACTCAAATGAAGAGGTAGAACCGTAAATTTCACTTTTATTGGTTTGAGAGAAGATGTAGGGCATGAGGAAGAACTAGTCCAACACTATGATAGCCTTATATACCTGGAAGAACAAAGTTCTTGAATAATCATGAAGAATCTTGAAGAAGAACTTGATTAGAGGACTTGAAACCCTAGCTTGAAGGTAAACGATCAATAAAACCTTTCATGAAATTCAATAATAAGTTTCTTGAAATATCCTAAAGAAGAATCTTGAAAAAGATTGAAAGAATCTTGAATGAAGTCTTCTACTTTGATTTTTCCTAAGGGTTTCGCTCCAGGGTTTGAGAGAGAAGGGAATGATGGATTAAAAGATGAAAATATAATTGTTTTGAGCATTTTATTAGTCAAGATATTCGTTTAGGGTTTTCTTGGAGGGAAAAACAAACAAAAACGGCCCCTTTTAATATTTTTCCGTCCGCTAATTCATAACAACATTGTATCATGTGACTAACATAGTCATAATTTATTACTTAGAAAAAGGATTGACGTGAAATTGATGGTGTTGGAAAGTAGATTTGAATAGCTTTAATTTGATTGGTTTTGGCTCACGTAACTCTTTATATTCTAAGAGATATGATCGTTTGATGTTGAGTCAAATAGAATCTTACATTAAAACTTATTCGATAAGGAAACTTAAAGAACACATATAAATAACACATCAAGAAATTAAATTGCTAAATAATTATGATAGATTGTAAAAAAAAAACTCATGATTGGCATGTGGGCGAACGAGCCCAATACTGTGGAAGCTTACATACCTCAATGAACTAGGTTATTGGCGAAATCTTGAATTTCTTGAACGAACGCTTGAATCTTCTCTATAAAATCCTAAACCCTTTTGGGGATGAATGAAACTTATTCTAATCAACTTAGACCGTTAATTGGATGTAATTTGTGTGTAGAACGAGTGGGGGTAAGTAAAATACTAAAATATCCCCCCTATTTTCGGTTAACTTTCCTTAAATGGAAATGCTAACTTCAAAATGGCATATCTCCCTCATATGCGCTCGAAAATTAGCAAACTTGGTGATGTTGGAAAGATAATTTAAAGACCTTTCATTGATATCTTATGGGCCACATAACCCATCCTTTGCTAAAAGTTATGGTCATTTGAAGTTGACCCAACACTTAAAAGGAACTTAGAAATGACTTGAATAAACTCTCTTTAGTTCTTCTTGGAACTCAAGGTGCTACATCTAGTGACCTTAACACTCAAGAAAATTTTAAATTCGTTGGTCAAAAGTTACTCACTGTGAAGGATGGTTCAAGTCCTAGCTCTAAATGGTTTAATTAAGATCATTAACCGAAAAGGTGGCTTGGTCGTTAATTATTTATATATTATTGACTTTTAAGGTATATAACCAAAAAAGAGTTCTAAAATATATTGGAAGAAAAAGAGTGATGTTCCCTTTTGTATAATTTATAGGAATCACATATTTTATGACATAATTTTTATCTTATCCTACTTTTTTTTTGTTTTACAAAAAATATTCTTAAATATCAGTCATCCGGGTACATAAGTTTTATCCAAATACAATAAATAGGGTACATTGTAAAACTTATTTGTTGTTATTAATATGAAATATAACGTAAAATCAATTTTCTTACCCACAAATCACACTACACTGATTCGTATCAATCTATTCCAATCTATAGGAGATCACAAAAATCGAACTTTAAATTTTCGTCTTCTCAATCAATTTGAAATCGTGAATGTTCCAAGTACTCGATCAAAGTGGTTGATACAAGATGAATATCTCGATTTTATTGAGATATTCAAGAATTTGGGTAAACGAGGTGAGTTATAAAGTTTATAAATGTGATGAAATTGTTGTTGGACAAATGATTTCTTTTGTGAATCTCAAATCTACAATAGCATATTAGTTGGAAATCAATGAAATCAGAAAAAACATGGAAATAAAATACATCGTAAAAGGTAGCTCATATCTGTAATGATAAAATAAAAAATAGAGCACAACTTCAATTTTAAAGTAAAGAGATATGATTAAAAAGAGAATGGAATAACGTTCTGTATTGTGAATTGTTATTTTTCAATTTTTGATACATATAATTGTGATTCATATTTATTTCTAAAGATATTCCATTAGTTAGTTATTTCTAAATTATTATATAGTGTTTAAAGTATCATGGTTATAGTTTTGTTTTTGTCATTTGATGTTAATATGTAAGTCATGACACATTATTAGTAAACAACATGTGTGTATTGTAATTTTGAATCTATGGATTATGATGTGCTCATCGTTTTGTATCTAACTGTGATTTGTATAAAAAAAATGTATCATCTTAATAGATTGTACATGATATATGTAATGTAACACCTCAGAAATTTATTGAGATAATACAGGAGCCTTTCTTCACTGTGAGTGAGATTTAACCGAGGAATTTAAATATTTCTTAAGAGTTAAGGCCACTAGATGTAGCACTAGCAATTTAAATTTTTCGAAAGTTCTTTTATGTTTTGTGTCAACATTAGACGACTATAACTGTTAGCACAAGATGAATTAGGAGACCCAGAAGATATCAAACGAAATAGCTCTGAGTCCTATTTCCAATGCCATCGAGTTTGCTAAATTTCGGGTTCAGATAAGGGAGATATTCCCATTTCAGTTCAGCCTATCCAGTTAAGGAAAGTTACTCAAATTAATGAGTATTTTGGTCTTATCCTTACCCTTTAGCCTAGCTCATTTTTATTAACCTTTTAGGGTCTAAATGATTGGAATCAATTTTAGTTATTCCTAAACACACATAGGGTTTGGAGAGGAATTCAAGAGGAGGAAAAGAAGAGAAATGGAAGAACGAATCAAGTATTTTGCAAATCGACAATATGTTTCACAAAATTAAGGTATGTAAGATTTCATAGTGTTGGGTTCGTTCACTTACACTCCAATAATAATTTACATACTCGAATTCGATCCGTAAGATTTGGAGTGTTGAGTTCTTGATTAATTCTTGATGAGTGTTCTTGAAATGTTTCTTCCATTCGTGAATCTATGATTGTTTGGATGAGTTCTTGAGGAGAGGAACTTGTTTATGAGTTTTGTTTTTCTTGAGGGGTCTTGAGTATATTTGCATGTAAATAAGTGGAGTAAACGAATCTAAGAGGGCCGAGAAGAAACCATTCAATTCTAGGCGACTTAGTGTAAGAAAATGAGACAAGAAAATTCTTTGATTTTCTGGGCAGAGGCTTAGGGCGCCGAAACTCAATGCACCCCAACTAGTGTTTTGCAGGTTAAGGTCTGGGCCCATGCACCACTCAGTGCACCAGGATCGCCAGGTTCCCCACCCTTCCATCCTTTCCATGTGAGTCACCTCGAATCGTACCCATGTTTTCTACTTGATATCCACAATTAAAATCTTCATTTATCCTTGAGAGATAAGAATTCAAGTTATAACTCTTGAATTCATAATTTAAATTCAAGATAGATTTAAGAGTAAAGTTTGACAAAGTCCCTTTGAGTCTTTCTAAGGAGTCTTCTACAATTACTTATAAATTGTTTCAAGACTCGAATAAGTGAGAGTGAGAATGTAGTCCTGACTCTCCATAATAATTTCAATCCTTAAGTCGAGTTATTCATGTCCATAATTCTGTATGAACTCCATAAATTGAGTATCTTTGAGAGGAGTAGTATATTCGAGTTCTAAGTTGTTGTGTATGGAGTTCCTAATTCTTTTATAAACTATGTTTCATAATTCTGGATAACCATATGTTATACATGGATATCCTTGAGTTTAGTCGGTCATGGTAAATATTCCGCATGAACCCTATGAGTTGACCATTCATAAGATGAAAAGTATCATTGAGTCCTTGAGTTCTGGAACTATTGTGTTTCAAGTATTGAGTTCTATATAAAGTTATTGGAAACCCTTGACTTGAGTCGTGCACGACCATGATTCGTCATGAACCCGATTATGAGAAGTCTCTTATAATTTCTTATAATTTATTTAAAGACTTGAGTAAATGAGTATGGATTCGTTTTTGTCAAAATGAATATATGGGAACTAATTATTCCCAAGAGTAAATTTTTTTACATTTAAAATGAGTGG
Organism: Solanum sitiens; assembly: GCA_016801875.1. Taxonomy (NCBI): domain Eukaryota; kingdom Viridiplantae; phylum Streptophyta; class Magnoliopsida; order Solanales; family Solanaceae; genus Solanum; species Solanum sitiens. The sequence continues at coordinate 1,574,693 of JABWTJ010000273.1, read as the reverse complement.
AAACATTAATTTCCAAATGAGTTCATAAGGAGTTTGAGTACTATCTTGTTGAAGAGAAATATTTTGAGTAATTATCTCAAAGTTTGAAAACATATGAGCTAAGTTATATTTTGGGAGTAGTTTGAGCACCGATATAGGGACGAGTTCAAATAACTCCAAGTCCTCAAAAAACATATTGCCAACGTGGGTAGAAAGGGTCATACTTTTTAGATGACTCCTTACTGATTTTAAGCATAGCGTAATGGATCCACTTAGTTAATGAGGTATATACCCCAGAAAGGTATAGGTCAGTTCTGGCAACGCGGGCAAGATGATGTATCATCACATAGCTCATAGTGATGGATGTCGATTAGATACTCTCCCAAATAAGTGTTATTATTATATTTTTCATACAATTGAGTTATTGCTGTACTTTTACATACAACAAAGTTATTATCTATTGTTGTAAAAGATTTCCAAATATAGCATTTGTTATTGTTGCTTTCATTTTTAGTTGAGTATCTTGACTTTGAGCTACGTACCTTGGGTTTGAGTTGAGTATCTTGAGTTTAAGTTGATTATCTTGAATTTTAGTTGACTATCTTATCCTTAAGGTGAGTATCCTACTCTTGAGGGGAGTTTGATTTCAGAAGAGGTAGGTATGTTTCTTTTCTATCAGTTGAGGCTTATGTTTATGGTTTAGAATTTTCCTTACATGCTCGTACATTTAATATAGTAAGTAAATTTGGTATGCATATTTTATGATGCAGATACATGTATTTACAATCATCAATAGGAATTTCGTTGAGGTCATGTGATATTCAAGCTTTGGTGAGCCTTCTTACATTCTAGAGGACATCACCTTTATCTTAAAGTTAGTAGTTTTAAGATATCGTGGGTCTTGTCCTGACATCCTTCTGTATTAGTAGAGAGTTCATAGACAGACAATGTTGATGCGTTTTGAGTATTTAATGTCGTTTGAGTATTGTACAGACTTTTTAAAAGACTTTGTATTTGAGTTCAATGAGATTTAATTCAGTCTTAAGCTTTTGTATGCTTGAGTTAGTCTTCCGCTTGTAGTCAACTAGGATGAGGGTTCGCTTGGGGACCAGTAATGGTTATCAAATGTCGTCCACGTCCAAGTTGTAGAATCAGGTCGTGAAAAACTTGGTATCAGAGCCAGAGTTCAAGTGTACTAGGGTGTCTATGAAGCCGTGTCAGTAGGATCATATTTATGGTTGTGAGGACCCCACTTATATAAATTAGGGACTACATACATTTAGGAAAAATTTCCCTTCTTTCATACTCTTATTCATGCAATATAGTTATGTCATAGAGACTTATTCAAACTCATGGGTTCTCATATCCATTTGACTATCCCTCATACTAGAAGTGGTTGAGAAGCAAAAATATGTTCTTTATTGATGAGTTCATCTTAGCAAAATCTTGAGGAATTCATGAGTCTCTAGAGGTCTTGAGAGAATCCCATGAGTGATTTAAGTATTGAGTTTCAATTGAATGAACTCATGCTCCTATGAATCGTGTGTTCAAGCTAATAACGAGATGTAATCACTTATCTAAAAACCTTGTTCCTATTGAGATCCTTATGAGGAAGTGTGTTTTCGAAATTGGCTAATATTTTCACCCGAAAGGGTAGCATGACTTACAAGATTATGAGCAATAGTAGTGAAAGTGCCCATAGTTAGAGGAAAGCATGCAGAAGTATAGTAATCTAATAAAGGGGGAGAGTAAAGGGGCAGATTATGTTATTGCAATCATTTACCCAGTCAGCTTTAAGTGATGAGTTCCAGTATGAGTAGAAAAAGGAATAATAATATTCTAGATATTTCTTGATATAACTAAGAGGAATAGTTACTATGAGTTGATATGTAAGATCCCATACTTTTTCTCTATTCTTGCATAATATATGTATCATCGTGTGGCATGTTTATATGAGGTGTATATGACTTTGTATCTTACATAGGATATTAAGATTGTAAATAGGTGTCAATATCAAGGAAATAAACTAAATTTTTAGGTCAAAGGGACCCTCAAACAAAATCCATGATTAAAGAAGTGGCTTAGGTAGAACTTCGCCCGTTTGAAATGTTTAAATTGTCCCATACTTTGTAGATAAGCCATTGAGTGTACAACATGCTACGAATAGTGTGTTATGAGGTATGATAGTAGCACAAGGTTCATATGTTATGTTTTTAAGTCAAGAAAATTAGTGAAACTAAGGTCGGTAAAAGTTATCGAAGTTTATCTAGTAATACTTTTTAACTTTGGTCAACTCTCTAGGACGTTTTCTCTCTATATTTAAAAATTTAGAAGGCTATCACCCATTAAATCTAAGTCCTACAAGTCTAGCTTTTAACACAGAAAACCCCGTATCAAACTGACATCAGAGTAAAGAGTTATGAGGGTTTTATTGCGTACGTCGGGTCCCGATCCAGGCCGGGTCAAAAATATGGCATGTCAGCTTACAACTTACTCAACGTTTTAAGCCATGAAAAAATTTCATTTTACTTCCTAACATGAAAAATTCCTTAAGAGAGGGTTCTTATGGAGTTCTTGCATAATGAAGGTTAGTTTTTGAAGATTTCTACCATTAAAGGTTACCCCCGTGCCTAGAAACATTTCTAGGTCAATTATGAATTGTTTATAGGTGCGTACAAGTTGTGTATATATAGTTTTTGTGAAGCTTAGGACGTAGACAAAAACTTTCGTCGATTAACTACAACCATTTGAGCGTTCATTGGAAAGGTATATTAAGGCTAAGCTACGTCCCTCATTTTAGCACAACTCCCGGGAAATCCCTAAAATGCAGAATGTGATATTTTGCTATTCTCTTGCTAGAAAGACCTTCAATGAAAGGAATTGGGATCTCAGCGGGATTATTTTCACGATTCTATTATTTTGATATTTCACTCGTTTTGATAAATAGAGTATTCTACATCTATATGCCATTTTATCGGTTTCTTTGATTATATGTCCGCTTGTATGAATTCTTATTAATCTTTGGGTGATGTGACTTAGAATATCATGCGAGACACTTATTACTTGTAACCAGACCTCTTTTCCAACTAATGTTATTATTAAAAAACTTTAAAGTAACTCACGATATTAAAAACACTCTAATATAACTTAAAGATTTAAACTATTAGAATACTACATTTGTTTTTTAAAATTTTACTTTTATAAATTATCTAGGAACCAAGTAAATACCCTTCAACTTTTAAAGCTTATTTGGAAGAAAATATGAGGTTCCATGAGATGGTTAGATGTTATACGAAAGTGATTATAAGGTTATGAGAACAAGATTACAAACGGTCAAACATTGGTAACATGAAAACAATAATGATAGGTGTTATAAATCCATGACATGACATGTTATGCATTCAACTCCCAAGCTATAATCGGGAGGTATGGTGCCTACTGCATATATTTATACGTATGAGACATAGATGGCCGCAAATTGGCAAATATATTGTCGGTTCGATACCGGAAGACACCACCATTGCTAGCATTTGGTTTGGTATGTCATGCATTATATATATATATGTATATACAAATATATATATATGTATATACATATATATATACGTATATACATATATATATATACGTATATACATATATATATATGTATATACATATATATATATATGTATATATATATATATATACTCCCTCCGTTTAAAAAAGAATGAAGTAGTTTGACTTGGAACGGAGTTTAAGAAAAGAAAAAAGACTTTTTAATCTTGTGGTTCTAAATTAAAGTTATGTCAAATGTACCAAAATATCCTTTAATCTTGTGGTCTTAAAGATGCCACCTGGAAAGTTAAAGTTAAAGTGTTGCCAAAAAAAGAAAGGGGTCATTCTTTTTGAAACAGAATAAAAAGGAAATAGCGTCATTCTTTTTTAAACGGAGGGATATATATATATATATATATATATATATATATATATATATATATATATATATATATATATATATGCATTCACGACATACAATTATGCGAGCATACCATGCATATTTAATTAGTAGGGGGGCAAATGTATGCAATTGAGATCATTTTACTTTAGATTTTAGGTGGTATCTCTATTACCCTTTATAGTAAATATTTATGATTCTAATGTCCGCTTTACATACAATAAGTTTTTATTCGTACTAATGTCCCTTTGCCTGGGGACGATGTTTTTTTGTTTCGTGGGAGCAGGTACATGAGTAGAATCTAAACGACCCACCCTCAAAGATTCTTGTTCAGCTTAAGTTGGTAAGCTCCATCTTATCCTGGGCTATCAGAGAATGTTTACTTTTGTTTTAAAGTTTGGGTAGAGTGGGGGCCTTTTCTCGACAGTCCTTATGTAACTCATAGAGCTTATTCTGGATGAAATATTCTCGATTTTCTTTTTGTACGTTTCAACCACAAGCAAATAGTCTTGGCATATATATTTATGTGTGTGTAAGTAGGCATGTCTTCGGTTGTGGCCTCGTCGTCTAGATAACACCACTTTATTTTTTTGGCTTGTCTACAATCGTTTGTATAGTTTATTCTCATTCATGTCAAATCGCCAGGTCCATAATTCACTTTTTTGAAGTTATGCTGCTCAATCTTTTGGTCTTATAGTTGATTAGTAGTATGTTTTAGTGGGTAACTTGTTCTAAGAAGGTATCTAGTGCTGGTTAATCCTCTTATTTTGCGCTGTGACAAAATTGGTATCCGAGCTGGTCGCATCTAGGGGGTCCACAAGTCGTTCCTAGCAGAGCCTTATTTATGAGTGTGTTGTGCACCACACTTATAATCAAGAGGCTAAAGGGAATTTAAGAATGCTTACATTTCATTAAATTGATAGATCGTGCTATAGTGCAAAAGTAAAAGAATATTTGAAATCTAAATCGTGCTTTATATTTCCTATTTAACAGGTTACACTCGCTCGAATTATGGCAGATCGAGAGATAGGTATGGATCCAAGGGAAGGTACTAACCGTTCCCAACTGCGTCAAAGGGATAGATTTCCCCCGGAGGCACAAAGTGTATCTCTAGTACCCCTAGTACCAACATCCCTTGAACCTATTAAAGACTGAGGAAATGTAGTACCCCAAGCCTCACAAGTTCTATTCGCACCTGAGGAAGTTAGGGAAATAGGACCTCTAGTACCTATTGTTCCTCCACTAGAGATTGGGAGCAAGGGATGAGGGAAGCAGTTCAATTGCTTACTAGGATAGTTTCTATTCCTGTGCGACAATTGGAGTCAGAAGTAGATACTCAAAGAGACCGTCAGAATTGCAGGTACGAGAGTTTATTTATTTGTCCCCTCTTTTATATATAGGTTCTAGATCCTACTGAATATTCCCATGACTTTATTGACCATATATATAGAGTACGGAGGGTGATGCTTCTTTTTTGTCTACGTGATGTTGCTATATTTTGGCATGTGGCATAAGAGAGATTTAGAGAACTTGATGCTCCGCCAGCATAGTGAGAGGACTTCTCTGTGGTCTTTCTTGATCAGTATTTTCCATGGGATGTTTGAGAGGTCCATCTTGACCAGTTTATCAATTTGAAGCTAGGAACCATAAGTGTGGGGGATTATAGCACATATTTAATTCTTTGGCAAGATATGCACCAGATATTGTATGTACGATGAGAGACAGAGTTCATTATTATGTTGATAGTTTGGCAAATTATTTGATCAAATATTGTAGGGGAGCATCCTTATTTGATGATGTAGATATTTCCCGCCGATAGGCTTTCGCACAGACTACTAAGGACCTTTCTCAACGGATTTGTGAAGTCGACAGAGATAGGGAGTAGCTTAAGAGGTCTCATACTATGGGGTCTTATATGGAGCTAGATGGTAATTTTAGGCACCCATTGAATCGGTATCCACCTTGGCATGTGGGTAGTGTCTCACCACAGGTGCAGGGACCGCGGTTTGATCGTTATAGTCTGTCAGGACAAGGACATAGCTCAGGCGAGTTTGAGGGTTGTCGATAGGATCATTCTATGCAGATAAGACATCCCACTCGTCATTGTACACAATGCGGTAAGCCTCACACTAGGCAGTGTAGACAAGGTTCAGGTGCATGTTATCATTTTGGGCAGACATGACATTTTATTAATCCAGGCCTGAGGTTGAGCAGAGGTGATCTACCTCAGCCTTCGGGATCCACAACAACATCTTCACCCTTAGGTTATGCCCCACGACCAGGACCACAGTCTACTCAGGGTCCTTGTAAAGGGACAGGTGCAGGAGATACGTGTTCGAGCAGTAGTAACAGTAGCTTTTATGCACTCACAGGATGACAGGAATATGAAGCATCCCCTGATGTTGTTACAAGTATATTGACGATATCATTTCATGTTGTGTACGTATTCATAGACCTTGGCTCTACATTTTCATATATTACTCCATTTATTTCTAGTAAGATTCACATGAAATCTGAGTTGTTGCCACAACCATTTTACGTGTCTACACCTGTTGGCGACTCTATTTAATCTAGTCTTGTCTATCGAGGATGCACCATGCTAATTAATAATCATCCAACCCCCACTGATTTAGTAGAGTTGATTATGCTAGATTTTTATGTTAAAATCGGTATGGATTGGTTGGCAGCTGTCTATCCTAATATTGATTTTACTTTTAAGGTGAGCCAGTCCCTTAGTGCAAGGGTAGTGCAGCCACACCTTAGGGTAAGTTTATTTAATACCATAGGGATCGAAAATTTATTGCTTAAGGTTGTCTAAACCATATGATTCATGAAAAGGATACTGATAAGGAGCCCATGACTCTTCAGTCAGTTCATATATTTAATGAAGTTCCAATGGTATTCCCTGATGATCTTCCAGGAATTCCCCTAGAAAGGGAATTTGATTTTTCTATAGACTTGTTTCCTGATACGCAACCTATATTGATTCCTTCCTATAGTATGACACCTGCAGAGCTAAGAGAATTTATGGAACAACTAAAGGACTTGCTCGATAAAGGCTTTATAAGGCCAAGTACTTCCCCATGGGGTGCCCAGTGCTCTTTGTTCGAATGAAAGATAGATCCTTACACATGTATATTGACTATATATAGAACTTTAAATAAAGTAACTATAATGAATAAATATACTCTTCCACGGACTGATAACTTATTAGATCAATTACAAGGTGCATAATTATTTTGCAAAATTGACTTGTTGTCTTGCAACCATCAACTGCGAGTGAGGGAAGTTGATATCCCACCACCAACATTTTGGACAAGGTATGTCTATTTTTAATTCCTTGTCATGTCTTTCGGGCTTACAGACGCCCCAATAGCCTTTATATATGTTATGTCGAGTCTTCAAACCATTCTTGTATTAACTTGTGATTATGTTTATTGACAACATTCTTCTATATTCACGGTTAGAAGCTGAGCATACCGACCATTTGCGAGATGTATTGCAGACTCTCCAAGATTGCAGGTTATATTCTAAATTATCTAAATATGATTTTTGGCTTACTTCAGTAGCTTTTATTGGTCATGTTATTAAAAGTGAGGGTATTAAGGTCAATGGACAAAAGATTGAAGCAGTGATTACTTGTCCGAGTCCCTTGAATCCAACAGAGGTTCACAACTTTTTAGGCTTGTCATGATACTAACGAATGTTTGTGGAGGGATTCTCTTCTATTTCTGCATCATCGAAAAAATTGATACATAAGGCAACTAAGCTTACCAATTGCACCTATCCTAATTCCTCTAGTTGGTAATGAGGGCTATGTTGTTTGTTTCGATGCCCCAAGAATTTGCCTAGGTTGTGTTCTTATGCAACATGGTAAGCTAATTGCATACGTCTCTGGACAATCGGGGAAACATTCACAGAATTAAACTACGCACCATATTGGTTTGAATGCAATGGTCTTTGCCCTAGAATTTTGGTGGCATTATCTATACGGATTTCATATAGATATTTTCACCGATCACCAGAGCCTTCAGTACTTACTTAAGCAGAAAGAGTTCAACCTACGACTAAGGAGATCGATAGAATTATTAAAGGACTATGATTCAATTTTATATCATCCCGGCCAAGCTAATGTTATTGTTGATGTGCTTAACCTGAAGTCCATGGGTAGTCTAAGTCAGGTTGAAGCTGATAAAGTTTGAACTACAAAAGACCTACGCTAGCTTGTTAATTTGAAAGTACGCTTGGTAGATGCAGGAGACGGGGGTGTTTTCGTTAAGTATATGGTAGAATCTTCTGTTGTGACCGAAGTGAAAAGGCGGCAACATGAAGATCCCAAGCTTAGGAAATTGAGGGAAAAGTTTCCACAACAATACCCGTTATTTGAGCTAACTAGAGATGGAGTCCTTATATAGGAGGGTCGCGTATGTGTACCGATAGTTGGAGAGCTCTGTACAAATATTCTTTCATAGGCCCATTATTTTAGATATTTATCTTACGCTGGAGTAATTAAAATGTATCAGGACCTCCAACAGAATTATTGGTTGAATGACATGAAAAAAACTATTGCGGAGATGGTAGCTGAATGTCCCAACAGTCAACAAGTTAAAGAAGAGCATAATAGACCTGGAGGCCTAATCCAATACATTGAGTTTCCGTTATGGAAATGGGATATGATAACTATGGACTTCATCACTAGTTTTCCTCGTACTCAATGAAGTTTTGATTCTATATTAGTAATTTATTACCAGTTAGGACGACATATTCAGCTGAAGATTATGCTAGGCTTGATTGACGTATCCAGACGCTTCATCCAATAATATACGTCCACGGTCGTTCAATAGTACTATAACCTAACTAGTGAGTTGTGGTCGAGTCCCAGGGTTGTGTATTGTAATCAAGAATCAATAGAAAAAGAAGAATTTTTTGAAGTCATACATAGCTAATAAGATTTATGAAAAGAAACATATCAAATTAGGAGTGACACAAGATTCAAGTATAAAAAAAGGGGGGTTTGTAGTTAATTATCTACTAAAACAATATATGCGAAAAAGCCAATATGGAGATGAGATTCTTAAGATGTGACTGGATTATGGGATATGGTAAACAATCGGATAATTGCGATTTATAGTAAACATTTGCACATCAGTGATTAAGCTAGCTTTAGTGGGGGTAAATTTTCTCTCAAATATTTTACGTCGAATCAAATAGGTTTCTCTCGAACACCAGTAAGCGGTAATTAAGCACAACCTTCGCCTTAGTCCATTTACACCCTTAAGATGAATGTGTGGAAGAGGGTTTAGGATTCTCTCTCTTGAGCTGAACACATGAAAACCCACTACACACAAACCATCGATTGAGTAATTTTGTTTTTAAAACCTCTCTATCAAGCAAGCCAAAAACACTAATCTAAGACTGCAATCCATTAAATTCAACCACAATTACTGAATGAAATCAATTTTAAATATCATTTAAACTATCAGTTAGCAATAGCCAGAATTTATATCAATCATAATAAGACAATCACACACCCAAAGAATCAGGTTTTGTCTATACCTAGTAAAAAAGTAAAAATTGTTACCAACTAGTGTTTCCATCAACTAGGTATGATTGATATTGTCTTTAGAAAGGATTATGATGAGTAATCTTCAATACCCACTTCCAATCTTGGAATTGTAATCTTCAAATCTTGAATGCGAAGAAAAATGTCTCCAAAAACTCAACTCTTCCTCTCAAACATAAAAACAGAACAATAATAGGATTCAACAAAATATAAGATCGAAAAACGATACAAAGCTAACATTTAAACAAGTATTTATAGTTGCCAAAAACTGTGATGTCTGGGACAATTCAACGTAGCTAGTTGAGATCACCGAGTGGATTGGCGATCTTCCCTTTTTGTCAAGTTCATCCCCTTTTTGCTTTGGCTTTCAGCATCTTCAGGTTTTGTAACTTTGGGTGTTGTAGCACTACATCGCGGAAGCGTTCGACAACTCGCTTACTGAACCTTTATATCCCCTACTTGATTTCTTCCTTCATGGATTGGCACACTGGATCATTAGGCTAGACCATGGCTGTTTGAGGACTCGCACAATGGGCAAGGCGATCGTCAAGCTTTTTTTTTCTTCATTTTTTCAACCTCCTTGTTTCTTTTTTGCTCATTAGTGTCTATGCTTTGTTCCTCAATCCAAATACCTGAAAATCAAGGATTTCCATCATTTCTTTGCACAAAATATACATTTGCGGATACTAGATCTATTAAAATAAAGCCCAAAATTTGTCCAAATCGTGGACTCATCAACACCCAACTTAAACGTTAGCTTGACTTCAAGTAAAATTCTAAGTTCATCAGTTCAAAAAGGATGTCTCAAACAATGTTTCACAACACTAAATAATGAATGCACATAAAAAAATCAAATTAATCATACATGGACCAACTGTGCATTCAAATATTCAAGTTGTGACTCACCATTATCGAAGAATGTCAAATTCACAATACTTACTTCAAATACAAATTCACGCTCAACAATGGTAACCATATGCCCTCACACAGAATTATTCCACAGTAACACATAATGGTTCATCAATTTCGAACCTCCAGAATCAATTGCAAAGCTAACACTCACAAAGATGAACACAATTTACGATTTCACCCATAGGTTTGCCCGTATTTTTCAATCAACCTATGTTTTACGTCACTCAAGATCAAAAAGGTCTTTTTAAGGCTTGTAGTGGGGCTGAGTGTAAATGTTTGGTCATTTAGTCTCAATTGCTATATTCCTCTTGAAATATGGTGTGCACAACACTTTCTTCCCTTTGCTTCATTATTTATATTAATGCTTACAAGTTACCCCCTTATTCATCTTCTATGAACAGTCAGAAATCCCATTTTCTTTTCACATTCAAAACATTATTCAACAACTTTTTCATTCTTTTTCTGTTTAATTCTTTTCTTCTTTTTCTCCTTTTTCGTATGGAGAGGTTTCATTTTTCTTATTTTTCACTTCTTGATTTACCTTCTCTTTTCACCACACCCCAAACTTAGGCTTTTGAACTAAATTGGCTATTAAAAAAACACAAATAATGAGGATTATGGGTTATGGTTCAAGAAAGGTTACAATGTCATCAAACTTCTTCCAAGAAAAGGTTAAGGTTCAAAGGGTGTTAAAGCAAGGTTCACACACTCACAGGGTTGGCAACAAAAGAGGTATAATGTTAAATTGCTTTACACTCTTCAAAATTGCCTAAGATCATATCAACAGATTACATCACTTAGTCAACCAGACCGACGAGGAAAATTCTGGGTGTCTTCACACATGGTTTAGGGTAAGCTCATCACACAAGGCATTGACACCAATGACAAACAAAACTTCACACGTTCGCTAGTGTGAAACATTTATTACAAGTGACTCAATTCCATAATTGACTCGTCACAATGAGATGCAAAAATTCCACATATTGCCTATGCAACTTATTTTTGCCTCAATGTAGCAACACATTCATTTTTGTTCGATTATGAGCATTATTTGATTAATTTTTATTGATCAAAACAAATACTCAAATTTGCAAGAGAACAACCACATTCAAACACAAACAAGAGGTGGTACGACGTTTTTCAACGGTAAAAATCATTAACAATTAAAACAAGAACCACAAGCTCAATCATGCACAAAAATAGTATAAAACACAAAATAAAGCTCAAAAAACAAATATATAAACAAAATCAATATTCTCAAAAGTGTCACACAAAATGTGGGCCTCACCGCACCACAAATAAAGTACTTTGTCCTCAAATGCAAATAAAAATATCCAAAAGTTAAAGTAAAGTAAGACAGAGAGGGGAGTAAATAGGGGATCTTGTCTATACACCTGCTCCATCTGTCAAGGAATCAGGGCACATTGCATCAGTCTGGACTTGGAATCAGTTTTGAGAGTTTCCTTTAAGGAAACATCAGTACCAGACCAACTAGGATCTGCCAAGGTTTTATTCGCCAAAAAGGTATGTATAGTTGCATAGAGTCCCCTGCTCCGTGATGGAATAGAGAGGTCTCTGGAAGTAGTCATTTTATAATAAATAGGCCTTTTCCCTTTGCCTTTGCCTTTTCCGGAAGATGTGGTAAGTTCGGTTTCTTTAGTTGTGGATGCAGATGCATCATCATTTATTTTTAATCTCCTTAGCATTCCTTGAGGTGGAAGGTTTCTCCAAGCAACTTTTGGTCTGTCCATGTGTGCAAAACATTAGGAATAGTTAGAAATCACTAAAAAAATTAGCACATAAAATCAATTTGGTGAGCTAGATCACGCTCGTCAAAAGTATTGGCTCTAAAGTATTAGAAAGTCAGCGATTTGAAGAGTCTTTCGGCAAGCAGGGGCTAGCCCGCCGAAAGTTACATTGCAATGGATTAGGGGTGTGGACAAAGGGCGGTCAAGAAGACTTTCAAAGAGTCGCTAATGCCACCGGCAACCTCAAGCATCTCTCCGAAATTTAAAGAACCTCACACCATCTAAAGCATGAAATTAAAGGCAAGATGGGGACATTCGATGAACCGTTGAGTGGTTTGGCGAGCTCGACCCAGCTCGCCAAATGACCCGACATGACTTCTTGCAATCCAACTTCTCAAATTCTACCATGCAACCCCCAAAAACAAAATCAAATCATGCACAACTCAAATTAAGAGTATAACCATAGCACACATTACCCCGGGATGCTCAAAGTTCTCCCGATTATGCCATATTTGGCCAATTGACAACTTTTTCCCTTAAGAAGGATGTCACCCACTGTATGAGTGGGAAAATTAAGTTGTTTGGCACAAATACGGGTTACTCAGACTTTACCCATTCGGACTAAACAACATGCAAGCACAACCCACAAAATTTAATTCAATTTATAGCACAAACTAACGGGAATTCAACAATATAAACAATACGGGCAAGATTAACAATTCAAATCAGGAATTTAACTGTTCAAATCCTATCAAAGAGGCCCATCACACTTCAACATGATTATATCATTTGCAAGTGATTATAAGAGTAGAGAATAAACTCGGGGTTCGAAAAACCAACCCTTTATGATGATTAAAAAGATTGAAATGATAGGCAGCAATGTAATCCAACTCCGAACACAAACATGACGCTAAGCTACTCTAGAATGCAAGAAATATATAAACTAAGGAGTGGGTGTAAGTTTTGGAAGAGTAAAAGCCAGGGAAAGTGAAAGAAATTAAAACTTTTAAATTGTTTACCTTACAACCGTCTAGTTCTTGACTATTATCTTACATTAGTCACGTTTGCCGATCCACTAAGCGACTCATCGACTTGATACTTACCTCGTTGAGTTTTACAAGACCTCCAGTTATTGTGGGGGTCCAGCTAGCGACCAAAGTCGTGATTGCCAACTAAGTCAGCGGTTTTCCAATCTGCTCATAGAGTCACCGAGTTTTACAAAACCCAAATCCAAATTATCTTGGGTCAAACGACAGTTCCAAGTCGGGCACACCAACCTCTTCGGAGAATTGCCGAGTGGGACATTTGCTCGCCAATCTGCACTTTCTAAATGCTTTGAACACTTTAACCTGCACAAACAACACAATATTATTTCTATAACAAAAATAAAGTAATAAAGAGTCTTTCATTGCCTCCCAAGCAGCGCCTTAGTTAATGTCACGCGATGACGCAAGTCCACCTTCAAATCTCATTATTGGGGTTGACCATAGTGTAAATAGTCAACACATGTTGTTGTCTCAGGTTTAGATGAGACCAGATATGACCCATTTGGATCCCCAATTGCTTGATCGATACTGAATGGGAGGTAACAATTTTGCTAAAGTTCGACACATCTTCTTTCATTTCATTCTAAATATTTTCCGACCCCTAAACTTTGTTGAGGATATGAGAGAGAATATCCTTGGACAGACCTCTTTTTGAATCCTTTGGATTTTAGCACTCATGGGGAAGAACATACATATCCTTCTCCCCTTTCTTCCAATTTAAATTTCGGTCTCTCCATTCTCGGTCACAATCTTTCAAGCCTTCATAAATTTTCCAATTTTAGTTTCAACCCTTCCTCGGGTAGTTTGAACAATAACCACCACCATGGTTGGCTAGGAAATTCACCTCTTCACTGTACAAAGCTTCAAACTTTGCCTCTTCAGGATTAGCACACCAAACACCCACGACATTGACACTTCGAGCACCAGCTCCCATAACATTTATTGACAGGATGTAAAGTTGTGTCATGATCTTGGCCACGTTTTAGTCCTCTCATGGTCTTTTTCAATCTACTCCTTTGTTAATTTAAATGTGATAGGTGAGACCTAGTCTTCGCTGGTGTACCTAGCCTGATTGATTTTCCTCATGCCATCCAAGAGCTGAGAAGCTATCACAGGAGTTTGTTGTATTAAACCTTCGAGAGAAAGTTTTTCATCAACACCCTTGTTTACCGAGTCAAGACTCCGGCAAAAAAACTGCAGCAATACGTTGTCAGGCAAGCCATGAGTTCGGCATTGTAGCACCAACTTCTTGAATCGCAGCCAAGTCTCATAGATTGGATCGCCCTCCATACGTTTAAAGCTTTGTATGTTATCCCAAAGAGTAATCATCTTTGTAAGAGGGACAAATCACACATTAAATGCGGTAAAAACTCCTCCCACAAAGTGATTGATTCACGTGGCATTTCAGGCAGCCACTTTCAATCTTCTCCAATAAAACAGAATGGAAACAACCTCATCAGGACCGATTCTAGGATATGTTCTTGAAGGAGAACGGTCCACATACTTCCACGGAATTTTAAATAAGCTCATGGGTATCCTCATGAGCAAAACTGCTTAAAAGCACCTTTAGTTAAAAGAGTTGAAACACAGTATTTTTGATGTGGAACACCGTATTCCCTTTGGCTAGAGGCAAGAAAATGACACAAATACCACCCATGTGATTGGGGTCATTAGCATGAACCTCATTTACATCTTTGAGGTTTCCATTGTCATCTTGCTGGCCTACTTGGGTGCCATTGCTGCAGTTCACACTAATACTTCCCGAATTAACACATAAACGAGCAAAACAAAAACTAAAAATTAAGTAAGTTAAAATATTATTAACAAGAGGAAAATTCAACTTGACAAGAAATTCTAAAATAACACCACTCCCTGGCAGCCACACCATTTTGATTGACATATTCGGATGCTTCAACCAATACTAAACGTCCAAGATCATTCAAATGTAATATAACCAAACTGGTGAGTTGAGGTCGAGGACCAAGGTAGTTTTTTTGAAATTGAGAATCAATAGAAAAGCAACAGTTTTCTCAAGTCAATCATAGCTACTGACATTTAGGAAGAAAAACCATACCAAATTATGAGTGACACAAGTGTCAAATATCAAAAAGAGGGGTTTGTAGTTAATTATCAACTAAACCAATAAATGAAAAAATAGAAAATATGAAGATGGGATTCTTTGAATGTGATTGGATTATAGGATAAGGTAAAGAACTGGGTAATTGGAATTAATAGTAAATAACTATATATCGGTAATTAAGCTAGACTTTAGTGAGGGTAAATTTTCTCTGGAACAATTTACCACCAATCAAATTTGTTCTCATGGAAGATGAATAAGCGGCAATTCAGCACAACATTCGCCTTAGTCCATTCACTCTCTCGAGCTTAATATGTGGAAAAGGATATAGGATTCACTCTCTTGAGATGAACCCATCACAACCCACTACCCACAGACTGTCGATTTAGTAATATTGGTTTTAAAGACTCTCTCTTGAGCAAGCCAAAACACTATGCTCAGATTGTATTTGCAAATACAACCCATTAAATTCAACCATAACTACTAAACAAAATCACTTTTAAACAACAAATTAACTAAGAATTAGCAATACCCTGCATTTATGTCAATCCATAATCACATAATCACACCCCGAAAATTGGGGTTTTACCTAGGAATAGTAAAAATATAAAAATTGTTACCAACTATTTTTTCCATCAACTGGTATGATTGATATTGTATTTACAATGGTTCAAGATAAATAATCTTCAATACCCACTTCCAACATGGAATTGGAAATCTTTAAATCTTCAAAGCCAAAAAAAATGTCTCCAAAAACCGAGTTCTTCCTCTCAAACTTAAAAACTGAACAATAATATGGTTCAACAAAAGATGAGATTGAAAAATTATACAAAGCAAAAAATTTAAGCAAGTATTTATAATCGCCATAAATTGTGTTGTGTAGGACCATTCGGCATAGTTAGTCAGGATCACCTAAGTGGATTGGAGATCCTTTTGTTAATTTCATAGCCTTTTTTCTTTGGCATTCAACATCTTCAGGTTTTGTAACTTTGGGTGATAAAGCACTACATTTCGGAATCTTTTGGTAACTCGGAGTCTGCTCCTTTCTATCGCCTTTTTCTATCGCCTTGTAGATTTTCTCCTTTAGGTCTTAGCACACTAGAATATTAGGCGAGACCATGGTTGTTCGGCGAGTCGCCCAATGGGTTAGGCAATCCTCAATCCTTTTTTTCTTAGTTCTTTTAGTTGCCTTGTTCCTTTTTTATTATTAGTATCTATTTTTTGTTCCTCAATCCAAATATTTGAATATAAAGGATTTCCATCCGTTATTTGCACAAAATATGTATTTGATGACACTAAATTTATTAAAATAGTGCTCAAAATGATTCCAAATGATGTACTCATCAAGGCTTTACATCAAGAGATTGTTCGCCTTCATAGAGTTCCATCATCCATTATCTCATATAGAGGAGCTGAATTTACAGAACATTTTTGGAGATCGTTTCAGAAAGCTCTAGGCACTCAAGTAAATCATAGCAGCACTTTTCATCCTCAAACTGATGAACTGGTAAAACGTACTATTCAGACGGTTGAGCGTATGTTACGTGCTTGTGTGCTGGATTTTAAAGAAAGTTGGGATCAACATCTACCTTTTATATAGATCGCTTATAATAAATACTTTCGAGCTAGTATTTAGATGGCCCCTTACCAAGCACTATACGGGTGGAAGTTTACGTCCCCAATTGGTTGGTTTGAGTTCGGGGAAGAAGATTTTCTAGGTCCCAATCTAGTCCAACAAGTGACTGAAAATGGTAAGCTTATTAGATATCGGCTTTATACAACATAGTGTCGATAGAAGTCTTATGTAGATGTTTACTGACGGAACTCAGATTTTGATGTATACAATTGAGAACAAAGGGAAGATCAGTCCTTAGTACATCTGAGTGTGTGTGATTATTCAGATGATCGGTATGGTGGCATACGAGCTTGATTTGCCTTAAGAATTTGAAGCAGTTCATCTATATTTGATGTTTGTATGTTGCGAATTTGTATTGGAGATCCTTCACATATTATGCCCATTGAAAATATTTCTATCGCTAAAGATTTATCTTATGTAAAGTCACCAATAGTGATTTTAGATCGGCAAGTAAGGAAGCTTTGAATTAAATATGTAGCTTCTGTGAAAGTGTTAAGGAGAAACAACAACGTCGAGGAAATGAGGTGGGAAGCGGAAGAGGAAATGAGGAAGGAGTACTACCAAGTATTTACGACTGAAGGTGAGTCACATTTCGATAATTGTCAAGTATTCATTCACAACGACTTAGTTAGATTTTAAGAATCTTGAACGTGCAATATTTATGTCTTCTAACGAGATAACTATGCAAAGCTTAGTAGTTAAAATTTTCAGAATTTTACTACAGGGTTGCGACTATAACAAATATAGACTCGCAAATAAAGTACTATGAGAAAAAACACAACCAAGGAATTGTCTAGATCCAATCGCGGGCGAATGTTCATAATTGGGGGGGGGGGGGAATTTAAGATCCCGGACTTTTTCTCTATTCTTGCATAATATATGCGGTGTAGTATGACATGGTTATATGAGGTGTATATGACTTGGTATCGTACATTGGAGATTAAGATTGCAAATTGTTGCAAAATATCAAGGAAATAAACTAAAGTTATATGTCAAAGGGACCACTCAAAGAAAGTTCATGATTAAAGAAATGGCTTGATAGAACTTCGCCGGTTGTAAATGTGTAAATTTTCCAATACCTTGTGGACAAGCCTATGAGTTAACAACGTGCTAAGAATAGTGTGGTATGAGATTTTATGATAGAGAAAGGGTCGTATGTTATGTTTTGAAGTCAAGATAATTACAGAAACCAAGTCGGCAAAAGTTATGAAATTTTCTGTAGTAATACTTTCTTAACTTTAGTCAAATGTCTTGGATGTTTTCTTTGAAATAATTAGAAGGACAATCACCCATTAAATCGAAGTCCTCAGAGTCTAGTTTGCAACACACAAAACCCTATATCAAACCGACATCGAAAAAAAGAGTTATGAGGGTTTTACTACGGACTGTCGGGTAGAATACGGGTCGAGTTAGAAATATCGTGAAGATGAGTAGAGGGTCCCTAAGGATTTATTGCATGATGAATGATAGTTTTTGACGATTTCTACCATTCAAGGTTGCCCCCGTGCCTAGAAACGTGATCTCTACACATGACAATCATTAAACACGTTTGGAGCTAGTTTTTGAAGCTATAAATTGGTATTTATTGGTGTTTCTTCAAGTTATACACTTGTTTAACTAAGGTAATCATCAGTACAACAAATTCGATTATCAGGGACAAATATTAATCAATCAAATTTCGTCACTGCAAATATTGTGAGGCGAAAATTAATTCGTCACTCAGTCGTCACTAAATGTGTGTCTCTAAAAGTATACAAAGAAGATTTAGTGCTTCGTCACTAAAAGTATTATTTTAACTACAAAAAGAAAAATCTTCCATAAATACTTAAACATTTGTGACAAATTTATTTGTTGTAAAAAGTACTTTTTTGTAGTTAATAGTATGCTTTGTCACTAAATATGTTATTACTACCGACAAAATTATTTTGTCGCTAATTAGTTTACTTCAATCAGTGACAAAATCAATTGTCTCTAGAATTATATGTTTCGTAGTTGAACAAAATCTAATTTCGTCACTAATGATTATATTTTATATACAAAAATTTATTTCGTTCTTAACTAGGAATAAATTTATCATTCTAAAAATTATTAATTTTTCTACGATACACATGTTATCCCTGTATCTCGCAACCCTATTTTTTTCAACCCTTGGCCAAGAGCTCGCACATTATCCTTCCTTGGGGAATCAAACTCACAACCTCGAGTTTTTAAGTGAAGAGTGTTTATCATATGACCAACTCTCTCTTGTCTCTCATTTTTATTTTATTCTTTTCTTCATTCACTTCTTTTAAATTTAAACTTCATAGAAATAATATAATATATGATTATCTAAGTTTGTAAGTCGATGTTATCTTTGTATAGTTGATCTACGTACATATGTCGAATTACTATTATATATGTACATATTTATAGACAAAAGCAAATAGATCAACTTAGTCTATGTAGTTTATCAAACACAAATCAATAGACACAAAAAAAAAATACAAAGAATTTAAAAATTATTTTTTTTATCGTCTTTATCAATGAAACGGTATCAAATAAAAAACAAAAGTGTGAAACCAACAAATATTAGCAACGTAGTGGTAGAACTGTACCCCACTCACAATACTTATAACCTGGATTATACTTTTCAAATGATGCATTTTATAATGCGTAATTTAAGCAAATTGATGTATTGACTTTTTCATTTTTAAAAAATCGTCTGAAATCATTGGTTTTAATATTTTCCCGTGACAATTAACGAATGGACTCTATCTATTTCTTATGAAGTAGTTGTATTATTTCTTTTGTAAGTTGTCACTTGTAATTATAAACAATTGTAGCCAAAAAAAAATTGTATTTAGATATGAAATTTTTCATAGCAAATAGTTGACTACTCACTATATATTTTAAGTCGTCGCAATTTAACAACTTACATATTTTGTAACAATTTTTTTGTTGTCACTAAATCACATATTGATTACGAGAGAATTTTGTCACCAATTATTCATATTACTAGTGACGAAAATAAATGTCATAATTAAATCTAAAGTTTGTAGCTAAAACTTATAATATTTAACTACAAACTCTAATTTGTCGATATTGTAACAACATAATTTTTTTGATGATTTTTTTTGTCCAAAAATTAATATATTTTAAAACAAAAAATAATTTGTCATGAGTTAATCACATTATTAGTGACGAAATAATATGTCACCAATAACTTTAAATTCGTGACTAACACTATATAACAAATTGCTCCAACTAATTTTTTCGTGGGAAACATTAGCGGACAAAACTTTACAACGAATTATTATGCTTCATCACTAAAACTATGTGTCTCATATATTTAAGCACGAAAAGTAAATTTTGTCACTAAAAGAAAATAATTAGTGATGAATTTGGTGTCGTAGCTAATAATTTCGTAGTTATATATCATATTTGTTGCAGTGCATCTCGGTACTCTTTTATTATTGTTTTTATAAAGTTCTACGGACACTTCGTCAAGTTCATGCCATTTTGAAAATCTGCCGATTTAAGATCAATTATGAACTAACGTACAAGTTGTGTATATATAGTGTTTGCGAAGCTTAGGACGTAAGGAACAACTTTCATGAAGAAACTACAGCAATTCGAGTGTTCATTCCAAAGGTATGTTAAGGCTAAGCTACGTCCCTCATTGTAGCACCACTCCTGGGAAATTCCTAAAACGACGAATATGATATTTTGCTATTCTCTTGCTAGAAAGACCATCAGCGAAAGACATTGGGATCTCAGCTAAATTATTTTTATGATTCTATTATTTTGATATTCAACTTGTAGCTACCCTTTCCGAGAGATAATATGTAAAATCTCGTATTCTAGATTGACAAAATTTAGCTAAGAAAAAAACAAGGAAAAACAAATTTGGAAAAAAATGGGAAAATGTGGAAAATTTCCAGATTTCAAAAGTGAGTTTTGGACATTCTCAAACGGTCATAAATTCTAGCTCAGTAGGAGTTTGGGTGAGTTCTTTATGTGAATGGAAATCTCGTTGGATGTTCTCTCCAACTACGCCATGTTTGCGAATTTTGAGGTCGTATGAGTGAGATATGACCTTCGGAAGATGGGCTGTTGAAAAGGGAAAGTTCCAAAAGCGGATTTAGTAAGGGTGTTTTTGTATTTTTCCTAAGTCAATTAATAATTTCTTTTTGGAGTAATATATTGGGGTCTAAACTGATCTCATTCAGTTTACGCACTTGGAAAATAGACTAGTGTTTTGAAAGCAAGAAGAAAAGAGGACAAGGAAGAAGAAGACGCAAGAACACCCAGTTTAGCTTCGTGGATTTTCGTCGCGGGTGATCCCTAACAAGGTATGTGGGCTTTTTTGTGTTGGGTTACTTCAACCGCACACCAATTGAGTTCAATTCAGCTAATTTATGTATTTTATCATGTTAGAGGTTGGAATCTTGAAAGAAAGTTTCGTTTTCTTATTGATTGGACTGTTGACTGCCATTGTTGGTTTGATTCTTGTTTCCTTGGAGTTATTTGAGAGCAAATTCAGTAGATCTTGATTGTACTAAAGGTTCCCAGCTTTCAGTGAAAGAACTCGGAAGTTTTGGAGAGTTACGAAGGGAAAAACGAGTTGAAAATTATGTCAGACTCACCAGGGTAAGGGCAGACACGGCGCGCCTGCAGTATTCTAGAAACTGACCTCAGTCAACCAGGCCTGGCGCGGTGCGTCAGCAGTGTGCTAGAACCAGGCCTCAGTCAACTGAGGCTGGCGTGGCGCGCCAGCAGTGCGCCCGACCCGGCGTTTTTCATCCAGTTTTCGTAGTTTAACCTTATTAAGTCCTTCCAAGGTACATTAACATCCTCCAACGATTCCCAATCACTTCAAATGATTTCTAAATACCTGGAAATCATCCAAGAACTCAAAGTGAAACCTTGAATCCGTACTTTAATTCAAGGAATGTTAAGAGTCAAGTCAAAGAAGTTAAGAGTCAATTCTAGAAGTTAAGAAGCAAGGCAAGGTAAAGTTTTCTACAGTCTTTCACAAATGTTTTCACTTTGTTTTAAAGACTTAAAGTTCAAGTCAAGTAAAAAGTTGAGTTCATTTCTCCAAAGCTATAAGGTAACAAAGTATTCCCTAAGAGTTAAAGTTCAAGTCAAGTAAAGAGTTGAGTTCATTTCTCAAAAGCTATAAGGGAACTAAGTATTCCCTAAGAGTTAAAGTTTAAAGTTATGTAAAGAGCAAGAGTTGAGTTCAATTCTCAAAAATATATAAGGGAACTAAGTATTCCCTAGAGTTTTACAAATGTTTCACTTGTGAGTAAAGAGGGTAACTAGAAGTTCCAAAAGTGCTTTGAACTAAAAGGGGAAGATTTATTTCCAAAAGGAGCTTTTTAAAGCTAACGGGTTCAGTAAATTATATCAACCCAAAGGAAGGAAGTTTTATTAAGAGTATGAGATAAAGTACATTTTTGGGAGTAGTATTGATCACCGATGTGGAGATGAGAGTTCATATTAACTCAAGTCTCCATGTAAACCATGTAGCCAACATGGGAATTGACGTGTCATACTTTTTAGATGATCACATGTGGAGAGCTAGTATATAAGGTCCTATACCGATGGCAAGGTGTAGGATGGTCCTCTTGCAACGTGAGGTATGAAGTTGCATCATCACTTAGTCTCATACTGATGGTTGTCGGTTAGTTGTCGGTTAGAGAAACTCCCATAGAGGCGCTATTACTTTCTTATATAAGTAAAGTTGAGTTTGTTATTGCATTTCATTTAATGAACTAAGTTGTTTTCACTGTTTTATGAGTTTTATATATATATACATATATATACATCTTGCATGTGATTTAAACTGCTTTTATTGTATATCATTTGAGTTAAGTATACTCTTGAGTTGATAAGAGCCAAGGTAAGTTCATCTAATCCCCTCAAGCTTAAGTCGTTGTTTAGTTCTCCAACCCACATACTCGTACATTCAATATACTGATGCAAGTTGGACTTCATCATTTCATGATGCAGATGCAAGACAGGTAACCAGGATCAGCACGCAGTGCTTCGTTGATCCAGATTGATCTTCAGAGTTTGTGGTGAGTCTCCTTGCATTCTGGAGGACATCCTTTTAATTTCTATATTAACTTAGCTTTTAGGATGTTGTGGGGTCTGTCCCAACATCCCTCTTTAGACAGTTTAGAGGCTTTGTAGACAATAGTATTTCAGTTTGGAGTTGTTTTAAGTTATTAAGACTCAAGTGCCATTTTGGCCAAAGTTATGATATGAAGTACATCCCTTTACATATGTTTTATTTGTGTTAAGTTAAGTTTTGTCTTCCATTGATTTAAGTAGCCAAGCCAAGAGTTCGCTTGAGGGCCAGCAATGGTCTTCGAGTGCGGGTCCCGCCCAGGGTGTAGGCTCGGGGCGTGACATAATACTACTTGACAAGAAACCTAATTTAATACTTGCGACATTTAAAAGAGATTAACAAAGGCATACTAATTTTAATCTAGTTGAGGGATTAGGTTCATAACGAATAATTTAGTTAAGGATGTGTATCTTGCCCATTTAAACATTTATTTGAGGTCAAAATGAATATGTCATAGAATTTTTAACTTATGACAAAAAAGCCTCCCAAAATCTGTTAAGCAAATAACCGACAAGCTTTTCATGCATATATTATCCTCACACTTAAGGGCGAAATAACAATAATATTACCAACTTCCATCTGTTCATTCCTCACAATACTTACAAAAATTATAATAAATTAGTATATTACAAGACTTGGATTTGCACACCCCAAAAGAATTAAAACGTATATGCCATACTTATATTACAACCCATGGTGACATGACCAAATCTGCCCTCAATATCTCATGTAAATATACAACACATAGATCATGTACAAGTCCCAAGGTTTGTACAAAATATATATGCCTATATGCAAGTGTGATCTTCCTTAAGGCTTTCACAGTCTTCATCTTCAATTGCCAACTTCAAGCAACCTCTCGAACATTTCCTACGATAGAATCAACTATCGCTAAGCATATATCTTAGTGGTGTAAAAACTATAGATCCCGAGCCTTCAGATTCACCCAGTTATCCTTCTCAAGTCAAGCGCAGCAAAATTGAAACAAAATCAGTAAATCAAGTAAACAATATACAAAGAGTATCAAGTTTGATATTTAAAGCTCCAAATGTCAATAACACTCATAGCACCATATTCCAAGAGGTTAAATAGCAAGACTCGCCCAACATATACATCATGTCGTCACACCAAGAACGAGCAGGTATCAAGAAGTGTCGACGCCCTGTATAAAGAAGGGTCAAATCCCAATTATCAAGAGAACCAAGAACCATATTAAAAATGGCTTTCTAGTTCGTACTTAAAATGGACAACTCCCATACTTAAGATGAACTAAAATTCCAGAGACAATATGGAAAATGATCCGAATCAAGAGGCATGCCAATAGTGACAAAGTCACATCCACAAGAAGGACAAGGTCCCAACAAGAGTGACAAGTGATTAAACAATCCGTACAAGTGGGCGAGTTACACAAGAGTTTTTAACGTCTTAAATCACAACAACACGACAATACAAAGTGACAAGAGGTAACCAAGTTACCAAGATAATCTTTCAGATATACCAGCAGGTAAAAATAGTACAAGTACAAGTTTATACACAAATCTCAGTTCTTTACACAAAAAACAGTCCAACACCACATCAAGAGTTCAAACCATAGACCAACCAACGCATGAAGGTCCTCAACTTGTTCACGAGTATATACAACCTTAAAAATACAATTAAATAATTTCGTTAATTCCTAGCATCTCAATAATGCTAATGTAAAACAGGATTATCATCACAAGTAAGCCTTTCCTGTACAAATACGACTAAGCTCCCAAAATAGTAATTGTATCAAACAAAAGCACTTCATGTCGCAACTTAGATTTGAAACAGGATACGGCAAAAGTGGACTTTATATCCTTCATAAATATGTAGGTACGTCTCTTAAGCTTGCAAATAATAAGTAATCATCACATAATACGTTTTGTACAAAAAGATATAATCAAAACACTAACAGTTGAACAGATAGGATTTCTAATTCCAGAATCTGGACAGAACTTGTCATACGTTGCATTCTAAATTTTGAATCCATAACTCCAAATTTGTGTTTAACATGAACATAGGAGTTGTAGGTACATGAATTATCTTTCCAAAACATATTTATTTACTGTAAACTAAGTTCTATTGAACGAGATATCCTTGAAATACCAAACACTACATAACATAGAAATAAACTTCGTGACTTACCAAGAGGGAGTGTGTGTGTCGAATTCAAGACCAAAGTACCTCTTTTTTTTAAAAATAAAATTGAAGAACAATTGTTTAGGTAATGTTATAATGTTCTTAGACTTTAGGGAAACCGAATTCAATCAAAGGAGGTGTAAAATATATAGATACAAAAGTGATCCTCATCACATGTACACATGTCCTTCGTAGGTGCTGCCCAAATAAAAGTAGGCTGCCCAAAAAACATACATATATAACTATATGTATATAAATGATACCATAACTTCCAATTTTATGTAATTCAAATTAGAAAATTACTCAATACCCCCATACAATACCTTAAATTTCGATAACATTTTATGTTAAGCAGGTTTTCAATTATCACAATATTTCAAGTTTTCAAAATGAGAATAGAACATATAATAGTGATCAAGCAATGGTGTATCGACATGCGAATTTTGGTCTAGTATTTTAGGGGTGTTACAACTCTCTCCCCGTAAAAGAAATTTTGTCTCTAAATTTACCTGAGACTAGTGCCGAAACAAGTTCGGATATTGTGTACTCATGTCTTCTTCTCTCTCCCAGGTAGCTTCTTTTCCAGAACGGTTCCTCCAGAGTACCTTTACTAAGAGGACTCTCTTGTTCCTAAGCTGCTTTACTTCCCGGGCTGGAATTAGGATAGGTTCTTAATTATACGTCAAGTCATGATTAACCCAATAGATTCAACTGGAAGAACATGAAATAGATCAGAACGGTATCTTCTGAGCATAGAAACATGGAAGACATTGTGGATCTTGTCTAACTTAGGAGGTAAAGTCAATTTATATGAAACTGGTCCGACCCTTTCAAGTATCTCATAAGGTCCAATAAATCGAGACGCCTTTTTGGCCAAATCTCATAATCTTTCTCCATGCAAACATCTTTAAGAATATTTTGTCTCCAGCTTGATATTCAATGTCACGCCTTTTTAGATCAGCGTACGACTTTTGTCTATTCGAAGAAATCTTTAAACAATCATTGATAATATTTACCTTGTCCTCTATTGTTGTACCATTTCAGGACCAATAAGCTTTCTTTCACCTATTTCACTCCAACAAAGAGGGGTCCCACATTTTCTGTTGTATAAGGCTTCATAGGGAGGCATTCCAATACTTGATTGGTACCTATTATTATAAACAATTTCTATCAAAGCCAAGTGTTTGTCCCAACTACCCTAAAACTCCATAATGCAAGCTCGAAGCATATTCTCTAAAATTTGTATCACTATTTCCGACTGACCGTCTGGCTGAGGATGGAACGAAGTGCCTAATTTCAATTTAGTACCCAAAGCTTCCAGCAAGTTGCCCCAAAATCTAGATGTAAACCTTGGGTCTCGGTTAGATACAATTGACACACGGATCCCATGGTTTTACAATCTCATTAACGTATAACTCGGCTAAACGCTCAAGTGAGTAATCCATTCTGATTCCTAAGAAGTGAGCAATCTTTGTTAGCCTATCAACAATCACCAATATTGCATCATGATTTCTCAGAGTGCGAGGAAGTCCAGAAACAAAATTCATAGTTCTTCTCTCCCATTTCCATTCTGGCATAGACAAGGGTTGTAGTAAACCCAGTGCAAGGAAGTCTAGAAACAAAGTCTATAGTTACGCTCTCCCATTTCCATTCCGGCATAGACAAGGGTTGTAGTAAACCAACTGGGACTTGATGTTCAGCCTTTAATTGTTGACAAACCAAATATTTTTAAATGAACTCCACAATGTCTCTCTTCATACCATTCCACAATTAATATTCTTTGATGGTTTGGTACATCTTTGTACCTCCAGGATGCATTGCATATGGTGAAGTATGTGTTTCTTTCAATATATTTCTCCTCAATTTGTCATCATTAGGGAGTCATAACCTATTTTGATAAAGTAAGACACCATACTTTGTTAATGTCAAATCAAGCTTTTCCATTTTGGACTTCTCTAGTCAATTTTACAGGTTTCTCATCCAACTTTTGTGCTTCGTTCACCTGTTCAAGTAATATTGGCTTTAGTTGCAAATTAGCAATAAATGAACCATTTGAATCATGGTGTAAGACAAACATTCATAGATCTTAACTCAAGGAGCAATGTCAAAGGACTCAAATAAATGCTTGCGAAGGATTTTCGACTTAAGGCATCGGCAACAACATTAGCTTTACCTGGATGATAATCAATCTTGCAGACATAATCCTTGATGAGTTCAACCCATCCACGCTGTCTTAGGCCTAGCTCATTTTGAGTACCCAAGTACTTTAAGCTCTTGTGATCAGTGAATATATGACATTTATCTCCATACAAATAATGTCGCCATATTTTTAAAGCAAAGACTTTAGAATCAAGTTCAAAATCATGAGTAATATAATTCAATTCATGCGGTTTTAATTTCCAAGAGGCATAATATATTACCTTCCCTTCTTGCATAAAAACGCATCCTAGACCATTGTGAGAAGCATTAGTGTACACTACATATTCTTTCCCTTCAATTGGTAGAGTAAGTATTGGCGCTTGAGTCAGCAATGATTTGGGAGTTTCAAAGCTCTCTTGTCATTTTTCATCCCAAATAAACTTTACTTCCTTATGCAAGAGTTTAGTCAAAGGGGAGACAGTAATGGAGAAGCGTTTCACAAATATTCTATACCATCATGCTAAGCCCAAGAAACTTCTTCCCTCAGTCGGACTTTTGGGAGGTCTCCATTCAACAATTGCTTGTATCTTTCTAGGATCCACCTTCACGCCTTTACTTGATACAACATGACCAAAAAAGACACTTCATCAAGCCAAAATTCACACTTAGAAAGTTTAGCATAAAGTTCTTTCTCCTTCAAAATCTGCAAAATAATCTGGAGGTGTTTATCATGGTCTTCACTACTTCTGGAAAAGATTAAAGTATCATCAATAAAAACAACCACACAATGATCAAGATAAGGCTTGAATAATAGATTCATTAGATCCATGGATACCACAGGAGAATTTGTCAATCCGAATGGCATCACCAAAAATTCATAATGACCATACCGAGTTCTAAAAGTAGTTTTAGAAACATCATTCTCTATAAAATGCAGTTGATGATATCCATACCTTCAACCGATCTTTGAGAATACTTTAGCACCCTTAAGTTGGTCAAACAAATCATCAATCCTTGGTAGTGGATATTTATTCTTTATTGTTATTCTATTCAATTCCCTATAGTCAATACAAATCCTATGAGCGCCATCTTTCTTCTTTAAAAATAAAACAGGGGCTCCCTAAGGAGAAACACTAGGTCGAATAAAACCTTTCTCAAGAAGTTCTTGCAATTGAGATATAAATTCTATTAATTCTGCTGGAATCATTCTATAAAGAGTGATGGAAATAGGGGTAGATCCAGGAATAAGCTCGATTGGAAATTCAACCTCTTTTTATCTAGGAAGGTTTTCAGGAAATACTTCTGGAAAATGACATACAACAGCTATGTCCTTGATACAAGGAATCTTTAACTATGTATCAACTATGTGAGCAAGCTATGCCCTACAGCCTTGACACATCAATTTCTTGCCAAGGTCGAAGAAATAATACTAGATGTCAATGATCTTTCACCTTGTACGATGATGTGTGAACATGTATAGACTTTAAAATTCACATGCTTTGACCTACAATCTTCAAATGTATGATATTTATAAATCAAATCCATCCCGATAATAACATCAAAATCCTTGAAAGGCATTTCAATCAAATCAGCAGGGAAGACTAGGTTTTGAATCACGAAGGGACAATCACGATAAATTTTACTACACACAACCTAATAACCCGATGGACTTTCAACTAGCACATCATAATTAAGTCTCACGGATTTCACATTTTCAGGAACAACAAGTGATGAACAAATATAGGAATGTGTAGAACCAGGATCAAACAATGTAAACACACACAAGCCAAATAAGTTAAATTTACCGACAACCATGTCTTGTCCATCTTGATCATCCCTCTGCCTCATAGCATAAGTGCGTGCAGTATCCCTTTGTCTACTAGCTTGATTAGCTCCACTTTCACCTGCGGCTTGGGTGTTTCTAGGCCTTCCACCTTTATTAGTTTGAGGAGGATTAACAGAAGGCTTATGAACAAAATCTTCAGTTTTCGAGAAAGGAGAATTATTAGGATTAAGACAGTCCTTCACTTTATAATAAAATCTCCCACAATTAAAACATGTACCAGAGGCTCTCCTGCAAGTACCAAAATGATTCTTTCAACATTGTGGACAAGTGGGAACCCGAGGCTTTCCTTGGCCATAATTTGGAGTACTAGCTGTAGAAAAGACTGATTTGGCTTGCTTTTGTTGAGCTGGCCTGTTGTCACTACTAGCCTCAGAATTATCAAACCTTCCCCTTCTTTATGGACCTCAAAATCTGGTCTAGGTTTTCAGAATCTGTTTTCTTTTCTACTAGCTTCTCCTTTATCAAGTCGTTCCCAAGTAAAAGCAAAAGACACTAACCTACAGAAGTTCTCGTGTTGCAGGATCGCCACATTCTTCCTAATGGAATAATTTAAACCATCTTCAAATTTCCTGCACTTGTCTTTTTCCTTTTTAATAATACCTCCATCATAACAAGAGAGCCTTAGAAACTTTTGTTCATATTCAACAATAGACATGCCTCGTTGCCTTAGATTCAAAAACTCTTTTTTCTTTGCATCACAATATGCAGGTGGTACATACTTCATACGAAACTCCTTAAGAAACTCATCCCAAGTAAGAACATGAGCTTTTACCTTGGCATTCGGAACACTTACCCACCAATTGTAAGCTTCATTTTGTAATAGTGAAATAACATACTTAAATTTCACAACATCTGAACACTCCAACTGCTCAAACACCTCTCCACGAGATCTAGCCGTTGTTCAGCATCAGTTGGATCAACAATGCCTTCAAACTCTACTCCAACAATTTTCATCATTTTCTCAAAGTTAATCCCGTTGGGATCATGCATCGATTTATCCATATGATGGAAGAATTCGGCCATTTGTTGAAAAGGAGGATTCATGGCTTGTGTACAATGACTCATGTGAGGGTGTAAACAAGCTCGTACACACTGATGGTTTCCCACTTTATGCCCACTAGTGTGGGGAACATACTCATTCGAGATATGTTCTCCAACCCCTTGCAGTGAATGATGTTGGAAAACAGAGGTGCCCGAACCTTCACGAGCAGCTTCCATGGGTCAGTCAGAAGAAGAGGCCATAACTTAATTCCTTCAAAAAGGTAGATCACATTGCATTAAGGACATGTACATGATGCATGTGCACTCTACACGCAATAAGAATATGGAAACCCATGTAAGTGAACATGAGCTCTAAATATAACCTTTTCGAAAGTAAAACAACTATACAAGTCACAAAAACAATCCTAGAACGACAAACCTAGGCTTTGATACCAACACTTGTATCGACCCTTTCCAAAATATACTACTACTTGACAAGAAACCTAATTTAATACTTGCGGCATTTAGAAGAGAAACGAAGGCACACTGATTTTAATCTAGTTGAGGGATTAGGTTCATAACGAATAATTTAGTTAAGGATGTGCATCTTGCTCATTTAAACATTTATTTGAGGTCAAAATTGATATGGCAAAGAATTGTTAAACAAATAACCAACAAGTTTTTCATGCATATATTATCCTTACACTTAAGAACGAAATAACAATAATATTACCAACTTCCGTGTAGTGAAATCAGTTTGTTCATACTTCAAATAAACTTACAAAAAATATAATAAATTAGTATATTACAAGACTTGGGTTTGCACACCGCAAAAAGATTAAAATATATATGCCATACTTATATTACAACCCATGGTGATATGACCAAATCAGCCCTCAAAATCTCATGTAAATATACAACACATAGATCATGTACAAGTCCCAAGGTTTATACAAAATATATATGCCTATATGCAAGTGTGATCTTCCTTAAGGCTTTCACAATATCCATATTCAATGGTCAACTTCAAGCAACCTCTCGAACATTTCCTACGATAGAAACAACTATCACTAAGCATATAGCTTAGTGGTATAAAAACTATAGATCCCAAGCCTTCAGATTCACCAAGTTATCATTCTCAAGTCAAGGGAAGAAAAATTGAAACAGAATCAGTTAATCAAGTAAACAAAAAACAAAGAGGATCAAGTTGGATATTTAAAGCTCCAAATGTCAATAATGCTCATAGCACCATTTTCCAAGATGTTCAATAGCAAGAATCACCCAATATATACATCATGTCGTCACACCAAGCACGAGCCGTTATAAAGAAAGAGTCGACGACCTGCATCAAGAAGGGTCAAAGCCCAATAATCAAGAAAACCAAGAACCATATTAAAAGGGTTTTCTAGTTCATACTTAAAATGGACAACTCCCATACTTAAGACGAACTAAAAATCCAAAGTCAAGACAAAAAATGATCCGAATCAAGTGCCAATAATGACAAAGTCACAACAACAAAGAGGAAAAAATCCCAACAAGAGTGCTAAGATATCAAACAATTCGTACAAGTGGGCGAGTTACACAATAGTCTTTAACATCTTAAATGACAAACACAACAATACAAAGTGACAAGAGGTAACCATGGTAAAAAGATAATCTTTCAGATATACCAGTAGGTAAAAATAGTACAAGTACATGTTTATACACAAACCTCAAATCTTTAGATAATAAACAGTCTAACACCACTTCAAACCGTAGACCAACCAACACATGAAGGTCCTCAACTTTCTCACGAGTATATACAACCTTAAAATACAATTAAATAACTGCTTAAATTCCTAGAAGCTCAATATTGTTGATGTAAAATAGAATTATCATCACAAGTAAGCCTAGCCTGTACAAATACGACTAAGCTCCCAAAATAGGAATTTTGTCCAACAAAAAGCTTTTTATACCGCAACTTAGATTTTAAATGGGAAACGACAAAACTAGACTTGATATACTTCATAAATTATGTAGTTACATCTGTTAAGCTTGCAAATAATCAGGAATCACCATAAGATATGTTTTGTACAAAAAGATATAATCAAAACACTAACGGTTGAAAAGATGGGATTTCTAATTCCAGAATCTGGACAGAACTTGTCATATGTTGCGTCCCATATTTCGAATACATAACAGCCAAATTTGAGTTTAACATGAACATAGGAGTCGTAGGTACATGAATTAGCTTTACAAAACATATTTATCACTGTAATCTAAGTTCTATTGAACGATATATCCTTGAAATACCAAACACTACACAACATAGAAATAGACTTCGTCACTTACCAAGAGGGAGTGTGTGTGTCGGATTCAAGCCAAAAGGACCTAGATTTTTTCTCTTGATTTTGAAGAACAACTTTTTAGCTAATGTTATAATGTTCTTAGACTTTAGGGAAAACGAATTCAATCAAAGGAAGTGTAAAATATATAGAGACAAAAGTGATCCTCATCACATATACACATGTCCTTCATAGATGCTACCGAAATAAAAGTAGGCTGCCAAAAAGCATACATTTATAACTATATGTATATACCTGGTACCATAATTTCCAATTATATGTAATTCAAATTAGAAAATTACGCAAATACCCCCATACAATACCTTAAATTACGACAATATTTTATGTTAAGCACGTTTTCAATTATTACAAAATTTCAAGTTCCCAAAATGAGAATAAAACACATTATCTTGGTCTAGTATTTTAGGGTGTTACACCACTCGTTTGGATAAATAGAGTATTTGGCATTTATATGTCATTTTATCGGTTTCCTTGATTTTATGTCAGCATGTAAGCATTCTTATTCCTCTTTTGGTGATGTGACTTAAAATATCATGCGAGACCCTTAATACTTGTAACCAGCCCTCTTTCAACACTAAAGTTATTATGACATTTTTTAAAGTAACTCACGATCTTTAAAACTCTCTAATATAACGCAATGGTTTAATCTATTATAAAACTTGTTTTTTTTTAAATACTTCTTTTATAAATTATCTAGGAACCAAGTAAGGAACTATGT
The DNA here is from genome assembly GCA_016801875.1 of Solanum sitiens. Classification (NCBI taxonomy): domain Eukaryota; kingdom Viridiplantae; phylum Streptophyta; class Magnoliopsida; order Solanales; family Solanaceae; genus Solanum; species Solanum sitiens. The sequence goes on along the minus strand of JABWTJ010000273.1, from coordinate 1,541,488 downwards.
AAATCACCTTAAACTTGTTATGAGTATCATCAAGTTTTTTTATCGTTCTAAATTTTGAGTTAACTTTCCAAGTTATTTGGAAGAACATATGAGGTTCCATGAGATGGTTACATGTTATATGAAAGTGATTATGAGGATATAAGAACAAGACTACAAACGGGCCAAGATTGGCAACATGAAACAATAACTTATAGGTGTTATAAATCAATGACATGATATACTATGCATTCACCTCCAGAGCTATAATCGGGAGGTATGGGGTCTATTTCTTATATTTATACGTATGCGAAACGGATGACCACAAGAATACCATGCATATTCAAGAAATAGGGGGGCAAAGATTAGCCATGGAAATTATTTGAGTTTCAGTTTCACATGGTATCTCTATTACCTTTTTACAATAAATATTATGTTTTTATTTTCCACTTTACATACAATTACATTTTTCTTCGTACAGACGTCGCTTTACCTGGGGACACTGTTTGTATTTCATGCGAGCAGGTACACGTAGGGACTCTAATCGACCTACCCGCTAGGATTCAGGTTCAGTTGTGAGTTGGTAAGATCCATCTTATCACGGGGCTATTAGAGGTGTTTACTTGTGTTGTATAGATTTTGTATAGTCGAGGGCTTGTCCCCACAGTGCTTATAACACTCATAGAGGCTATTGTAGACACAATATTTTGGGTTTTCTTTTTGTATGTTTCAACCTCCAGCCAATAGTCTTGACATGTATATAAATATATACTTGTTTCACGGCCCGTGCATTGTACGTGTGTATCGTATCATATAGTATATGATGTTTTCAAATAGAATTAATATTACTTAATTAAAGGTCATTAGTAAATAACTTTAATTTAAAGAACATAGGACAAGTGCTTTTAAATGATTAATACAAATTGTCATAGAGGTACTTGTTATTTGAGATAAAAATAACCTAATATCATTGAAACATATCTAAATAAATTCAAAGTTTCAATATGAAGAGAGAGTGACATTTCTTTAGTAGTATTATCTTTTACTTCAGTCAATTTTGTAAAAAAATTTATCCAACAAAATAAAAAGTCAATATAAAAAAGTTAACCAATAGCCTTTCCTCTAGAGGTAAGACCATGAATGATGAACACCAATTAAGTACAAATTTTCTCTTAATTTTCATACTTCAAATTTAGTATGTGAATGATACTAAGAACGATTACCATAACTACTTCAATATTTTATCTTTATACAAAGTTTTTTTTAAAAAATATTATTACTCAATGAATATTTGAGTAAGGCTATCATAGAGATAATTTTAGAAATGTACTTTTGTAGTGAATGTCAACACTTTTATAAGTAGAATGTTATAGAGACAAAAAAATATAACATCAAAATTAATTTAAAGATAATGATGTCATTACAGTGAAATATTGTAATAACCAATGATGATTAAATAAAATTTTGAGTGTATGTCAAATATTTAGCTTGACCAATTTTTAGTTTTAGATATATATACTTCACCAACATAATTGACTGTTAATATATGGACAAAGTCACCTATGGTGAAAAATATTTCATTTCTTTAGTTTGTACCTTATCTTTGCGAAATTGTAGTAATCTCCTTTTTTATGCTACATACATATCAAATAATTATTGTCTAATGAAAGTATCATGTATCTTATAGAAGTGGTAACGTAATACATATCTATTTAATAAAATTAATAGCATGACTATATTGTCATATTCTAAGTAAAAGTTAAAATATATGTCTGCAATAGTTGATTTAACATCAAAACTAATAATTCAATGGACTACGTTGATGTCAGTTGTTTGAGAAAAGTTAGAAAGAAACTCCTTAATTTCAGGTAAAAGAAAACTTTGAAAAAATCGTACTTTAAAACTGAGAGGAAACCCCTCTATATATAGCTAACAAAGAGTAGTATGAATAGGTGTGAATTGTGTCTTCTAAAAAGTTACAACCTTTCGAAAAATTTATTTTTCATCATGAAAAAGTCATAACCCTTTGGAATAGTCATAACTCATCAGTAAAGGCACAACCCTTTGCAAAAGTCACAACCCTTTTGGAAAAGCATAACCCTTCGAAAAAGTCACAACTTGTCTTAAATGTCACAATATGTCAAAAAAGACATAACCCTTTGTAATAGTCACTACTCTTTGTAAAAATAACAACCCTTTAATGTAAAAATATATCTACTATTAATATATTTAACTTAATGAATAAAACAAATTGAGTTATTTCAATTGAGGGTGTTATAGTAATTCAACATTTAAGTTTGGAAGTTTACGCTTTTAAGGTAGTACAATTTTCATAGCACATTCATTGCACGTGTGTATCGCATATATAGTATACGATGTTGTAAAATTGAATTTATTTACTAAGTTAATGTTTTCTAGTTAATAATTATAATTGAAAGAAAAAGGGGCTAATTGTTTTTGAATGTCTAATATATGTTGTCATAGAGTTATTTGTATTTTGAGATCATATTGAACAAATATCATTGTAGCATTTGAAAATACATTCAGAATTTAAATATGATGATAAAGTTACATTTCTTTAGAAGTATTACTATATTTTTACATCACTCAATTTTGTAAACAAATCTGGCCAACAAATTTATTTCTTAAAGAATACCAATAGCCTTTCTTCTTAAGGTTATGAACATAATGATGGGCACCATTCAATTATTATAATTTTATTAAAAATTCATACTTGAAATTTAGTAGGTGCATGACACTAATAAGGATTACCATAGAAATTTTAATATTTTATCTTTATATGTAATCTAGGTTTTACAAAATATTATTACTCAATAAATATTTCAGTAAATCTATCATAGAGATATAATTTTATTTAAAAAAAGAAAAGGTATTTTGTTATAATAATGAATGATGGTTAAATAGAGGCTTTAGTATATGTCAAATATTTAGCTTGACCAACACTTTGTTATATATATACATTTCAGTAGCATAATTTAATTTTAATAGATGAACATCATCTTGGATGAAAAATATTTTATTTCATTAAGTTTCTACCTTATCTTTGTAGAATTGTAATCTTTTCATTTTTTCTGTAGCATAGATATCATATAGTTGTGGTCTAATGAAAGTATCTAGTATCTTATAGAAGTTTTATCGTGATATAAAATATTTACATTTTTTAATAATAAAAATTAATTGATGAATTAAATTTAAAATGTTATTCATAGAATCCTTAATTTGATTTAATAATTTTATATGACCAATCACTATTTTCTTATCAATTTTTATATAACTATCAAAGAGTATACCTTGTGACATAACATTTTCTAAAATTAAAATGATCACCAATAACAAGAAATTCATACTCAAAAAATTGCATACTCAATAAAAATATAAAAATGAAAAAACATGTGGAACAATACATAGCAAATGAAGTAGGAAGACGAAAATATATGTTCATGCTACATTCACTATAGTGTTCCATTTGATTGAAATATCATCCCACCACACATTAATTCTCCGTTCATTATTACTTACATATGCATTAGAAAAAATAATGTAATTGTTATCATGATTGTATTATCATATTATAAGTAAGTGAAAATTTATTTTTAAAATAGTGGATATAACATAAAAACTAATAATTCAATGGTCTATGTTGACGCCCGTTGTTTTAGTAAAATTAGAAAGAAACTCCTTTGTTTGAGTGTGAAAGAATAAATATTAAAAAATAAGAAGAAATATCTTACCAAAATCATAACTTTTCGTCACTATTAACTCATGAAAATCTTAAGAAAAAAATATGAGTGTTAATTGATGAATTACCCGCTAAAATTTGTTGACAGACTCTTTCTTATGTAGTACCTCGAAGTTCATTGAATTTTTAACTCAATCAACTATTCCAAATAACCCATGCGATTTTTTAAGAAGAAGAAGAGTAGAAACATTAAAAAGAATCATACTTTAAAAGTTAGAGGAAACCTTCTATTTATAGATAACAAATAGTAGTATGAATAGATGCTAATTGTGCCTTATAAGAAAAGTTACAACCTTTCGAAAAAGTCATTGCTCATCGAAAAAGTCACAACCTTTTGGAAAAGTGACAACTCATCGGAAAAGGCACAACACTTTGGAAGAGACACAACTCTTTGAAAAAATCACAACCTTTTGGAAAAGTGACAACTCATCGGAAAAGGCACAACACTTTGGAAGAGACACAACTCTTTGAAAAATTCACAACCCTTTGGAAAAGTTACAACTCATTGAAGAAGTCATAACACATCAAACAAGTCACAACCCTTTGAAAAAACCACAACCCTTTAATATGAAAATGTATTTACTTTTAGTACTATTAAATTAATAAATAAGAAAATTGATAAGTTTTAATTGAGGGTATGATAGTAATTTAACATTCACGTTGGGGAGTTCATGCTTTTAAGCTAGTATAGAGTATAGATGTGACTGTAAGTAGGCATGCCTTCAATTGTGGACTTGTCATCTAGATAGTACATCTTTATTTTTTTCTGCTTGTCTTCCATTCTTTGTATGGTTTATTTTCATTCAAGTCATGACCTTCAGAGTCCAGCATGCAATTTTTATCTTTTTTTCTCATAGTTGGTTAGCTAGTACGTTTTAGTGGGTAACTTGTTCTAATAGGGTATCTAGTGTCAGTTACTCCCCCTATTTCGGGGTGTGTCATCTTAGACCCAACCTAGGCTAATGAATTTTGAAAGGGGAGCCCCATGGTTTTTTGAAGGTGATAGAACTATTTGAGAGGTAATTCAAAGCAAGTGAGTAAATACTGCTTAAGTTTTGAAATGGAAGGTGAAGGTAAATTGTGGGTAAGTAGACAGAGAGCTAAAGATTTACAACATGTCATGATATCTTAGTGGGGGAGTGTTTCTGGACTTTTCTTGTAGTCACAAGTAGTATAAGGTGTGAGCAATAATATTGATAATTGTGTTTAGTACTAGACACTAATCTTGAATTTGAGATGAGTATCTTGATCAGAAGATGCAAACATGAGGGTGATGTTGTTAGTTTTGAGATCTCATCGAGTAGGTTTGACCTGAAATAGGTGAGGAGATCAATATGGTACCTTGCAATGAAAATGTGGTATTATGACCCATGTATGAGAGAAATGAAGGTAGACTAGTAAGAGGTACGCCCGAGGTGGTATGTCGCCAGACGAGGTCCCAATTAAGGTTAACAAAAGCATCTTAGAAAGAGGTCTTAGTACCTTCTTATGGAGAATTCGGTAGTCATGAGATAATTTTTTACCAAGTGTTAGAGTAAAGAGGGATGTAGACAAGTTCAAAGATGATTGAATAGGTCCATAGCTTTTAAGTATCATCTTAAGACCTAAGGAGGAAATGATAAGATGAGAAATCAAGTCACGTGTTGAGAATAAGATAGTAATAAGCTTAAAAGAGTATGGGAGATATCATTTCAGAGGTCCTTTTAGTAGTGGACTGATTTTAGAATGAGAAGGTTAATGTTCTTATCATGTTAATGATGGTGTGATAGTTCCATCTTAAGGTTATAAATGAGAAGGATTAGGATGATGAGTTTTTACTATGATAAATAGTTAATTAAGAGCCCTCAGTTGGTTCCGAGTAGTAATGTGGGAAATTCTAGTATGGCAGAGATGATGAGAGAATGAGAACATTTTGGCTGATTAAGGAGGTTTAGTCGATTAACTTTTCTTTAATCCCTCCTTATAATAGGTGAGATAGTATAGGAATTAAAAGAGTAAAAACTGAGACCAAAACAATCATGGGTGAAAATTTCTATTGAAAGAATTCACAAATGTGGATTGATCTATTGTCTGGATATATACCCTGAAAATCAGGTCAATTTCCGAACTCAGAAATTTGGTATACGGGACCTATCTAATGTCTGTGGTTCCATTTACATACTTTAGATCGTGTCCATAATAGTCAGATCAAATATCGAATGTTAGGATCTACGAGATCATCTACAACCCACAAAGGGTTTTACAATCCATAAACTTGCCTCATTAAACTCAAGCTAATCATACAGCTTCTGAAGTTGATTCTATGAGCCCTATCTACGGTCCGTGGTTCCATCTACGACTCGTAGATTCTGCTCGTAGATCCCAAAAATTTCTGTAGACATAATTTATGAACTTTTTAGATCTGATAAGAATTTTAGGCTTCTCGAGTGTTACAATTTCATATTTAAATTATTAAATTCTTTTATCACCTCATGGACCATAATTCTCTTTAAATTGAAAACCCCCGAGTTGAATTTGTACTAAAATATTGAAATAATTTGATGCGAAACGCGTGAGGGTAAAAAAATAAAAAATCTTAAAATAAGTCCACCTTACCCAATGTATTCATAATTGTTCATAGGGTTTGGCAAACATTTTATCATTTAGGTTTGAAATTTGTTTTTGACCTAATTTACTCAAAAGGAAAAGATAAAATAATTCACATATAATGTCACTTGAAACTCTTTAAAAGAGCTTTTTAAGTGTTATGTTCACATTGCAAGAGCTTTTCATATGCACACGTTTTACACATTATACTGCACCTTCAACTAATGAAGCAAAAATACTTATTAAAGTTTTCAAATTGCAAGATTTTACCTCATCCACTTTCCAGAGGTCTTCATACTTATACCACCTCATGAACCCTTCATAATTTAAAGTGCACTGACACATTCAGGTTAGGAATTTCTCTAACCTAGACACTTTTTCCAGAATGGATTCATCAAGTTCAATCAGAATTTTCATTGCTGCGGGTGGAGGAAGGTATTCAGTAATTATGAAATACGATATATTGAGCATTTTCAAAAATTTTAACCCCTCCAAGAGAATAACCAAAGCATGTTTAGATAAGTCTGTACACGTCACACTCAAAACTTTCAAGTTTGGAAGAAATGAGACAAGTGCAGATACAAATTGTATGTCGCAGGAAGTCATATTCTTGAGCTCGGAAATCTTTTTGCAAATTTTCTCGATGACATATGCAGGTTCTTCTGAACTAGGCATTGTGAATGATTCAAGATCTTTCCATGCATGAAAAGCAGTGCATATTGTTGGCTTTTCTAGTTTATCCCAAGCAGGCATAACAAGGTATTTAAGCCGTGGACACCTGAAAAAGAGGAGATTTAATTAGCTGTCCAAATTATCTCAGACGCTTGCTATACAGTTTCTTGATTTAAGGTACAATACTATAGAAAGATTAAAGTTTATAGGGGAATACCTCTTGACAGTATAAGTCAACTGATTGCTGTCAACATAGAAACTGTAATGGATGATCAATGTCAGTATGTTTCCACGACTAAGGTTCAAAAAAATCTTTAGGATGCAGGTCAATTTTTCACGAGAAGGAGTATCGACATATGTACAGCGGTATTGAAACTCTGATGAAATTTGACTGCATAACTGACAAGTCGAGCATTTTCCAAAGACGCTGGTCAGAATAAGCCGATTGCCAAGCAGGACAAACTTGAGGAATTACAGAGATTAGCTGGAATAGGTCGAAGTATTGAATATCTTCACCAGCATATAAATTTTAAGGTCCTCCCATCTCCTTACAGGATAATTTCCTTTTTCCATCACAAAAACTTCAATGTTTTCTTGTTTATGAAACGACAATGTAAACGCTTCATTCTCCTATGTTCCTGTAGAACAAAGAAAGGTTATTACTTCTCTAGATCAAAGAAGAATATTTGAACTCCTGACATCAAATCAATGTTGCTTATTGTCATTTGTATTCTTTTGAATATTCTCAGACCATAAAGAATAAAAAGTTAAGCCTTGCAATATAAAGAAACATAGAAGATAGTACAAATACATCCGGTGAATACTGTGATGCCCAAAAGTGAAGAAACTAAGAAAATATAACCTGGAATTAAGTTGGTTGAAGATAACGATGTTTGAAAACTATATGGAGAACGGACGCATACAAGAATCAAACTACTTACATGAATAATCGACAACACAGTTTATGCTAGAACATCTATAATCATTCTAGATCATATAAACTTTCAGAATTTAATTTCATAATTACCTCTTGAAGCGTGAACAAATACCTTCAGGTGAATCCACAAGCTAGTCGACAAGATAGAACCTTCACTCAAATCCAAAACCTAGTCCATAAACTGGACCAGAGTTCTACGGTCTTCTACAGTGATCCCAAGTTTACTTCCGAACTCTCTCAATACTTGGGTGGACAACTATTTTATAGAAAACTTATATCCTTTCAAGGGTTAGAACAAATCCTATTTATAGACATTTCTTCTCAGTCCAAGGTGAAGGAATACCATGTCTTTCCTTAGAATAGAATGAGAATAAATCTCCCTTTCCTTAGAATAGAAAAAGTTATATACTTCTCCCTTCCCTTAGAACAGAGAAAGATACATAAATCTCCCTTTTCTTAGAATAGAGAACGACACATATTTCTCCATTTTCTCTTTAGAATAAATTCTGAGTTCTAGTTAAATAGGGGCACGGTAGGGGCCACCGAATTGATTACCGAGGCTTCCTATTATTAAAATAATTCCAAATAATTGATTTGAATTATTCTTACCATAATAAATTACAAATCATCCTACTAGAAATTTGTAATTGCACTCCTCTATTTATATTTCAAAATTTACATTAAACACATATGTAATTCTCCATGTTAAGATTATAGATACTAATCAACAAATTTAATTAGTGATGAACATAATTTAATGATCAATTTCCTTTAGAGCATTGGTTAACTTATTTCATGTGTCGCATTCATAAATCCTCTTGCATGGTTTGACACAATGAAACTTTTTAGCTTCTCAAAAAGGCATATCATCAATCTCTAAATCGAGATATGGATTCCGTCAACTAACTTATTATTTTACCAATATATCTTATCATCATCCAATTTACTAGGAATATTGACCGATCTTAGAATTTCACCTTTTAAAAAATCAAAACGATAATTAACGTATACAGATTATAATAGTTATATCGGGACTAAGAATATAAGTACATTTAATAGTTTAGAGAATATATTTTTGTCATTCAGTCTAAAGCAACTATCTCTACTCGATCTCTATAAATACATACAAAATTCACTAGCGATAGAAGTTGGAAATATACCATTCTCATAATCAAGATAAACTACATATAATCATGCTACAATTGTAACAATGACAGGTTTAATTCCCATCTTAGATTGTAAACAAAAAAACATTATACTTATAAGAGCCGATGATTTAATACACTATGTATAAGCGTAAACTGTATACACTAAATCATCTACTACATAAGTAGACAGAAACCATAAACGAATATATGATCTTTTAAAAGAAATAAATAATTATTCTATAATAAATACTATATTTAAAATGTGGTTAATAGTATATGTCCAAAACAAATGACGGAGAACTAATTTCTTGCAGGCATAGCTTACTGAAGTATCACATTCTGGATAAAAAATAATCATTACTCAGAGAAAAATGATGCAAAATCAAAAAAAATTGGAACTCGCATTACATTCTGTAGATTTTCTGATGAATGTCTCTCAAAGTAAGTGTCGTTCCATTTTATAGAGAGAATAAATATTACACATCCCTAAAGATATGTCATTACTATCCCTAAAGATCTGCTACTCTATCTCTTCAAATATGCTATTCAATCCATTTAAATCTGCTTTCCTATCCCTCAAAATCCGATATTCTATCATAATGTTTATTCCTTTGATTCTACAACAAATCTAATGATCATGCTAATTTATATTATTATCTAATTAAATTAATATATACAATTATTTAAATGTCCATCATGCTAACCTCCGCCCTCAAATTGATGCCACTGGATTAAGAATCATCAATTTACCTACTAGAAACTAATGGCGATGTCGTGCCACGGATTTTGTAAATGCATCAGCTATTTGAAGATCACTAGGCACAGGTGGAAAATTAATGACTCCTTTGTCTACAACTTCTCGTATTTAATGACAATCTGTTTCGATGTGTTTGGTCCTCTCATGAAAAACTTGATTAGAAGAAATCTGGATACACTTGTATTATCAAGATGGAGAGGAGTAGGATGAGATTGAGAAAATTCAATCTCAGCGAGTAATCCACGAAGCCATACAACCTCGGAGCAAGAAGTAGACATGAATCGATATTCAGACTCTGTTGAAGAATTTGACACACAATCTTGCTTTTTACTCTTCAAAGATATCAACGACTTTCCAAGAAACATGAATCGACCAGTGAATAAACGATGAGTAACATGACATCCCGCCCATTCAGAGTCACTAAAAGCATTAAGACGAATGGGAGAACCACTTGGAAAGATCAATCCATGAGTAGATGTTACTAGAACATACCGAATGTTGCGACGAACAACCACTAAGTGGAGATGACGGGGAGCTTTCATACAGACTAACTTGTTGAAATGCAAAAGATATATCAGGACGAGTAATAGTTAGGTACTATAGACTCCCAACTAATTGTCGAAACACAGTTCGATCAGGAAGAATATCGTCTTTCTCACGACAATACTTCACATTCAATTCCAATGGAGTATCTACGGATAAAGTATCTTGAAGAACATCCGAAGAAACCAGATGTTGAGCATATTTTTATTGGTTTAGAAACACCTGAAGCAACATTATGAACATACAAACCCAATAAAATGTAAGAGTACCAAGACCTTTCATATGAAAAGAATCTTTAAGCTGCTGCGGGAAGCTAGTGATTAGTGAAGAATTAGTTCCTTTGATAATAATGTAATTTAAATACACCAAAAGAAGAACAAAACCTGTAGATGTTTTTCGAAGAAACAAAGACTAGTCATATTTTCTATGCTCAAATGAAAACTGTAGCAAAATAGATCAGAACTTATCAAACCAACCTCTTAAGCTTGTTTTAATCCATACAAAGACCGCTTCAACTTGCATACATCTGGTGTAGGCGATGAGGAAAAAACCAGGTGGAGGTTTCATATAAATATCTTCTTTGAGATTAAAATATAATGGAGAAAAATATTTTTGACATCCATTTGATAAAAAGATCAGTTTTGTGAAGAAGCAATATCAATAATAGTTTGCACCGTAGTCATTTTTGCTACGGGTTCAAAAGTCTCCTTATAGTCCACCCCATACTCATGTCTGTTACCAAGAAAAACGAATCAAACTTTTTACTGATCAAGAGTTCCATAAGAATGAAATTTGATTGAATAAACCCATTTACATCCAATAGGGCGGACATTTGAAGGGCATGAAACAATGTCCATTTGTCATTTTCTTTACGAGCCAAAAGTTCTTTGTCCATTGCTTTCTGCCAACAGTCATTCTTGGAAGCTTGTGAGTAAAAAGTTTGAAGAGAAATGTTTGATAAAATAGAGGAAAAGCCATACAAATTGGGAGTACGCGATACTTTGGTAGAGCACCGAGTAGATTCTAATTGTAGTATACTTTCAAGCGGTGGATTAGTGTCGGGATAGGATAAGTTTGGCCGACGTCGTTCATAAACAAATCTATGAATGAACCTATTAAAAGAAGATGATAAATCCTCAAAAGTAGGAAGAAGAGGAGAAGCAGAAGATGAATCTACAATCATAGGACAGAAATATTGATTCTCAAAGAAAACCACATTCTAGAAATACGAAATTTGTGAGAATATGGATCACAGCAAATAAAACCTTTTTGTGAAGCACTATAAACCATAAAAGCATATTTAGTAGATTGTACAGAAAGTTTATTGCGATGTGAAGGAGGAAAATTCACAAAACAAACACAACCAAATGTATGCAAATCACTATAGTTAGGATTTTGGTGATAAGAGACGAAAATGTGGACACTCTAGATTTTGCACTTTAGATGACAATCTATTAATTAAATATACAAAAGTAAACAAAGCTTCCACAACAATATTTAGATGGTACAGAGGAATTAATCAACAAAGTACAAGGGACATCTAAAAGATGGAGATTTTTACGTCCAACAACTCCATTTTGTTGTTGTCACACGCCGAGCCTACGCCCTGGGTTGGAGTGTCACTCGAAGACCATTGATGGTCTTGAGTGGAACCATGTCCTGGATTTCTTACTCAATGGAACACAATAATTATATCTATCACATCAATGAACTTAACTAAACTGGAAAAAAAAGATATAATAAGTAAGAATGTTTTAAAACTGAAACATTCAATTTGGCCAAAACTGGAAACCCAAGTCTTAACAATGAGAGATAATACTGAAAAAACTCAAAGGACTAACATCTGTCTGAGAATCTATGAAGCCTCTAAAACTGAGGTTGATGTTGTGACAAACCCCATAAAATCCTAATCAACTAAACTAGAAACAATGAAACGGATCCTTTAGAATGCAAAGAGGCTCACCAACGGACTCTGGTGCTCACTGGATCAATAATGCGCCGCAATGCCGATCCTTGATACCTACTTCTGCATCATAATCTGATGCCGACAAACTGACATCAATACATTGAATGTACTAGTATGCGAGTTGGAATGCTAAAACACATACATTGGCTTGGGAGGAAAACTGAAGAGCTTACCTGGATCAACTCAACTCTACAAGACTAAACTCATTTCAGTATAAAGCAATTTAAAATAAGTGCAATATAAGTAAAAGTTGTTTAAAAGAAGATGCCAACTCTGAATGTATGCAAAGATACGATATACTCATAGATCTATGTAAAAATACAAATTACTCTATATTAAAAATACATTTAACTTATGTGATATTTTCTCTAACCGACAACCATCACTTAAGAGCTATAGTGATGATAGAACGTTTTGCCTCATGCTGCCACAGCCATCCTATACCTTGTCATTAGTTAGAACCTGAACTACTAAGTGGATCCACTAGTCTATGCTAAAAACACTAAAGGAATAATCTTAAAAGTATCACAATTTTCTACCCATGATGGCTACATGGTTTACGAGCGCTATGAGTCATCTGAACTCTCCCCCATATTTGCTCAATACTACTCCCAAAATATACTAGCTCTTATGTTTTTAAAACATACTTCCATCTGCGATTTGAGAAAGACTTATGAAACTTGAAATGAATTTCTTCTCTTTATCTTTACTCTTAACTCAACTTCATCCTTAAGCTATAAAACAAAGTTAAAAGCATTTGCAAAAGATTTCTTGAAAAGAATTTAAGAACTTTCTAGACTTGGCTCTTAACTATCCTTGAATTTGAAGTTATTCAAGGTGGAAATTCATATTTCTGGATTATTTCTATAAGTTTAGAAGTCATTTAGAATAGTTAGAATCATTAGGAAGTGTTGTAAAACTTTAGAAAGACTTAGATGGACTAAATTACGAAAGCAGGGTGAAAACACCAATTCCGGCGCATCAAGGGTGTGCTACGCCGGCCCCAAATTTCATAGGTCCCATTTGGTTGCACTGCTGGCGCCGCCCCAGTTTCTCTGGCGGAGATGGGGAGCGTCGCTCCTGACTTTCCCACGTGACGCATGACAAACTTTTCTCTCGTTTTCTAACCTTAAATCATGTTAATTCAATTTCTTTTCTCAAATTCACTTAGATTTCATGTACCCATATAATATAAACCAGGATCTGACCCAATGAGCTCAAGAAACAACACTTTCTACCTCAAGAAAATCCATAAATCTCAACTCATATTCAAGAACGAAAACAATGCAAGAACTACCAACAAGAACATTCAAAATCCAATCGTTTTAAAACTAGATTACGCTTAATCAAACATTCATGGAACGTGGGTGAACAAACCCAAGGTTATGAGAGACTCACATAACTTTTTAGGAATCACCCCCAACGAAATCCACAAGTTAACTTCGAGGATCTTGACGAACCTTGAACGCCCTTCTCCTTTCTACTCTTCTCTCAAAACACTAACTCTTTTGTTGAAAGTGCAAACTGATCTAATTCACTAAATTAATTACCAAAAATGAAATAAATAAATAAGGTAGGAAAATACCAAACTACTTCTTAAAATTTGGATTTAAACTTCCCTTATTCCGACAAAACAACTTACAAAGCGCATAACTCACTCATACGAACTCGAAATCTTGCAAACTTTGCGGCGTTGGAAAGATAATCCCAAGGGATTTCCAACCATATCTAGAACTACTCCTAACTCTTCCTGTCTAGGATTTATAGCCTTTTGGAGTTGACCAAAAACACACTTTTTAACTTACTTAAAAATTTCCAGATTTACTTTATACTTCCGATAAATAAGTATTTCCTTATTTTAAACTCCTTTCTAGTTCCTTCTAGTTTCTAGATGTTACAATATCTCCACCTCGGGAATATTCGTCCTTGAATGAGGTTATTCTTACTAGACTAAGGGTAGTAACATCAAGTTCAAAGACCCAACAAGCAAAATTAACAAGAACAAAGCTTATTCATAACTTAAATAGTACTAAGAAGAAAATTAGTACCTTATCTGCATTTTCTCCGGATCAAAAGAGATGTGGATATCTCTTCTTCATATATTCTTCATCTTCCCAACTAGCTTCATCAAAAACTTAGTTCCTCCAAAGGACTTTGACTGACGCCACTTCCTTTGTTCTCAACTTGCGAACTTGGTGATTTAGAATTTTCACAGTAATCTCCTCGTAAGAAAAGTTATCTTTGATCCCAATAGTTTCAGTTGGTAAGATCAAAGAAGGATCCCCGACACACTTCTTCAACATGGAGACATGAAATACAGATGAACCGCTTCTAATTCTAATGGTAGCTCCAACTCATAACCTACATTGAAAATTCTCTTGGATATTTTATAAGGTCCAATAAACCGGGGACTAAGTTTCACCTTCTTAGTAAACCTCATAACATCCTATATAGGTGAAACTTTCTAATAAGCCCAATCCTCTACTCGGACTCTAACTCTCTTCATCAGTTTAGAATTTATGATGACTCTATGTTGTTTTCAACCACTCTTTAATGAGCTTTACCTTCTCCATGACTTGATGAACTAAATTATCTGCTATCAACCCTGTTTCACCAACTTCAAACCATCCAATAGGGGATCTGCATATTCTCCCATAAAGAGTTTCATATGGAGTCATTTGGATGCTAGAGTTTTAAGTATTGTAATACGCAAACTCAATTAGAGGTAGGTGATCACGCCAGTTACCTTTGAAGTCAATCACACATGACCTCAACATATCCTCTAGGATTTGAATAGTGCGCTCTGCCTGCCCATCTGTATGTGGATGAAAGATAGTACTTAAGTTCACCTTTGAACCCAAACTTTTTTTAGAGGATTTCCAAAACTGTGCAGTAAATTGTGTACCTGTATATGAAATGTTGGACACCAGAGTATGCACCATGGATGTGGCCGACACTCATGAACCTTAGCATGTCCCAAAGCGAACCCTCATCATGGATGACTACAAGCGCAAGACTAACTTAAGCAAGAAAAAGATTAAAATTAATATAAAATCAATAAGTCAAATACAAATCTTTAACTTAAAAAGATTAACTATGAATAAAAACAATATATTGAACTCGCCATAAACAGGCAACTTAACTCTTTAAAATATTTAATAAGATAAATGAATAATATAGACATCTCAACAATATTCACTATGTATGAACTCTCTAACTGATAAAAATGGAAGTCGGGACAAGACCCATGAGATCCTGACTAACATTAAAAGTAAATGAAATCCTCTGGAAGTAAAGAGGATCACCATAGCTAACTCAAACTTTCGGGTGTATCAATCAAGATCCAGTTGATGATCCTGAATACATGTGACTACATGATGAGAAGATGTAGGCCAAATGGCTCAGTACGTGGAATGTACGAGCATGTAAGGGGAATTCTAAAGAATAACATAACCTTGAACTCAATAAATATGGGAACATACTTACATCTTTATAAACTTACTCAACTCAAGAAATACTCAAAACTACTCAACTTACTCTACTAAAAAGTACTAAAAGATAAGATACTCAACTCAGAGATTAGATGCTCAACTAAAAGATTAGATAGTCAACTCAAAGATTTGATATTCGACTGGGTACTCAACTACGGATACTCAACTCAATAAAAAGAAAGAATATCCATGCAATATATATAAATCTTTATAAAATATTAAGAACAACTTAGTTCATTAAATAAAATGCGATAAAAAATCAACTTTACTTATATAATAAAGTAATATAAATTTTGTGGTAGATTTTCTAATCGAAAACCACCATTATGAGCCTAAGTGGTGAAACAACACTTTACCTCACGCTTCGAAGGACCATCCTATACATTGTCATCACTATAGGACCTAACTTAACTTAGTGAATTCACTAGCCTATGCTAAAAATCATCTTAAGGAGTCATCTAAAAAGTATGATCCTTTACTACCCATGATGGCTACATGGTTTATGGAGACGTTTAAATATCTACACTCAAGCTCGTCCTAATATCGGTGCTCAATACTAATCCTAAATTATACTTTAGCTCATTAGTTTGTTAAAACAAAACTCTCTCTTTGGTTAGAGTTAATTACTTAAAACTTAGCTTAAAAGCTCTCTTGGAAACCATAGTTTCCTCTTTAAGGAAAGACTAGCCCCATGGCTTATTTGGAAATCTAAAATTCTTTTCTTGATTAAAAATCTTTTGAAAATCTCAATTTCCTCTCATTGTAAATGTGAAATGATGAGTTCTCAAATTGAACTCATCTAGGGCCTTGTTTTAATGAAAATAGTGTCCTCGATTGTGTATTATATCTAGATATATAATAAATAATTCTAAGTTTTAGGTATTTGAAGATTTGGTAGAACCATGGACACTTAGGAGAACAATGGAAGAAAAGAGATGAAGATGCAAAGTGCACATCACCAAACAGACTTGGTGATACGCCGTACAACAACGTTCTGCCTTTTGTTATAACAAGTAAGCCTAAAGGAAGTGGATCAAAAGGCGACGAAAATTTGTGCTTCACCGAATAGTTCCATGAAGCAGAGTTATTCCGCCCAATGTTACATCATGCATGGATACAAAGGAAAGGCACAAACTGCGACGAACCAGAGAAAGGGCGAATCGCCGAATCATTCAGCGATTCATGACTAAAGGCCAAATGGATCCACCACCACTAAATATGAAGTCTATATATACTGAATTCTTTTATTATCTAGACATATAAATTCAGATAGTGAACATTATTATATTTTTCTACTATTATTTTGAAGTTTTAAGTATTTTTCTCTGATGTTTGTAGAGGGTTTTTTGGGAAGCTTGAATAACGAAGTTCTTCCAATCTTGGAAGTGGGTCTTCTCTATTTACCTTCCTTTATTACTTTTAAGGTTTAATCTCTTATACCCACTTGATTCCTTTATCATTTTAAGTATATTTGAATATTACTTTATGTGTGGCTAAAAACTTTAATTTTTGGGGTGTGATTTAGCAAATATGTGTTGATATTATGGTCGGGTCTTGCTTGTTGATATGATTAGATGCATTTTAATGGTGATTTCACCTCGTGGTTGTGGTATAATTTTAATGGTTTTGTAGTTGCAAATAAAAAACCACCCATGGGAGGTCGCAAAACAAAGACCACTAGACTGATGGCCTAAGGAGTTGGTCGACATGAGGTTCAGCCCGAGAGGGTGAGTCTTAGTCCCATATCCAAGCACCATCTATGGAATGGTTATAGTGTGGGTAAGGCGTAGGATGGTTTGTTTAGACGAGTGGGTGTCTGAGAGGAACCCATTTGATATGGGGTAGGTTGCCTGAGAGGGAATTTACTTTCACCTAAAGCTTAGCCTAGTAACCATTTTCTTGTGTATTTTCCTATCAAAGCAGGTACCCATTAGTTTGTGTCAGCATATATTGCGGTCACACCCCAAGAACTTTCCCCTATACTTGTTTTCTCCTTTGTTTTTTCTAATTTTACTACTTGTGACAAAAACCTCCTTTTTGATATTTTACACTTTGGTGCGACAAGTTAAACTTGGTTTTTTTAATACTCGAAAATGTCTTAAACTATCACTATTTAGAACGGAATTCTAATGACACATCCGTAGAGCACCCCCTAGAAGTAACATGGCGTACTTGACCTCTCAGAGGTCTTATACAATCCCATAGTTATCATTCATCGCATTCTCATAGGTGAATTTAGCGGAAAATTTAAAACTTTCTTAGCACATCATATGCTAGAATATCACTTCATTTATATAACAAATATCATAATACATAGTTAAAGACTCTAGTCTCTTTTTGCCATCCTAGACTCAACATCATTAGAGTATATTAAGGACACGACCCTTACAACATAATCATAAGTATATAATTACAAGACTTAAAACATAACTTGACATAAGACATCCTTGAATCTTAAGGACCCCTTTTACTTGAGCTTGGGAAACACATAACAAGCTCCTCAATCATAGAGACATCCTTTTAAGCATCCATAACCTACACTTTGTGTAAAAGTAGAGAAGAATGGAGTTAGTATAAGAATGCACTAAGTATGACAACCATGCAAAAACATGCATTTAAAAGGGACATTTTTCATGAAATCATACTTCATGCCTTTTTGAGAAATCTCCATAAAGCTTTGATACAATAGCATTTATACTGTCACGACCCGAAAGCACCCCCTAAAAGTTAGGGAAAACCTTCGAATCATGACCGGGCGTACTTGACCCCTTTAGGGTCTCGTACAAGCCCTCTAACTAGCATTCATAACATAAAGTATGAAAAGTGGTGCAGAATTAAAACTTTTCACGATAATAATAATAGAAGAAGTATTTTCATAAATACTAGGAAATCTTATCGTCACAAGCCAACTTAAAGACACAACTTGGAATCTTAGGGACACGGCCCTTTACAATAAAAGTAAATACATTTTTAAGTCTTAATAAAGAAACTAAGAAACATAAAACTATGTCCTCGAATATATGAGGACATACCCAAATCTCGAGAGATAGAATTCCCAAGCTTCAACTTCGATCCTCCAAAAGGCTTCCAACCTATACTCATAAGGTATATAAAAGTATGGGGTTAGTAAAACAATTACTAAGTATGGCATATGCAAAAACATACGAAAAAGGATATTTTAGTAAAAATAATTTTTCATGCAATTTAAATATAATATTCATGAATCTAGAAACAAACCAACATAACAATCGACAATCAACACTTTATGGCAACTTTACCAAAAACTTAGAATAATTAAAAGGAACATTTCAATGAACTTACTAAACTTACAATGAAAATTGAATAAAGCATCATAGTGAACATTTTGAATTCTTACAATGAAGACCTTACAGTGAATGGCACAGTCCAAGTCATATGAACTCTTTTCCTTTGAAGTTGCCCTAACCCAAGGTTATCCTAAGACTCCCTAAGGTGAGCTAAGAAGAGATTTTCATTACACCTCCCTTCAAAGCACACCAAAGCGACCCTTAAAACTACCAAATCTTAGGCTTACTTCGTTGGAAATCAAATCCACGCCCTTGGCTAACATATGCAAAACACTCATGGAAATATAGGTCACACCAAGTGCAATGTGAGAGTAGCATCCCATACTACCACTCCCACTTAGTACTCCTAATGGATTTCATTCACTCAAGTACTCCACAATAATCATCCATAACACTACACCATAGTACTCATTCACACGGATTTCATGAAGGTACTCTTCTCCCATAGTAGGTATAGGTCACACCAAGTGCAATGTGAGAATAGCATCCCATACTACTACTCCCACTCAATGCTCCTACTCGGTAACTAATGTGGATTGAGAACTTCACGACATACATACAGAAAATCAATAATATACAAGATAATTAGTTTCATATCAATTCTTTTGTGGGAGTTAGCTTAACCGACAAAGACCATGAGAGCTAGACATGGAATCTCGATATTAACCCCTATCGGATGAGGGATCCTTACTTGCCTAGTGTAAGGTCATGCTTCTTAGTGTTTACATGGCTTTTCCAATAGCTACACCTATGCGGGCACATAGTTAAGGGATAAGGAGATTGCTACTAAGTAACTCACTCTCTACTAACGAGGAGTACTCATCTCAAGAGGTACTTTGGATTACAACATCTCAACTCACGAAGTGCAATCCACTTCCCCTTCATATCCTCTCGGTGCTAGGGATAACTCCCCACGGATTTCTAAACATAATAGTCTATCTTAGAAAGCTCACTAGGAATGGAGAGGTTGCTACTAGACACTACATCTCAACTCAAGAAGTGTGTCAACCTCAAGATTCCCCTTTTTGCTTAACTTGGCATAATACATTCTTTAAAGTGTGTGTGTGTACATGTGTACACTTTTCATTATCATCAAGTTCTACTCATACTTTAACCTTGATTCATCAAGTTACACACTCTACATGCTTCTCATAATCATATACTTTATTTAGACATGAACTAGGTCAAGCATGCAATTCAAGCTACACCAAACACAATAGAAGACCCATATACAATATATCTTCATTTAACATATTAGACCTTCAAGATTACCTACTCAACACATACTAAACAACATCAAGCTCATCAATTAGCACCGCCACCCATAAGGTGGACCATACCACTCAAATAGCAATTCATAATAAGAAATATACAATCAGAACAACACATCAACAAATCAAAACATCATCACCCATAATCAATTTATCAACATTTCACCATATTAAGGCCCTTAGGGCAGTAGCTATACCAACATGACATACACAAGAAGACCCAAGTTAATACCCTACTCAAATCATGCTCACATAACCCATTTTTAAGTCAAAAGTTGAAGTATGCATAAATAAGAGTTTCATGGAGTTTTGACATCAAAATCATCAGTTTAAACCAAAATAAATACATTTAAACCATTAGAACTTAAATACAAAAAAAAAACATACTAGGAATCAAAGTTAGAAGAAGTTTGAGTTTAGAAACCCTTTTTGAAAACCATTTTGGGAAGTTGGCTTCTTGAATGAAAAGATATTCAAGAATGGATACCATACCTCACTAAGCAAGCCAAATCCAAGAGTTTTTGATGAAGAGACACGTCCAACCAGCCCTCCTATCCTTCCTTGACCTCTAGCTTTCAATGGGGTCTTGAGAGAGTTTCTTTAGAGAGAGAGAGAGTTGAATTTAGAAGTGAGGGGGTCTTGTCTAGGTCTAGGGTTTAAAACTCATTTAATATACCTAACAATCTCTTAACAAACCGTCCAAACTCTTATTTAGATGTGGGGTGAATTTACAAGTTCACCCCTGACTTGGCAGAAAAATCTGCGCACAGGGACAAGGCTTGCGATGACCTACTTGTGACGGGGCATCACGGGTGCAATGGCCCGTCCTGACCATCCGTTGCAAGCTCCAGTGTCTTTCCAAGGGTACCCTCTACACCCTCGAACAAGTCCCCCATGACGGAACCTTGTGATGGGGCGTCACAGCCATGACAGGCCGTCGACGGCTCCGTCGCCAAGGCTGCCTGGGACAGCCTGCTTACCAGGTTTTGGGTCCTTCCTCAAGGACCCTTCGATGGTCCTTGGGGATAATTTCCCGGACGTTTCCAACAAAAATATGATCATCTATAAGTTTAACACCTCTCACATGAATTTCATCCAAAACGAACACATAAAACTCGACGAAACTCATCTAGACGTACAAGGTCGACTCAAGGCATATCTTTCGAATGCCTTGGACGTTCTTGGTCGTTTGACCTCCAAACTTCACGAAACATTGCACACTGCCTAAGGACACTAAACTAACTCTGTTTAACTTAAAATCAACTCAAGAAACAATCATGAGGCTCTATTTCACCTTAGTTCATTTTGGGGCGTTATACATACAATTCACATACTTCATATAAGCATATTCAGTGGTCATCAATCATATAAAATCACACATAGAATTTAAGTCACATTTGGGGTCACTTTAGAGTAACCTATTTGCACTTTACAGTAATCTTCCTTTCTTTTAATTTCTTAACTTCCCAAGTACCCCTCTAGTGATACTTGGTGCAATGCATCACCTTAAGGCCACAAAAAAAGCATACATGCAACCTACATAAGTCAGCACATACCATCATAGAAATATAGCACACCACAAGACACCTTTAAGTCTAAGACCCAAAAGGCGTTACAGTGAACCATAGTCAATGACCTTACTCACAATCCTATCCTAAGTCTACTAGCGCAATGTACATGTAAAGCCCCATAACCTCACGCATGCTTAGTAATCCTACTATAAGACCATAAGCATCAAAACATGTACTTCACACTTCAAACATAATACTATATTCAACTACTTGTAACCCAAGTAGGACCTTTATTCACATAGTCAATAAGACCAACATCATAAACACGAGGAAAGACCTCATCATATAGTCAACACTACAAAGTCATGCATAAGAAACAAATATATAGACACATGCATTAGAACACCTTCCTAGGACTTCCTTCAAGAGCCACTTGTGCAATGCATAGGTGAAGACCCATACCCCATCTATACTAAGAAACTACCTGTAACACCCCGTATTCAAAACAGACCAAAAACCAGCTTTTAAGAAAAATCTGCAGGTGCAACCAACGGTGGCATCGACGGACCGTAGCCTGACCCACGGTCCATCCTGCACATCCATCGATGGGGTCAGAAACTCCCAAAAATCTCAGCCCAGCAAACTTGGTTAAGTCTTGGTTGACGGACGGACTTACAGTCCGTAGTCTATGACCTTCGATCGAGACCCCATTCACCCACTCTATGACAAGAACCATGGATGACCAGCACGGTCCATAGGTCTGACCGTAGGTGGGAACTAGCAGCCAATTAAGGGGGGAATGCAGTCGTGTCAACTTTAAATGATCATAGCTCTTAGCACAAAATGAATTAGGTGTCCTATGACATATCAACAGATAGATAATTGAATTAGATTTTCATATCCACCAACTTTGCAAAAATCAGAGCTCCGAATAAAAAGTTATGCGCGTTTTAGTAAAGGCCTGTCAAATAGGCCCAACCTAAGGATCAAATGACGGACCGTCGATTGAACGATGGACCGTCTGTCCAGATCGTCGTTTGGTCTGACAGCAACTTACCCAGGGGTCTTTTGGTCTTTTCCCACTTCGTTTAAACTTTAAGATACGTCCATTTGACCCTAAATCATCAGACTTTAGTCAGTTTAAGCCTAGAAACATAACTAAAACTTACCTAAGTAAAAATCATTAATCAAAAGTTAGAAAATTAGAAGCAAGAAAGGAGAAAAATCTTAAGAACCCTAGTTCAAGAACTCTACAAGTTTCCAGCATTTCCAGCCACGAAATGTAAGTATTTTTCCGTGAATTTCATCACCAGGTATGTGTGATTTCACTAGTGGGTTCTTTTCACCCATTGGGTCCCTATTTTTCAGTCAGATTCTTGATTCTCCTATTATGATTAAGCCTAGGGTTTCTAGAACTTCAACAGAACTTTATGAATTTATTAGTTATATGTTCCAAATCAGATAATCATGTTATTATTCAGTTTATCGCATGAATTTCAGAACCCTAGCTTTGTATTTCTTTAATTTTTTATTACACATGCTAGGTCAGATATTTCAGTTATTTCAGATATACATGTCTCTGTTATAAATGCATTAATTACCAGATTAATTGTTGCATTCTCAGTTTACATGTTTAGTTTTGAGCTATCCAGCATTTACAGAAATTCAGGCATAATAAGTTAATTACAAAATTCATTGGGATTAGCATAATACCGAGTTGGACTAGGGTTCAGCACCCAAATAGGCCCAAAACTACTAGCCAAGTAGGTTGTAAGTCCCCTCTGTGGGCAATAAGTTAGTGATCACGCCAGCATGCCTTTATACCTTTGGCAGGGTATATTGGGTCCTCTTGATGGGGCGTATACATCGGACTCCATATTATATCATGTGATTTATTATCGGTTTTTAGTAGCACCCACAATTCAGTCAGACTCTCTGCATTGACCATTTATCAGTATATTCAGTATTCAGTTTCAGCATGTTATAAATTGGTCATTGCATCTAGTTAGATCAGAATTTAGTATATCATGTTCAGATTATTATACTTGCTTTTCTGCTTGTTTAGTTATGTTTTATTTCAGCTTTACTATATCCTACATGCTAAGTACCTTCAAGTACTAACGCATACGTGCGCTACATCTTCTCATAATCAATGTTCAGGTTCTCAGCATCCAGATCACACATAGATTGATTTCTGATCTCCAGTTCAGTAGATTCAGTGGTGAGTAATCATTCTCTGAGGACAACAGTCATGAGTTTAATTTCAGTCTTCAGTCATTTAGTTTCAGTTTTTGCTAGATTTAGCTGGGGCTTGTCCCAGTATTTCTAGTCCAGTTTAGAGGCTTATTTCAGACAAAGTTAGTTTCATATTAGCGTTGAGTTAATATTTTCAGTTTATTAAACTCAACAGTTTTCATATATCTCAGTTTTAGTATATGAGTATTCCCCATTTTTTTGTTTAAAGTATGATTTTAGCTTCCGCAACAGTTTATTATTCTTTAGTATGCTCATGATCATGCCAGCAGGGTTAGCTTGGGATCACTTGTGGTCCTAGGTTTCATGTTCGCGTCTCGGGGATAGCTCAGGGCGTGACAAAACTTGGTATCAGAGCACTAGGTTCAAGAGTCCTAGGATGTCTGAAAAGCCGCACTAAGTAGAGTCCTTTTCATGGGTGTGAAATGCACCACATCTAATGAGAGGGAGGCTATGAAGTGTTTTAGGAAAAACTTCACTTTGTTGTTACTATTATTGCGCGTAAGGTATGATCTAATTCAATTCTAACTTGACCTTCTACGTTTCAGATCATGCCTCCGCGTAGAGCTAAAGCTAGGAATGTGAATGCCAAGAATGCAAACGCAGCTCCTCCAGTTCCAGATCAAGAAGTCTCCAATGTTGAGTTCAGGAATGCCATGGAGATGTTGGCTCAGAGTATGACCAACCAGAACAATCGGGTTCATGCTCCTCTGAATGAGAATGGTCGATCAGCAGCAGCAAGGGTCTGTGACTTTGTTAAGATGAATCCGCCTTAGTTTTTAGAATCGCAGACTAATGGGGATCCTCAAAATTTCTTAGACGAAATCAAAAAGATCTTTGAAGTGATGCAGGTTACTCGGAATGATCGGGTTGAGTTGGCGTCATACCAGCTGAAAGACGTGGCTCATATCTGGTACACTCAGTAGAAGGAGAATAGGGGTGCAAATGTAGCTCCTATTACTTGGGAGTGCTTTAGTGAGACTTTTCTTGACAGGTTTTTCGAATAGAGTTGGGAGAAGCAAAGGCTAAAGAATTCATGAACTTGAGGCAGGAAAACATGACACTCCAAGAGTATTTGCTGAAGTTTAACCAACTCTCCAGGTATGCTCCTTACATGGTTGCTGACTCCAGGGCTCAAATGAATAAGTTCTTATATGGAGTGTCGGATTTGGTGAAAACCGAGTGCAAAAATTCTATGTTACTGGGAGATATAAACATCTCTAGACTTATGACTCATGCTCAGCAGGTTGAGGGTGATAAGCTTAGAGAAAAGGCCAAAGAGAATAAGAAGGCTAGGACTGGGAACTATAAGTATTCTCAGCAGAAATCAGGTGGTAGAATTTGCTCGCAGAGTCAGCAAAAGTTTTCATCTCCAGCTCCTTCATCAACTAGTGTTCCATCCTCCAAGAACAGGTTTGACCAGAAGGTTAGAGCACTAGGCTCTAAGTCTCAAGGAAGTTTTTCAGGCATCAAGACTTACCCCACTTGTCCTAAGTGTGGTAAGAACCATCCAGGCGAGTGTCTTGCAGGAAAAGAAGGATGTTTTGGGTGCGTTCAGTGTGGTCACAGGTTGAGGGATTGTCCTTCTAGACAGGGTCAAGGAGGTGGAAATGGTAGAGTTCAGTCTACAACTTCATCAGCACCAGTAAATCGCCCAACTCAGTAGGATAACTCATCTGGTACAAATGGCGGTCAGCGCCAGAACAGGTTGTACGCTCATCAGGCTAGCCAGGATTAGGAAGGTTCTCCTGATGTAGTCATTGGTACGTTACGAGTCTTTGACTTTGATGTTTATGCATTGTTAGATCCAGGGGCTACTCTTTCTTTTGTAACTTCTTACATAGCAGTACAATTTAGTGTCAATCCAGAAACTCTCTCAGAACCTTTCTTAGTCTCCACTACAGTCAGTGACCCAGTTATAGCAAGACAGGTATACAGAAATTGCCCTATCACAGTCTCTCAAAAAGTCACCTCAGCAGATCTAGTAGAGTTAGAAATAGTAGAATTCGATGTCATTCTAGGCATGGATTGGTTACATTCATGTTATGCCTCAGTCGATTGTAGAACTAGGATTGTTCGTTTCCAGTTTCCAGATGAACCAATCTTAGAATGGAAGGGTAGTAGCTTAGCACCTATGGGTTGATTTATTTCTTACCTTAACGCCAGAAAGATAATCTCCAAGTGTTACCTCTATCATCTAGTTCGGGTTAAGGATTCTAGCTCTGAAACCCCAACTCTTGAGTCAGTTCCAGTAGTCAGTAAATTTCCAGAAGATCTTCCCAGAGTTCCTCACAAAAGAGAAATCAACTTTGGAATTGATCTTATTCCAGATACCCAGCCTATTTCTATTCCTCCTTATAGAATGGCTTCAGCAGAGCATAAGGAATTGAAGGAGCAATTGAAAGACCTTCTAGATAAGGGTTTCATCAGACCTAGTATTTCACCATGTGGTGCACCAGTGTTGTTCGTAAAGGAGAA
This sequence comes from Solanum sitiens, assembly GCA_016801875.1. NCBI lineage: Eukaryota > Viridiplantae > Streptophyta > Magnoliopsida > Solanales > Solanaceae > Solanum > Solanum sitiens. The sequence continues at coordinate 1,514,813 of JABWTJ010000273.1, read as the reverse complement.
AGATGGTTCTCTCAGAATGTGCATTGACTATATACAGTTGAACAAGGTCACAATCAAGAATAAGTATCCCATCCCCAGGATTGATGACTTGTTTGACCAACTACAAGGTGCTAGCCATTTCTCAAAGATAGACCTCAGATCAGGTTATCATAAGCTCAGAGTCATAGATAGTGACATTCCGAAAACAGCCTTCAGAACTCGGTATGGTCATTATGAATTTGTAGTTATGTCATTTGGACTAACAAATACTCCTGCATCTTTCATGGATTTGATGAACAGAGTGTTCAAAAAGTACTTGGACTTGTTCGTTATCGTCTTCATTGATGATATCCTTATTTACTCTAGGAATGAGGAAGAACATGAAAGTCATTTGAGAGTTGTTTTGCAGACTCTCAAAGATCGCCAGTTATTCACTAAGTTTAGCAAATGTGAGTTCTGGTTGCAATCTGTTGCTTTCCTTGATCACATTGTATATAGCGAAGGGATCCGAGTGGGTTCATAGAAGATAAAAGCAGTGAAAAAATGGCCCAGACCTACCGCTGCTACAGATATCAGAAGTTTCTTAGGTCTAGCTGGTTATTATAGAAGGTTCGTAGAAGGGTTTTCATCCATATCCTCACCATTGACTAGGTTGACGTGGAAGATGGTCAGGTTTCAATGGTCAGATGATTGTGAGAAAAACTTTGCAGAGTTGAAGACTAGATTGACTACAACTCCTGTCTTGACTATACCAGAGGGTTCATATGGTTATGTGATCTATTGCGATGCATCCAGAGTTGGCCTTGGTTGTGTGTTGATGCGGCGAGATAAGGTTATAGCTTATTCTTCTAGACAGCTTAAGGTGCATGAGAAGAACTATCCAACTCCTGACCTCGAGCTTGCAGTAGTGGTGTTTGCACTCAAGATATGGAGACATTACTTGTATGGTGTTCATGTAGATGTGTTCACCCAGAAAGAGTTGAATCTTCGCTAGAGGAGATGGCTTGATTTCCTTAAGGATTATGATATGAGTTTGCATTATCATCCTGGTAAAGCAAATGTAGTAGCAGACGCTCTTAGTAGACTATATATGGGTAGTGTAGCCCATGTTGAAGAAGAAAGAAAGGAGCTAGTGAAGGATGTTCACAGGCTTGCTCGCTTGGGAGTTCGCCTTATGAGCATATTAAACAATGTTGTAACAGTTCAGAATGGGGCAGAATCTTCTTTGGTAGTAGAGGTTAAGGAAAAGCAATACAGTGATCCAATCTTGCTTGAACTAAAAGGTGCAGTCCACAATCAGAGAGTGGAGGTTTTCTCCCGAGGGGGATATGGTGTACTTCGCTACCAGGGTAGATAGTGTGTTCCTGATGTGGGCGAGTTGAGACAACATATTCCGCAGAAGCCCATAACTCCAGATATTCTATTCACCCAGGTGCCATTAATATGTATCGCGATCTGCGGGAAGTCTATTGGTGGAATGGCACGAAGAGGGATATAGCAGATTTTGTGAGTAAGTGCGCCAATTGTCAGCAAGTAAAGATAGAACATCAGAAACCATGGGGTATGACTCAAGAGATGGACATTCCTACTTTGAAGTGGGAAGTGATAAATATGGATTTCATCACAGGGTTACCGCGTACTCGCAGACAACATGACTCCATTTGGGTGATAGTTGATAGGATGAATAAGTCTTCTCTTGCTTTTTGTCGGTCAAGATTTCAGATACGACAGAGGACTATGTCAAGGTTTACATTAATGAAATTGTGAGGTTGAATGGGGTTCCTTTGTCTATCATCTCAGATAGAGGTCCTTACTTTACCTCTCATTTCTGGAAGTCGTTTCAGAAGGGTCTTGGTACTCAAGTTAACCTTAGCATAGAATTTCATCGGCAGACGGATGGACAGGAAGAGCGTACCATTCAGACCCTAGAGGATATGTTGACAGATTGTGTGATCTATTTCAAGGGTAATTGGGATGATCACCTTCCTCTTATCGAGTTCCCCTACAATAATAGCTACCATTCTAGCATTCAGATGGCCCCTTATGAAGCTTTGTATGGGCGTAGATGTAGATCTCCCGTTGGTTGGTTCGAAGTAGGTGAAGAAGCCTTGATAGGGCCAGATTCAGTCCTTTATGCTATGGGAAATGCAACTCATTAGAGAGAGACTTAAGAGAGCCTTAAGTCGTCAGAAATCTTATGCAGATGTAAGGAGGACGGAACTAGAGTTCCAAGTTGATGATTGGTTTTTTCTGAAAGTCTCACCTATTAAAGGGGCGATGAAATTTGGCAAGAAAGGGAAGCTCAGTCCTAGATATGTAGGAGACCTTACAAGATCTTGAAAATGGTTGGAAAGGTGGTATATGAGTTAGAGTTACCAGCAGTGCATCCGGTCTTCCACATCTCACTCTTGAAGAAGTGTGTGGGTGACCCAGCCTCTATAGTGCCATTAGAGTGTGTGGCGGTGAAGGAAAGTCTTTCTTATGAGGATGTACCAGTTGAGATTCTTGAACATCAGGTTAGAAGGTTGAGAAATAAAGAAGTAACTACAGTCAAGGTTTTGTGGAGGAGTCAGTCCGTAGAGGGAGCTACTTGGGAAGCAGAAGCAGCCATGAAAGCCAAGTATCCTCACCTCTTTCCTTTCGATTCCACTCCAGATTGAGGTAATAGTTACTCTTTAGTTTTCCAGTTATTCATGCGTAAATTCAGTCTTAGAATCATGTTCTCTCAGGTTGTATTTGCATTTTCATCATATTTGCATGTTCTCGGAACTCAATTCAGTCAGAAACTCAGTTCTCAGTGATTAGTAGTAGGGTTTGCAGCTCTCTACCTCTATTTCAGCTAGTTTAGTCTTCATTCGAGGACGAATGTTCCCAAGGGGGAGATAATGTAACACCCCATATCCAAAACAGACCAAAAAACAGCTTTTCAGTAAAATATGCAGGTGCAACCAACGGTGGCATCGATGGACCATAGATGGACCCATGATTCGTCCTGCACATCCGTCGATGGGGTTAGTAACTCCCAAAAATATCAGTCGAAACTTGGTTAAGTCTTCGTCGACGGACGGAACTACGGTCCATAGTCTATGACCGTCGATCGATACCCAATTCACCCACTCTCTAACAAGAACCACGGATGACCAGAACGGTCCGTAGGTGGACCCACGGTCCGTAGGTCTGACCGTAGGTTGGAACTAGCAGCTAGTTAAGGGGGAAATGCAGTAGGGTCAACTTAAAATGATCATAGATCTTAGCACAAATTGAATTAGGTATCCCATGACATATCAAGAGATAGACAATTGAATTAGATTTTCATATCCACCGATCTTGCTAAAATCAGAGCTACGAATAAAAAGTTATGCCCGTTTTAGTAAAGGCCTGTCGAACAGGCCCAACCTACGGACAAAACGACGGACCGTCTGTCCAACGACGGACCGTCTGTCCAGGTCGTCGTTTGGTCCGACAGCAACTTACCCAAGGGTCTTTTGGTCTTTTCCCACTTTGTTTAAACCTTAAGATACGTCGTTTTGACCCTAAATCATCAGATTTTAGTCAGTTTAAGCCTAGAAACATAACTAAAACTTACCTAAGTCAAAATCATTAATCAAAAGTTAGAAAATTAGAAGCAAGAAAGGAGAAAAAGCTCAAGAACACTAGTTCAAGAACGCTACAAGTTTCCAGTAGTTCCAGCCACAAAATCTAAGTATTTTTCCATGAATTTCATCACCAGGTATGTGGAATTTCACTAGTGGGTTCCTTTCACTCATTGGGTCCCTAGTTTTCAGTCAGATTCTTGATTCTCTTATTATGATTAAACCTAGGGTTTCTAGAAGTTCAAAAGAACTTTATGAATTTATTAGTTATTATTCTTTAGTATGCTCATAATCATGCTAGTAGGGTTAGCTTGGGATCACTTGTGGTCCTAGGTTCCTTGTCTGCGTCTCGGGGGTAGCTCGGGGCATGACACTACCCTTAGGTTATCCTAGTTAAGGTCCTTACTTTACTTCCATTGTCCATTTTACTTTAGGGAAACTATATCATTAACCAACACTAAGATCATGGGTTCTAAACATGGAATTTGATGTTGTAGAGACTTACACCAATGGAACGTGTTCTTACCTAGCCAAGGTAGAACATTAATACATGATAGCATACTAGTGAAATAACATGCTAGATCCTATGTGGCAAGCATAGTTTATGTAACTAAGAGGTATACATAACCCTCTACATGCTCATTAGCATTGGAGCCTCATCTCATGAGAAACCATGGGTGAATCTTCCTCAAGGAAAGTCAACACCTCATATGGAACCATAGATGAATGTTCCTGCAAGGGAAGTCAACACCTTATGAGAACCCAATGGTGAATCTTCCTCCAAGGGAAGCCAACATCTCTCATTGTCAAGTTCACTCGGTGCTAAGCTAAGTTCCTTTTTTATTAAAAATCCTTTATTACCTTACTTTATAAAATATTGGGCTTTAGGAGATTCACTCCCCATATACTTAGCTCATAGGTCATAGATGAGAGTTTATCAATCTAAATCATGTGAGAAACCCTTTCACATGGACATAGCATATGTAAGCACCTATCTAGTTTAGGGTACACTTGAGCGCACCTTTCAAGGCCCCTCCATTGACTAGATTATCATACATGTGTGTGTGTATACTTATATGTGACCAAACCTTTCACATAACACATAATTGTCACACATGTTCATATATCAATGCATAAGTCTATCGATATAACTATATGAACAATCCTTTCATATAAACACACCAAGACACTATGCACATTCATTCTTTATCATATCATATACTTAACATAATAGCATACAAGTCATATTCATAACATGTTCATACATTCCTATGCATGTACTTAGAAGACCAACCTGGGAACTATCCTATCAAGGTACACATGTGCGATGCATAGATAAGGTCCCATACCCATACCTATACTAGTACACCTATCAAGTTATCCTAGTGAATGATGTATCACACAACATCATAGAATAGATAGCATAACATAAGACTCATTTATTCAAGACTTACAACATTCTTACAGTAAGCTCTAGTCATTATGCACCTAAATTAACTTTACTTCATATATAGCATTATAAGACCTTATCATAGGCAGAACATATATATAAAGTTAACATAACCATTTAAATGCTCCTAATATTAGACATACAACCTAGATCATAGCTAGAATAGAAACTAGGCATAGGCTTCACATAGGGTGATCATCACCAACACACACTCATCGTATAATTTCCTTCAAGTCCATAATCAACACACATATATTGGCAGTAAGGTAGAAACCGCCACCCTAAGTGGACCATACCACACAATGCCATACAAGGCTTCTTCAACTATCAACACTTATAAGGAAAGTAGAAGAAATGGGAATCTTACCAATTTCTCAACCTTTGGTCATCAATGAGAAATACCCATATTTCATCAACAACTCATATCTAGGGTAGTATCTAAAGGTATACTAACATAATTGAAATCATACATTAATCATAACAAGATTAAGATCATATTAAGTCCACTACATCATCAAATTATAGAATGCAAAGGGAAGTTGATCTCTTACCAATTCTTCCTTACATTGATCATAAATGATCAACCTCCTTAATTCATCAAAATACAATATAGGGCAGTAGCTACAAGTATCTCTTCATAGACGAAATCATACGTTCATACCCTATAGAGTCTACATTACGGTGAATACCAATCTATAAGAAGTAGAGATCAAGTTCTTCAAGTATCAATCCACATTGGGACAACAACACATAATACCTCATCATAACGCATTATAGGCAGTAGCTAAAGTGCAATTTAACATATGCAAAGTCATACATAAGCTACTATGAGATCATGCTACTAACATCTACCCTACATCATCAATTCACTAGCAAGTAGAGAAACATAGATCACTTACCAATCTCCCTTGCTTTTATCATCAATTATCCATACTCACAATTCATCAACAAGACACATATAAGGCAGTAGTTCAAGAGACCCTAGCTTAAACGAAATCCTACTACAATTGCCAAGAAATTGAGATTACAGTGAGCATGTAGAAGAACATAGGCTACTCTTTCAAACCATCAAACCTTGATCCACATGGATAACTCATCAACAATTAACCATCAACATACAATATACACATTAGATATAAGCAATTCAACATGCTAGAATCATAATTCAATCAATAAAAAGTCACGATCACAATGTCCATACATAGGCTAAAACGAGAGTTGAAGGAGACATGGGTTCATCATGCAATTGGATTAAAATCCACGTTACAATAATCATATTAAAATCAATTTATCATTATTAATCCTTTGAAAACGTTTTGAGAAAGAACCCATTGCTAAATTGAAGAAGAAGAGATTTGATCATGAAACTCCTTTGAAAACTTTGAAAGGAACTCTATAGATGGAAGATTAACTAGAGATGAAGTGTCACCATACCTTAATGTAGAAGAAAACCTCTAAAAATTGGTACATAACCATTAGGAATCCGAGATCCAAGCTGTTCTTGAGCTTCACCTTCAATGGAGGTTCTAGAGAGAGTTTGGTTTGGGAGGGAAGTCTAATTTGTGTGAATTTAATTGGGAATGGGGTTGTCACGTTTTTGATAATGTAAATACACACAAAAATAACCAAGAAAACATTTAGGTTCAGGTTAGCACGTGGGGACAGCGTGCATGGTTGCAGTTGCAGGCACCATCGACGGACACAAACAACGCCCAGTAGGTTCATTGACGGACCGTACTGCAGGCCATCATTTGGGTCAGAGGCTTAACAACATCCTTACTTCTTCACCAGGATAATTTCCAATCGACGCCTCCTCATCGATGGGGCATTTTTGGACTGACGAGGCATCCTTTGGCTTCGTCGATTGACACAGCAAAGGCGGTGTTTTGAGAACCTATGGGTCCTCCTTGAGGGCTTCTTGCAGGGCCCTTGGGGAGTCATACCCGGACGTTTCCAACATGAATATACACCTTAACATGTAAAGAACCTTCCACATAAGTTTCACCCAAAACAATTACACGCAACACGTCCAAACATGCTAGGCACACTTAAGACACACACATGCACGTCTCAAGGGCTAACTTTCAAATGTCTTGGACGTTCTTGGACGTTTGAACTCTAAACTTCATGAAATTCACCATGCTGACTATAACCATAATTATTACTCATATAAGGACTTAATAAGCCAATGACACACATGAAATATCATAAAAACACATAAGGCCCCTTTGGTGACTATTCGTCGAACGTCTTGGTCGTCCCTTGACGTTTGATTCCAAATCATGTAAAATCACACATGCATACTTTAAAAACTTAATTAACATGTTAAAAATCTTATAGGTACAAGTGAGGCTCTAGACACCCTAACTCATTTTGGGGGTCTTACATCAAAGTAGCTACAACTTTCACTACCACTCCCTTGGGACACGACTCGAACCTTTGGTTGGGTTACTTTACTAGCTTCAATTCGTAGACACTTAAATTGTAGTTTAGTGTCATTGATCACGAAATATAAAAATATTAACATATTGAAGCATCAAAGTGGCATCGATGTGGTGTCAAGTGAACATGTAGTTATTTAGAGTTTTCAGTTCTTTGTAATGTTGTTTCTAATAATTTGACTTTTTGTTTTGTTTTTCTTTTGTGTTTTGTGTTTGTGTGTGTAGGTCCTCTAAGCATGACAGAGGGAGAGGGTGGCAATCCAGTTGACGTTGATCAAGAAGTCGAGAGTAATTTCATAATAGCTGCACCAGTATCTCAACTAAGCAGCTTGACCTCCAAAATATCTGAGGTGGAAAACTAGTGCAATTGCAAAGGTAAGTATATAACTCCCCACGCAAGGAAAAGCTCTAGAGAAAATGAGAAAAATCGTGTTGAGGACACGCTTCAAATCATTCTCCAAAAGATCACCAATCAAGATCGAGTGTTGGACGAAATGACAGAGAGCATTGAAGAGGTAAATCAGCTAATACGATCTGACTCTAGATCAAATCAGCACATCAGATCACTCATGATGTTTTCCATGCCTCAGCTCCACCCAAACGACAAATTGGGGTTACCTAGTGATACTAGGACTAACTCCAACATCATAGAGTGAGGCAGGATCTACGTCGAGCCACACCATTAAATAAGGCACTTCTTGGGAGGCAACCAAAGGTCATAACTTAGGATTTACTTTTGTAAATAATGGTGTTTTATTTTTGCAGGTAAAAATGAGGAAAGTACAAGGAATTTCATATTGGCGTGAAGAAGGTCCATTCCACGAGACGCCAAAAAAAGTTGGCGAGCCTAGCAGAATTCCGTTGTTTGGCACAATGCAATAGTATTGTAGAGAATGTAAAACTTGATGAACTTGAAAATAAATTGGCGCATCACAAACCTATTAGGAGATCTCGATGCAAACCGCCAATCTTGCCCCTGAAAATTGAATATTTTGAAGAAAGGGTGGGATAAAAGACTAGAACGGTTATATAAGGGCCAATGGTCAAATATTTGAATCTCTCACTTTCCCTCATTTAGAATTCTCAAAAATCACACCAAAGGTATTATTTTCTTAGATTTTTTTCGTTAGTTAGTATTTTAGTACGTTAATAGTGCTTGGGATTGGATTACGTTGCTGCCTAGCATTACAAAAGTTATCTCATCGCCATCAAAGGTTAGTCTCAAAATCCCCAATATTACTTTTGATGATTTTGTACTCTTTTGCAAATATAGTATTAGGATGATGTTTTCTAGCCCTTCTGATAGAAATAACCTTCTTAGATGCAAATTTTAACTTGTAAAACACCTGATATGCCTTCAAGAATCGAATGCTTGAGTGTGCTTATTTTGAATGTAAAGATTTTGATTTAGGTGTTGGATGTTCGCTGCCAAATTTGTTGGGCAAAGTCTAAGTAACCCACAATTGTGCTAATCAACGATAATTATTCTAGGAAGGAATGGTGACAACTTTCTTGAGGGTAATCGTAGTTAATTGGCCAAAACTTAGCTAGTCCAGATGACTTCTGAGTATTCCGGGGTGATAGGATGTACGGATTTTTCATAAATTTCATATTTACATGCCTAAATTGTAGTTGTAATGATTGTAAGGGTGATTTTTAGGATCGAATTAAGACACATGCATGTTTGGTTTTTCGGCAGAGTGGGTCGAGTTCGCCGAATGACTCGGCGGTTCGCCTAGTGGTAATAGATCTCCCTTAGCATGCCTCTTTTCCCTCTCTCCTTGTATAACTTGGCGGACAGTCTCGCCTTCGCAAAACAAGTAGCTTGCGATACACTGAATTTGTACTTTCTACCGGATAGTTGAGCAGAGTATATGCTAAACTCCTTTGGTGAGCCGACCTAGCTCGCCAAGGTGGAGCGGTGATTCACCGACAAGAAAGGTGAACATCTATGTAGTAATTGTTCTTGTATGTAAAGTCAATTGCTATTATGACTAATAGGAGATTATTGCAGATATGGTACGCACCAAAAAAAAAACGCAACTCACAAGTAGAACATCATCAGGTATACGAATCAATTAAGGAGGCTGAAATCGTCAACAAAGAGGAGGCGATGAGGTCCAAAAAGGTAAGGGCAAAAGAAAGAAAAATATCATTAGCAAGAGGACAGACGCAGAAATTGGAGCTGAGCAAAATGAGTCAAAAGATGATCAACCGCTAATTAGAAGGAAATATAGGCTAAGAAGTACTCCTTAGACTCCAGCTAGAAAGGTTTCACAAGATGCTACCCCCCAAATCAGTGTAGCCTCAACCACAACTCCTCCTGGGCAAATTCCAAAACCATCAGATTCCTCCATTGTCCCCTGCGCATGTTCTAGTCTATCCATCGTGGATATTGTACAAATTAAAGGGTGATGGGGAGCAAACCATTATTGAGGAGAAGCTCTTGTCTATGGAGAGCCTAGAAAAAAATACCCTGAAATCTTGCAAACACTACACTTTCATGGGTTCGAGCAATTCACGAGGCCTCGAGGCCCATACATTCCCTCCTGAGTTAGGGAATTTTACACAGCATGTGGAGAATTGGTGCATAAAAATAAAAAGCACGTAAGTTAGTTTTGACAAGTAAGGTTTATCACAATTAGAGGCACGATAGTAGAATGCTACATCAAACATATTAACATTGTGATAGGAAGGGCAGTACATTCTGAATATACTTATGATGTATTTCCCCAGGCCTAATATTAGATGACCTGAAGGAGTGGTTGGCTCCTCTGATTTCTGAAAACTCTGAGAGATGGATTGGGGTTGGAGCTCCTATAGAAAATAGGGACATGAATGTTGCTGCTAGATTCTGGTATGGCTTAATAAGCAGTACTATCATGCCATCCCAAAAGGAGTCTGTCATGCACCTTCCTAAAGCATCTTGCTTTGGTTGTACTATGCACTATAGGACTATTGATCTTGGATTGTTGACATCACACGAAATGGCCATGAGGTCCAAACAAAAGAAGAATTCCATGTCGTTTCCTATGTTTATTACTGAGCTATGCAGACATGCTGGAGTGCCTTGGGATCTAGCAAGAGACATTCAGGTCATTTCTTCCGAATTCCTTGACATCACCGATTTGATACTGAGTACATACGAGAGGAGGGTGATAGAAGGAGAACATCTCCAATATATGACTCTCTAGAAATTAATATCGAGTTGGTTCATGCAGAGTCATGCATCCTTACTGATTCCTAGACCATCATGTACCTCAGTTTCCCCCCCCCCCAATCATTCACAGAATCCAGGTGTTTCTTCATCAGTTCAACTGAGTAGGTTCATTTAGGGTATGATCTTGAAGACGGGGCAGCTAGCCAAAACAATCGAAGAACGGGCATTAGATTGGAGAAGGCAGTCCCTGAGATGATCGAGAGAGCGATAGCTGCTGTACTTACCCTAGTTCAAGCCTCAGTTCATGCCTTAGCCCTGAGAGTTACAACATACGAAACAAGAGAAAAAATACCATCTGAGATCTCGGCTTTATAAGCCGATGTTGCTAACTTGCAGAAAAATGTAGATATCTTAAGTTGGTTGACTTCAATGACTTAATGAGAACCGCAACGGACAAAGATGCACCTGAAGAGGCAGAAACTGCAAATACAGATGCTGAACTGAAAAAGAAATGGCAACAGCACGGGAGGAGATGACAGCAACACAAGAAGAGCACCACATATTTTGGAAGCTATGTACAGTGGTACAACCTGTAATTCAGACATGACATATTGAATCATCCGCAGAAGATCCTATTGGAATTGAAATTACCACCACGGATGTGAGCATTTCGGGCAATGATGCCCAACAACAGGTTGTCGCTCAGAGTTCTGGTGACTTAAATGAGGAGTGACCACATATACAAGATTTCTCTTCACCTTCCTCCTTGTTTTGCTTTATTATTTTTTTGATACTTATACCTGCATTTGAGGAAAAACACTTGTCTATGGTGGGGTGAGGCTCACCTTGTTTTGCTCGCTATAAATATTACATGTTTTGATATATGTTTGGGTTGTCTGTTTGGATTGCGTTTTAAAAAATTACTTTCGCAAATGTTTGAACTTATGGCTCTCTTTTTGGTCCTAATTTCATAATAAATTTGACCCTTCTAAAAAAAATTCACTTTTGAAAATTTCACCACCTCTTGTGTTGAAAGTGGTTGTTCTTGTACAAATTTAAGTCTCGGTTTCGATCAATAATAATGACTTGTAAAGTGCTCCCAATTGAAAAAACATGAATGTGCGGCTACAATGAGAATGAATAAAGTTCATAGGAAATACTTGAACTCTTTTCATCTCATTTTTATTAGTCAATGATCGAATTGATTCATTTACAATGACCATTGCACCCTAGCGAAAGTGTGTTGTATTGTTTGACTTAAGTGTCACTGCCTTGTGTGATGAGCTTACTTTGAACATTGCATGAATAAACCTAGAATTTGCCCAGTAAGTCTGATTGATTAATAAAGGTATCCCCTTAACATGATCGTATGCAATTCTTAAGAGTATGAGCCAACTTTGACATATACCTCTTTTGTGGCCTACCCGTGAGTGTGTGAAACTATTTTGAGCACCCTTTGAGCATTACCTCTTCCTTGCAAAAACTTTGATGAAACCTAAATCTTACATTATCCATCAAATATAATCTTTTTTTATACATGTGATATAAGTGAATATCCAACATAGACCAAAATCCTAAGTTGGGGGCGTGCTAAGAAAGAAAGGAGAAGTCAAGAAGTGCAAGAAAAGTCTCACAAACCCATGGTATTGCAGAGAAATGGAAACCCTCCATACAAAAAAAAGAAGAAAAAGAAAGAGAAAATAAAAGGACAAGAAAAAGAAAAGAAAAGAAAAATAAAAAGATAAAAAAACTCATAAATTAAAGAAAAAAATGAAAAAAAATCGAGTTTCAAAGAAATCCATGAAGGGAAATAAAAGATGACTTAGAAGCACTTGACTAAGGATTGAGGAAGGAACATAGTGGATAAAGGAAATCATATCTCATTAGAAAAAAAAAGTCACTAAGCCCTAATGACAATACCTTTTGACTTATCCCCGTTACAATCCTTAGAAAGACCTTTTTTATCTTGAGTAAATCGAACCGAAGGTCAATTAGAAAAAAAGGGGAAAATCTACGGGTGAAAACATACATTGTGTTCCTCTTTGTGAGTGTGAGCGTTGCATGAAATTCTTGATCCTAAGTTGATAAATATACGTGTGTTAAAATTGAATCATTTTTTATGTAAGGGCGTGTATATACTTTTGTTGAGCTTGAAATTGCATTAGTAGAAAGTATTGTGAGCTCAAGAATCTTTGGTAATGGCGTGTCACAACTTGAATCTTTGAGTATACAATTGAGGTATGCATGAGTAGTTTTAGTCCTTTTGTGTACATTCATGAAAGATTATTGTGTAGCATTATTTGAGACATTCTATTCGAACTACTGAACTTGAGTTTTACTTGAGGAAAAACAAAAATCTATGTTGGGGGTGTTGATGATTCCTCAAATTGGACACATCTAGGGCCTTGTTTTAATGAAAATAGTTTCCTCGATTGTGTATTTTATCTCGATATGTGCTAAAAAATTCTAAGTTTCAGTTATTTAAGGATTTGGTACGAGCATGAAAACTTAGGTGCAAAACGGAAGAAAAGAGCTGAACATACAAAGTGTGCACTGCCAAGCACACTTGACTATACGTCGTAGAACAAAGTTCCGCCTTCTATTACAACAAGTAAACCATGAAGGAAGTGTACCAAAGGCGACGAAAAGGAGAAGATGGCGCTTCGCCAAATAGTTCTGCGATATCGAGTTATTCCGCCCTACGTTACAACAAGAATGGATATAAAAGCCAGGCACAAACAGCGATGAACCAGAGAAAGAGCGAATCATCGATTCACGACTTAAGACGCCGAATGGATCCACCAACACTGAATCTGAAGTCTATTAATATTGAACTCTTTTATTATTTAGATATAAAAATTGAGAGAGTGAACATTACTATATTTTTCTAGTTTTAGTTGTTAAGTTTTCAGTATTTTTCTCTCAAGTTGGAGAGGGTTTTTGGGGAAGTTTGAGAAAAAAGTTCTTCTTCCAATCTTGGAAGTGAATCTTCTCCATTTACCTTCCTTTGCTACTTCTAATTCCTTTATCATTTTAAGTATATTCGATTATTGCTTGATGTGTGGCTAAAAAAAAACCATTCTTGGGGTGTGATTTAGCAAATATGTGTTGATATTATTGTTACGTCTTACATGCTAATAGGATAAGATGCATTTTAATGTTGAAGTCATCTAGAGGTTGTGGTTTAATTTAATGGGTTTGTAGATGCAAATACGAAACCACCCATGTGTTCTTGGCTTGCATGAGAGTGAGGTCGCAAAACCAAGACCACTAGACTAATAGACTAAGGAATGGGTCGACATGAGGTTCAGCCCAAGAGGGTGAGCCCTAGTACCATATCAAACACCCTTTATCGAATGGACCGGGTGTGAATATGGTGTAGGCTAGTTAGTTTAGACGAGTGGGTGTCCGAGAGGAACTTATTTGATATGGGGTAAGTTTCACGAGGGGGAATTTACTTTCACCTAAAGATTAGCCTAGTCACCATTGACTTGCGAATTTTCCTATTTGAAATCATGTACCCATTAGTTTGTATCAATATATATTGTGGTCACACCTAAGAACATTCCCCAATACTTGTTTTATCTTGTGTTTTTGCTATTTTTACTACTTGTGACAAAAACCTCCCTTTTGATATTTGACACTTTGGTGTCACAAATTAAACTTGTTTTGTTTTAATATGTCACACTCGGTGCCTACACCCTGGACGTGGTCGGCACCCAACGACCATTGTTGCCCTTGAGTGTACCCTTTGTCTGACTTACTTAACTGAGCGGAAGACTCAACTCAACTCAATCAAGAAATAGTGCATGGTTAAAATTAATACTTAATATGATAGTCTGGCCAAAAATGCACTTAAGTCTCAACACTTGAACATATGAAATTATAAGGTAAAAGAGACTACAAAACTAAACTACTAACTGTCTACGAAGCCTCTAAACTTACTGAGATAGATTTTGGGACACACCCCACAACATTCTAGTCAACTAAACTAGTAAAACAAATGAAAATGATGTCCTCCGGAATACAATGAGGCTCACCACTGACTAATGAGCTCAAACTGGATCAACGAAGCGCTTCTTGCAGATCCTGGTTGCTTGCGTCTTTATCATAAGACGATGCAGGCCAACTGGCGTCAATACATTGAATGTATGAGTATGCGAGTTGGAATGCTAAACACATTTATAAAGATTGAAATGGATTAAGGATGAACTTACCGTGGCTTTGCTTGACTCATAAGATAAAAACTCAATATAAAGCAATAAAGACATATGCAATATATATAAAACTAGTAAAACAATGTAAACACTTAGTTCATTAAAGATAAAACAATAATAAACTCAACTTTACTTATATATTAAAGTAATATAATTTATGTGGGAGTTTCTCTAACAGATAACCACCACTATGAGCCTAAGTGATGATAGAGTGTCTCGCCTACGTAGCCAGAACTGTCCTATACTTTCCCGTCGCATAGGACATCCTCAACTAAGTGGATCCATTAGCTAACTTACGTGATCATCTAAAAGTATGACACATTAATACCCATGATGACTACATGGTTTACATGGAGACTTGAGTTAATTTGAACTCTCATCCCCAAATCGGTGCTCAATACTACTCCCAAAATATACTTTAGCTCATGCTTTTAAAATAGTCTTTTTCCTCTGGGTTGAGATAATTTGCTCAACTATTTTTAGCTTTAAAAATCCCCTCTTGGAATCAATGTTCCCCTTTTTATTCAAAACTCTTCTGGACCTCTTAGTTTTCTCTTGACTCAAATGTAAAAACATTTATGAACTTCCTAGGGAATACTTAGTTCCCTTATATCTTTTGAGAAATGAACTCAACCTTTACTCTTTCTTTAACTCTAAACTTGAGCCTTAAAACGAAGTTAAAACGTTTAAGTAAGACTCTGAGAACTTTGAAAAAAACATTACTTTAACTCACTTCATAGCTTTCGATTTGACTTCTTACTTCCTTGACTTTGATCCTATCTTCCCTTTAATTTGGATTACGGATTCAAGTATCATGATCTCATGTTTATTGATTATTTCATGATGTTTAGATGTACTTTAGAGTTTTGGAATCAACTAGGAATGATAGGTACATCAGTTAGGAACTAGTACGAAAACATAGGGAAAGAACGGGGTCTCTAGCTGATCTTGGCGCTCTGAGAGGCGCGGAGCTCCAGAGCCTATAGGACAGACTTTGTTCTGAGGCGCTATGACTTGCGCGGCGCGCCAAATCTATTTAGACATAGCTATGGCAGGCGCGGCTCCCCGAGGGGTGTCAAATGGGACCTCCAATTTTTCTTCTCCGTTTTTCATCTCCAAACCTAATAAAATTCCATGGATCCTACCCCAAGCACTTAGGATTTATAAATACCTCATTACCCAATAGATTATACCCAAAAACAGTCCGAAAACATGAATCAAATATACTAGATATGGACTACAATTCAACGAACAAGAATTTCACAATTTTTCATCAAGAATTCCCATATTCATCATTCAATAAACTCCAACATTGCTGAATTGAATCGAATTGGGGTGTGGGTGAAAGGACCCAACACAAAATTATCTCACATACCTTAAAAGGGATCACCCCCAACGAAATCCACGCAACGATTCTTGGCGTTCTTGCTTCTTCTTCTCCTTTCTCCTCTTTTCTCTTCTTCTTTTCTCTTCTCTCAAAACCCTTACTTGTTTTTTAAAAGCGTGAATTGAGTAGGATCATATTAGACCCCAACTTATTACCCAAAAACGAAAATAAATAATTAGGTAAGGAAAATACCAAAACACCCTTTAAAAATCCGGATTGGACTTTCCTCACTCCAACAACCCCACTTCCAAAAGTCATATCTCCCTCATATGACCTCAAAATTTCGCAAACTTGACGTCGTTACAAAGATCTTCCCAAGAGGTTTCCATCCATATAAAAAACTAACACTAACTCATCCTGATCTGGAAGTAATGTCTATTTGAAAATGACCAAAACTCGCTTTTAAAATCTGGAAAATTTTCCAAATTTTTCTATTTATTTCCCAAATTGATTATTCTTGGTTTCTTAGATTATTCTTAGTTGTTTCAAGTTAGGAGACGTTACAGTGTCTCCACCTTGGGAACATTCCTCCTCGAATGAGAACTCTTTCACTATGCTAAGGGTAGTAACATCATTTCAGCACTAAAAAACCAAAACAAGTAATAACATGCTCACACATAGTCTTATAAAGCGCTAAGAAGAGAATTTTATACCTTGATCCGCATTATCTCCGATCTCAAAGAGATGTGTATATCTCTTCCTCATATCCTTCTCATCTTCCCAAAAGGCTTCCTCAACGAATTGGTTCCTCCAAAGGACCTTGACAGATGTAACTTCCTTTGTCCTTAACTTGAGAACTTGACGATCCAAAATCTTAATTGGAACTTCTTCATAGGACAAGTTATCCTTAATCCCAACATTCTCAGTTGGTACAATCAATGAAGGATCACCCAAGCACTTCTTAACATAGAAATATGGATAGAGGATGAACCGCTGCTAACTCTTGGGGTAGCTCCAACTCATAAGCCACATTGCCCACTCTATTGGAGATTATATAAGCTCTAATATACCGGGGACTAATTTTCCACTTCTTAGCGAACCTCATAACACCCTTCATGGGTGAAATTTTCAGATACACCCAATCATCCACCTCAAACTCTAACGGCCTTCTCCTAACATCGGTGTAGGACTTTTGGCGACTCTGTGTCGTCCTCAACCTTTCTTGAATCACTTTCACCTTGTCCATATCTTGGTGAATTAGATCTGGTCCTATATACCCTGCTTCACCAACTTCAGACCACCCAATAGGAGATCTGCATCTTCTCCCGTAAAGAGCTTCATGTGGAGTAATTTAAATGCTCGAATGGTGACTATTATAATAAGTGAACTCAATGAGAGGTATGTGATCATCCTTACTTCCCTTGAAGTCTATCACACAAGCTCTCAATATATCCTCTAAGGTCTAGATAGTACGCTCTGCTTGTCCATCCGTCTGTGGGTGAAAAGCAGTGCACAAGTTCACCTTTGAACCCAAACTTCTCTGGAATGATTTCCAGAATTGTGCAGTAAATTGTGTTGCTCTGGATGAAATAATGGACACTGGAACTCCATGAAGTCTTACCACTTATTTAAGGTACAACTTAACATAATCCTCGACCGAATAAGTAGTCTTTACCGACAAGAAATGGGATGACTTTGTCATTCTATCGATAATCACCCAAATAGAATCATGCTGCCTTCGAGATCTGGGCAATCCTATGATGAAGTCCATACTAATTATCTCCACTTTCATTACGGAAGATATATATTCTGAGCAAACCTCCAGGTCTTTCGTGTACTACTTTCACTTGTTGGCAATTTGAGCACTAGGAAACAAGCTCAACAATATCTTTCTTCATGTCTTCCTACCAATATACCTTTCTCAAGTCGCGGTACATCTTGGTGGAACTCGGATGAATGGAATATTTGGAGCTATGAGCCTCCTTCAGGATTCTCTCTTGGAGTCCGTCCACCTTAGGTACACATAATCTACCTTGGTACTTCAGCAGACCATCTTCCCCTTGTTCAAAAGCCAATACTCTTTGCTTATGAACATTTGCCTTCAAATCAAGCAAAATAGGGTCTTGGTCTTACTTTTCTTTCACCTCCGACACTAAGGATGACTCAACCCCATTTGTCATCACTATACCTCCTTCTGTGAAATCTAATGTTTGACTCCCAAACGTGAAAGTATGTGCATATCTTTAGCTAACTCCCTCCTTCCTTCTTCAACATGAGTACTTCCCATGGATAACCTACTTAAGGCATCAACAACCACATTAACCTTACCTGGGTGGTAAAGAATACTCATGTCATAATCCTTAAGTAATTCCAACCACCTCCTCTATCTGAGATTGAGCTCTTTTTGAGTGAACACATATTGGAGGCTCTTATAGTCTGTGAATATGTCCACATGAACACCATTCAAGTAGTGACGCCATATATCTAGAGCGAAAACTACTGCAGCCAATTCTAAGTCATGAGTTGGATAATTCTTCTCATGAAGCTTCAACTGTCGGGAAGCATAAGCTATAACCTTGTCATTCTGCATCAACACACAGCCCAATCCAACTCTTGATGCATCGCAATACACAACAAAACCTTGAGTACCCTCTGGTAAGGTCAAAACCGGAGCGGTAGTCAATCTGTTTTTCAACTCCTGAAAGATTTCTTAGAAGCTTTAGACCATTGAGACTTGATTGTCTTCTAAGTTTGCCTGGTCAAAGGAAACGATATAGACAAAAACCATTCAACAAATCTGCTACAATATCCAGCCAAACCCAAGAAACTCCTTATATCTGTTGGAGATGTGGGTCTAGGCCAACTCTGAACTGTTTCAATATTTTGGGTATCAACTCTAATCCCATCACCCGAAATAATGTGTCCCAAGAATGCCACAGACTTAAGCCAAAATTCACAGTTGGAGAATTTGCCATACAACTCCTTATCTCTCAACGCCTAGAAAACAATCATGAGGAATTTGGCATACAAATCCTTATCTTTTTCATTCCTTGAATAAACCAGTATGTCATCAATGAAGACGATGACAAACAGATCTAAATAAGGTTTGAAGACTTTGTTCATAAGTTCCATGAATGCTGCAGGTGCATTTGTCAAACCAAAGCACATAACCAAAAATTTATAACGTCCATATTTTGTTCTAAAAGTTGTCTCTGGAATATCACATTCCCTAACTTTCAACTAATGGTAGCCTGATCTGAAGTAAATCTTGGAAAATCAAGAAGCACCTTGAAGTTGATCGAAAAGATTGTCTATCCTTGGAAGCAGATACTTATTCTTGATGGCCACCTTATTCAACTGACGGTAGTCTATACACATCCTAAGGGAACCATCCTTATTCCTTACAAACAAGACTGGAGCGCCCCAAGCTGAGACACTTGGTCGAATGAAGATTTTCTCTAACAAGTCTTTCAATTTTTCTTTTAGCTCTTTCAACTCTGCTGGTGCCATTTTGTATGGCGGAATAGAGATAGGACGAGTATCTGGGATGATGTATATGTTGAAGTTTATCTCCCTTTCGGGAGGGACTCCAGGTAGATCATCAGGAAAAACTTCTGAAAACTCACTAACTATAGAAACTGACTTAAGGAAAGGTACCTCAACACTTGAGTCATTAAAACGGACTAAGTGATCGATACATCCCTTAGAAACAAACTTCCTTGCCTCAAGGTACGAAATGAAACGACTTTTAGGCACTGCTGAACTACTACTTCACTCCATGACTGGCTCATTAGGAATTTGGAACTTGACAACTCGAGTTCCTACAATCTATTGATGCATAACTGGCATGAAGCCATTCCATACCCAGAATGACATCAAAATCGACTATGTCTAACTCTACTAGATCAGCTATGGGTGTTCTTGTGATTAATGGAAACAGGACAATCACGATAGACTCTTTTCGCTAGAATAGACTCCCCAACAGGTGTAGAAAAACAGAAGGGTTCACGAAGTTTCTTAAGAAGAATATCAAATTGATTTGCAACATAAGGAATAACAAAATATAAACTTGACCCTTGGTCTAACAAATCATAAACATCAAAAGTAAATACTTTGATCATACCCGTGACAACATCTGGAGAGTTCACTTGCTCTTGGCGACTAGTGATTGAATAAAGATGATTTGCCCCTATGCCGGTACCAGAAGTGGCTCCTCTAGGTGAAGCCCTGTCTGGTGGAGCAACTCATGAATATTGAGCTCATTTTCCCGTATTTCAACCACCTTGTTTATTCTTAGGGCACTCTCTCATGAAGTGATCCTCTTGTGCACACTTGAAGAAATTTTTCTGCCCATCACGACAGTTACCTGGGTGGTTTCTACCATACTTAGCACATGTATGAGCCCTACCTCCTCCTTATGACACACTACCTTGCGACTGAGCTGGTCTAGCCTTTAAGTTTTACGAATTCTGGCCACTATACTCACCTGAGTTTCTGGGCGCAGGTGCACTAGCAGATGATGGTGCATGCCTTTTTTGTTCCTGAAACTGTGGTCGACTTGAACTACCTTTCTGTTGACCACACTAGAACATTTCAGGCCTAAGGCCACACTAAATCTTGACAACACTTGTAAAGTGTAGCCTTAGTTTTTAGGTTGTGACCACGGTAACATCAGCAACATTTGTCAAGTGTGCTCTTTTGTGGTATAGGCTACATTTTTTAAGCGTAGTCATATCATAATATTATTGGCAACACTTATTTATATATAGGAATGCACTTTTAATGTGTGGTATTTTTATAATTTAAAAAACAACACTTTACAAGTGTGGCCATTATAAATTTCCCAAAATTTTGACTAAAATATTTTATTTCCTCCAACGTATTTAAGTCACTCTCTAATTTCCAATTGGCCCAAAAAAACTCATAAAAAATAAATTAAAATAACTATCACTATAAACAACTGTTTCCCCAAATATTAATAAGAGTTTCTATATGCCCATTGAAAAATCTCACGCATAAACCCTACTTCCTCCTCCTTCTTCATCTTCTCATTTGGACTCATAAATTCACATTGTAACCAATTCATCATTTTTCAAATCTTGTTGTCACTCCACATTTTTCAATACATTGATGCTGTTAAAGAATGACAAAACTCCCACATCGGTGGTTAATGAGATTGGTGGACTCCTTATAAGGCTTGGACAATCCTCCTCCCTTTGAGCTAGCTTTTGGGGTGTGAGTTAGGCCTAAAACCTAATTTCACATGGTATCAGAGCAGGGTTCGTCTCATCTGATGTTGGGACCCCCAAAATCAAAATTTCCCACGCACCAGATGCTAAGCACTAGGCGTGAGGTGGGTTGTTAAAGAATGACAAAAGTCCCACATCTGTGGTAAATGATATGGGTGGACTCCTTATAAGGCTTGGGCAATCCTCCTCCCTTTGATCTAGCTTTTGGGGTGTGAGTTAGGCCTAAGACCTAATTTTAATATGAAATTAGGTCTTAGGCCTAACTCACATGGTATCAGAGCAGGGCCCGTATCACCCGATGTTGGGGTCCCCAAAATCAAAATTGCACACGCACTAGATGCTAAGCACTACGCGTGAGGTAGGGTATTAAAGAATGACAACAGTCCCACATCGTGGTTAATGAGATGAGTGGACTCCTTATAAGGCTTGGACAATCATTCTCCCTTTGAGATAGCTTTTGGGGTGTGAGTTAGGCCTAAGACCTAATTTCACAGATATCTGAAATACTTGGAATATGAGGCTGTGTATGTGCGCAACTTTACCGATGTAGATGACAAGATAATTCGTATGGCTAATGAGCTTAGAGAAGACCCAACTGCTCTGAGTGGTCAATACTGCCAAGAGTTTCTAAAAGACATGGATGATCTCCAGTTCCTCCAACCGACTCATCAGCCACGTGTTACTGAGCACATGGAGCAGATTAAGGAAATGATAGCTAAGATAATGGCTAATGGCTATGCATATACAATCAATGGAGATGTTTATCGCTGTGTCGATAGTTTTCCAGAGTATGGTCGATTGTCTGGTCAAAAATTAGAAGATAATCGAGGTGGAGAACAAGTTGAAGTTGATTCAAGAAAGAAAAATCCTGCTCACATTGCCTTGTGGAAGTCTGCAAAACCTGGTTAACCAAGTTGGGAGAGCCCCTGGGGTCCCGGAAGACCAGGTTGGCATGTAGGATGCAGTGCAATGAGTGCGCACTACCTGACACATTCCTTTGATATACATGGTGGTGGAATGAACTTGACTTTTCCTCACCATGAAAATGAGATTGCCCAGAGTTACGCTGCTTGCCAGTAGAGTAATATTAGCTACTGGATGCATAATGGTTTTGTGAACATAGATGATGAGAAAATGTCGAAATCATTGGGGAATTTCTTCACTATATGTTAGGTTACTCGATTGTACCATCCCTTTGCATTGAGGTACTTCTTGTTGGGGAATCACTACCGATCTCTAGTTAATTACTCAATATAACAGATATAAATTTCTTCAGAATTTGTGTTCTACATTTATCAGACCTTACTAGATTCTGAAGAAGCCTTGTCGGCTTTCCAACAAGGAATTGAAACTGCCAAAAATGCAAAGGGGCGTGTTACCCCTCAGGCTCAAGAATGCATCAATAAGCTGCGTAATGAGTTGAAGACAAAGCTCTCAGATGACTTGCATACACCTACAATTTTAAATACTGCTCTTCAAGAATCCCTTAAACAAATGAATAGTTGCCTGACCATACTGAAGAAAAAGCATCAAAAGCAACAACACTTATCTGCATCTTTGTCCCTGACCGAGCTCTTGAAAGAAGTGAAGGCAGTATGGGATGTTCTTGTCTTGCTTGCTGGTTCAACTTCTGCTGAGGTTCTGCAGCAACTAAAACAGAGGGCATTGAAAAGGGCTGAGTTAATAGAGCAAGATGTTCTGCATGCAATAGAGGAAAGAGCTAGCTTTTGGGGTGTGAGTTAGGCCTAAAACCTAATTTCACAGATGGATGCTGGTGATTTCCCTAATTTTTCTTCACGTTCATCTGAGAAACTTGAGTAATAGGTCGAATAATTTCAACATTGTTTGGTGGAAGAAGGGATATTATGGTAGTCAATACTTTGTTCACATATATTTGAGAAACTGGAGAAATAGTTTGAAGAATTTCGACATTGTTTTGAGAAATTAGGGGATATACGGGTGTGGATAATTGGGAGATTTACGAGTCTGGATATGGGTTCTAACAACGAAGACAGATTCAATCACTATGCTCATAAATGGCGACCTTCTTCTGTTCATCAGTTTGCCCGGTTGATAATATTCGAAAATCATTATTTATATTACTTTATTTTCATTTTATGAGATTTTGAATTGTTAGTTTCAATTTTAATCCTAAATAATCTGTACATTTTCTAAATTGAGCTTCATTATGTTATATATAGTATTAAACTTGGTGTCCATTTAATCTGGCTTAGGTGTTCTCGAATGGTATTGTAGATTGTCTTTTGAAATGTTTGTGCTTCATTTGTTTTCTTTTAGTTTATTTGTGTCTAAGTATGAGTTAGTTACTTTCATTTTGAGATAGTATGTACATTAGAGATTGAAATGTTTATTTGAAAGCTCGCAAATGTCTTTGGAATTGTCTTCAATCAAATAACAAAGTCTAATTTGTTTTTGGTAACAGACCAAATTCATGATGTGGCGTTGTAGATATAGTAACAAAAACTTACAATTATCATTAATAATAGTACTATGCCTTTTGTAATCGATGGTACTGGCAAAGTTTGAGTTTCCAAAAATATTCGTAGTGGTGGGAACACGATACTTAAAATCAGAACAGATCCATATAGCCGACTAAAACTTGTTTGGTACTGAGGCATATTAGTATAAATAGGAAAAGTTGGCAATGTTGCAAGACTTGCTTTGATCATGTCCATTGAAATTAACTCTTCCTTTGATGATGGCGATAAACTAGTTTCAATAGTGAAAATTGATGATGTGATAAAACTATTGTTGGCTTTTTTCTTAGTAGAAAGGAGATTATGGGTGTTTGGATCAAAGCCTTGTGACATAAGTTTTTTTTTAATGCAAGAATTCAAAAAATTCTTCAGTTCATTATCAGTTCTACACGGTAAATATCTCGCTATTTGTGCCCTTCTACTTCCCAAGATTATGTGTAAATCAATTATAACACATTCTTCTTGTTCACCAAAATAACCCCTTTTAAGATCTGGCCTTTTAGGAACAGAACTGCAGCAGGAATGTCCATGGGTGTTGATGTGTTTAATGAGTTTTTCATCTTCTTCAGGAGACCAAAGACCTCTCTTTACTTTTTCCTTCTCATATCACCTGCACCTATCTATATACTGCTGGCCCTGCCTCTATGCTTAATTTGTTTCAAGTGTCGGAGTCACGATTTTTATTAAAAGGTTCCAAAGTATGTACGTAAAAGAACTAATGTTTACTCTTAAATGTATAGTGTAATTTTTCATCTGTAACACATGTCTGGTTCGGTCCTTGTCTGTTCAAAAGGAAAATATATTGTCTTTATTTTTAAAGAAGCTGAAGTCAACGACCCCGAAACGAGCTATAGTCTGGCGTACACATTCTTGGGGCTATAAATGAGATATTTTATGAAAGTTATGACAAATTCCTAACTTCAAACGAAGGAAGTTAATCTTAGTTCCCTCATGTTAAATCTCACTGAATTAGATTTTAAGTTGCATTACGATATTTATGCTCTAGATCTGCGGAATCCAATGTTTTATGCTTCGTGTATGATGAATTCTTATGATTGATGTCTCAGTTGTAACTCTTTCTGGCACTGTGTTGAAGCTATATTTTTTTTCCTATTTAAATACCTACTCCCAATTATTTCTTCATCTCAATTCTTGAAGAAATTCCATGACCAGTAGAACTCTGCTCTACAGTTTTTAATGTTTCCTTTTGTGGCTTATGACGTATGTTGTGCCTTCTATCTCGTGCTATATTATTGATTTTGTTCTAAGCTTTGACATCTCCACTGCATATTGTCATATACCAGTTGCAATTAGACATCGTTCTGTTTTAGCTTAGACATCTGCATTGCATATTCCTCCACCAGTTTGTATTTACATAGTTTTGTTTCTGAATAATTCAAATAAATTCTAATAGGTTTGGTACCCAATATTATATTTGAAGCCACACTCTATTGGATTAAGTTGGAAATTATTTTAATTCAAATGCCATCACCTTCAGTATAATGACTATTTCTAAGCCTCAATCCCCATAAAAAGATAGTGTTGATACTTTCAAGTACTGCAGTTTTGCTGCTAAGAGAATTGTATAGTGCAGTTGGTTTCTTAACTATAATACTTACAACTTTTTCCTTCCACGCGCGCATGGGTTCTCTTGTATGTTGTTCAATAACGTGAACATATCTCACACTTGGAAATCATTAACGTATGTTGTGATGAACCAAAGTAGCTCCGAAGTTTTGGTATTAACTAGCAAAGTGATTTCTTTTGAATGTGGGTTGATGGTGTAAATCTTGCCTTGCTAGTTCCATCTGCAAGTAAAAATGCTTTTAGTCTAATCACGATAAGAAGTGACTAAAAACATTCATATCACTTTCTTAATTGTTCGCAACATCGTCATATATGCAACCTTTCTGAATACACCTTCTAAAAGGGAATAGAATATTTTTTGGTGATTTATTACAGGTTGTTATGGAAGAAGGAAAGAAATTATTGGAAATGTACAATTTTATTTTGTTTTTTTATATTTTAGATTACCTAATTTTATTATCGGTGTTAACAAACAGGAAGGGTCTTTTAAGTATAGTAATAGTAAGTACAGTTTTTTTTCTCCAAATTATAATTGGTTACTTGCTGTGCGTATGATGGTTGGAGATGGAGTTGGTGGTGTATCTGTTTATGGATCTTGGTTTCTTGAATTTGTGCCTTCACAAAACAGGGGAATGTAGACAATTATCTGTAGAGGTTTTTGGACAATTGAAACAATACTTAGAGGCATTATTAGCACTGCTAAATTATATATCGTTTGGAGTTATCTTTGTGTGTCTTTTGGATTAGTTTTTCTTTGATGTTTCCTAACTTATTGATCTTCTATTATAACGTGCCTTCAAATAATATCATTTGCTTGAGGCTTTATTAGCACTGGTAAATTATATATCATTTGGAGTTATCTTCTGTGTCTCTTTTGGATTAGTTTTTCTTTGATGTAACGTTCCTTCAAATAATATCCTCTGTATATAGAAAAGCAGAAACAGCTGGAAAAAATAGAACTCTTTAGCAGTTCTTCTTCTGCAAGAATGAACTACTGCACAATTTACTTAGGATTCATTGTGCTGCAAGCAATATTCTTTCTTCTAAGCTTGAGGACTGTACAATGCTGACAAAATAGTAAATGTTGTTAGTTGTCACAAAAATTTTGCCGTAATCTCATGTATTCTTATTGGTTGATATGTTGCAAGTGATTATTCCAAGATTGGGTTAGAGGTGGCTACTACCTTTATCATCCATACCATCATTTGTAGAACTTTTGTTATTTGTATATCGGTTTCACATCGTTCACTACTTTCTCAAACTTTTTGAGTGTTTATGCTTGTTTTGTTTTTCTCAGGAATGCCATAATTTTCCTCTTTGTTTTTGTTTTTTATTTACTAAACTTAATTTTCCTCTTCTTTTGCAGGGGAGAACTTAGAAATTGAGCTTGCTAGAAGCTAGGGATCATCAGACAAATAGCTCGCTAGAGTATTAATGTCATTTTCAAATAAGGCTATCTGTTGCATTTCGAGTTCCCCTTTGTGTCGAAGCCACAGACAAATAACTCTTTGCATCTATCCTATTTTGTAATGGTTATATTTGCTTTATTTTCATTTGTGTAAAACTCTTGTTTTAATCTATTGTTAGTTTCTTTGCAATACTACTGAATCTATCCAAACAAAAAATATTATTTTTCAATTAGAAATTGTGGCAATAAAAATACTAAACAACGCTGCCACACTTTGAAAGTGTGGCTAGAGGGATGCCATTAATGTAGATTATTGATTATAAAATGTAGTATGTACATTTGAAAAGGCAATACATTTAAAGTGTTGTTGTTGAAGACGTATAAGAAGCTTCACTTTTAAAGTGTGGCCAATAACAATGCAAAGGCTACGCTAGAAAGTCAAGTTTTATCAAATAAATGTGTTGCCAATGAGATGCTACAAAGTGTGGACTTTGTACCTCATTAGCCACGCTTTTTAAGTGTAGCCGCTACAGTAACACTTGAGAAGTGGCAAAGGTTGCGCCCTTTTAGGCCACCCCAAAAAAAGTGTTGCCTTTTATTGAAGGCCACACCTTTTGCTAGTTTAGGCAACATTTTACAAGTGTGGCTGAAAGCCTAAAATGTTGTAGTGCCAGCCTCATTCCCACTCTTAGCTTTCTTGTTTCTGTACTCCTCTTTGTCCCTCAGCTTTTCCTCTTCCACTTGTTGCACATAGAACATCAGCCTGGATATGTCCATGTCGCCTATCAACATTGCAACCCTACCTTCTTTACTTGAAGCACGACCCAAACCAGTGACAAACAAATTCGTCCTACTTCTCATATCATTAACCATCTCCGGAGCATAGTGAGACATTTGGGTGAAATTTAACCCATACTTATGCACACTCAAGGAATCTTGTTTCAAAGTAAGGAACTCCCGTACCTTTGCTTCCTTCATTTCTCGGGGAAAGAACCTCCCCAAGAAGGTTTCTTCGAAACAAGCCCAACTTGGATGTGGTGCATCCTCAGCTCTACCATCCTTCCATTGATCAAACCAGGTTCTAGCCACACTCTTTAGTTGATATGCAGCTAACTCTACTCTCTCAGCACCAACCACATGCATCACATCGAACACCTTCTTCAACTCTTCCACAAAATTTTTTGGTCCTCAGTAGTGGTCGAACCAGTGAAGCTTAGGGGATTCATCCTCAAGAATTCCCGAATCCTCGAAGTGTCATCCCCTTCTTGTCGAGCCCTTCTTTGTTTCCCGACTTGGTTGGTCACAACTTGACTCAACATTCGGATAGCCTCACGGAACTCAGCATTAGTAACCTCTCTTTGAGGTTGCACTTCAGGAGCATTCGGTAACTCCTGCTTCTGAGCTTCTATATTTCTCCTAGCTGGACGGCCTCTTACTGCTCTTCGTGGGGCATTGTTATCTGAAACACGCGCAAACACGAATTAGAGACACTGTTAGAGATGAACTCTAACGCATGAAAGGAATATGAAAGAACTGACAAATTCCTAAATGTTGTGGCCTCCAAATCATAGATGTGGCGCGCTTCACACCGATGACTAAGAATATACATACACGACTTCATAGACTCCCTAGGACTCTTGAACTCTTTGCTATGATACCAAGTTTGTCATGTCCGAAGCCTACACCCTGGACGTGGCCGGCACCAAACGACCATTGTTGGCCTTGAGCATACCCTTGGCCTGACTTACTTAACTCAGCGGAAGACTCAACTCAACTCAATCAAGAAAAAGAGCAAGGTTAAAATAATACTTAATATGATAGTCTGGCCAAAATGGCAGTTAAGTCTCAACACTTGAACATATGAGATTATAATGTAAAAGAGACTCATAAACTAAACTACTAAATGTCTACGAAGCCTCTAAACTAACTAAGATGGATGTTGGGACAGACCCCACAACATCCTAATAAACTAAACTAGTAAAGCAAATGAAAAGGATGTCATTCGGAATGCAAGGAGGCTCACCACTAACTCAAGAGCTCAAAATGGATCAACAAAGCGCTGCGTGCTGATCCTGGTTGCCTGCGTCTTCATCATAAGACGATGCAGGTCAACAGGCATCAGTACGTTGAATGTACGAGTATGTGAGTTGAAATGCTAAACACAACTATAATGCTTCAAATGGATTAAGGATGAACTTACCTTGGCTATGCTTGACTCATAAGATAACCACTCAATATAAAGCAATAAAAACATATACAATATATATAAGATTGGTAAAACAGTGTAAACTCTTAGTTCATTAAAGCTAAAAAATAATAAACTCAAATTTACTTACATATGAAAGTAATATAATTTATGTGGAAGTTTCTCTAACCGATAACCACCACTATGAGCCTACGTGATGATACAACGTCTCTCCCACGCTGCCAGAACTGTCCTATACTTTGTCATCGCATAAGAAATTCTCAACTAAGTGGATCGACTAGCTAACTTATGTGATCATCTAAAAAGTATAACACTTTAATACCCATGATGGCTACGTGGTTTACATGGAAACTTGAGTTAATCTGAACTCTCATCCCCACATCGGTGTTCAATACTACTCCCAAAATATAATTTAGCTCATGCTTTTAAAATAGCGTCTTTCCTCGGAGTTGAGATAATTTGCTCAACTCTTTTTAGCTTTAAAAAGCCCCTCTTGAAATCAATGTTCTCCTTTTTATTCAAAACTCTTTTGGAACTTTTAGTTTCCTTTTGACTTAAATATAAAAACATTTATGGACTTCCTAGGGAATTCCCTTATATCTTTTGAGTAATGAACTCAACATTTACACTTTCTTTAACTCTAAACTTGATCCTTAAAATGAAATTAAAACGTTTAAGTAAGACTCTGAGAACTTTTAAAAAACTATACTTTAATTCACTTCATAGCTTTAGACTTGACTTCTTACTTCCTTGACTTTGATCCTAACTTTTTATGAATTTGGATTATCGATTCAAGGATCATGATCTCATGTTTATGGATGATTTCATGATGTTAAGATGTATTTTATAGTGTTGGAATCAACTAGGAATGATAGGTACATTACTTAGGAATTAGTACGAAAATATAGGGAAAGAACGGGGTCTCCAGGTGACCTTAGCGCTGTAAGAGGCGCAAAGCGCTAGAGCCTGTCAGACAGACTCTGGACTGAGGCGATGTGGCTTGCGCGGTGCGCCAGGGCATGTCTGACAGAGTCTGCCCTGAGGGGCTCTGGCAGGCGCGAGCCCAAGGTGTTCAGACGGGATCTCCGACTTTTCTTCTCCGGTTTTCATCTCCAAACCTCCTAAACTTCCATGGATCCCACCACACACACTTAGGACTTCTAAATACCTCATTACCCAATAGATTAGACCCAAAAAAAGTCCGGAAACATGAATCAAATCTACTAGATATGGACAACAATTCAACCAACAAGAATTTCATAATTTTCATCAAGAAATCCCATATTCATCATTCAATAAACTCCAACAATGCTGAATTGAATCGAATAGGGCTGTGGGTGAAAGGACTCAACAAAAATGATCTCACATACCTTAATAGGGGTCACCCCGGACAAAATCCACAAAACAATTCTTGGCGTTCTTGCTTCTTCTTCTCCATTCTCCTCTTTTCTCCTCTTCTTTTATCTTATCTCAAAACCCTAACTTGTTTTCTAAAAGAGTGAACTAAATAGGATCAGCTTAGACTTCAACTTACTACCCAAAAACGAAATAGAGTAATTGGGTAAGGAAAAGACCACAACACTCTTTCAAAATCCGGATTGAACTTTCCTCAGTCCAACAACCCAACTTCCAAAAGTCATATCTCCCTCATACAACCTTGTAATTTTGCAAACTCGGTGCCTTTGGAAATATCTTTCCAATTTCTTTCCATCCATATAAAGAACTCACCCTAACTCCCCCTAAGATGGAAGTTATGGCCGTTTGAAAATGACCAAAACTTGCTTTTAAAATCTGGAATTTTTCCAGATTTCTCTATTTATTTCCAAAAATGATTATTCTTTTCTTAGCTTATTCCTTGTTGTTTCAAGTTACGATATGTTACATAATACATGAAAAATGTCTTAAACTATCACTATTTAGAAAGGAATTCTAAGTAGCTACAACTTTCACACTCCCTTGGGAAACGACCCCAACCCTTGGTTGGGTTTCTTTTCTAGCTTCGATTTATAGACACTTAAAATATTGGTCACAAAATATAAAAAGATACACATATTGAAGCATCAGAAAATATTTATTCTTCGGAATACTTAGTTCTCATATATCATTTTAAAGAAAATAAACTTTATTCTTACTTTTTACTCAACTCAAAGCTTAAGTCTCAAAACAAAGTTAAAACAGTTTTAAAAGTCTTCTTAAAATATGGTTGATGCCAAATTATTGTCGTGAACGACTCGATTCAAGGTTTTCAATAACCATAGATAGATATCAATACTTTGAACTCAAGAACTCAAAGGTTCTTCTCATCTCAAGATTGTTCGACTTATAGGGTTCATACAAAATTTTGCGAATAAACAAGTCAACTTAAGGATTTCATGTGTAACATGTAATAGTGCCATGATTATAAATATAATCGTATACGGTATTACGAAGTCAATACTCAACATTTAGAACTTGAAGATACTACTCCTCTAAAAGGTACTAAATTGATGGAGTTCATGCAGAAGTTATAAGCATGAACGACTCAACCCGAAGGTCTAACTAACTACATGGAACTCATATATACAACTCCTATCATTATCTAACTTACTTCCTCAAAACATTGCTCAAATCGATAGTTGATATAAAAAGGATTCATAAAGGAACTCATAGACTTTCTTGAACTCTACTTCTAACTCTCTCTTGAATTTGAATTATGAATTATAGTGTTATGGTCTATGATATGAATTATATCGCAATGACATTGTAAACTCATGAATACATTCTCGTTACTCTCATGCTCACTTACTTGAGTATTGAAACAAGTTACTAGAAGTTGTAGAAGGTTCCTCAAAAGAACTCAAAGGGATTCTCTCAAAAGGTTCGAAAGAACTTTCAAAACTTAATCATAACTTTACCTTGAATTTGAATTATTAATTCAACGTTATGATTCATGTTATAAATGATTTCTATGTAATGAGAAGTAGTTTAAAGTGTTTAGAATCAAAAGGGATGAAGATACACTTTAAATGAGCTCAAACGGGACAACCGAAAGAAAAAGAGTGGGGCAGGCGACCCTGGCACGTTCGGGGGCGCGGGGAGCCAGCCCCTAAATTCAGAGATTGTATATGGTCGCACTTCAGGCACGCTGCCCCAACCCCTTGGGAAAATCTGGGGGGCGCCGCTGCAATCTATTCTGTCACGATCGGAGTTTAGACCCAGACGAGACCGGCGTCGTTTACCTCTCAGAGGTCACAGACAAGCCTACATACGTCATTCTTACTTCATCTAGGTTAATTTTAGCGGAAATTTTGAACTTTTTGGTCCTTAACATGCATGTATATCATTCTACTTAAATTCATATACGTTCACAATCAACCATTTAACATTAAGATCATCAACAGAAAGAAATAGTTCAATACTGAATTAAGTGTATACTTGCCAAAATGGCACCAATACAATGTCTGAAATAAAACGGGAAAGAAACACTAGTGGAACATGCTCCACTAGTTAAATCCTACATCTAAGCTAGATAATAATAGTAGACATCCTCGAAAGCATGAGGGCCTACCAAATCCAGATGAAAGCTCCACGTCCGGATAGCTGCAACGTCGTACTGTAAGCTCTAACGTCCACCTGTGCCTGCACCTAAAAATGTAGAGTTGTATGGTATTAGTACACACTTGTACTAAGTATGGGTATATGCAAGCACATACCAAGGACATGCATGAGTAAGAATAGCTCTTTCCTAACAACATGATTTATGAAAAGTCAAGTCAGTGGACTTGCCAAATTGGGATTAGGAAAGTCAGGGGACTTGCCAAATTTGAATTAGGAAAGTCAGGGGACTTGCCAAATTTGGATTAGGAAAGTCATGCCATGAGAGTAACATGCATCATCATACGTATCATATTGCACACAGCATATAACATCTTACACATAGCACATAACATATTACATATAGCACATAACATATTGCATATAGCACATAACATCTTTCATATGTTCGTTCATATGCCATGAGACCTTGAAATCATGTACTTAACATTAAGACTTCCCAAAACGAGGGCTCAACATATGGGACCTCAACTAGGGAGCCTTCTTTAGCAAACATAGAGTCTGCTTCGTTCATTCATACGTACTTCATTTTTATTCATTCATATACTAGTGCAATCACTAGTCATACCTAGGATGTAGTTTAAGACTCTCATCGGGTTTGTTGTGCAATAACCAAGAATAATCTAGTGTCATTACTTGAGTGTAGCTCACCTCTTTATTATCCTATCCTAACACATTTGGTATCGTTCATTTCATTATGTGCATTCGTTGAGGCTGGCCTCATTCTTTCTTTGGGAACTTTAACCTTAACCGACATAGATCATGTGAGCATCATGAAATCCAGTGTGTAATCCCCACACCAAAAAGAGGTGGAATCACCGGCCAAAGTAAACCAAAACATGCTAGCGTATATAGGGAATCGAACCATGCTAGATCCCTATATTGGAAGTATAGGTTCAAAGACTAGGAGATATAAGGAGACCCATTCCCGGCATACCAGACAGTCTCATCTCATGAGAGTTACGTGAACCTCCGCCCTTCCCGAAGAAGGCATCACCTCTCATAGCTAGCCTATCGGTGCTCAGTATAAAGTTCTATTACATTCAACTCATACATCATGGAAGTTGTCTTCTATCATGAGGACATCATAGCTCATTAGATGATCTCTCATCTCATCATTAGTATTAAGTATGCATTAACTTCAATACTTTCATTAGAGTGTGCATAGAGACTGGTCTCTTCATTATCTTTACACTCTCATAGGTGAGTACGTTTTGATAAAATTTACTTAGGCTCATTTGAGATTGCTCTCATCTTTCACATTAGCCTCTTATCATATTGTCACCTCATTCATTAACTTTAACACATTTGGTTTTCATAATTACTCACCCCTTCACGTGAATGTTCATTTCATCATATGCCAATGCACTTGGCCATTTAGTGTGTTTCACACTTTTACTTAACCCTTCTAGGGTTACATCATTTTATCACATACATCTTAGACTCACCTACTTTTAAACGTATGCTAGACTTATGAGTCCACACATACAAGTCATGAGGCTTCATTCATAGTTTGTCTAAGTGATTCATGTTTACCCAAAATTATGTGGTACAAGACTTATGCATCTTGTAGATATGCCAAGATATTGATTTCGATCTTTAGAGGCAGCATTCATTAAATATTTACTTACGTATGACTTATGTGTCAATACGGAATTGGGCAAGGGAATCCGATTTCGAATCCCTTGGACAATACTTAATTCTTATTTTAAACTTGATAATTGCATTTTTCAGATTTGGGAGGCCCTAGTTCGATTCCCATAAACCCCATAATATTTATTTCTTGTTCTCCTCTCCTTTTTTCGTTTTAAGGCAAGGAGGTTGTGGGTTCAATCCCTACTCTCCACATTTATTTTCTCCTTTATTTTTCTCCTAACTCTCTCATCCATTCAAGAGGTTGGGGGTTCAATCCCCACTCTCCATATTTATTTTTCTCCTTTATTTTTCTCCTAACTCTCTCATCCATTCAAGAGGTTGGGGGTTCAATCCCCACTCTCCACATTTATTTTTCTCCTTTATTTTTCTCCTGACTCTCTCATCCATTCAAGAGGTTGTGGGTTCAATCCCTACTCTCCATATTTATTTTTCTCCTTTATTTTTCTCCTAACTCTCTCATTCATTCAAGAGGTTGGGGGTTCAATCCCCACTCTCCACATTTATTTTTATCCTTTCATTTTTTTATGAAATTTTTATGTAATTTATATTTGGTGAGGACTTGGGTTCAATTCCCAATGACCTCACAATTTTTATTTTATTTTTTATAAAATAGTCATTTTGGCCGAGACTACAAATTTCCAGCAGGTCTCTTCCAATCCATTTTTCTCTCATTCTTTTGTTGATTTTTTTGTAGCATTTTGAGTGACATTCAGTCAGCCACCTTAACCTTTTATGAACATCACGTTTGTAGCATTTTTACACACCCAAAACACAACATTTAACATACAAATTTCAGGCAGCAAACATAGTCAAATTTTCAGCACACACATGCTCAAAACAGTCAACTTAATACATTTTTCCGGAATATATTTTTCATCCTTTACATGATTTTCTACCACACATTCAACACATAATCACAACCAGACCTAACATTTATCTACCAGAAGACATACCAACGCATGCTTTGAATCATTCAGAGGATCTAATGACAGGGGCATGCAACGGGGACAACCTTAGTCTTTCAATCGTGATTTAAACTGAACCTTAAGGGTCTCTTGGGAAAAGGACCAAGAGAGAAGAAAATCCATACCTTAATGTCATTCAAAACTTGTTTAAATGCTGCCAATTTACCATGAAACCAAGCCTCACCACCGAAACTTCAAGCACAATCCCGTCAAGAACTTGTTGTTGATTTTCGTTTTTAGCTTAGTTTTTCGTTTGAGTTTTTGTGTGTAAGTTATTCAAGAGTGAAGAACTATTATTTTCAGTTATTTTAATTATAAAAAACGTGAGAATGAGAGTGAGAGACGTGAGAATGAGAGGATTAGGATTATGATTAGGATTAGGAGAGTTAGGTGGAGACTAAGTCAAACTAGGACTCCTCATTATTTATTAATTTTATTATTATTATTTGTTTATTAAAAATCTGATTTTCCTTTAATTAAATCAGCAAATTAAATATTAATTAATTTAACTAATTCACTAAATAAAATTAAATCAATTTAATCCTTGCTTCCACCAAGGCTCGAACCCGGGTGGAGCTAGATTTTGCTTAAAGGGTCAATTTTGTCCACCTCTACCCAAATTGCCCCTTAACCATATTAATTAATTAATTAATTAATTAATTAGGATAATTACAATACTACCCTTAGCCTGGAAAAGATCATTTTACCCCTAGACCCTCCAAACTTAATATTACCCATTTTTAAGTCTGGTTAAGACTCATCCGGGTAAATCATCATATTCGGGTGCCCTACATGGCTGGACCCAACCTTTCCTAGCTCAACTAACTCACCAAGTTAGTTGGCTTGGTTGCTGCAGAGGTTCAGAGGTCTGGTTATACGCGCATCAATTCGTGCGAACCCGTTCTAATATAGGCATTCTAGATACGTTAGACATTACTTAGCATCGTTATTTTTAGGGTTGTTACATATTCCTAGGCAAAGTTTCGACGAATTTTGCCTCTCATTTTCTGACACTAAATCGCTTTTAATCGATTTCATTTCCCATTTTCTTCTTAGATTCAATTACCCAACCTAATTACACACAAATCCACTCAAAAAAACACTCAAAGCATTCAATTTAATTTGAAGAAAACATCAAAACCCCAACAAAACAAGATTTAGAATGAACTTCAAGAACACTTCTCTAGACCATAAATCCTTCAACTTTTTAGAGTGAAATCACGGGAAAAATAACATGATTGGCGTGTGGGTGAA
The DNA here is from genome assembly GCA_016801875.1 of Solanum sitiens. Lineage (NCBI taxonomy): Eukaryota > Viridiplantae > Streptophyta > Magnoliopsida > Solanales > Solanaceae > Solanum > Solanum sitiens. Next base: position 1,478,229 of record JABWTJ010000273.1, on the reverse strand, counting down.
CATCACAACACTATGGAAGCTTACAAACCTCTTAGGGATTAGATTCATAGCAAAATTCTTTAACAAGACGCAAGAATCTCGACGAACGCTTGATCCTCTCCTCTTTTCTCCTCTTTTCTTTTCTTTTCTCTTTTTGAACTCTCAACTAAAACCCTTCGAGTATATTAGGATTATAAAACTGAACCTAATAGGATAACAACCCTAATATATTACTAAAAGCGAATTAAATATGATTGGCTAAGGAAAAGACCAAAATACCCCTCACTATTTTCAGCTTACATTTTTTAACGGGACAACCTAACTTCAAAAGGCAATATTTTCTCATCCGAACTCAAAACTTAGCAATCTTGGTGGCATTAGAAATATAATTCAAAATTCTTTCCTATGATATCTTGTAGCACACTTAATTCATCATGTTCTATGAGTTATAGTTGTTTGAAGTTGACCCAAAACTGATACTTATTTTAACTCTCCAAAATTCTAAGTTTTCTTATTTCCAATTTAGTTGTTTTTGGCACTCAAGGTGTTACATCTAGTCGCCAGACCTTAATACTCGAGAAAATTTTAATTTCTTGGTAAAATCTCACTCACTACGAAGAACGGTTTAAGTCTTAGCTCAAAATTTTTCCTGGGTGTTACATTATCTCCCCTTTAGGATTATTCATCCTCAAATGACGGCTGGACTTGTTATGGAATGGCTTACTCTTACTAAAGTCTGCGTTCAATTGTATGCTCTTACTATATTTAAGCTTAACGCAAATCCTTATGTTCAGATTCTACACTCTCTCTATAGGAAATCTCATCTCAAACTATTACTCTTTACCACCACATTCAATCTTAGTACTCTAAAAACACCATGGACTCCTACTAACCAACTCCTTCAGAGCCAACTAAAGGACCTCCTTAAACTATTTCTCATAGAAAACCTCATCCTCCTCTTTTATGACCTTGGATGTAATTTTTATACTATCATTATAACAAGAAGATCATTAGAGATTCTCTTTCTAAAATCACTCTATTACAAAAATGACCTCCGAAAGGATATCTCCCATACTCTTTGGAACTCACAACTGGCTTACTGTCAATCACATCACTTAATTTCTCATCTTGTCATCTCCCCCATAGGTCTAAAACTGACACTTGATAGTTGTGGACCTATTCCATCATCTCTAACTGGTCTACATCCTCTTAATGCTCTTCTTACTCTTGTGTCTTATCCACATTTCACTACCCTTATCTAAAGGTTTGGGTCTGTCACTTATACTACTCACATTCATTGCATCAATATATCAATTCCACGCCTAATCTATGTCAAGTTTACTAGATCCGATTTAAAGACTAACATCATCACCCCAATGTTATCATTCTTTTTATCACGGCACTCATCTAAAATTCAAGATTAATGTTTACTAATAAACTCGAATGTCAGTACAATTGCTCGCCTACTATACTAACTTAAAATTACTAGATGCATAGTTAATAATCATTGTCGCACTAAAAATTCATAAAACATTAGTCAATCCTCATCTCATAGTCTGAATACTTACAATTTACCATCATATTTCCATTCACAACATGACTTTATTCACTTGTTCACTATACGTCATTGTCTAATTAGTTCAATAACACTTTGAAAATAATGGGTTCTCCCTGAATGATCATAAGCCTAACTTAGAGCTATCACCTCATGAATACTCTTGCTCTTCTATTCATTACTTACACTTGGTCATTACTAACACAATGACACATCACCACAAACTCCTTTCTAGCTACAATAGACTTTACCTTCTATGATGGAATCTTCACAACTCTATCACTTCTTAGTCTACCCATAAGGGAAAACTCTACATTATTATCTTATTAGGTGTATGACTATAATAACATAGTTTGTCAAAACATCATTTCCCTTAGTTAGATAACTAAACCTCAACATACTATTCTCTTAACTTAATGGGCACTCTTTGATACTACTGCTCAGAATCTCGTAGCTCATGCTACCCTTTTCGGGTGAAAATACTACCAAAGCTCTAAACATACTTTCTCTGAAGGATTTAGCTGAAACAAGATATAGAGAAGAAAGTAGAACTCACTTTTCCCAAACGCACGATTCATATAAATATGGGTGCATTCCTCTCAAACTTAACACTTAACTTACTCTTGGGCTTCTCTCAAGCCCCTTTTGAGTTTCATGACTTTCATAAGATATTTGCTAAGAGAAACTAATCGATAAAGGATTAACTTTTCTTTTAAAACCACCTCTAGTATTATCGGTAGTCGAATAAGTCAGAGAAATGCACTAGTAAGAATAAAATATCTATGGCATAGCTTTATTGCACTATTCAGAGTATGAAAAAAGGGAAACTTTTCTTAAATATTTGTAGTCACTCATTTATAGAAGTGGGCCCCTCACAACTATAAATAAGATCCTACCTGACAAGGCTTCATACACACCCTAGTACTCTTGAAACCTGGCTCTGATACCATGTTTGTCACACTACGAGCCTACATCGTGGGAGGGTTTGGAACTCGAAGACCATTGCTGCCCTCGAGCAGACCCTTAACATGACTTACTTACTAAGCGTAAGACAATAATCATATCTATCACATTAATGAACTTAATCGAACTGGTAAAAAAAGATATAATAACTAAGAATGTTTTAAAATTGAAACATTCAACTTGGCCAAAATTGGCTACCCACGTCTTAACAATGAGAGATAATATTGAAAAGACTCAAAGAACTAACATCTGATGTTCTATCTATGAACCCTTTAAAAATGAGATGGATGTTTAGAAAAACCCCACAATATCCTAATGAACTAAAGTACAAAACAATGAAATGGATCCTACGCAATGCAAGGAGGCTCACCAACAAACTCTGGACTACTCACTAGATCAACGATGCGCGGTAATGCCGATCTTAGTTACCTGCATCATCATCATTATATAATGCAGGACAACTGGCATCAATACATTGAATGTACGAGTATGCGAGTTTGAATGCTAAAACACAAACATAGTCTTGAAAGGAAATCTAAAGAATTTACCTTGCTCAACACAACTCTACAAGACGGAACTCATTTTAATATAAAGCAATCTAAAAACAAGTGTTATATAAGAAAAAGCTTTTTAAAATATGATGTAAACTCTGAATGTATGCAAAGATACGATATAACTCTGAGATGTATGTAAAAATACAAATAACTGTCTATACACAATACATTTAACATATGTCGGAGTTTCTCGAACAACCAACCATCACTTAAGAGCTATAGTGATGATATATCATTTTGCCTCACGCTGCCAGTGTCGTCCTAAACCTTTCCAATAGTATAGAACTTGAACTACTAAGTGGATCCACTAGTATATTCTAAAAAGCACTAAAAGAATCATCTAAAAAGTATGACCCTTTTGTACCCATGGTGGCTACATGGTTTATGGGGGTTGTGAGTTATCTAAACTCTCCCCCATATCGGTATACAATACTACTCCTGAAATATACTAGGTCTTATATTTTTATGACATACTTTTTCTGTGATTTTAAATTAGTGCTCTAAAACATAGCTCAAATGTTACCTTGGAAATCAATGTTTCCCCTCTTGCTTCATTTAGAAAGCGATTACATTTTCTAAAACTAGCTCAAAGGCTCGTTGGAAATCTCAGTTTTCATTTTTATTTAAATGTGAAAACAATTTTAAACTCTTTAGGAATACTTAGTTCTCATATACTACTTTGAAGAAAAGACTTCAACTTTACTCTGAACTGAACTCAAAACTTAAGTCGTAAAATAAAGTTAAAACGTTAAATAAAAGTCTTATGAAACTTGAAATGAACTTCTTCACCTTATGTTTACTCTTTACTCAACTTGATCTATATTCCTTAAAACAAAGTTATAAGCATTTGCAAAAGACATCTTCAAAAGACTCTAAGAACTTTCTAGACTTGGCTCTTAACTATCCTTGAATTTGAAGTTATGGATTCAAGGTTGAAATTCATGTTGCTGGATGATTTCTATATGTTTATAAGTCATTTAGAGTAGTTAGAATCAAAAGGAAGTGTTGAAACACTTTAGAAACACTTGGACAGACAAAATTATGAAAACTTGGTGAAAAACGTCAATGCAGGCGCATCCGTGGCGCAATGCGTCCACCATAAAGTTCAGAGGCCCCATTTGGGCGCACGGCAGGTGCGCCGCCAAGGCCCTCTGGCGTAGATGGGGCGCACCACGTTTGACTTTCCCCAGGTGACGCCTGACAAACTTTCATCTCATTTTCTGACTTTAAATCGTTCTAATTCAATTTCTTTTCTCAAATTCATTTATCTTTCATTTACCCACATCATATACACAAGGACATGACCCAATTAACTCAAGAAACATAACTTTCTACATCAAGAAATACATAAATCTCAACTCATGTTCAAGAATGAAAACAATTTAAGAACAACCATTAAGAACATTCAAAGTCCAATCGTTTTAGAACTATATTATGCTGAATCAAACATTCTTAACGCGTGGGTGAACAAACCCAACATTATGAGATACCTACATACCTTTTTAGGGATCACCCCGAACTAAATCCACAAGATAAGTTCGACGATCTTGACAAATCTTGAGTGCCCTTCTCCTTTTGCATCTTTTCTCAAAACCCTAACTCTTTTGGTAAAAGTGTAAACCGATCTAATTTAGCGTAGACCCCTAACTTAATTACCAAAAAAGAAATAAATTAACAGGGTAAGGAAAATACCCCTTAAAATCCAGATTTGGACTTTCCTTATTCCGAAAGACCAACTTCCAAAGGGTATAACTCACTCATTAAAACTTGAAATTGCAGAAACTTGGCGACATTGAAAAGATCGTTACAAGGGCATTCATACCATAACTTGATCTACTCCTAACTAATCATGAGCTAGGAGTTATCTCCGTTTAGAGTCTACCAATAACTCACACTTCAACTTAAATATTTCCTGATTTCCTTATACTTTCAAAAAAATTATAGGACATATATTATCCACTAGAATCAGATCTTAATAATTTGATTCACATAGAAAATTGAACACTTTGTAGAAGAAAATAAACCAATGTAAACAGACTATAATCATCTATGAATGTCGCAATGTATTTGAAATTAGAATGAGAAATAATTGGTGAAATGCCCCAAACATCAAAACACTTTGTAGCACGACTACCAAAATTAGGAAAAGAAAGAG